>OX411760.1:18223824-19438198 GCA_948252205.1 Orthosia incerta
ATTTGATTTGACAAATATTTGAGACAGACAGACAGACTGACTTAGACAGTTGTCTGGGTCTGAAATTATTTTGTGGGTCCAGAACCATGTGTAGGCATTTTGACGTGCCTCGTGAAAGTCACATTCAGAGAGTTTGCAGTCCACAGTCAACAAACACATTGGCTGTCTAATATTTGTCTGGAACACTCCAAGAAATGCCTGGGCTCTACGTTCAAAGCACGGGAATGCATTTGGAATATGAGCAGGGGGCAAATCCGCTACCTGCTTGGGGCCTTCACTGGCCACTTTGGAACCAACGACATGCTTATGAAGATGGGTCTAACCGCGACAACCATGTGCAGGTTGACCGGGGAACATACGGAACGCATGGAACACCTTCTGTGCACATACGATGCACTGGCTAGTATGAGGCTCATACCGCTCATATCTCCTAATCTCGTTGTAAAACTCATGAAGAAGGTTTTCAACGAGATTAGGGAGGAGTAAGTTATCTAGGGGACCACAAAGATCCCAATGGGTCGAAGTGCCCGAGATATTTCTTGTTCCTTGATTTCTTGTTCCCTCCACAAGATCATCATCATCAATATCAATCAATACATATAATAAATCTGTAGAAAATTATTTTTGTACATCGAAAACATTTATAAAAAAAATAGCCAGGGTGTTAAAGGATAACCAACAGAATCCATTTCCAGCATTTTTGGAATTTTTGTCTGTTTGTCTGTTTATTTGTGCACGCATCACGTGAAATGTATGAAACTAATGTAGATAAATTTTATACATAAAAATTGTGCGTAACTTGAAGAATTACTTAGTTTTTGTTTCATCGCAATCGGTTCACTCTATCAAAAGTTAGATGAATTTAAAGTGTTCAAGAAGTAAAATTATCACAGCACACGCAATTCAGTTACTCGGACAGTTGAACTCGCTATTCGATAGATGGCGTTGTGCATTTAAAGTCATTTTCTGAATCGCAGTGTTAAGATTCTACGCGAAAGAATCACACTAGAAAAAAATTGGTATGTAGTATGTTAGGGCAGGCAGGAAGGTAAGTAGGGTAGGGTTGGCAGGCAGATGACGGGAGCGAAGCCGCGGGCACAGCTAGTAAGTAATAAAATCATGAAAAATGATTTTTTTGTCTACCTCTTGTACACATAAAGCGAGGGTGTTTTTTTGTGGTATCGTTGGATATAGGCCATTCAAAAATGTTACGGGTCTGTGAAAAGCATTTTTAACCGACTTACCAAAAAAAGGTAAGAGGTTCTATGTTCGACATTGTTTGTCTTTTTTTTTATATGTTCATCGATGTCTCTGTCAATTGTGGACTGATTTTGAAAATTATTTTTTTGTTTGAAAGAGTTTGTTCCGAAATTGGTCCCATTTTGGAGATATACAACAGAATCCTTCAACACATAACGGCAAATTTCTCGGGATTGCTCCAATGGCATGTCTGTTTATTGTTTATACCATTTCATAACATAATATCACGCCAGTATGCTCTAAAGGGGTACGCAGTTGTGTACAAGGGGGTGACCATAAGTTCTTAGAGTTAGGTTATTTTGAGTGTGTGTAAGGGACAGATGTATATGACTTATATACATTTGTCACCAACGCGATCTCAAAATAACCTTACTCTAAGAGCTTATGGTCACCCCCCAGTTCACCTAGGTACACTCTCATTTCACCAGTTATGTTAAATTTCATGATATTCGGGTAATCTATTTTGGCATTTCAGGTACCTTACTTAACTACTTGCCTATTATGTAGGTACAACTAAAAAGTGAAAATTTAAAAATCTTTTTTGCAAAAAAATTCTAGTTACCGACATCCAAATAAGAAAACTACAAAGAGAAAAAAAAAATGGTACCTACCAAAGACACCGACTTCCAAAATTATAGTTACAATTTGTAGTTTTCTTATTTGGAAGTCGGTAGTATTTTTTTGCAAAAATGATTTTTTATTCTATTCAGGAATCCGTTAACGTAAAATTAAGCTTCAAATGGCAAATTTTTATGAGTGTAAAGTGTCTCCCCCCCTGCCTGGTTGCTTATGAATATGTGAAAGAATTCACGGCAGTAGTATATATAACGAAATTAAAAGGAAAACTGTCACAGCTAAGTAGGCTTTACAAGTTTACCTTAGTTTTTACCTTACCTTAAACTACTAAAGTTTTAGTTTAAGTAAAAGTCGACCCAGTTATAATAATGTATATTGATGTATGGGGATAACAGTTTTCGAAGAGCAAAGTTAATTTTGTTTCTTCGTTAGAGCATTTTTCAGTGATTTCATTGTTTATGAACGTTAGTAATGTTACCTATTTATTTTGGTGGATGTAGCTGTTTATACGTAATCCTCTGTGTGCGAGTAAGACCAGCAGCCGAATTGCGTAAGTATATTATCCAAAGCAAAAGAATCGATTCCTTCCCAAAAACGACTTTACGTATCAATATGCAATACGTAAAGTCGGTTTTGGGAAATAATCGATTCTTTTGCTTTGGATAATATACTTACGCAATTCGGCTGCAGGTACTTGGCCGGTTAATGATTTTCATCCATTAATTGAACAGATGGGTGAAGGTCGCTTATTACTCGGATCCTCTAGATACTTATACCATAGACGGGCGGTTGACTGTAGGCACATCCGAGCTTTTTTTATGTTGGTAAGTTTGGATTGAAGATAAAACTCCGTAATTGAAAGGATTATGGAGAGACGTTACTCATCGCAACTCATTGCCGACAAGAACGATATGAATCACCCCTATGATCCCGCTGATGGTCGTGGTAGGTCAAAAACTAGGTAATATCTAAAAATAAGTATTATAACAAGGAGTATGCTGTGTGGAACCATATCATGACTAACAAAGGCCACCTACTCTCTTTGGGTGAAGAAGAGCGTGGTCGTAAAAATGCATTGACACAAGTTGGCCCAAACATAAACTTAGCGGATTGTAGGTATGCAAAAAATGTGCATTTAATGATCATTCCAATTATTATTATGAAACATAAACTATACTTCTCAGTAGGAGTCTTTGGTCAGCTGGACCCGCTCGGCCTCGCTTCTGGATCCGCGAATCCACTTGGCCACATAATTTATTATTTTCCGTATTTTTTTCCTGTATTTTTATTAGTTAACCGGACCCACAATCAAATAAATAAAACATCCATTGTTTAGCTACCCGTGGATACAGTCGAGCTTAAAATTGGCTAGGCAAAATATAATAAAACGCAATTCAATTAGGTTTAAACGTTTATTCTCAATCAAAATATTTCAAACAAATCAGTATAAATTTAAGTAAATCTTCTTTTGGGGGTAGTTTCGAAAAACTTACAATACAGGTTGACATTATTAGTTTTTCGAAACTACCCCCAAAATAAGATTTACTTATGTCGTCGACATTGTAGTGCTAGTAGAAAATTAAAGGTTCATATCATCATAAACGAACCCCAAAAAAGGTTGGGAAAAAGGCTAGGCAGACTGATTGGATTGCATCACCGAAAACGTATTTTTATTCAATCTTCTCTTTTTTAGGGTTCCGTACCTAAAGGGTAAAAACGAGACGCTATTACTTAGACTCCACGGTCCCTGTCTGTCTGTCTGTCTGTTATCAGGCTGTATCTCATGAAACTTGATAGCTAGAGAGTTGAAATTTTCAGAGATGATGTATTTCTGTTGCCGCTATAACAACAAATACTAAAAACCGAATAAAATAATTATTTAAGTGGGGTTCCCATACAAAAAACGTGATTTTTTTGCCGTTTTTGCGATAATGGTACGGAACCCTTCGTGCGCGTCTCCGACTCGCACTTGGCCAGTTTTTTTTTCTACTCCTCCGTTATTCATTTCTGATTAATTTCTAGGATCCAAGACAGTTAAATTCATTCTCCGGGAGTTCGTCGAGCTTCATTGCCTCGGCGCTTTTCTGGTGGTCGCCACTGTTGATTCTGGCTTTCAGGAGTTGCAGTGGTTTGGGAATAGTTTGGGTTTGTCCCAAAACTTCTCTACCTAAGGAAGTATAAATCTCACGCGAACCCTACCTAAGCTTAGGTAAAGCTTCCAGAACTTGAATCAACAAAGGCACCGCTCATCACCTCTGAGTGCTATATTGTTTTAGGGTTCTATACCAATTTTGGTATGCCATTTGGTGAAAAGGAATCCTTATGTTGCGGCTCAGTCTGTCTGCCCGTCAGTCACATCTGGATATCTCAAGAACTGCTAAGGCTATCAACTTGAAATTGTTTTAGATGACGTTTGCCCAACCATTCTGAAACAAGTTTTTTTTTTTTTTTTTTTTTTTGCAACATGTACTGAAGGGGGGTCTTAGAATTCTAAGTGGGGCTACTAGGGGCATGTGGGGTGTCCTATGAGAGAGCGCTATTTGTAAATTCTGAAACAAATTTTCTTTATTTTTTAGGCCGTATTGTTTTCGGCCTTGGACGAAAATTGTAAAATAAATACCGTTCCCTTATCACTGAAGTTTGCATAGAGAAAAATCTGAAATTATTCTATGTGATAGAAGTTTATGTAAAAATTACAGGAAAAATCAAATTATGTCTCTAAATAGCATACTTTTTCAGAAATCACTAAAAAAATTGTATTAGTTCCACTATCGGTCAAGAGATGGCGCTGACCTAAAACTGCAATATTCTACACCGCAGTGTTAAAATTCTCTGACGACTATAGGCCTCGCCGATGAAAATTTAAAAATAAATCATAGTTTTAAAAAGTAAAAAAACACGCTTTAATGGTAAATTGAATTAAAAAGTCGCTAATCCAGAAGATCTTGGTAAGGCTAATGTGACAAACTATTTAAACGCGCACGGTAGAATCAACTTTTATAAAAATGTAAATTTTAATTTTTGTTTGACGTTCAAAAGTGCCGCCTATTGGCCTAGTTGAATAAATATATTTGATTTCGACTTTGACTAAATTATTGCATTGTCATCGGTCCTTGATAAGTGTGCAAAGTTTCAAATCAATCCGACGTTTTGAAAGTGGTGAAAATCACGGTCAAAGATTCCGTTACATTGATACATAGACCAATCTAATAAAAGCGTGTTAACATTTCACGTACGTAAAGTAACATATCCAATATATTTATATATGATGGTACGAACCGGTCCGACTCGCTCTTGACCGGTTTTTTTATGAATGATAGGCTCGCGTTTGACCACTCTCTCAACCGATGGTAAGCTCGACGGTGAACCACACCTGCCTAGAAGTAACCTTTTCACTATTGACTTAAAGACCCCCAGGCCTTAGCTTTCAGTAAACACAGACTCCGGCAGGGAATTTCGCTCCTTATCAATTTTTGGTTCAATTTATTACCTACCTACCTAATTTCAAAAGGAGTCCTTGGCCTGTTTACTTGTTAATTCGTTTAGTTTTCAGATACGCAGACGGCTAGCGAGGATTACACTAAAACAATAATGTTTACCGCAGCCGCAGTAGCCACAGATTAGATAGAGCTTCGAGTCAATATTATTTTACATACGGTGCAATTGCTTCATTTGTTTAATTTATAAGAACGAATGGCCCGTTATGGGATTAAATGATTAGATGTACGAATAAACATGAGCATACTTAATAACTAGGTACTTCAATACATTTTCAGATTATAAAAACATAAAGATAAACCGTGGCAAAGATAAAGAGACACAATTCAGTAAAGCTAGAGTCAAGAGCAAACCCATCACAAATAAAAAATAAAGCTAGCTTTTAAAATCTTCACATGCGCAGGCGCATAATCTCTCAATCCCACCATGACGAAACACTTCATATCGTTCAATGAATCAAGCCTACTCGTAGCCGAACACTTACTTGTAACATTTACGTAAAAGGAATTGTTGTTTACTTTGTCAATTATTTACGTCTAACAGTATGTCTTATTCTAAACACCGGAACAACCTTTGACAAACCGGAATTAGTTAGCGGTCAAATTATTGAAAACATATTGAAAAACGTTAATGTAAATGTGGTCATAAAAGAGACTAATAAGCGTCGAGATTAGAACCTCGGGCACAATGTGAACGTCCTACAATGTTATTGTTATAATTTTAAATTGCGCGTGAGTCAGACGGCGCACGCTGCGCACGCGCTGGACTTGGAGTACTACAACCGGCGCCGTAGTTAGGTGCATGGATTGAGGAGGTGAATTTAGAATTTGTAAACTGTTTTGTACAGTTGGCAAAACTGTAAGGTGTTGCTCGGTATCGTTAAGATTTACCATGACTGAACTAGGCTTCTAATAAAGAAACAAAGTTCCTTTTTAGGGTTCCGTACCCAAAGGGTAAAAACGGGACCCTATTACTAAGACTCCGTGATCCGTCTGTCTGTCTGTCTGTCTGTCCGTCTGTCACCAGGCTGTATCTCTTGAACCGTGATAGCTAGACAACTGAAATTTTCACAGATGATGTATTTCTGTTGCTACTAAAAACAGAATTAAATCAATATTTAAGAGGGGCTCCCATACAAAAAATGTGATTTTATTTGCCGTTTTTTGCGATAATGGTACGGAACCCTTCGTGCGCGAGTCCGACTCGCACTTGGCCGGTTTTTTAAATTTGAACCTCTGATCTGCACCGGATTTGAACTATCACTAGGCAACGCAAGAAAAACAAAAAGGTTACTATGAGGACTAGTGTCCCAATGGGCACATCATAAAACCCTTGATACCTACAACCCTTAATGGCACCCAGCCCAGGTGATAAGTCTCTGAAGTTTTTAGCAGAAAACAACATGACAATGTAATAGAATTATGATCATCATCAATCAATATACATATAATAAATCTGTAGAAAAATATTTTTTGTACATCGAATAAATTTCCAAAAAAAATTGCCAGGGTGTTAAAGGATAACCAACAGAACCCATTTCCAGCATTTTTGAAATAAACAGAAAAACAGTGTCTGTTTATTTGTGCACGCATCACGTGAGATGTACGAAACCAATGTAGATAAATTTTATACGTAAAAATTTTGCGTAACTTGACGAATTATATAGTTTTTGTTTCATCGCAATCGGTTCACTCTATCAAAAGTTAGATGAATTTAAGTGTTCAAGAAGTAAAATTGTCACAGCACACGCAATTTATTTACTCGGACAGTTGAACTCGATATTCGATAGATGGCGTTGTGCATTTGAAGTCATTTTCTGAATGGCGGTGTTAAGATTATACGCGAAAGAATGACCCTAGAAAAAACATTGGTATGTAGGGTAGTGTTGGCTTGGCAGGCAGATGACGGGAGCGAAGCCGCGGGCACAGCTAGTTATTCATATAGTTGTTCTATCTCACGAAGAAGGGTTACGTGACTTTTATGACGCCGAAATAAGATTCATTTTGCTACGATTCATCCGTCATCGTGAGATAGAACAGCTATACCTTGGCCTTGGTCCTATCGTAACTTACTATAATGCTACCTTACTACAGAGTACCTTTCAACTACGTGCTCCAAAAATCATGGTGGTTTTTGTTAAACAATCGAATCTATTCAGAATGTAACAGAAGCGTTTTCTATTGGAGTAGCCATCACAGCTATGGGGTCCTTTTACAAAACAAGGAAGCCATTTGTAACTATTAGTTTGGTCATTCTTAGAAATATTGTTATTATGTAAAGCAAGGTCGTGTTCACACTGTATGGTTACGGTGATTGCTTTTGTAGTGCATGTTTGGTTGTTTTACTAATTGACCTAATTTGTTAGGGTTCCGTAGCCAAATGGCAAAAAACGGAACCCTTATGGATTCGTTCATGTCTGTATGTCTGTCCGTCCGTATGTCACAGTCACTTTTTCCGAAACTATAAGAACTAAGCTGTTGAAACTTGGTAAGTAGATGTATTCTGTGAACCGCATAAAGATTTTCACACAAAAATAGAAAAATAACAATAACATTTTGGGGCTTCACCATACTTAGAACTGACACTCAAAATTTTTTTATCGTCAAACCCATACATGTGGGGTATCTATGGATAGGTCTTCAAAAATGATATTGAGGTTTCTAATACATATTTTTTTTCTAAACTGTATAGTTTGCGCGAGAGACACTTCCAAAGTAGTAAAATGTGTCCACCCCCCTGTAACTTCTAAAATAACAGAATGATAAAACTAAAAAAATATATGATGTACATTAACCATGTAAACTTCCACCGAAAATTGGTTTGAACGAGTCTAGTAAGTAGTTTTTTTTTAATACGTCATAAATCGTAAACCGCAATTTACCAAGTACGGAACCCTTCGTGGGCGAGTCCGACTCACACTTGGCCGGATTTTTAGAAGTAGTTATTGGGTATGATGCTTTTCGTTGTGTTTTCAGATATCATCTTATCATCTTCAGCCTATTAATGTTCCCACTGCTGAGACACAGGCCACCTATCTGTGAGAGGGAATGGGCCGTAATCCACCACGCGGACCCAGTGCGAGTTGGTGGTATTTTTTTCTCTATTGATACGCTTGCGCTTGACCACTATCTCACCTGTTGGTAAGCGATGATGTGGTCGACGATGAAGCACGCTTGCCTAGAAGAAACCTATTCACTCTTGACTTAAGACTTCCAGATTGTAGCTATCAGGAAATAAAGACTCCGGCAGGGAATTTCACTCTTTTGCTGTCACATGTCTTCGAATTTTTGGTTCTAGGACATGCCGGTTTCCTCACGATGGTTCCCTTCACTATTTTGAGGGCACCAGTGATGAAATAATTTACACAAAGTAAAGCGCCTGGCTGGATTCGAACCCACGACCTACAACTTGTAAGTCGCGGGTTATTTTGTGTAAATTATTTCATCACCACTTCTCTCAAAAACGGTGAAGAGAAACATCGTGAGGAAACCGCGTGGCAAATCCTAGAACCGAAAATTCGGAGACATGTGACAGCAAAAGAGTGGAATTCCCTGCCGGAGTCTGTATTTCCTGATAGCTACAATCTGTTGTTTTTTATTTTCTTTTTTTAGTTTTGGTACCTTATATTAAAATACCTTTAAAATGCCTTTTTGAAAATAGGCTTTATTAAGGACAACTCAAAAACTACAAGTCAGATCGGATTATCTAATGTAATGGGATCATATGAGAAGCAGCAGCTTTAAAATAAAGATCGGTTCACCTAGTAAAAAGTTCTGAAGAAACGCATATAAAAAAACATACAGTCGAATTGAGAACCTCCTCCTTTTTGAAATCGGTTAAAGAAATAAATATGTTGCAGTTGCAGCGCGCGATCAGGTGGGTTGCAGGTAAAACAACATGATGTCTTCATAAAGCTCACGTAGAGCTTACCGTCATTTAGTCAATAATGTCTGGTTACTATGTACTCGTAAGTTGAGCGGCTACTGTTTGTTGTGAAGTGTGCGCCGCGCATGCGCGCTGCCGGGCGGCGGCTGGTCAGCGCTCGCAAGTCGCCCATCGAACACTTATCACTGGAGGTTCGGCGTGAGCGCGCCTCTCTCGTCTGCGCAAAAATCTGCTGCTAATATTAGCATGCGACAGCGCGGGCACACCATACATTCTTACTGTTCGCATTGCTCGCTCCGCTGAACGCTTCTCGCTCCTCGATCACCGCGCTCACCGGGCGAGGCCGCGCAGGGCGGGCGGCGCGCGCCTGTGCGCCCCGGGCACCCTGCCACAATACAATACCCACCGCACGCACAACAGGACGTGCTCCCAAGTGTCCACAACACAAATACATCAATTCATTTAAAATATTTCATCAAATCCATAATAAATTCGTATTCAGTGAAGTGCAACATTGAACTAAGGTGTCGGGGCGGAGAAGTTTTCCATCGGGACTTGTGATTCACCTCTGAAATGTGACTAGTTTGCTGCTGTTTGACAGATCTGTGCACATCACAACAGGTAATAAAATTTGTTTTGTTTTGTTTTAAGCTTAGGTAGTACATTTGCTTGGTGGTGAAATGCCTGAAAATCATCCTGTAAATAATAATGACGTTAAAAGTGAGCGTGAAATGGCGAAGATATCCAATATGTTTCGTGATTGTTATAAAAATACCTGAGTTAATGTGCGGCGGCTATTGTCAAGGTGTGTACGAGTATTTAATTATATGTGAACACCTAATTACACATAGACGTAGGTTTTATGCAATAGTTTATCAGGTGTCGTGCTTCTTATTATCTTTGGCTTGTACACACTTGTTGAAGCTTACTTTGTCCCCGTGTGCTACGTGTATCAATGATTTGCGATTGCGATATTTGGTTCGATATAAACAACCTAAGTAGGTACGTGTGTTAATATCTAAAACCATTCTGCATAGTCTGCATTATGGTTGATTTTCTCTAAGTACTCTACACTACATATATAGTCATGCAGAGAAGTACTGAAAATGCCCGTATACTTTTATTTTTTTGTGATATTAATATAATATCTACACACAAAGAAAAAGTTTAAAATCATAAAATTGAGTGTAATTACCCTTTTTTGTAATATAAAGCAGGCACCACATTTAACGCAACACTCACTGAAAACCTGAATCATGTCAGTTTGGCAACTCAACATCTGGGAACTCCATTGAAAAACTCAATTTCCCACTCATTGAAAAATGACAAACCCGTTTATTAATACCCAGTTCATTAGAACTTACGATTATTCATATTTGTGTACGATTACTCTTATTGGCACATCTCCAAAACGCGAATCATTTGAATCATACTTGAAGTATCAACATTCATTGAAACGTTCTAAGAATTTGTAATAACCTACATGATGCAGAATGCAGTCGATTATGAAGGGAATGGTCGATATTATACGTGCGAGGACTTGAGATTCAATATGCGATGAAATACGTGTAAAATTGGTACGATCAAACGGTTTCTACAAAGGATATTTACCCAATATATAGAGCCTTTGAGTATGTTCTCAAAAGTAATTGTTTCAGCTCAAAGAAATTTGCCATTGGAGGAATTATAGTTCATAAATTGTCTGTTAAAAACATTATGTACCTACATAGTATAAACAAGTAATGTACAAGCGGGTTAAAAAGGGGAGGGGAAGAACTTAAATGGGCATCAATTAAACCCTTAGTTCTGTTTGAATGGATTCAGAATATTCAACTGCCTGTAGGAAACAGTTTGGTCATGTTAATCCTAATTGTATTTTGGTCCTTGCAATAGTCTGAAAGACCGTGTCACGGTGTGACAATCCGCAGTTATTAGCCACTGTCCCAGTAGTGAAGTACTGCCTTACAGGTGCACTGTCTCGGCACTGTGCTGCCTAGATTTCACGTTATGTGTAAACTGTCAAAGCACTAGCTTAGCATAGTATCAACTTTATTACTTACTCGTAATATCTGACCACTGTCTTTGTCCTTCTCCTGAAAAGTACACTTAGTCGTTTTGGTTACCTATACGAAACAAGCTACTGTCAGACAACTGTCTTGGCACAGTACCCACTAGTTTACTAGCATATCTAGGTCAGTTTTGGTACACTAAGTGCTGATTTCTCAATGTAAGATATGTTTAATCTGAAAAATACATATGACATTAGAAAAGTCATTTTATTCATAAGATAAAATTGCCTCAATTACTGTAACAAGTGACTGTCAAATCACAGTCTTTGTCAAAACTTACTCGTTGCTAAAACTTTCTCACTACTGTCATGGTTTACACGTACCCAGTACAGTCGTAAGACAGTGGTGACCGCTATCATCACCCAAACTAATAAATATTTTGAACTTAGTAGATACCTTAAACTTATTTTACAAGTAAAAAAGGTCGGGTTGTTACAAGATAATAAATTAGTTAGAGGTAAAATAACAAATGATTAATTTATGATTACAAAGGTCCGTATTTTGGACAGACTTCAGCAAATCAACTGTAATTTAATCTTCATCTGCAAAAAAATAACTGCTAGATAAATGTAATGAAACGTCTGTACATTCATGATGTTCAAAAGAATAAATAAACAAAACCGGCGAAGTGCGAGTCGTACTCGCGCACGAAGGGTTCCGTACTTGGTAAATTGCCTTTTACGATTTATGACGTTTTAAAAAAAACTACGTACTAGATCTCGTTCACACCAATTTTCGGTGGAAATTTACACATAATGTACATCATATATTTTTTTTAGTTTTATCATTCTCTTATTTTAGAAGTTAAAGAGTGAGGGAACACAAATTTTACCACTTTGGAAGCGTCTCTCGCACAAACTATTCAGTTTAGAAAAAAAAAAAAATTAGAAACTTCAATATCATTTTTTAAGACCCATCCATAGATCCATAGACACGTATGGGTTTGATTTAAAAAAAAATGAGTTTCAGTTCTAAGTATGGGGAATCCCCAAAATTTATTGTTTTTTTTCTATTTTTGTGTGAAAATCTTAATGCGGTTCACAGAATACATCTACTTACCAAGTTTCAACAGCATAGTTCATATAGTTTCGGAAAAAAGTGGCTGTGACATACGGACGGAACGACAGACAGAGAGACATGACGAATCCATAAGGGTTCCGTTTTTTGCCATTTGGCTACGGAACCCTATATAAAATATGTATGTAAAGTGGATTCAGTCAAACAGAAAGTATCGGACTAATCAAACACGAGGACTCCGTTCGATTCAGTAAATATGAGTCTTTCAGGCGTACTTAGTAATGAACCCAGACACCCACTGGAGCGACGCAGACATTGCTCGGGACTGTCGGGACTACGCTAATTTATGAAACTGATGAAGCTACTTTGAAATTTGTTTTACTAAACAAAAAAAGATAAGAATATTTTTCCGTACCTATTAAGTAGGGAGAAAAACAAGATCAAGAAAATGTTTTCCAAGCTGTTTTATTAGGTACAGAAAGAAAGAAATGAATATTAACCAGAAATTTTATAATTGGTATCAACCGGTATTAGGTATATGAGTCTACCTATATAAAATCCGCAAAGGAAAAAACCCGGTAAAGTAAAATCGGGTTTTGACCTAGCAGTGGAACGATCACATAGGTTTGTGTATTTGTATGTTAAATAAATTTAATGAAACACCTATCCCTATAATTATCTATGGAACTATACAGGTATTGGGTTCACTGCTATTAAAAAACCTGCCTTTCCTTAACCGTCAAAAAAAAGCACTAGGCATTTCATTGCCTTTTCCATAAACAGCCTTGATGCACATAGTTTTTTTTTTTATCGTAGATAGGCTTGCGCTTGACCACTATCTCACCCGATGGTAAATAAGCGATGATGTGGTCGAAGGTGTAGCACGCTTGCCTAGAAGTAACCTATTCACTCTTGACTTAAAGACCCCTAGATTGTATATAGCTATCGGGAAAAACAGACTCCAGCAAGGAATTCCACTCCTTAGCTGTACGCATTATGAAAGTATTTCCAAAACGTTTAGTGGGTATGGGTGGGATGTCCACCATGTACCGATGGCGCATCGCCGTACGTCTTGTAGTCCGATGATGAAACGGGCTTGGCGGAATTAGATCATGCAATTCCATCGCACATTCCCCGAAACGTAACCGATAAAAGACCGACAAGCTGGCAACTCGGCGACGATGTTCAAGGCTTGACTCAACCAGTGCTTCATTGCCAATGAGCCTCTTGGCCCGTTTTTCGATCGACTCTAGTGCATCACATAGTATCTAAGTTAACGAAAAAGATAATATAGAATAGCGAAAAACCACAACAGAATCGGTTTATTGGCTTCCAACCCGTCAGCCTGTACCATGGAATCGACACAGCCTTGCTATGTTTCGCACTATTAATATAATTAGTGCGGTCTGTACCTACTCCGATTATAACATAACAACATTATGACTAAGCTTACTTTGACTGACATTGATATCGGGAAAAATAAAGCGCATTATGCGGTATTTAAGTAACATGCCTACTGGCTAATCTCGCATAGAGATCAAGCATTTGAACTTTTGGGACAGTCACTGCTAGTCAAAACTTTCCATACAGACCCATCGTGCTAGTGTGTGTCATTGTTTTCTTATAGAAAAGATACCATTCCATAAGATGTCATTGTGCCATTGTGAATTAAGTTTTAATAGTAGATTATGCACCAAGGGGATAAAGCAGTGTCTTACGTCACGGGTAGCATATTGAACCGCTAGCGTAACGAGGGACAGTGAAGCAATTAAGGGCTTCAAGCTGCCCAAGACGAAGACAGGCTTTATCCCAGAGGGGAATACTCTACTTTTCACACCTTCTTCGAGACAATAAAAAGCTGCTGTATGTACTGATTTGAATATTGTGTTTGATGCTTATTGTAGATCTGAGCATTGAATAAATGCACCATAGGCTGCTTGACTTTCTGCTAAATGTTGGAAATAAACTAAAAGGACGGATGCCGACACAGTCTTGACTCCTACTTTTATTGTTCTCCATTGGACAAAATTGTCATAGGCTTATTCGTATCTGTGTTTTGATTTTTACATTTTTAGATTTATTAATTAATCTCTAAAGAGCCTGTTTTGATAAACTCTGGAGTAGAGACACTATCGCTCGACATTTTTTGTCAACACGAATATTGCAATAAAACTCACTGAAAATCACAGCAACAAACACCGTCTTTTATTTTTCATTTTGTGAAATTACCCCTGTTTTAATTGTTTTATGAGTTCTGCTTATGGTGGCCAGTTCGATTTTCGAACAAACCTCTTTGCAATGCCTTATGAGCATTTTTTTACTGAGAGTTTTCCACGAATTTCCACGTGAATTTGACGTTCCAAAACCAAATCACTTTACTCCCTTCGAGTTTTATACAACTTTACCCCCCTTTGAAAGTAATGCTTTACTTTACGTTGACATTTTATGATATGTATTTAGACATTGTCGAGCAGGTGTGAAAATAAATAAATAATACTATATGTGATAATTCCGAGCATGGGTGCTGAGCGAAATTTGGCGTCTCTAACCATGCTCTGCGGGAAACAACAATATTCTCGTATCTGCATCAGAATTTGTCTTCTGATATCGATCGTCAAAAATCTTTTTCAGACAATTTTTTTTTCCTTTTTTTATCAGCAGGATAAAAAGGTTTATCTTTTAAAATTCTTACCCTTTTAGTAATCTTGGTAAAAGCTTTGGCTGTTTCCTAATGGCATTGCTATGTACCGCTTTGACTTTTTAAAGAAAGAGGCAAAATAATTCTAGATGCGTAGGTCTGTTTATGGTACTTTTAACAGAAGAAGAAATGTAATTTAAAAAAAAGAAGTTTATGTCAACCTACACAATTGTTTAAAATAATTAAGTACCTTCACGGACGAATTCACACAACATGTAATAATAGTCATTTGGCCTAATAGTTTTATAGTTTTTCAAATAATAATACGATATCGTGGAAAGGAAAACCAAACGATTACCTACTAACGGAATAAGGAAATACTGATTATCGTAATGAATAAAATTCAATAAGCATTATTATTAACACCTAGCAGTAAACTTTGTTTTAATGGGAAATGGGTTGCATTTGCCATATTTGCGTTTAGTTCTTGAACGCTATTGAATGGCAAAGAAAATAATTTTAATTATATCAAAATGCAATTAAAAAGACTTTGCAATAAGTTCCTAATTTAGTTTTTAGGGTTTCGTAACCAAAGGGTAAAAACGGGACCCTATTACTAAGACTGCCTGTCCGTCTGTCTGTCTGTCACCAGGCTGTATCTCATGAACCATGAAGCTAGACAGTTGAAATTTTCACAGATGATGTATTTCTGTTGCCACTATAACGACAAATACTAAAAAAAGAATAAAATAAATATTTAAGTGGGGCTCCCATACAACAAACGTGTTTTATTTGACGTTTTTTGCGATAATGGTATTTTATGTTGTTTTAACATAACACCACACCTGTAATCCTCGAATGGTGGGCAGAGTTCACGAAAATTCCTGGAAAATCCTTTTCTGTTTTCTATTGCGTTTGTTAATGATTCCATTCATTCTACCCAACTATGAATGGAATATTATAATTCTCGTAGATTAGCCATTCATGGACTAAGACCGAATCAATTATTTTCCGTGATGTAAACAATTAGCTGAATAATTTAAGTGTACATGTACTTAATTCAATGAATATGTACCGATGACTGTACCAGACTGTGCGGCGGTTGGTCGAGCTAATTCAACACGTCATCTTAGACGAATTTATGGTAACTTGCCATGGAAATGTTTTATTCACTTTTATGTGAACTCTATCCAGAAAAGTTTCCTTTCAAGTAAATGTGATGATTTGTATATGGGTTTATAAGCCTAGCGCTCCTAAAACCCCTCGCAGTATGTTGTTTGATGTCTTATTGTAACGGTGGTTGTGTGTCTTGTGCTGTTAAAATTGAGTAAGTACTTTTACTTAAGAGCTTGAGACGAAAAGTAGTTTCTTTCTAAGTGATTGTGAAGTCTAGGACATAAATTAAGTTTGTTAAATGTTAGGTCTGCGATAATGATGCTCTGTCTAACTAATGTGCTATCTTTCGTGTTGTGAAGCTCGCTAGCTGAGACTTATGGAGAGAGAACTTTATACATAAAAGTAACATTAGCAGCCTTAGCATTATACATAAAAGTGACTTAAGAGACCTAAGTATATTTCTTCTCTGTTTTATAAAGACGAAAATTTAATATATCGTTGTGAAAAGGTACCGAATGCCATTACGAAAGATGATTTAAAGTCTATTTGTGTCTACCTATGTTACGGGTAGTCAGAAGCTTGAGATCTGACACCAGTCTTGCCAAGGGGTACCGTGTTACCCAGTTACTGGGTTGTGAAGGTCAGATAGGCAGTCGCTCCATGTAAAACACTGGTACTTAGCTGAATCCGGTAAGACTGGAAGCCGACACCAATATAGTTGGGAAAAAGGCTAGGCAGATGATGATGATGATGTGTGTACCTATGTATGTTCTGTAATACGGGCCTTAAGTCTGAATTATATATACAAGTATCCGACTTTTGAACATTAGACTGACGGACATATATAATTCGAATTCAATAATATCTAATTTGTAAGAGTAAGCTTACGAAATGACTCTGATTTAGATTCTATTTAAACGAGCAAAGCTCGTGTTACAGAGGCATTATCTGCGTAATTGATTCAATTAATTTCTATACTGATATATAGAGTTATTTTCATAGATATTTCAGAATATAAATAAAAAGAAGTAGATAATTTAAATGTCTTTCCTTCGAAAATACGCAATCGTTTTCCTGAGAATTGATAAGAAACATCAGAACTTCTGTAAGACTTCGAAGACGAAGCTTTGACATCAAGGTACATAAGCACTTAAATTATGCTTGTGCTCTTGTTTGCAGAATATCAAATGCCAATAAATGCCATTAATTATAAAACTGGCCGCATTGTATCGTTAGGTACGTTCATCTAAACAATACAGAATGTTTATTCGGAAGTCCGCATTACTTAGCAAATTTACACGTTACTTATTAGGCATTTGATATTGAAACTAAATTATTGCTGTTCACACCGGTACATAAGCACCTATATACTAGTTACCGTGACTCATATATACGGTAATGTTTACAGATGAGGCGTGAATCAGTTCCGTTCAGATCTGTATCACTCAGAATATTGACCTTCCCATTTTATTGCTATTTTTACGCCCATGTAGATCCAGTAAATTTAAAAAACCGGCCAAGAGCCAGTCGGACTCGCGCTCTAAGGGTTCCGCACCATTATCGCAAAAAACGACAAAAAAATCAGGTTTTTTGTATGGGAGCCCCACTGAAATATTTATTTGATTCTCTTTTTAGTATTTGTTGTTATAGCGGCAACAGAAATACATCATCTGTGAAAATTTCAAATGTCTAGCTATCACGGTTCATGAGATACAGCCTGGTGCCAGACGGACAGACAGACAGACACGGATCGCGGAGTCTTAGTAATAGGGTCCCGTTTTTACCCTTTGGGTACGGAACCCTAAAAAAGAGCTATAAATCGGAGTTACGGTCACATGATGCGAATATCAACTAAGTCGTACCAAATGTTCTCAATAAACAAAGAAAATGACTAAGTTAAATGACACATCGTTTTAAAAGTAAGTAAATTATAATATGTTAAGTTTATGACTGGCCGTTAGTATCTTCGGCTTCAGCTGGGTTATCTGAATATGGCCATCGGTAATATATTTCGTATTTATGAGACGTTTAAAAATATACTTGAATATTACGTGGCATGAGTAACTACTTACAATATTAAGTAGCGAGCTTACAAACCATTTTACTTGATTGAACC
The DNA here is from genome assembly GCA_948252205.1 of Orthosia incerta. Classification (NCBI taxonomy): domain Eukaryota; kingdom Metazoa; phylum Arthropoda; class Insecta; order Lepidoptera; family Noctuidae; genus Orthosia; species Orthosia incerta. The sequence goes on from OX411760.1 coordinate 18,242,000, forward strand.
TACAGGATTCCTTTTTTTTCGATTATGAATGTAGTGCACACTAGATTTTTTTGTGTTTAGTTGTGTGAATATAGCTGAAAAACGGCAAATATTTTTTTTTTTATTTAATTGAATCCGTTGCACTTTTTTTTTAAACTTATGTTCAGATTAATCCTCTAAACCTTCTTAAGTTCTTTCGTTCCGATTATGTTTACGTAATATAAAGTCAAATAAACAGACTTAACAAGAACCTTATAGCAATTAATTCCTTGTTAAAAATTAGTAGCAAAAATAGTCAATTTTCCTTGCTTCTTAATTTAGTTATTACAGAATGAGCACTAAACAAAACAAAACCTAATTTAACATGTTATTTAATTGAGGCAACTCTTATTTCATAATACCAATAACATTGTTTTATTTTCCCTTTGGGTCAGTTGGTAAATAAGGTGTCATTTATATTGTGGTTGGTAGATAACACGTTACAATAATAACAGTATGTTGCAGTTATATGTTTTATTCATCCCTGTTCATATAAGGTCTAAAACCTAAAATGTTTTTTTTTTAAATAGTCAGTGATTGAACTCCAATGAAATCAGAATGAATAACTTCTTAGTAGGCTAATGAAAGGAATATCTACTGCTGAAGCCAGATCCACACGGTTGCCAAATTTCCCGATGCGATGACGCAGGGTTTTCAGAGACCATATACACTTGACCTAGTTGGCTGTAAGTAGGGCAACCCCGGCTGCCGGGGCCGGCCGGAGCGCCGCGACCGTCCAACCCGGCTCCTGTACCCACGCATAACTATCTACAGCATCATAAAATATATCAATATGTCCCTTGTTTACTTACAAATTAGGAAATCTCGTTATGAAGCACGTGGCATTTAAATTTCGCAAGAGCAAGGTTGAGAGAGGCTTCTTCAACAAGAGGGCCTCTGCTTTCAGAATTTTCTTCTGCCACGTTGCAAGCACGACTTTTTCTAGAAATTGTATGACTTCTTTGACTTAAAGTTTACCCCCGTTTTTTTGTTTAATTGGAAATGCTCCTTGGAATGATTAACCGCGACCTCTAAAGCTTCAGCATTGTTGGAAAAATCGAAGGAAATACCTTCCTCTTCCGTCTAAATTGTTACATTTTTATGGTGCGTGAAAAATTGTTTGTGTACATAGAGTTCCAAATACGGTTAGTGTTAAAATTATGTTAACTCACCGTTACAAGAGGCAGTTAGGTAACTATTTATTACGTATTTACTTGTAACTAGCTTATATCATGTTCCGTTAGTTGCAGTCTTTGTGGCGAAGAAAATGTATCGATTGATGTTATTGAAATGCGTGACCAAGTGGACGGCGGGCAACGGAAGCGGCTTTGCGTTTGCATTAAGTATATTGCGAACATAGGCACCTGGTTCAGCTTTTGTAGACGGTCTTGTTGATGTAAATGCTTGCATAGAAAATTAAACACATAATTCAAATTCATTTATTTCGGATAACTTAATCAGTACAGTTCGATTGAAAAAAAATATAAAAATACAATGACATAAAATATAAAAACACATTCAAATTACCCGCTTAACGTTACTAGTCGAAAATTCTTCCATACAAACGTAGTCTAGGGATTATTCCACTGCTTGACGATGTACTTTTTACTTTTTCGCTTCCATACAGGGCTAGATAATGATGAGACAAATTGATATCACTTTTTATTTTGAACGTACATCGTCAAACAGTGGAGTAATCCCTAGACTACGTTTGTATGGAAGAATTATTGACTAGTGTAACCTTAATAAAGGATCTCCATAGCGGAGAGGAGGTCCTATCAGCTACAGTCTTCAGAATTCCGTTGCAGCTGCCACGCATTCTGCAGATCAGGGATACAGTTTTCTGGCGGAATAATAATATAATGTAATAATAATAATTTTATTTTTCAATAGGTATCAAAAGTGTGAGCGTACAACCATACTGCGTAAAAAACATAAAGTTTGGCTATAATGATATCAATAACCATGGGAGCCTCTGCAGTCGAACTAAGTAAAAACCTGAAATCAAAATAGTTACTATTGGCTGTAATGTTCAGTTCACTTCCGAACTAGAAGTCGTTAGTACTAAATCTAAAGTGATTTAAAACAATGAACTTGAAGAATATGACATTAGACAGGCATCATCCTTTGTAATCTTTATGTATTCATCTTATTTCGACTCCACTTTGAGGCTGTACAAAAGATTACTTAGCACGACGTGTTGGCAGGTCTAATTTATAGTTTCAATGTCAAACTTCTTAAAAATGTGTATTATGAAACTCAGAACCGTATGAACAAACAACATTCGGTCATTCTGAAAATAATGTTGTTTGCTTGGCTTTGTGCAGCTAACGTGTCAATATTGTAAGAACTGTAACTGCTAAAATGACCTTTATGTGGATATTTAAACATACAAAACCACGAATTAACAGATTTACAGGGGTAACGTATTATAAAAATCATATAGTTCTTTGTAAACATAGCCTTCTTAGTTTTTAAACGGAACCATTGATTTTGGTATTGCAATATATTCTATGTCGGCTTTTCTTCACTTACAACCTTTCAAATATTGGGGGGATGTTTGCAAGACAGACAATTTTAAACGTTTTAAATCTAGTAGAAATGTTTTAATTTTGGTTGAAAACTTTCGGATAACCAGTATATATTTATTACAAAAATGTCCTATGTCGTTACTGAAATAAAATTATTAAACTAAAACTGAAATGCAATTGATTATATGCCACTGAATCTCTGAACTGAAGTACTAATATTACTATTTTTTGTCAAATATGATGAAAAACATCTTTAATGAAAATGTAGTTTGAAAATATAATCACTCTAGGTAATTGTTGCGACAGTAAAATGTTTTTCATTACTCATACTCTGAAAGTAGGTCTTAAGTTGCCTGAGGAGCGGGTTGAAAGTAATACTTTTCAGCCCTAGGGAGAATCGCTTTCAACTGACAGCAGTCAAATTATTTAAAAAAAAAACTAGTTCCTTTTCACATATCTATTGAACCATGTTCCAACTTTCTATACAACCACGAAGTAAAATTGAAATAACTTAAAGTTAAGTATTGATTAAAGAATATATATTTTTTAAATAGCTTTATTATAATTTAGTTTCAACAATTTCTTTAAAATAACTTAGATTTGGGCAAAATATTTACCATTTTTTCAATGATGAAAATAAAAAATAATGGCTGAATAGCAGGCCGGCCACAGAAAAAAAAACAAACAAAATATGCGGGAAAGCGGCAATCATTTTTTCTTTAGCTAATTCATGTTTTTATTTCCTTGTAACAAATACTGAAAAGCACAGTGTTTACCTCGGGTTAAAGACTTATTTAGTCCCTCGAACTATTGGGGCCCTCACTTCATTCCGGGCGCCAAACCCCGTCTCGGGACTAAATAAGTTACTTTCACCCCTAGGATAACAATGTACTATTATGTCTATCCTGAAAACTCAGCTTAATCTAGCATAGAACGTATTGCAATATTAACGACGTTATAGAGTTTTTAGCGGGCTTTTTTCAGTGAAGTTCAGCGGATGTTAATATTATTTGCAAATTGATTCCTAGTGGAAATTGTGATATAAAATTGTTGTATTTATGTGTCTCAACTGTCTACGCATCTGGAAAATATGTGAAATCATTGACAGAAGCGATCTCGGGATAGTGGAGCGGAGAATTTTATTGTAGTATTGACTACCTCCGCAAAAATTACTGGAAAGGCTGACTCGATACAATTTGCTGCCAAATACTCCAAAAATCATTAGAATCTGTTACATCCGCATTCGAATGCATACTGAAGTATGTTAAAATTGCACTGCAGATTAAGCAGCATGGTCTCAGACCTTAGCCTGTTCCGTCAGGAACAAATATAAATAAATAAAAGCAACGACGATAAGTAATACTAGCATAACGGAACTAAAACCTCCGGGGTGCATTCCAGCTCGAAGGCTCACTGGCAATGTAATAGAATATTTAATTTCTCATAAAACTCGGTTCTGAACACGTGCGGCATGTGTTTAGAGCGGATAAATCTCTTGAGACCTAATCTCATTACTGCTGCATGCAGCTCGAGCCACGGAGACATTCATTTTATTACGTGAGGCTCTAGTTTATACCTAGAAAGGCTTTTGTTCTGGTTTGTGTAGATCAATGCTGTATAGAATATATTGATTATCGTCTTATTACAGAATAAGCTTATTATGGAATGCAACTTTGCAAATTTAGGTTTTTTCAAGTAGATATCATCACTCCTCATTCTTCCTCATACAGTCAGGTCTTATTAAAATACAAGACCTAAATTTTGTAAGATAATTAACTATCTGAATGACTGAAATTTCATAAAAGTGGCAAGATAATGCCACATCACTGATGTAAACTACTGCTACAAACTGTAGTGAACATATGATACTCTACCAAATTAATTCAAATATACTTACATGCAACTGAAAACTCTAGGAATTAAAAGATTTTGACTTGGCAATTACGTACATATCGGGTTTATTTAAAATGTAACGTTTCGGTCTGGGACGCCGAGTACAAAAACATTTTAAATAAACGTAGTTACATACAAACTCGTGAAAACCGTGCTTTAACCCCGCCGCGTTAATTTTTGATACGTGTTCGTTAATCCGGTACAAGCCTATATAATAATTTAATAATAATGTGGAACTAGTGATAACAAAATTCAACATTAGTTCCATTATTTTCAGATTCTTTTAAAATGGAACTAGTGATTAAATTGGATTAAATATACATCAGTAGTTCCATAATGGTACTAGTCGCACAACGTAGCATAAAATGGAGAGTCCTCGCTTAAAAAGAAATTCAGCAGCTTTGTCAGTTTCAATAGTATACTCAGCAGATTTCTTGGTTGTTTTATAAACTTCACGATGTTTGTCCTATGTAGAATTTATGTTTACGGCATAATACTCTGCTTCAGCTAAGCAAAGTATTATTAGTAGGTATTTACATGATATTTATCATAAGTTGTTCAAATGTATTACACGCCATGGTAGAATGGTGTGTGTGTTCTTGTATATGTAGGTACTTTATGTTCTCTTAACATGACCAGCTGTGTAACTATGTACATTCGTGTAATATTGGTCTTCTTAATTCTTACTATGGATTATAATGTTTGTATGTAAATTGGGGACAATGTGTGCGCTTGCGCGCTTGGTCTCCGGCCGTTATCCGCGCCATGTTTGCACATGCGCGCTATACGGTGCGCGTGCGCCCGGAGTCGATTCACTGCACATCCATTTCCGCATGTCGCAGCCGCGTTCTATTTCAGAGACACTCCTGCTCCAATCTGCCATGTTTCTTCTTATATGCCTTTTACTGAAGACTGACATATTAAGCACAGTTTGTGACGTACAATTTTGTTGCCATGATTTTCTGAGAGATGCAACGAAACATGATTTTAACTGCTAAAGAAATACCGTCAAACCCAAATATAGGTACCTAAATAAGATTTCATAATGAAAATAGCATTTATAACTAAACTCACATTAGTGGCCCTTTTAACACGGGATTTTCCTAGCATCGGGGCCAATATTCACAAAATTGAGCAGAAATATGTAATAATATTATAGTAATTTAACATGAAAATATGTATTTTTCTTCTCTTTGCTAAATAAAATTAACGTAATTGTTATTATTAAAATTTCATCTCACATTTTCCTTCTAATCCGCATCTTTTGGGAATCTGGAAATATCGCCCTAATTTTCAGCTCTGCAAACACTAAATAATCCAATTAGAACGATTTAAAGAGCATATCCTGTCGATGAATTACAACGATAATCATGAGATGTTTTAATTGGAGAGCCTTGGATTCGAAGCAAGGCCACCACTCACTAAGTTATCGCTGCGAAGTCAAGTTAAGCAACACTTAGGATCCACGCATGGCGGGTGCTGAGGGCGCCACCCGACCGTATCAATCATAACAAACTCCGTTTAATACATGTATGAAATATCTCTGAAATGCATTCTGCAAAAACAGTATTGTGTAAAGCGAATATGGAGTGGGATTGGATTTCGATACCCAATGGCTTTAAAGCCTTATGATCAAATAAAGCCAGTACAAAGATTTAAAGTTAATTACGATCCGAATTAAGTTTCTTAATTAAAAACACAAGAACAAAGGCTTTTTCTATAAGCATCTTATCAAGAAACCTGCCTTTGATAATCCACCTTGCTTACCAGCAGCTGCAGTCTATTTAATTTCAAGTACACAGAAGGTAATAAGAGGATTTGAAGTTCGCAACTTCGCAAGCAAACTTAATTACTGCTACATGATTTTCCCAGCGAATATTCTAACAAGCTGCCGCTCTTGATATAACTTGTTTAGTGCCTCGAGCGAGCATGATATTATGAACAAAACAGACATGTAGTATTTTTTATAAAACCTACCTGGAAACATAAAATGTGGATTACGGAAAATATGTTAGCTCTTGTAAATGGAAATCGGAACAAAGTGGGTTTCATTGTTCGACTACGAACGAAAATGGATCTCCTAATCAGATACAATACACTCAATCATATGCGTAGGTCGTTGCTAACATTATTCTGAAAGTGTACGTAATAATAAATGAATATCAGAGTACATGGATAATGTAATCAAGAGCAATATGTACGACACTGCCAGTTTGTTGTATTATGGCGACCTAGAACTCCTACAAGGCGCTGTCCTTTCACAACGAACATAATTATTAAACTTGTGTGTACAAAAAACGTGGAAAATACACCTGTTATTAGTTTATCGGCAGCCAACATACCTGCCTACCTATTGTGCTTTCGTAACATTGCACCAATGGATTACTGTCTCTAAATATAGGGCAAATTCAACAGCGCGGCTATGCGAATGTATATGGGTTACTGGGGGCATCACAAATAACCGCGCTCTATCGTAAAATGTCGCTATGTTTCGACATTAGCTGCATTATATGTTTCTGGCGAAGTAGGAAGTTGATCCACGGGATGCGTTGCACAACTTTACAGAATTGGATTAGGCAACACAGTTTAGTCGTCTGTTTAATATTATTATGTTTGGGCGAAAAACAAGCAGTTAGAGACAAGATTTAAAGACACTTTTGTTTACAGAAATATTGGAACTGTGAATGTCCGATTAGTTCCAAATACCTACAGTTTTAATTGACTTCTAGATTGACCTGAAATTCAGGATATTTCTATTCTCAATGGTGTCAATTCGAAAAGAGATGTGTTTGCGTCAGTAGATTAGTAGCAAAAGATAGATCACGTTTTGATCGTCGAACAATTACATTAACAACAGTTTGATAAGATTGTTTATGCCATTAATATAGAAATAAAGGACCACATTACCTACTTAACTAATAGGTAGTTGTATCATATCATCGGCACCAATATTTTCGATATCGTAAAAGGGCAAAGAACCTCTGCTCATTCGACTTTGCTTTTGGATTTTCGCTCATCAACAGAATGCCAAAAATCAAAGATCAAGGGTGCAACATTGTCCACAATATGTGTGTTGCTAAACTGTGTTTATTTATCGAAGCACTTGCGAGAATCGCGATCGTCTTCAGAAGCGTTTCAATGTGTATTTTTGTTTACGCGTCGGGAATGCTGCGAGGTGACGCACGCTTACATGCGTTTCGCAAAACGGACGCGTGATTCTACTACAGGAATTTACTGAAACGAGCCAATTGTTCCGAACTAACATCAATACCTGTAACTTAATCTGTTACTAAAATTAACAGAATCCCATTAAGGTAAATAAATTGGCGCGTGCCTCGCCCACTAATTGGAGGATAGCCGCCAGCTTCCGACAGTCAATCAGTTTATCGGAAATCGAAACCCTTGTTATTACTCATCTAATTAGAGACGGTATTTTAGTATAGCTCGTGGCTAAATAATAACAGCCGCACGGGTCGATCATCAAGGTTAAGCAACGCTTGACGAGGTCGGTCAGTGGATGGGTGACCATTTCAACATACCGAGTTTCCTCCGTGCCTCGGAAAGCACGTTAAGCCGTTGGTCCCGGCTGTCATTTGAAGATCTTTGACAGTCATTACGGGTAGTCAGAAGCTTAAGATTTGACACCAATCTTGCCAAGGGGTACCGTGTTACCCAGTTACTGGGTTGTGGAGGTCAGATAGGCAGTCGCTCCATGTAAAACACTGGTACTTAGCTGAATCCGGTAAGACTGGAAGCCGACCCCAATATAGTTGGGAAAAAGGCTAGGCAGATGATGATGATTTTAGTATAGCTAACATTCCAAACCTCTCACTCCTCAAAATTCATGTTGTTTGCAAAATTAACTCGTAATATTTTTATTTAATTAATTACTATCTGTAGTCTAAAGGTTATCGCTTATGTTGTCGGTTTTAGAAACGGGAAATTACCTACCTACATTTTATTTTACGTATAACTTAATTTACATAATTATTTTTCTAAATTGGACCCGCAAGTGATTATTGGGAATGCCATTGGGCAATAGTAGCTAGATAAGTTATTAATACTTGAAGAGTATTTAGGTACTGAAAAGGGAATACGTATTCTAGAAATGAAAATGGAGACTATGGAACTGCTTAGCGAAGTAGCGCAGTGCGATGACATGCAAGTGCGGCACTGCATTTTTAATGTTAACGTAGCAAGTACTACAACATATAATTATTTATTGAATAGGTACATACTATGTTTTACCGACGGCTCAGTCCGTATAAAAGTCGTATATAGTCCCACGGGAACGTACTAGTAACGGGATAAAAAGTATTAAGTCCTAATCTAGGTTATGCTTTACCGTCGTACCAAATATCGTCCAAATAACGAATTTTCACACGGCCTAAGCCGCCGGTGGCCTGTGTGATTGATAAACAAACATTCAAACAATTAAACATCCTAACAGACACACATTCAAAACATTAGCAGGATGGGATATGAAGTAAAAATATCTTTATCATGCATATAGCATTATTGAACCTAAAGGTCAAAATTCAGAATAAATTGGTCTGTTTATCTTTCGAGCGCACACTCCAGACTCAACTGCCCTTGGTCGTGTATTTAACACATGAAGATGATTCGTAACACAAACTGAGTAATAACGAATCTTTATAAGGTGCTGATATGTTCATATAGGATATAATAAGAGGCATTAGCAGTACGTTAACTAGCGCTACTTAGCGTCTTGCACAAGGAAGGACTTAGAAGAACATAATAAAAGTAACAATACGTTCAACTTATTGCGGTCTATTGATTGCTTAGTCATTTACCACAGAGAATGCGTTACTGTTATTTATAAATTAAATATATCTAGGTATTAGGTACTATTTTTTTATATGTTTATTCTTTACTCATTGTCCTAATGAAAGTATTTCTTTAATTCCAGGTAGTGCAATCCAAAGAGAATCACAATGACGGTGGTGACGAATCCAGCGCGGACTAGCTCGGACGACGAGATCGAGTCGGGCCGCTTCATCGAGCCGGGGCTCATTAGCGAGCCGGAGTACGACCCAAACGCGGTGGACGAGGAGCGGCTCTATGATGACGAGAAGCAGTCCGACATCGTGTTCGTGGCCGGCATCAACGGCGACACGTGGCGCTACCCCGGCCACCGCCGCGTGCTGGCCGCCACCAGCCCAGTGTTCGCCGCGCTGCTGGCCTGTAAGACCGACGTAATCGTCGTCGACTACATTGACCGTCGCGGCTTCGAGCAGCTGCTCCGCTACCACTACTGCGAGCCCACCCAGCTCAACTCCGTGGGCACGGCGCGCTGCGCGCTCGACGCCGCCTACAAGTTCCTGTGCTCACCGCTGGCGGAGCGATGCGCGCGTCGCCTAGACGAAATGTTGGATGCCGGTGTTGCGCTGGAGATCCTGCGTGACTTAAGATTCCTCTGCGCCAGGCTGCCCGGCGCGGCTTCCGCACCGCCTCTGCCCGCTCTAACAGATGACACGGCAGCTCGCTCGCTAGCACAGTGCTCGCGCTGGTGCGACTCTCTGGCGCACAACGCTCTGTTGGTGCTCGACGAAGACGCGGACACCGCCCTGACTGATGAGCGTCTAGAAGAGCTAACATATGAAGACTTATCGCTCATAGTAAAACGAGACACCTTGCGTGTGTCGAGTGAGATCGTGCTGGCAGAGGCTCTGTCGCGGTGGGCCACGGCGGCCTGCAAGCGCACTAAGCGGGAGCTGACGCCGGCTAATAAGCGTGCGGCGCTGGGCGAGCTAGCGTACTGCCCGCGCTACTTGCTGCTGGAGGGCGAGGAGCTGGAGCGCGCGCTGGGCCTGGAGCTGCTGGAGCCCATGGAGCGCGCGCTGGTGACGGCGCGCGCGCGCAAGCTGTCGGCGCCGGTGCCGGTGGGCGCGGAGCAGGAAGCGCTGTTGCGGCGCTGGGCGCGGCCGCGGCCCGCTGAGCCCGCCGCGCTGCCCGTGCACCTGAGCGCGCGCTCCGAGCCGCCTGTGGAGGAGCCGCAGCCCAGCAAGCTGTGCGCGCGCCGCCCCAAGCGCCCCAAGCAGCCCAGCTTCGCGCCAGAAGACAAACACAAGAAGAAGGGATGCTGCGCATGTTTCGGAGAGGGGCTTTTGCGAGCTTTCATTTGTCTGTTCGACTGAGACAGGGAGCCGACCTATGTGTAAGGTGGTCGCGTCGTATTAAGTATGACAAGTGTGGACAAAAATGACATTAAAATTTAAATAAGACTTTCGACTGAGTGTTAAGTACTGATGTGACAAAAACTCTTAAATACTTAACTTTAACTACTTATAAAAACTCATCTCAATCTTTCCTCTCCATCTGACATCCTATTAAACGTGGATAAACGTCAAAACTATACAATGTATAAGTACATGTAACGATCATTCTTCAATTAATCACTTCAAAAATAATGACTCGGGTCATCTTTGGATAGATTTGGAGAGGTTTAGAAAATAAAGAATGCCATCTTTTCTATTTTTTTACAAATCCATTGTAACAATTCGTAATGAATGTGACTATTTAGTATTAATAGCATTTGGTACTTATTATTTAAAGTTACTATTAAGTTAATGCCTTTGTTTCTGCAGCTGAAAAATTAGAAGTTCTAAATAACTATAATGATGTCCATTTTTTAAGTCTGTGTTCATTTTTAAGTTTAGTATTTTATGAATAGTTTGCATGTCTATGGCGCGGGAAGAATTCTTCGTTAGCGAATGGGTAGAACGAATGTTTAAATTTAAACGCAATACTGCGTCTTCATGTAGAAGATTATGTGTATGTTGTGATATTTAATCTTTAATTTGAATTATTGTAACGTGTTAATTTTACTTGATGACATATCAAATTGTTTAACAATTTGCATTTACGAACATTTGATGAAATGAATTGGTGCACAAATTGTCATTGTTAAGTTACATTTCGATTAGTTGTTATTAACTTTGTTGCATTTATTGACAATTGTGTGCAAGATATTTTGAGAGGTTATCTAACTATATTATTAGTTATACTTCATAAAAGATAGCTTGATCTCTGCGACATATGTCAAACTGACGTATACGTTATTGTTAGCCTGTCAAGCGCTATTGTTACTACTCTATTAATACTGACAGCTGTCGCAGAGATATAGCTATCTTTTCTAAAGTATAGTGATGCTGACTTGACTGCTGACAATAATATAAATTGTAGCTATACTTTCGAAGTCCAAAGAATTTACGGTACCAAAATATAGGTTTCATATAAATATTTGAAATGAAGCGGCATTATTTGAGATAACCTCTTCTTTCATTGAGTAGCTTTGCTTAGTTAAATTTAGATGAATTGTTTAGTATAATTCTTCCATAATTTAGTAAAATAGTTACCTAAATATTGACTAGTCGTATACCAAGTACATTAATATGACAAGGATTTTATGTGTATAGGAATTTGTTTGAAACAAACGTTCGCAGAACGAATTACTTTTGTAATGTAGCTTCAAATTGTAATCAATTTTAAATTGTGCCATATTGGATGTGGTTTTATCAAATAGAAATGTTTTTGGTGTTTTCAATCATTCTTGAATTATGGAGAGTCACTCTCCACACATTGTATCTTTAGCGAAATAAAAATTAAAGCTTTTTATGTAATTAAATTACTTATTCAATGTATGTCCGTGACGTTTTAAACGAATATATAAATGTGAAATGAGATTATAATGGAGATTTTTTCGCAAATGTTCTAAATTAATTTATTGTAATCAAGAACCGTGCGTTCGGCTCAGAGCTGTCAATCAAGGAAACCATCCTGACAAATATATGATGTTAAAAATATTAAACGCATTTTTATTGACTTTCAAACAAAATTTGGAGATTTAAACAAAGTAAACCTACATAACTTATTCAGGAAATACTCTTAAGGTAAGTAATAGGTTTCTCGCAAAGAGAGGAGGCCTGTGTCCCAGCAGTGGGAACATTAATAGGCTGATGATGTGTGTGTGTGAAGTAATAGGTAATGTTAGTAGCTGTTTCTAGCTACAACTAATTAACTTTTTCAGCAAGCAATAATATTTTAAAGCAACTTAAATTACCGATATTATTGATCGTAATCATAATATCCAGCCTAATTGCGTAAGTGAATTCGAAAAAGCAAAGGGTTTAACCCCATGGAGCAGTATGACAAATTCTCTTTAAATAATTAGTTATAGCCAAAATTATTGGACGCTTTCATTGGTGAAGATACTCTTTTCGAAAGAGGTTGCTGTTAATTTAATGATAGTATTTAAATGAGCGAAATTGAATTCAAACATAGGTTTAAAAAATACTGAATGTGGCTTACTGAAATACTAGGTGGGCAACAAACAGTGGGCGAATATCTACAAATGTTTAAAACAGCGACATGAAAATAAAAGTTTGTCGACGGAGCCTCGCTGCTGGCGGGGCTCCTTTTTAGGGTTTCGTACCCAAAGGGTAAAAGCGGGACCCTACTACTAAGACTCCGCGGTCCGTCTGTCTGTCTGTCAGCAGGCTGTATCTCATGAACCGTGATAGCTAGATAGTTGAAATTTTCACAGATGATGTATTTCTGTTGCCGCTATAACAACAAATACTAAAAACAGAATAATACAAATATTTAAGTGGGGTCCTGTACAATAAACCGCTTTTTGCGATAATGGTACGGAACCCTTCGTGCGCGAGTCCAACTCGCACTAGGCCAGTTTTTCTGTCTGCAGGGTCTAAAGTAATCTAACGTCGTTGAAAACACGAATACACCCGAACTCCTGCACTGGCACTGTACAGCGATGCCACCTCGTCGGTTGTTCAGCTATTTTCAAAGAATAATATGCTAAAATAGAACCCCAAATACAATTAAAGTATGTAACAATATTATTACCGCAGCTCAAAAAAACCTCCTAGAAGGTATTACTCAAACCGGTTAAATAGTTACTTAATTAGTATAAACACTCGCCCATTCAGTATATTTTTCGCCATTTTAATAAATTTAATATTGCTTTTTCGTCATATGTTTTATGGAGATGATGTGTTCGATTCTCAGACTGTAAATCCTCAATTAAAATTATTGATATTTTCAACCTTGACAAATGAAAATGAATGGCGATCGATAGGTAGGTCCCTTTCACAGAGAGGAGGCCTGTTTCCCAGCAGTGGGAACATTAATAGGCTGATGATGATGATGAACTACTAAAATGCTGCAAACAATTTTATATAAATTGTATACTGTTGCAATGAAAAGCGAAAAACTGGTGCACCAGAACATCCTGTACGCCGTGACTACCCCAGGAACCAAACCAGCACATGGGCGCCAGCCGACCCCGTGTAGGGCACCTTTGGTTCCCTCGTGACGGGTCAAGGTCAATGGCCCCACCACCTACCATTTTTCGGCCGCAGGGGATTGGGAGAGCGGCCATAGCTATACCGACACTATTCCTCCCCTGCCGCCCCACCGCGTCCGCGATCAGACGGTGGCGACCCCTTCCAGACGGCGGAAGGTAGGGAGAGCGGCGCACCGCAATTCCGGCACACCGCAATACCGGCACACCTCTCCCTCAGCCGCGATATCGTATGGGTATGGGAGGCCCCATACGAGATCGTAGCCTGCCTCAGGCCTCAGTTGTCACCGAGGCGGCACTGCAACCTACTTGTTGGCCGCTACGTCGTCAGCTTGTCAGCAAAAGCCCTGACGAGCGGCCCCTCCTCGGGTTCCTCTTCGCTTAACCGTAGGTGACCAAGCCACGGCTACTGAGCCCCCAGCCTCGACAATGCGGGAACCCACCGCGGGGGTTCTATTCATCCCTTCGTTCCTATTCACCCCGTTTGACGGATTTTTTTGCATGTGCTAATTTAAGCCTCAGCAAATCTATTTGATAGGCAAAAATTGTCTAGGAAAAGGTAGCATGATGATTACCATAGTTTGTATCACAATTCGCTATATACTTACACCAACACAGGACTGAACTGCAGTTGAAACTGGAGTGTGCAATATGTCAATATTATTCCATATTTGTCAAAAAGTTCAGAATTTCTAATTTAACTTAATTGTTCAACTGAATTTAAACAACCCGTCTGAAACTAGAACTCTAAAGCTGATCTAGTTGTATCTGAAGATAATGAGTTAGATTTGAAAACATAACACATTAGATCAATTGGACAGTCATCGATAACAGAACAATTGCATAGATTATTGCACTCCAACAAATGCATTATTATTGTAACTAGCGGATACCGATACCCGGCGCGGCGTGTGCACTGCTACTACGCTCAAAAAATGAAAAACATTTTATCTATTATTGGATAAAACGGAAATTTTGTTCAATATATTTTGTTGTTTGTTTTAGTGTTCTAAAACCATCTTAGCATTATTGCCATTCTAATGCAACCAGTTTGGGCACATCGGTTGGATGTTTTGATGATTCCAAAGTCTATAACGGCAAATGGTTGAACCATATAAATATAAAATACAGATGGGTTAAACGCTTGAACCTGTCCTTGAAGGCGGTCTCCGAATGGGGTGATGCCAATTTGGGTGATGCCAAAATAAATAACGGACACAGGTTGAAATAATTTATGTGCATGTATATATGGATGTAAATAGTACGGTAGGTCATGTCATGTTACTAGAAATCTACGTTATGCGCGTTACTATTGAATCACAGTCTTCCTTTTCCTCCACGATGGGTTCTTGGAACATGTTCATGTGGGATTGTGTGCTAAACATGTCAGCACGATAATTGAGGACTTCTAACCTGTCCACTCTCTCCATCAAGTTCACAAGCATTAAGCTCACATAATGTAAACTGTTATGAAGGTCATTCACCGTCTTCTGTATTTCCACCATCGAGTTGATTTTATCATCGAGTTTACCGAACTTTCCCAGAATTGATTCTCGTGCTTTGAGCGTATTTTCTTCTTCTTTATTGACTCTGGTAAGGATCGCCTTGCTAAGTTCTTTGAATTTCCTCTCGAAGGCGTTGTCTTCTCTGCTGTCTCGTCTCTTTCGTTCCCCGGTGTTGGTGGATAAAGTCCGGTACTTGTAGCCGGAGGAACGTGCTGTGTAGCAGCGTTTGGGAAATATTAAGTCAGACATTATAATTTATTTATAGCATTTTCATGTCATGAAAATGTTTTTAGAATTTATTATTTTTTGCACTTTTTACTTCTATTTACAAAGTTGTATTTGCTTGAGTGCGTCTTTGACACTACTTGACATCTATGTTTGACATGAAAGCTCATGGACACAAGACTTAATGTATGCCTGAGATAAAACTGATTTCGATGAGGATTAAAGGTTTAATCAAAAAGATGTTTTACGAGGTTATCTCTGTGAACAGTGATGCAGGCGCCATCTGGCGTATATTTAAAGCTCTAGCTGGGCAACACACTACCGTCTATGATTCTCTTGGTACGGTGACGTCGTCGGTTAAATAAATGCTGTTTAGTTCAACGCTAAGCCAATAGAGGGCGTACAGAGGCACATTTGTTCGAAACTCTTGATCCAACAGGTGCCCTGAAACTGGGACATGCTTTTAGAATAACAGTTCGGGTTCTTTGGTATCTGCTGTTTCACTTGTTTATTATTGTTGATGTAGTAAAAAAGTTAATTAAATAATCAAATTAAAGTCAAATGCCCATTTTTGCCCAACAATTAGCTTTTGTTACAAAAAAGAATCTTGTTTTATGTTTATTAATCGCGGTATTCATTTATCCAAACAATATTGCAACATTTTTGCACAAAAAAAGTACCAAAAATATGAAATGAAATTAGGTAAAGCCGGAAATCATTGGTTTATGGACAACATGATTTTCTTCTTGTTTACGTCTTTTTAGTTCGCTTTTTAAGCATTCGGGTTTTTTTTTATTATTTTTATTAACTTTTTTTATTTATAACTTTAGGCTATGGGCGGGCCTGATGACTTTGTAGTTTTTTTTTTCTGAATTATATACATTTAAACATATAAATGTTATATATTTTTGAAATCACCTCTTAAACACGATGGGTTTGGAAGAAAAAAAAGTTTGGGCCTCCAAAATATAACGCCCAAATTCCGCCATATTTCTATTTGCCAATTTTAATGCGAATCGATTGACGTAAGAATCATCAAAATCGGCGAACGCATTTGGTCTCTAGATCGCCACATAGGAACAAACAAACGAACATACATACATATACTGATAAACACATTACCCTCCTTCGGCAGTCGGGTAAAAACAACGAACATACCTACAGAATAATATTTAGATTGGTTGATAATTAATGCTATTTGCTGAAAATATTGCATGCTACTTACTTTTCATGGTGAAACATACAACTAAGCATTACTTAAGTATTAACGTATTATATTTGTAACAATGCTCTAAATTAAATCTTTGTTAAGCATTCATATTCGCAGTTCTATAGAACTCTGCATGAAGAAGAAAAATGGTTGGACAAGGTAATGTGGCATTTTGAATTGAACAAACAATGAAATGGTCATTTTGAAAAGAATCTATTCATAGGCCACTCGAAAACGTCATATAAAAACTTAGTTAAAAACAATAATTCAGTTTGGTGTAAGGCTCACAATGGGGTGCAAAAACGATGAAGGTGATTTTTTCAAGGCATTGTGTAGAGACAACAAAAAAAAGGGCCCAACAGGTTGGGAGTGTATTATTCTTAGATAAATTCATTTTTGATGAAGTGCAAAAGTCGGTGTTGGTCTTTTGCCAGTATTTCGGTAAAATTTGTGATTTGTGCACAATGTGGACACAATCGTGCGTGAAGGGTTCGGCACACACATGGGCCCAATATGTCCATTGTGCTTTGTGAGTGCGACTAATGAATGTCCGTGAGAGAACTCGCTTCTTGCACTAGTTTTTGTGATAAAATATGGAGTTCACATGCACGATGATTTGACTAAAAATGTTTTCTTTCTTGATGTTACGCTATTATACGTAATTTTTAGTAAATAAATTGCGTCAATCTGTTGTAAGGTTTATCCTATTTAAGTAGTACTTGACATTTAAAAGCAAAGTTAAACAGAATCCAAAAATGTTACTATAATCTCACAAAGGAAAATGTACATGTACAAACCTTTGTTATTTCAACGTTCAGTTGTATTAAAATACACGGAGTTATAATTAAATGTCAAGCTGGACGTGTACTGTTGGGAGAGAGCGTGTCTTCACACTCGGTATTCATACAATAAGTACCAATGTTAACTGTTGGATAGCAATTATCCTTGTCTATTTGTGGGGCACACCCACACTGCGTGTATTGTCGGCGACAGCGAATTTAACGGGCCGTCGGATGCTGGGCACGCCAGGTACCTACCTGGGTACCGACGATCATAATAGACTAGCCGAATAGCGCCGTTCTCAAGCACTCCACTTATTGTGAACTACACAATAACACTTACAACTAAGCGCCACCTCATACAAAATTGACAATTTTTTTCTCGTCTAACGTAGTCTCGTAGTAAAACTGACAGGTCTCGGTGACGCCAAGGATACAGGTAGTATTTTTTTTTGTCGGAGGGTCTTTCCCAAATGTAGATTTGGGTAGATACGCCTCAGGTAGGTAAGCTATGATTGATTTGTGTAAATGATACGTTTAAATTCATAATACCGATGAAATGCAATTCATGTCAATATTCACATGGTCTATTAAAAATTATCTGGCTGTACTTGCCTTAATAATTTAACATATGTTCATTATTATGTACTCACGCACGCGATTAAAAGTGCCTAAATGAAATTAGGAAAAGGTAGGACACACTATCTATTTGAAAAGTAAAGATCTATGATTACCTAGCAATTAATTGCAATTTTTTTTAATCTTTCTAAGTAGTTACTGTTCAAAGAGTAAATAAATGAGTTTTCTTACTCGGGAAGTCCGTTTCTCGGCATAGCGGCCATTTTAGAAAGAAAGAAAGAAAACATTTATTGCCACTAAGAAATGTTACAGCATAAACAAAACACAGTTTTAAAGCAGTGTATTTCCAGTATGGCAAAAGGAGCGGGCTCAGCTGATGCTGACCACTGTGCAGCATGGCTACTACCTCAGCTACTACACTAGTCAACGCTGATTTCCAGCCCGCCCCGTTTCTCACAGCACCTATCATAATTAAAAGTCACTTGACTAATACCTCAATAAATACCTTTAACTACCCTAAATATTAAATCATACATACTCACAATTATAACAACATATAAAATAACTATTCTTCTTCTTCTTCCTCGTTTCCTCATGACTGAGGGTCGTGGCCACATGAGGTCGTTGCCTTCTCCACCAACGCTCTCCATGCTGAGCGGTTTTCGGCCATGCGGATAGATGCCTGAAAATTCCCCCCACAGACATCTTTGACCACATCTGTCCATCGGGTTGGTGATCTTCCAGGGCCCCTTTTTCCTTCCATGTTACCAGCCACAATAAGCTTAAATAACTATTACATCAATAAAATTCTAATTAGTTTAAAAAATACCGATGATAATAATTCATTAAAATACCAAAAATAATTAAATTATAAATCAATTTCGCATACTATTACGATTACACATTATATTAAGTACAGAATATCGTTTGTAGCCCTGTCGAATGAGATATAATGTATGCGAGGACAGAGACAGCAGTACCTTAAGCATTTGAGATTTGTTTGCGAAGTATTATTGTCTTGACTCTCGCCCTGAAAGCTGACTGAGAAATGCTCTGTCAAAGCGGTGGAGGCAGATCACTCCATATTTTACCCGCACTGTATTTAAAACTACCTCTATAAGAAGCCGTTTTGTGCTGGCAGATAACCAATCTGTTAGCAAATGCCTGCGAGTGGGTCGGATCCGCTGGTCAAAGGCCACTTTGTCGAGAAGGTATCCTGGTCCTCCTATCCTTATAACATTTTGCACAAGTCATGCCAGGTGCAATTCCCTTCGCCCAGCCATTTTTAGTTTCGTTCAGGTACGGTGTGATACGCACCCGTTTAGGTATTGCGAAACAGAACCGCGCACAAGGATTTTGAACTCGCGTTCAACGTCTTGGCGAACAATCTCGGTCCATACACCGTATCGCAGTAATTAAACTGCGATAACACCAAAGATTCCACCAGCGTGATCCTGACCTTTTCGGAAAGGCACTCTCTTAGGCCATGAGCACTTTAAGCCTGTACAAGGCGTTTCTGATCTTCATGTTTATATGGTCAATGTAGCGTAAATCGCAGTCCAAAAGAAGACCAAGATTCTTTGCTTTTACCACTCTTTCAACCGTCGCTCCATCAATATGTATCTAAATTGTAAGTTCATTGAATAAAATATTATGTAATTCGGTACTTAATACTCAGTTGGCTTGCTATCTTAAGTTTTGACCAGATTCAGCATTAATCGTGACAATTACCATCTATTAACATTCGTTAAGTAAGGCTATCTTAAGTAGATACTTAAATATGTAATAAAACACAAGGTTCATGTTCATCTCGTCCTATTTAACACAATTTAGGAATAATTGTGCGATTTTCGCGACTGGGGGCCGCGTTACTGGAATGATTAGTTAGCTATATTGGTGGTTTTATAACCTTAAATTGGCATTACCTCGGCATTACACATAGCTTCAAATTTATTTAACACTTACCGTGTGGCTTCACGTGCATGGCATTTTAAGATAAGTGTCATGAGATGTTTAAGTATCATTTGGTAAGTTATTTTATTGGGATTTCAAATCCGTTAAGCCGTTTTGGAGAAACTCAGCTATAAACAAGTCTCAACTGTCTTGTCTCTCCAACAAAAACTCAGTTTGTAACTGAGTTTTTACTAGACTAGTAGTCGCTACAGCTGAGCATGCGGCCTAGGGTTCGATATCCAGGACGAGTAAACTGTTATTAGTTTTTTTCATCTGGGAATACTCAGTAGCAGCCCGGCAGGCTTATTACGTATCTTGCAAGAGCAAAACGATTGCGATTTTTGTGCAATAATTTCTCTTCAATATACTCCTATATAAGAAGAATTTTAGAGATTTTGGCGGTTTTTAGGGTTCCGTACCCAAAGGCTAAAAACGGGACCCTATTACTAAGAATCCAATGTCCGTCTATCACCAGGCTGTATCTCATGAACCGTGATAGCTAGACAGTTGAAATTTTGTGTTTTTTTTCGTTTTTTGCGATAATGGTACGGAACCGTTCGTGCTCGAGTCCGACTCACACTTGGCCAGTTTTTTTTTAGAAATAAGTTCATTTGACAAACAGCAAGCGATTAGCAAACAATTATGTAGGACTAACCATACCTACTGTAGGCAATTTCGACTTTTATAACAAAAGCGTTTCATCTCGCGACGATTGCTGATTGCTTTTCCTTACGTAATAAGCCTGCGGAGTCTGGACTCGTGCCCGTTTGAAGGCAATAAGTTCGACCCCTATTAAATGAGACTGTGAAATTTGGTTGTACTTTATGTCACCTCTGCTTAACCTGTCGCGAAATACAGGCGTGATACTATGTTATGAGTGACAAACATTTAAATATGGCAAATATAAACGTACACGTTTCTAAGTTTCGCGTTTGTTAGTAATAAATCGTGTAAGAAGATGTCACACAATTCCTAAAAGGAATTTAAGAGGCACATTCCTATGGACCGTCGTGTCTAGTGTCTGCCTCTACTAAACATTCCGAGATAGTAATTCGACACCACTTTGCCGCAGAATAAAAAAAAATGTAAATAATGTTGATGGTCCGCCCCGGGAGTTAACTTTTTGTGATGCGCGTTTAGGGTTACCAGTGCCGTACATCTGAATACTGCCAACAAAAAGTTTTAAATTTAAACAGAAAGTTGACTAGTTTCCTAACATTTATTGTATGGTTATTTTGCAGCAAAAATATTTTTACAGGCAGAGAAAATCCTTCTGCTTTAGACCTTTTGAAGCTGCATTGAAAAAACGGATGTTAAAATTAACTCTATTTTAAATAGGGTTATCGGAAAAGAGGTACAAATAAGGTACAAAAAAGCAGTAAATATTTCCGCGATGTCTCAGGCAGCCCTGTCATAAAAATCATAAAAAATTGCGTAGCAGAACTTACGACCTACATCGTAGACCTTAGCTACGAAAGGTCTACGATTTTCGTAACCCTTGTCCCTAGTGCTACGAAAATTTAGTCTACGAATTTTTACTGATGAATAATTCTGTCCATAAATGTTTTTACTTAAAGATGGGTTAATTTAAAACAGTAGCAACACCAAGTCTGTGTTGATCGGTTTTATTGGCGTCAGTGCTCGGGGGCCACGTTCAGCCATAAACAGTTCTTTTTTACTTTTTATTGTTACATTGTCCGACACTAGGCCTCCAGATTAAAACGAATCGATGTGACTAATCAAAACCACTCCAGAATTAGAATGCATGCCTAACTTTATTTTTTTCTCATTAACTTGCTATAACCGATTTATTTTACTTTCGAAACTGAATCTCAAGTTGTTTGATCCCTCGAATGTTTTGCTGATTTTATAATTATAAATTGTTAATTGAACTATTCACTTGTTTCAGAAAATGTTTACAAGAGGCTGAGCGGATTAATTCTTACGTTTTCCTTATTGGAGGTTTCTCAAAATAAAGGCAGGCTATATATCCAGTCTTATATAGGTGCTTATATGTTTTTGTTTACTTCAAAATGTCTCCAGTAAGTGCTAAAAGGTTTTACATTCTACGAGGTGTCGTGTAAGCGTGTGTATGGTTCCTCGGCGGGTAAACAATGGCTTCGGACGGCGCGGCGGCGCCAGCGCTCTTACCGCACATCAATGGGAACATCGTCCTCCAGATAAACGAACACAAAATGTGCATATAGTAATTCAGAGTGTATATTTGTTTTTGTGTGAGCGCTGCCAAGATCGTCCAAGTATTCACTGAGATAAGTGTAAGTATAGTGTGTGGTGGGGGAGGGGTACAGCGTGCTGTCGCGGACAATGCGCGATGTTAATTCCTGCCGTAAAAGCTCTAATTGGTCGTTTTTCACCGGCAGAGGACGGCGGGCACGGCGGCGAGGCCGAGCAAAAAGTGGAGCCGGCGCGGAATGCGCGCGGTTGAATAACCAGCCGTCTACCGGACGACGACGACGTTACTGCTATAAACAAAGAGCGTGTTGCGTAAAAATACGTTATCCCGAGCGTTGAGCTGAGCGTACCATATCGACGTGATTTATTCCCGCACCGCCGCCGCGCCGACCGTCGAGCAGAGCAGTCGCAGTCGCCGCCGCGCCGGACTGCGCACGCAGGCGCACTTTCAACTCCGAGTGGGCTTATTTACGTTGGCGCTCGTTTATTTTTTTCTCAGATTATCGGAGCTGCGCCAAGAATGTCGAAATCATTCAGGCCAGTAAGTGGGCAGAGGAATTCGCCATTCATATTGCCGGTGCTTTTAGAATAACAAATATATCTCGGAACAGACGTTTCAGAGATCTGAATAATAATCGTCAGCAGGTAATGAGATCAAAACTTGGTTTCGAATAAAAATAAGGGGACGCGTTCATGTTGAAAAATAAGACTAGCAGGAGATATTATTCAACGGACCATCTTGACGTGTAAAAATAAACAGCGATTCATGAACACCGGAAACGAAACATTCTTTTGCATCATTATACATATCTATTTATTGAGCTAATATACTAGACGTCACATGAGGGCTCACCAGCTTACGTTTAATTAAACATTGTATATTCATACAGAACCATTATTTAATTTCAGCTTGTTGTTTCAACGCTTGTATTTTTTCTGGAAAGCCATAAAATGAAACATTGTACGTTATTAAGTAAAGTTATTTATTGTTTAACGTTAAACGTAATTAATAATTACGAAATAAAAATGTTAATAGCCGTATTATTGTTTACAACTACAAGACTGAGTTATATGGTGTTTTATAGTAAACATTGCTTCTAATAAGGATTACTGGCTACATTATGTGGGCTCATAATATTTATTCTATGTTACGTTTACTGCCTTTACCAGCGTAAAATATTGATATGCCTGTGTAGATAGAAAAAGCTAGAATGGTGTTCAAAATAGGTGTGGTCTCAATAAGCAAGCTATCTCTGCACACAAAATGATATCCTGGCGTAACTATTTCCTCATTCATCGGGTAGTGGCCCCATCATCGCTATATTTAAACAAAATGAATTGACCACAAACAAAACAAATGTATTCGCGGTTACATTGATAAGGTTAACTATGAGAAGTATGAGGACATTCGGAGTGAGCATGATGGCACGTCTCATTAAGCATTCGTCAATGATGTATTATCTCTGTGAATTGGTACTAGCGGATATAGGTACTTACTTACACAATATTAAGTAGGTGTGTTGTAAATGTGTAAGTGGGTATTGTTCGTCGTTGTTTATAGTACAAATACCTGCGTGTATTGTGGCGGGAGCGGCGGGCGCGGCGGCTGCGCGGGCGCACGCTTAGGGTCATTATCCTGCGCCGCCTGCCATAGCGGCTACAGTAAAATTGTAGTATTTACGCTTGCCCTACACAATGGTGTGTTTACAACTTATTCGAGTAAATCATTGGAGCTTAACTTACCGGGAATTGATTACGCGGCGGCCTTGTTATTGTTGTTCACTTTGTTGTACCTACATCGGCTACATCATGCTGGTTCGGTTGCTCTCGTGAATCATGATTTGAATTTGGCTTTAACCAGACAGCTATCTGATCATATTGATCTTTATGTGCTTGCGTAAGTAAAGAATTAATCATTATCTACCATATTCTCAGGCATGCAGGATCTTCCGATCTGAAATCGTAGAAAAAAGTATTAAACAAAAGTTTCAATTCTTGAATGGCAAACCCAGCTACAGAAAAAAATGTATCCGTAATGTAGAGTCGTAGAAGCTGTGTGTGTGTGATTATGCTTATAAAGTTGTTCGGCGAACATCTTTCACCGTTTCAAGATAATTACACAAAGAGACCGACCCCAATCTCAGCAGATCGGGCTTCGCGTAATAAATAACCGAATACAGGAAGCCCGAAGCACTTTAATCTTGATATTTCATCTTAGAAAATGGGTACCGACAATGACGACAATCAAGCTATCTGAATGTGCAGGAGATAAATTTGTGCTCATAATAGTAAGAGAACATTGTTGAAATTAATTGGCATAGCCAAGGTTGCGGGGGTCGATGTCCTTGTCGCGGTGCGCGTACGCAGCGCGCCCGCTGGCCTCGCGCTAGTGACGTGCCGCGCTGTATGTCGATACTGAGTGCATCTACTGAATACGTCACTCGATATTTTTTTCTGCAATAACTATAAAATAGGCGACGCATTGAGGGAAAATAATAATAGTTTCCCTAAAATGTTTTTCACACAAAAATGCTGCTTTTAAACATGTTCGTAAGGACAAGGTTGAAAGCTTTTTTGACAATCTCCACGAAACTTCACATGATTGAGTGGCAATGGCAACATTTAATAATTCATAAATAAATAAAATAAAACAATTTCTGTTAGCTAAATGCTATTATAATGTAAATGAATATTTAAATGACAAATTTTAAATTTACTGATTCATCATCTTCAGCCTATAGTAATCCATTACTGGACATAGCTCTCTCCAATAGCATGTCATTTGCTTCGATTTTCGGAAACTGTCATCCAGCTGCTACCAGCCACCCTGCGAAGGTCGTCGCTCCACCAATAACTTCACAACAAAACAACTAATGAACTACAAACTACTAAATAAATAAATACTTAGTTAACTAAAAGCCCTCTTCCTCTCTCCTACTTTTGCAGTGGCCGACAGTGACCACAATGGTCTAAACTAAAGTAACCTAGCATCTAAGTTAGCAATAGCAATATATTATATGCAATATATTATATAGCAATATTATAGCAATATATTGAGTAATTGTGTGAGTCTCAAAAAATTATCAGCTGATTAATCAATATGTTTGCAGGTTGTAACTTCTCTCTTGAATCAAGACCGAGAAGAGAGACTAGGAAAGCCCAATACACCTGTATTAGGCACTTCTCTCTTGTGAAGAAGCTCAGGATTAACAGAACTGCATGTAACTGAAAGTATATGTGGAAACTAGACATGATTTAATGTTATTTACATAGGTATAATGTTATTTACAGGAGCAGTGGTGGCCCAGTGGTATCGGCCGCGACTTACAAATTGTAGGTCGTGGGTTCGAGCCCATGCAGTCAGGCGCTTCACTTTGTGTAAATTATTTCACCACCACTGCTCTCAAAACGGCGAAGGAAAACATCGTGAGGAAACAGTATGTCCTAGAACCAAAAATTCGAAGACATGTGACATCCATCAACCCGCACTGGGCCCGCGTAGTGGATTACGGCCCATACCCTCTCACAGAGAGGAGGTCTGTGTCCCAGCAGTGGGAACATTAATAGGCTGATGATGTGATGCGACATAGGTATATGTTCAAACTTTAATCAAATTGTATGTAAATTAATATTTATTACTGCCTTCACCGATATTTGAGGGCAACAGGGCGGGAGAAAAGTCCCAAGATGCATGTCCAAACTATTTATTCCTATTGTAAATGCATGTTTATATAAATAAAACTTGTTTTTGCAACGAATCAAGCATTACATCATTTATCAAACAAAAATACTACTCTGTTACAACGCTCTACTTTCTGAAATACATTCGTAAGAAGCTATTCTTGTCGCTTCCTGTTAACGTGAATGGAAATTTCTCAGGAAAAGTAATGTTAATTAATAACGCTGAAACAATTATGTTTGTAGCATCCTTTGCTCTGATTTTCAGGAGAAAATTTAATTATCGAAGTTGTTTAATTTTGCTTCATTTTTCAGGATAAGGTTGGGTTATATTTTCCTTTGAAATATCAAGATTAGCTTCGCAGAATCCATCCTCTAGCCTGTTTTTTATCTATAGAAGTGAATACTACATTCCAAATATCGAACCTCGGCCCACAGTTCTCCGAAAAGCCTTAACGTTCCAAACGTACAAAACCACAAACTTGTTTACGTGCCTTGACTTACAAAAATATTCGTAGCCTTTACGTTGCCGCGTTGGTGCCAATTATAATCGCTCGAAATTAGCATTAGTAGTTTTAATGGAAATATAAATCGATGATAGTGAACGGCGTTGGCGCGGCGACTCCCGCGCTACGCGGCCCCGCCTGTGTCGCGCTGCGCCCGCGCCGCCGCCGCCGCAATAATTGTCAGCAATCATTTGTTTATTGGCGCTTAAGCTTCATCATTTCGCACTACACTCATTAACGATGCTATTTTAAGAAAAGCCGAGTGTTAGCTCGTCCCACATCGTGGCTACGCTACTATTGATATAAATGTGAGTTCACTAAAATTAGGATGTTTTATAAATACTGACCTCTTTCCTTGTTTCCTTTGTAAGAGTTACTTTGTAAATGTATGGTGAAATCGCACGTTGTATTTTTTATTTTTGTGTTTAATCTTTTGATTTGTATCATACGATGCAAGGACATGATTCATCAGGATGAAGACAGGAGCCTTTACCAGAAAGTAGGCTATAATGTTGGTGGTAGCCAACAAGTCATCGAGCAAATGATTTAATCAAACCAAATACTTATAACCAGTTTTTAACTATTTAATTACCAACAAAACTATTAAGTAACAGATCGACTAATAAAATATTAGATAGCTACGAGCGGTGATAGAAATAGATTGTTTTTGCAAAAAATAGAAACTGTCGTATTACGTAAATATTGCTAAAGTGGTGACGTAACACCCAGCTATCAATTCGGATGGCCTGAGTCTTGACAAGTGTAGAAAAACCTACTTTTGTTTACCTAGCTAGACTATTGGGTGCGCTAAGATTTTGTTTGTTGCCGGGTGACCGTTCGCCGACAGCCGACGACCCGGAAGTAGCGCTCTTTAATAGAAAACAAATTGTAGAGTAGCTACAGCGTTGTTCAGTCATGTTATCTATTGGTTTGAAACTTCAAACTACGTTTAGTTTTGTTTGTATATTTTTATCAAAAAACGATCTGAAAATATTGGTTTATCGGTAGTCTCTTCCAAAATCCTCCCGTATAACGAAACATCCTTGCAGTTCTTTGTCCTCACTTAACCAACGTCCTCATAACTGTGAGGTGTCCAAAAGTTAGTGCTATCATTAATCTGTCTCTCTATTTTAAATTTTACGTTTAGTCTCAATTTGGTATGAGCGCGGTGCACGAAATTGGCCACAGTGTTGCGTGTTCAGTGCACGTGATTCTCTCAATTCGTGTGGGCAGTCGCAGAACAAGGACTACACTTGTGTGTTGTGATGTGACCCATTAAATGAACAAACACAGCCAACCTGTTCGTGCCGATATTCGCAGCACTCGCCGCCGCGCCGACCAGTATCGGCGCAACACACGCAAACAGCCAACGATGCCCTCCATAACCCCTTTTATCTTTCCATATAGGGACCCGCCCGAACTTTTTCTAAGAATCAACTAAATTCACTCTTATTTTTTAGTCTCTATCTTTAATAAATTTCTGTTATTTTAACGTATTTTTAAAGTTTTAAGGTTACACTAGTCGAAAATTCTTCCATACAAACGTAGTCTAGGGATTATTCCACTGTTTGACGATGTACGTTCAAAATAAAAAGTGATATCAATTTGTCTTATCATTATCTAGCCCTGTATGGAAGCGAAAAAGTAAAAAAAAAAAAATATTTGAAAGTTATGAGCGTCGAAAGTTCCACATTTCGACACTAATTTTAACGCATTTTTGGGCCAAAATAAATACCATAAGAAGACGGAAAATTGCAAAACGGCCTCCATACAGTTCAACAATGCAAATAATTTTATTTTGAAGAGATAGATTTAGTCGTTTTTTCATGATATCTAGACTGCCAAAGGTCTGTTTATAACATTTCTCGCGCTCGGTTTCGTCCTAAATCATTATCCATTTCGCTACAAATTTGTAAAAGTGTGTATTCGTACGCGAACTAGCTTCCTACTGCTCATCATAGCTAGCTATCTCTTCCGCACGTGTTGTCGGTTGATATTAAATGCATTTTAACCCCGCGCACAAAATAGTTCGTGCCGTCGACTAGTGTACCCTTAGTTAGAAAACAACGAAAAACTGGCAGAGAAATTTTAAGTAAAGGGATTTATCGTGTTTTTAATAAACAGGTTTCGGCTTTATTTTAAAGTGACTTAAATTCAACTTTTATCGTTCTCACGGAGAGTTAAAATAATTTTAGTGATGTCCTTTTATGGAGATTCTCACGCGGATTGCGCGGACTCACGTCGCGTGATCGCGCATGTGAGGCTTCCCGGCAAGCTCATGGGAATTGTTTGGTGATAATTACGACAATACAATATGCCTTTTGTTATCTACCTCATAAACTGATCATATTGTAAGCCACCATAATCTATCGACAATCATTCACGTGAGATTGTTTTAAATGGACTATTATTATTACTAAATTGTTATTTGTAGCAAACCACACGATATATCTTAAAGCAGGTAGATATGATACGAATTTATGGTCTCATAGCCACGCAACCAAATAGAATTTATAATGTACATAAATGTACAGATAATAGTGCTAAGCTGCTCGGTATTCGCTACATTGCTCGGCTAAAACCATAAATAGAAGTTGTTTTGTCATCACATAATAAAACAAGCTAAGGATTGTAGACGACGAAAAAAAAGAATGGCGTTTGTGCCCGGCGGCGTGCTCAGTGCTGCTTTTATTACTTCACCAGCGAGGCGTTTTCTTTTTAAATTTCAATGAAAAATCATACGCACACGCACTGCCATTAAAAAAACTTGCATTCCACCTTACCATTAAAGATGTGTGTTCCCAGAAAATGAGCGCCTGGAATGCAGCTGTGCAAACTACTTCATTAGGGGACCGCGGGCAAAGAAATAAACCATCCATCGTCATTATATTTTAAACACAAGAAATAACGATTTATGAACAAGGATGTAATCTCTTTAATCAGTTGCTCATAGATTTAATATATTTTGTCTCTTTGTTGTTGCGGTGCGGTGTCTCGTGATGAAATTTTCCGCAAGGAAATACCGGGTTTCAGCAGATAGTACGCGAGAAATACACGGGTCGATCAACGAAATAAAGGCCTCTTCCTGGATATAAAAAAATGTAGTTCGAAGGACTGCATATTTCGCTAGAACTGGCCGGACAGCCAGGACGGTAGAAGCTTTGAACTGAATGAGCATTTGTACTCTACAGACTTCACAATGATCAACAGTCCCATCCATAGAATACCTTAGAATTTGCTCTTTTAGTTCCGGCTTTGCAGATTGTTAGAACCTATTTGTTACTTCTTTGGTTCCATTTCGACTTAGTCTAGATTTGCGAGTTGAAAAACGATTTTTACTACGACGAACCCATTTTATCGTCATTTTCGAGTCTGACATGTTTGTATGCGTCATACATTTGGGTACGTTGAGGTCTGTAGCAGCCGCAGGAATGTGCTTCGTGACCGGTCAGCTCGTCAGACTTCCCACGACTCGAGACCTCAACGAAATATTTTTATTTTCGCCTCCGCAGTATGGCCGCATCTCACGTTACTACCAATCCAAGATTAGGTTAGGTTCAGAGGTCGGACAAACCCAGGAACGAGTCGCGACTTGTCTGTTACAATGCAGTACGTAGGAGTAAGTACATACTTAGCATAGTATTCATATCATACACTTTGTTAACTGATAAAAATGTTACGCGCTGAACCAAGTTGATAATCACTTGTGCAGCTCGCACGTATATCAATTTTTTGTTTCGCAGGAAAAGCTTACTCAATTAAAATAATGCTCACGTAGGTATTGACACTGGTTTGATAGATTCGATTTGAATCACTCATTCACTATCACTGCTAGCATAAAATGCACGTCTTTACCCCTGCAGATGCCTATTATGTAAGCCCACACAACGATACTTATGTAATGATATTGAATCAATTACGACGAGTATGGTGGACAGTACCGCGAAAAGCAAAAAGTAATGGCCGCGAATAATTCATGGAGTGTGCGCTCAGCTTTACATTGAATGCTTTCAAATCGCACAAACAATCGAGTGTACGCATCGAATTCCTTTTTCAAATATTTCTTTTTCTCATTTCGCCGTTTCCTTTTCTGGCTTAGTGCCACATGTTTTATTGATGGCCAGTTCATTGATATGGCGAGCTCGTTCAGGCGGTGGGTGAGTGGCCACTTATATGAGCCATAAAAGGCCTAGCCTTGGCCATATGGGGAAGCCGTCACACAGCGAATGCATTCATGCGCGCGCGCATATCAGATTGACGGGTTACAAAACAAAGTGCCGGGCGAATTTGTTATACGAGATTATACCTACGTGATCCGTTGTGGCATTGTTTGTGAACATTTTAAAATCACAGGAAAATTCTTTGAAAAACTATGCGCTGCCAAAGAACGCCATGATGTGCAAAAAGGTAACTATTGGAGCATCTTACTTTAATGAATACTTTGGCGTTTAAATCTGTGCGCCGAGGTATTTACTATGGCATCAATCAGTTCTGAATTTTCTACTGATCCCTATTGTAGGTACTCTCAACTTTACGGTGCAATGGTTTGTTAAATATAGGTATTATATTTATATTTTCAGGGCTTCGGTACGCACGAGGATAATAGGTAGGTATAGGTACGCAAAGTTGTCTGCTGTGTTATTAATTTATTCTAGCTATTTTATAATATTGTAATCTCAACGAACTTTGAACCCTTTAACGACTTTAATAAATGACTGACTGTTTGCATGTTGTCGAAGTGTTTAGTTATTTGAATAATTTTATTAATAACTATTTTACTGAATCAGGATTCAGTAGGGGTTCATGTGGTATGCAATTATTGATAAACCAAGTTATATTAATAGTCACGTGTTTGGCTCTTTCTTAAGACGACGACTAACGCCAACGACCTTGAGAGAACAAAACGCGCACTCGATTCACACCCGCGCGACCTAAAATTTAGTAGTTTTTTGTACTTTCCTTATAATTCTATGACTTTAAAAAAAAAACCTCAGATCAAAATGTAGATAATTAAATTGCCTTTGAGATGGTGTTGATTTCATTAAAATACGCTCAGCGGTTTTGGTGTGATTGTCGTGTTTTTGTCCGTTTTAGACATAACTTTACAAATTAATTACACTATGTTATACGAATAAAACTGAAAATTTGCTTAGATCAAATTATTAAGAAAATAGTCTAATGTAACATATATTTTTTCCAAAAAATTACGACTAGCCGTTTAGACGTGATTCTCATTTTAAAATCAGCTACTCAAGGGAATCAGCGCCTGAAATTATAAGTTTCGTCCGAAAGAACGTGTAGTAAACTTAAACAACCTTTTTAAAACCGTCCTAATTTTTACCTAAAAGATCTGCTGATTTAAGTAAATTTTCTGCAAATCTAAAAGTCCTAGATATTTGACACTACCCAACCGTTTTGGTCAAACTATCCGCAATGTAGAACAGCTAAAAATGGAAAACGTGATCAATATTCCTACAATGCGGTTTCTCTTAGACCGCTGCTAGTTTTGGCCGATCCCGAAATGGGTATTGTACACATTATCCATATTAATATTGAAGGTAAACGTGAAAGTAAGTCACAGCTTTCACGGCTAAACAACCAAACGAAGTGATAGTGATCTTTTTGGCACGTGACTACTTGAGTAACTTGGTTGGTACTTACTTGCCGAAGGACATGAGGAAAGTACTGTGTAGAGGTAAGGTTGCATGCACAGAACAAAAAAAACGCCTAGCATGAGTTGTCAACTGCCATAAAATGCTTCTGCTTTTGAAACCTATACCTAAAAAGAAATCCCTACTTAAAGGCAAATTAAACAGTTTTGTTCATTTTCTCTACTCTTTGATCCCGTGGTAGATTCTTTTGTGACTGCGGCAATGAAAGAAAGAAAGAAAGAAAAAAACCGGCCAAGTGCGAGTCGGACTCGCGCACGTAGGGTTCCGTACCATTATCGCAAAAAACGGGAAAAAAATCACGTTTGTTGTATGGGAGCCCCATTTAAAAATTTATTTTATTCTGTTTTTAGTATTTGTTGTTATATCGGCAACAGAAATACATCATCTGTGAAAATTTCAACTCTCTAGCTATCACGGTTCATGAGATACAGCCTGGTGACAGACGGACAGACAGACGGATCGCGGAGTCTTAGTAATAGGGTCCCGTTTTTACCCTTTGGGTACGGAACCCTAAAAAGAAGCAAAAACATAAATTTATGACCCATACAGGAGTCACGAGATAAGCAAAACACAAACAATAACAAAAAATATGTAGGGAGTACTGTCTAATTGTCAGGAAAGGCCATTATTGCATGGGTTCTTTTCGGGCTAATACGAGTTAGACAAACCAACTTCTTCGCTTGTATGTAGGGTCACAACATAATGTAACGGATCACGTTATGTATTGGAGAATAACGTAGGTATACGACATTCCACTAAGCACGTAGTTTTATCTACACGAACAATCAGTCACTCACTGTATTTCTCCATAAGTTTTATCACAAATTCACAACTCAATCCAACCCGCCATTTTCTTACTCTCTCCTTGACCTCTGTCACTTCTTCGCGCCAAAAACTAGTGCTTAGTGTTACGTCAAGTTGACATCTGTCCAAAGCGTTCAAACCATAGTTCTCATCGAACGAAATCTTTAGAAGTGCCTACAAATAAATAACCCCGTGCGAGGCCAAAAAGGCCTACCACACCTACCTAAATGGTACCTATACGAGTACCCACTTCTAATCTTGTAGAGGAAATCATTTATTGTTTCAAGCAGTTTCTCTTCGAGCTCAAGTGCGAAGATATAATGAAGTGCAAAAGATAGGTCTAACTGTAGAGACAGATCTGCTTTTATATTAAAGAGCGATAGTCTATAATATAAGTTTACTATATCATCAACATCATCAGCCTATTAATAGTCCTACTGCTGGCATACAGGCCTTCTCTCTGTGAGAGGGAATGGGCCGTAATCCACCACGCGGGCCCAGTGCGGGTTGTTGGATGTCACATATGTCTTCGATTTTTTTGGTTCTAGGACATGCCGGTTTCCCTCACGATGTTTTCCTTCACCGTTTTTGAGAGCAGTGGTCATGAAATAATTAAAAAAAAGTAAAGCGTCTGTCTGGGTTTGAACCCACGACCTACAACGCCTTGTAAGTCGCGGCCGTTGGGCTACCACTGCTCTATTTTACTATAACTTATCATGAAATAGAAAACTGTATCGGAGCTTTTTCCTTGTTGTTGGCTTGCCAAAAGTTATGCTTGCGAAAAACAAAAGTGTTTTTATAACGAAAGTCTCTAATGCTCAACAAGCTTAACGAAGAATTAATAAATGTGTCAGCCACACTTCTACTTAACCCAGTCCATGTATATCTGCGTTCGTTACAAAAATATTTAGAACCGGGCAACCTACATTGTCTGCAGCAATTGGGGTTCCTACGTTTCTCTTTCTATTTACGCCAATGTATCAGTAGTTACACTTTCGCACATCGATGTTTCTTTCAGCGGCGCAGTTAAGATCACACCCAGTTTACGTATTCAGAATTTATAGGAGCCTGTAGGTAGGTACTAGGTGTTTATGTATTACGAACGATTCCC
This sequence comes from Orthosia incerta, assembly GCA_948252205.1. Taxonomy (NCBI): domain Eukaryota; kingdom Metazoa; phylum Arthropoda; class Insecta; order Lepidoptera; family Noctuidae; genus Orthosia; species Orthosia incerta. The sequence continues at coordinate 18,276,000 of OX411760.1, forward strand.
AAATGATGCTTAACAATTTACATAACATGTAAATGTGTGTTGTGTGTAAGCAAACAGTCGAGATGGCTGGCTGGCCTGTACGCCTGTACGTACGGTTGTAGTGATGGTGTACACTAGACAAAATAGTATATGCGCTGCACGTGTCGCTCAGCTGATAGAGCGAGAGGAACGAGGGGAAGACACCCTCCGCCCGCCTCCACACCCGTTCCGCTTCGAGGGAAGGGAACAGCTTTATTGTAACTTCACTATATCGATAAAACGACGGAAATTCCTGAGTTTGTTTTTTATTAGAGAGCATTTTCAGCGTTTTAGAAAAGGAATATCAGAGTAATTTAGGACCCAACCACAGGTAAGTTCTTCTTCAGAAAGCATGCAACAGTTTAACAGATGTCAAGCTCCCTACGTAATGTCCCCATTAAGATGGGTAACATCATATTAGTCTAATGTGGGGATTATGTTTCTGAAGGAGACTAATTTAAAGTTTAGGACTTCTGAATCCCAGTTTTGTTATAAGCATTATAATCACCAGCAATACAAAGTTGGTCTGTCTGGTACCTATTTTGGACAAGCCCTTGCTACCTCAAATACCTGCTCTCCAGGAAAATCTTGTACCTGAGACAATGAATGACTATTGTTCTTTACACCGCTCTCTTGAATGACAATTCAGGTGACCTTGTAAGGACGCTGCCTTTCTTGTATGTAGACGAGGCAATTCAATTTAAGTACATACAAACACCTATTTATTTTCTTTACTACTTTCCAAGATACACAAACAAACGTTTACATGATTTTCTATGCAAATTAATCCTAGAATCTAGACACAAATTCAACGAAAATATGAGTCAGAAGAAATCTAATAAAGCCTACTGTTTTATTTACATAAAAATGTTACCCATTCAACGTGATTATTGCATAAGCCACCTTAGAACACAAATAAACTTATAATACCTACTAAGAAAAGAATAAATGTTTAACATACTTGTGTATCTAACATTTTATATTAGAAGAATGCCGTTAAATCGTCAAGGCAAAGCGAAGAAGCTGTGTTGTGTTTATGTCTAGTGTACATCGATAGTAGGCTGTCGTAGGGCCGGGGCACCGCCCTACTGACGCACGTGTCTCGCGGCCAAGGCTGCGTCGTGAAAGCTCTGCTCTATGTGTACAACGCCCACGCTCACACACACACAGCACGCGGCACCTCCACAACTCACACAGCGCCGCGCCTGTCTGCACACAGCCTTTACCCGCTCTGTTGCCAGGCTTCGCAGCTTCGTACTGTCATACACTCATTGTATACCCACTATCACACACACGCCTCTGTGTGAGTCAACACAGATTGTTTACATGTGTGTTTATTCTTCGAGCTTCGTAACTTGTTTGGACAAATTCTTAGAATCACACTAATGTCAGTGCGGTTTATCTGGCTTGAATTTCGTTGATCGTTCTTCCTTGTCATACTGACTGGACAACGTAGGTAAAACACATTAGTAGTGGTGTGATAAACATTCCACGGCTGCTGATAGCTATTGAGGTAGTTGGCCGCAGACAAAAAAAGTCACTGTACGTATTATATCTATACCTACAGTATGAAACTCCTGAAAGTTTTTTAATCATACGCATGGGTACAATGTGAATAGAAATTACAATTCTGATAAAAAAGTTCCAGTCCTGAAGTTGAAACATAAAATAAAACAAAGAGTTGCAAAATAAAGAGTATAATAATAGCATTTTCGCAGTTGCCGTTTTATTTTTTTCTTGTGAAAAGATAAAGCTTTTTAATTAACGTGTAGGAAACGGGCGACTTAACGTAGATAAGTATAATAATAGAATGCTACAAACTTGTTTTGACTTGTTCGTAATGATCTCATATTTCCACATCTATGCCTAGTGCCTACATCCCACATCCAGTTCAGTCAATAACTACTCGATAAGAACTGCCGTAGTAACTTGCACAGCTAGTAAAATTAGTCATTCCATTATAATAACATGAATAAATCATTTTCATACCTAAATCGTGCACGGTTTTCCGGTAAACAACTTGGGAAAATAACACTTTAAATTACAAAGGCATAACGTTAACAGCAACTGAGATTGTTTATTCACGAAGATGGAAAACTTCACACCTCTTATCGTCACTCATACAAAATCCAAAAGTGTTAAGTACTTTTTCTCGTAGCACTTCACTTACAACCCACAGTTAAAATTCAATCTTCGTAATAGTACCTACAATCTCTATCAAAATGAGATTAAAAACCGCCGGCTCTTAAAAGCATTTCACACAGGGCTATCTTTAGGAAATGCAGTCTCTTGTAAGTTTGGTCGCACGACCGGTGTAAGTTGGGCCGCCCTGGTACTTGCGAGCTTCCCTTAGCTGGGTACGTCCAACGGGGTGGTGATGAACGGGGTCTGGGGGCTCATGTTGAGTGGTTCTATCGGGGAGGGTTGCGGGGCTGCCGGGCGGCGTGCGCGCGTGCCCTTGCGCGCCTGCATCTGGGTTACCGGGGCGCCGTTGCATCCAGCCCCTGACGAGATATCGCGACCTGACCTATATTTCGACGAGGTATGCAAATAAACCCTGTTTACTCATTGGAACATAATATTTACCATCCACTAGATTTCTTTTAATCGTAATTTTATTGTTTAACGAAGTTATACCAGGTTTCCACATAATTTTCATGTTTATTCTGTAAACTTAACACTTTTCAGAATAGAACTTCCACGATCAAAAAACTGAATTATACTTTAAGTATGTACTACGTATAGTATACTTACTTTTATAGATTGGTAAATGCTTTGCTAAAATATGTTGAATAATTTTATTTTGTTACCAATGTTGAGCTTTACAAATCAGATGCTTATTATACGGGTTATCGAATGCCAATATTCAGTGTTTACCTACACTGTTCATAAAATCTAAACACAAAAACTATTATATCATTAATTGATACAAACAACTTAGAACTACAACCTAAATTTGATACATATAGGTACTTATATAGGGAGGTCTAAAAATCGCGCAATATTTTCCTTTGAAAAATAGATATATTTGGAAAATATTCTGCGAACTTTTGGACCTCCCTTCGTATTTTAGTCCATGAAAAGTCCAAAGTCGCTAACATCTATTTACACTGTGTTGTAGACATTTAGAACCCTTACTAACAGCACAAATACGCTGCTTCTCTCGACAATACTCATTCAAAGTGATAAACAAAAGAATATTATTTTTCCCAATCGTCCTAATGACCCAATTCCAGGCTATGAATGATACCCGGCGGGCAGGAGGAGGCACCACCCCGCGCCGCATGCCTAACCGGGAGACGACGCGCGACGCCTCGGGAATGTGCCCCTGAAACCGCATGCTTTATTATTTCAACGTATATTTAGCCAGAAAACTACTCCACGTTCCCAGCTCATTATGGTTCATGTAAACCCCTGAATTTGAGACGCTTATTTGGTTTCCAAGCAATCACTTATTCAGAAAGGATTTGCCCGGCATCTTGCCTCTGAAACTCTCAAGGCGTAATTGGGATAACAGTGTGGTTTTCGCCTCCTACGTTGACATCGATAGTTGGGTATACGTAACGGGACCATTTATTTTTTGCATCAGAGCGGGACATCCGCAGAATAAAATAATATATTTTGGTATTTTATAGCGTTTATTAGACAATGTGGAACACTTAATAACAAGTAAGTTTTAGGCCCACTTCTTCAAAAAACTTAACTCAGAGTTACTTGCTAACAAAAGGTTTAATCTATCTATATAAATAAAAATGAATTGTTGTTCGTTAGTCTGATTAAAACTCGAGAATGGTTGGGCCGATTTGGATAATTCTTTTTTTGTTTTGTTCGACAGAATACAGGGAAGGTTTAAAAACAAAAAAAATGGGGAAAAAAGGGTAGGGTAGGTGTAGGGTAGGTAAATGTTTGGTGTTTTTATGGCAAAACAAAGTTTGCCGGGTCAGCTAGTTGACATTATTATATGACAATTGAAAACCTGTCAATTTAACCGCGTGTTAGCAACTAACTCTGAGACAAGTTGTTTATGCAAAGTGGGCCTTAGTACATATTAGTTAGGTTACTTATAGCCTTAATCACAGGACTTAACCTTACCTAAGATCTAACTATTATAAGCAATCGTTTTGTTTATGTTTATTCGTAATGACAGACCAATGTTTGTTCGCGATAGCGGGATTCGACATTTTTGGCCTCGCTAGGGACAGCGGGACCGACAGCCTGAAAGCGGGACTGTCCCGCCCAAAACGGGATGTATGGTCACGTTGGTTACGTGATAATTATTTGTTTGAGTAGGATTATTATTATAGCGGAGTGTTCGTGGCTAACGATCCATTAGTCGTGATGGACGACCTCATGCAGGACTGTCACGCATCTCACTCGGCCTGCGAACATTACGGCGAATTGCCGATTGACTGTCGTCTGCCGTGACACTTACCATCCCTCATATATCTTATTTATTTCTAATCTTATGCCTAATAACAAAACAAACTTACATACAAAGGGGAGAGGAAAAGGGGCTCATTGCGCATCAAAAAATTCATCCACATCGATGTCAATGGGAAACGTTCCCAGAACGCTGGCAGCATTGCCACGTTGAATGGCAATGCTGATTCTCTGGCTGAAGAAAAGGCCAGCCCTCTGGTCACGCGAACAGTCGACTAACCGTTTACTAATGTCTCGAAACACTCGATGAGCACTCGGACCCTATGGACCTAATGTCTCAACCCCAAACGGCTCAAACATATAACTGCCAATAAGGTTGTTATATTTGCGCCGTTTGAGGTTTTCTGCACCAGCAGCAGCTGCCCCAGCACAGCCCGCCGTGCTAAGAAGATGGGATGGCGCAAGGGTATCGACACATGTTGCATCCCACACCAAGGGCCTACCCAACTTCCAAGGCATTATGGTCATCCCGCCCGGTCTCTTCCCATCGTCGCGTGCCAACCCATTGGGTTCTAAAACAGCTGGCACCCCGGCGGTGACAAGAGCTCGACGTATGATGTCATTAATGCTGGCGTGCCGTGCTATCCGACCAGCGCTCCTACTGCAGGATAGGCCATGGTGTCCGAGGCGGTCGACTGCTTCACCACATTGACAACGATGTGGAGCTTCACTCCAGCTGCTTGTTTTGTTATTAGGCATAAGATTAGAAATATTCAATTGTATATATTATTTAAATTATAAATAAATCTTATTTATTTATAGCTTCCTTTTTCATTTGAGTTGTGACTGGCAACCACTAAAAGCACATAACTCGACTTCTGAAAATGTTACCTACTGCACTTAGTTGCGAAACATAAGTTCCTAGAATTTTCAGCGCTTCTGAAACGGCTTAGAATCTGAAATAGACGGGAGGTATTAGGTACTTAAACCTACTTTCGTATTTCTATAGGTTTGTATATAGGAAGAATGATTTCTAGGTAATAAATGATACTGCCTTTACAGTTATTAGAAAAACTATTTTAACAGGAAATAATTTTGATAACGTTCCTATTAAATTGTTAGACGTAGTACCTTCTGTAATATTTAGTCCGATTAAAATATGTTTCGGTAATAATCCTTCGAGTGGTTTGCAAATAATGCCGAAGCGTTAAGGCGCCTCCCCGAGCAAAACGCCGCGCCTAGTCGTTTTTGTGCAGTTTTTAAGAGCTATATTATACTCTTTATTTAAAAAAAAAATCAATTAATGAAAATACATTAAATTTCTACATAATGTTGAGTCTAAAATTGTAGTACACTTTTTTTTTAAAAGTGGTATATGTTTCACTAATCTCCCTCCAACAAAACCATAAACATGTGAAATAATTATTGATAGCATGCATCTCCTCGTAAAGTGTTCATTAATTATTTTTTATACTAACACTAATGGATAGACCATTTGATAACGAACATTTTGTAGGTTTTTTTTTTTCAAAATACCAATATTCGATTTTATAAAGATTTTAGTCTAAAATCTGGGCGTATTCACTACCGTAATTCATGCGCCACCAGTGCCGCTGGCTGATTTGTTACAATGAAGTCGTTATCACGGGAAGTAGATGGGCGCGGCGATGTCGAAAATCACTTTTTTAAATTTCTTTCATTTTTAAATCAGAGTTAGCAGCAATCATTTTTTAAATCTGGAACAAGTAGGATAGAAACGAATAATACGTACGTAAAAAAAAGTATTTATATCGGCTGGCTGAATAGAGCTAATCCAATGAGGTTGGCACCTTTTGGTGCGATAAAAAAAAAAACTGTGCAATAATGAAATTTCATACATTTTTATTGCTCTAGAGCATTAAAGACTCGCTTTGTACTGAGTTTTTAGTGTGATTGTGATGAAATTAAAGCATAGTTGGAAGAAAATAAATAAATGTATTCTTACTATTAATAATTTATCTCCCGAACTAACCTTTAGCAGAATAATCCTTAGAGAATATTAAATGAAAGGTTTAAATATACCTGTTAAATGATTAGGTACATCTTCAGAGCTTCAGTTTACCTACTTCAATATACAAATTAATGTTCTTAGATAAGGCTTATGTTATTTATTGATGAGATAATCCTATTAGGTACCTATTAGGCCTTTAAATATAGGAATAGTTAGGTGATACTAAATCGGTTTACCTATTGGGTTGTGTCTTTACCAATGAATGAAGGTTACACTAGTCGAAAATTCTTCCATACAAACGTAGTCTAGGGATTATTCCACTGTTTGACGATGTACGTTCAAAATAAAAAGTGATATCACTTTGTCTCATCTTTATCTAGCCCTGTATGGAAGCAAAAAAATAAAATATTTGAAAGTTATGAGCGTCGAAAGTTCCACATTTCGACACTAATTTTAACGCATTTTTGGGCGCGAATAAATAACATATGAAGACGGAAAATTGCAAAACGGCCTCCATACAGGGATATATTGGATATATTGCATTTCAACAATGCAAATAATTTTATTTTGAACGGATAGATTTAGTAGTTTTTTCATGATATCTAGACTGCCAAAGGTCTGTTTATAAAATTTCGCGCGCTCGGTTTCGTTCTAAATCATTATCCATTTGGCTACAAATTTGCAAAAGTGTGTATTCGTACGGGAATTAGCTCTTACTGCTCATCACAGAATCTATCTCTTCCGCACGTGTTGTCGGTTGATATAAAATGCATTTTAAACCGCGCGTTTTAAAATAGTTCGCGTCGACAAGTGTACCCTTAAACGGGTAAATAGCCACAAAGAGTCTCGGATAAAAAAAGAAAACAGCTTCATATCATTGTACTTAATTGCACATGAGTTGCATCATACGACACAAACTTGCAGTAATGACAACAATTAGCGAAACCACAACGCACATTTTAACTATTCAGCCAGTGGCAGTGCGCTGCCTACGCAACCATTTTTATCAATCATCACACGCTGCAAACATTTTTCTCTGAAAATATACAAGAATTGTACGAAATATAAACATTTTGCTAACAGAAAATATACAGACAATTAGTGCAGCAGTGTTAATTTAGTACAGGATCTTACCAATCAATTGTGAATATACTGATTTACTGTCTGTAAAGTTCAACAATTCAATTAATTCCTCTTCAACTGTGCACTTGCGACTCATTTGTCAACGTCGAGAGATTATCAGAGATGCAACTCATACGCTAAAGGAATTTTAATCACTCGAATTAGTAAGTAGGTACCTACAATTACTTACTACATCTTGATTATCCTCGATAGTAAATACGTTTATCATACGACCGATAGACATTTTGATAATGAAACAAATAAGTTGGAGAGAAAAAACAGTAGGTTTTGGTTATCATTTTTCCTCAAGCCAGAATTTCAGCGTTATGATAAAAATATGCCGATAAACCTTGGATATCTTCCTAACAAAATTGCTAGATTAGTTAAGGTTACACTAGTCGAAAATTCTTCCATACAAACGTAGTCTAGGGATTATTCCACTGTTTGACGATGTACGTTTAAAATAAAAAGTGATATCAATTTGTCTTATCATTATCTAGCCCTGTATGGAAGCAAAAAAGTAAAAAAAGAAAATATTGGAAAGTTATGAGCGTCGAAAGTTTCACATTTCGACACTAATTTTAATGTATTTTTGGGCGCGAATAAATACCATAAGAAGACGGAAAATTGCAAAACGGCCTCCATACAGGGATAGATTAGTAGTTCAACAATGCAAATAATTTTATTTTGAACAGATAAATTTAGTCGTTTTTTCACTGCCAAAGGTGTGTTTATAAAATAACGCGCGCTCGGTATCGTCCTAAATCATTATCCATTTCGCTACAAATTTGCAAAAGTGTGTACTCATACGCGAACTAGCTTCCTACTCCTCATCATAGCATCTATCTCTTCCGCACGTGTTGTCGGTTGATATAAAATGCATTTTAACCCCGCGCACAAAATAGTTCGTGCCGTTGACTAGTGTACCCTTAATGGCGGCTGCCTCGTTTTATCAGGAATTATTGCCGTCTGAATCACAACATATGTAGATACATATATAGGTACGAACACGACTAATCTTCGAGTAATAAATAAGAGGCGAACAAAAAGAACTTTCATTTGAAACTGTTAAGGTTACATATTTATAGAAGGGCTGCATGGATCACTTGGTGCAATCAAACGTTTGGCATCGCCGGTGGCTGACTGGCCACCGACATTAGTGCGTGTCACTAAGACGCGATAATAGCACGATTAATCGTCGCCCGAGTTCAACCACTAACTAAAAAACTACAGAAGGACTCCTTCAAACCTATAAAATAAGCATTTTCTTCTTGGCGAATGGATGGTTAGTTTTCATATATTTTCGCCCCGTTTATAACACCATCAGTGACATTCATGAGGTCCTCAAATGTGCAGGTGTATGGTGACTTAAAACAAACTGCATTTATGTAAGAAATTGTTTAAGAGACTAGATGAAATTGTAACATGCACGATGTTGACGTGATAACAATATTTCTAGTCCGCAAAGAGGCAGCAGAAATGACTGGCCAGGACGTGCCATCAGGGTGTAATTGACGTCAAATGTTATATTTGAAAAACAGAATATCGTTGAAGGTCCTATTTTATCCGGTTTGGAACCATTACCTGATGCAATGGAATAGAAAATAGAACTACTGAAATTAAATCTAATCACCAAGGACAACCTTTCACCAAGGGCTTTCTTGAAAGAGGCCTATTTCTGTCAGTGTCTGGTTCAAAATGTCCAAAGCATGACTCACAGGAAATTATAAAGATAATTTATTTGTCCAAACATGAGTTCACATAAATTAGGCATGCTGGAAGTTCTAATATTTTCAAGTTTTTTTGTACTGATATGTTTTGCTTAGCGAGGCGTACAAATAATTTTACAATATTTAGAAATTAAAGAGAAATTAAATGAATGAAAGAAAAATAATCATACAATTTAGCAGAAAGCACAATGGATCATAAAAAAACCAGATTCAAATATTAAAATAATGTTAAAACGTACAAAAATAAAGTCAGGAATCATAAAATGTCAGAAAAGTAAAAAACAATATCAATATAGGACAGTGATGACCATTGGGCCATTGGGGTCGTGCATAAATTGAACATATTTACTTGACACTGTTACAGCCAGCCTTTATATTCTTCACTCTAGTTGTTATGTTTAATAATTACTAAATCATCATCTGCCTAGCCTTTTCCCAACTATATTGGGGTCGGCTTCCAGTCTTACCGGATTCAGCTAAGTACCAGTGTTTTACATGGAGCGACTGCCTATCTGACTTCCACAACCCAGTAACTGGGTAACACGGTACCCCTTGGCAAGACTGGTGTCAGATCTAAAGCTTCTGACTACCCGTAACGACTGTCAAAGATCTTCAAATAACAGCCGGGACCAACGGCTTAACGTGCTTTCCGAGGCACGGAGGAAACTCAGTATGTTGAAATGGTCATCCATCCACGGACCGACCTCGTCAAGCGTTGCTTAACCTTGATGATCGACCCGTGCGGCTGTTATTATTTAGCTACGAGCTCATGTTTTATAATTACTAAATAATTAATAAAAAATATTGTCTCTATCTTAATTTACTGTCTTTGATTGCGTTGGGGAAACCGTGGTTATTTTCTTTAGGTCTTCAGATAATGGTTCTGGGGATGGTGACTTTTCTGAACTCCCCGGAGTATTGCCTTCATTGTTGGAACTTCTGTATAACACCCTTGTTGAGTGGTACCACAACATGCACACGCGCTGCTGGCGCTGCTGCCACTGCCCTGACATTTGCGCGGATCATTCGCACGCAGAACAATGGGAATCATATTGTAGTGTTCGTATTTACCTACACATTCATATAAATAAGTCTTATTTAACCGTTCACACTCTGACTCATACAACCCGTTCAAAAAAAATTGACGTAACTTCACTAAATTAACATAAGTACCTAATTCTACAAAAAAGGTAGCCATTTAATATTTTCGTATGATGTAAAAGTGCAATAATTATGGGGATTAAGTTATTTTTAAACACGGATTCAGATAAATTTTGCCTATAGTTCATACAACAATATCGTATATTTTATCACTTAGTACCTAGTTTCACCCTCAGATAGATAATGTTGCTAATATTGGGCTGTTCACTCAAATAAATGAGCATCGTTTGAGCTGGGATGGTTTGGGAACTTGCTGCCTATTGTATTATTTTATTATACTCCTCATAACTAACAGCTTTTATACAGTTAGGTACACTAACAATGGGTACCTACTGTTACTCTTACAGAATATCCTTTCTTTGATGAATTCATTATTCTGATTATAAAATATTCACATCTTAAAATAAGCTTAATGAAGTCAAAAACCGAGTACAATGTGACAATCTAAAGTTAGCGTGTGTTCACATCGTACTGGCTGTGGCTGGCCGGGCGGGCGCTGCTCTTTCGTTTGAACGTAGGTACACTGGCTGTAATTAAAATAACTGGTAATGAGTTGCGCATTCTTAGTCGTGGACACGACACAGATGTATTGCCAGTACTCGTACATTCTCAGCCACCGTCGGTGTCACGAATCAGCCGTTTGTTAACACGATCAGGATATACGATGGGTGGTCTCACACTCTGCTAGATATTGAACTGGATTTATATAAGGAAGTGCACGTAAACACGGCGAGCTCGTTCCTAATGAGCTAGCACGTCGCTTTGAACTCCTACCTATTTCAGTCCAAGAACAATGTTTCTTTGTCGTTCTGGGAAAAATAAATCTTCACACGCTTGGCGCGTCGCTGTGTTTACTATGAAAACTTGCGGCTCGTGTTTCTTTCGTTACAACACGTATAGGTTTTGCAGTATTGCTATTGTTACATATTTCAGTTGACATTATAGATCGTCTTCACGTTCTCACTTTACAGTTGTAGCAACACACACTAACTGCTAGCGGTACCTACTGAACCAGCTAACTACTCTTTGCTTATGTATCGAACGCTCGATAATCTTATAGGTGAGTACATTTTTTGGCACATTGCAATGTAAACGCAGAAGAAGTAGCTAATAAAGTTTACGTTAGCCCCGATTGTAAGGCCTTGATAAAAAATCAAACGCTAATATTGTACAGTCTAACAAATAGTGAAGCTGAAATGTTTATCTAACGGCTTCGCTCAACGCGTCGTTAAAAATATATCGCGGCACGCCCCAGACTGTAGTGCAAATGTAATGATAGTAATTTATATGGCAAACAAATAGAAACTAGACGGCGATGCGTAGGTTTGCTCGGAAATAGACTAGCGGCCGCCCAGACTGACTGAGCCGAACGCCCTCGCCAGGGCAAAAAGAAGAGAGCCTACTAGCGCGGCGTGGCGGACTGGCGCGGCGGTCGGCTAGGCGAACCTGCCACCGCGCCGCCTACCGCCTGATTAATTATGTCATAACATGTAATGGCTGCATGAATATCTGCGCTACCTACATTAATCTGCACCGAATATGTCAAAATTTCAGGTTATAACGAAACTACTGTTCTATTTAGAAACTTTAAGGAAACTATATCATTAAGGTTACACTAGTCGAATATTCTTCCATACAAACGTAGTTTATTATTTTTATGATTATTCCACTGTTTGACGATGTACGTTCAAAATAAAAAGTGATATCAATTTGTCTCATCATTATCTAGCCCTGTATGGAAGCAAAAAAGTAAAAAAAGAAAATATTTGAAAGTTATGAGCGTCGAAAGTTCCACATTTCGACACTAATTTTAAAGCATTTTTGGACGCAAATAAATGCCATAAGAAGACGGAAAATTGCAAATCAGCTTCCATACAGGGATAAATTAGTAGTTCAACAAAGGAAAATAAAAAAAATTAGATTTAGTCGTTTTTTCATGATATCTAGACTGCCAAAGATCTGTTTATAAAATTTCGCGCGCTCGGTTCCGTCCTAAATTATTATCCATTTCGCTACAAATTTGCAAAAGTGTGTATTCATACGCGAACTAGCTTCCTACTGCTCATCACAGCATCTATCTCTTCCGCACGTGTTGTTGGTTGATATAAAATGCATTTTAAACCCGCGCACAAAATAGTTCGTGCCGTCGACTAGTTTACCCTTAACCAGCACAGCTCAATTCAATCTACATTCATAAGTACATAATAGAGGCTGTTACCGGTAGACCTTTATTATTTATTCTACTAGGGATGCCTGGGACCTCACCCTTGAGTAACCACTGCAGTTTTCCCGCCCACAATGACATGTGCCACGACTTATAAGTATTGGGAATTTTAACTCGGGCAAATTTATAAAGGAGATATATACGGTTCGTAATGTGAGACCTGTCTAATGAGGCCAGTTATCTCAGTTTACTTTAAACAAGCTTGGTAATTAAGTAGCTAATTAGAAATAAAGTACCTAGCTGAATATATTTAATGTTTTTTGTGGGATCGCTCTGTTATTCGAAGGTATGTAGATAGAGCCCTTGTTCTACCTACATACCTCTACGAATGTGATCCTTATCCGTATTTTAAAATGGATTAAAACCGAATAATTTAAGCCGATCTGCATCTTAGCTACTTATATTATTTGCAAGATAGATACATTTTACATGAGTTTCGAAAGAATTTAAAGCATTAGTATTAATATTTGTTTCGGGATATTTACCGCGCTTGAAACGGTGCCGAAATATCGAGCTCTCAGCAAAAATCTAAATATACATGGTAAATATCGCAAAACAAATATTAATTCTAATGATTGTGACCATGTCAGCTTAAAAACTTAGAATTTAAAGCAGTACTTGGACAGCTTGAAGTCACAATAGCTGAAGGTAGTAAGCTATAGCCATGTATAGCCGACAAGCGATCATTATTCTCTTCAGAATTTTACAACTTAATTATCAGCACTCTCTTTGCATACAAGTTGTTTCTGCAAATGGCTGCGAGGCATGCGTTGGCACACACCTTGAATTCCTTTCCATAAAATAAAAGAGGCGTGACATTCAGATTATTTCAGGTATTTTTTCCTCGACTATGTAATGATAAGTAGGTAGGTGAAGTTTAAAATTAACTTTTGGAGATTTGGATGTGAATTCGGCTACTTAGTTGTGGGTTAGTCTTTCTTTCTTTTAAAAACCTGGTTAAAAACCATTTCACGCTTTTCTATTTAGATGTAATCTCTTTCATCATTATTCAACCCATTTATAACCGACTTTCGAAAAAGGAGGAAGTTCTATGTTCGACTTCTTGTATGTTTTTTTTTATGTATGTTCACCGATATCTCCGTCAATTGTGGACCGATTTTGAAAATTATTTTTTTGTTTGAAAGAGTATGTTCCGAAATTGGTCCCATTTTATTTTGGTGAAGACCTGATGAGGAACTTCGAAGATATACAACAGAACTCTTCAATAAATAACGGCAGATCTCTCGGGACTGCTGCAATCACATGTTTGTGTATTGTTTAGACCATTTCATAACATAACATCACGCCAGTACGCTCTTAAGGGGTAAGCAGATCTCTCATTTGATCGGTTTTGTTCAAGTTACATGATATTCGGGTCATCTATTCTGGCGTTATAGGAAACTTACTAAACAACTTGCCTAGTAGGTAGGTACAACTAAAAAGAGAAAAATAAAAACCTTTTTTACAAAAAAATACTACCGGAAGTCGGTAGTATTTTTTTGTAAAAAAGTTTTTCTTTATAATCGCTCTCTTTCTGTGAATTTCATGTCATATTATGTATGTTTATATATAAGTTTATTTATAGTATTTAATATAGTAATATAATTTTGTATGTTTATGTTTCAATGTTAGCAGTACACCGCAGGCTACGCCCTTTTTTATTCTAAGTTTTTTCGGTCCATCCAAAGGTTGTCTGCTAGATATCGCTGTCAGCGAAAGACCGCCTTTGTACCCGCATAAATAAGTTTTTATTGTAAACTAGCTGTGCCCGCGGCTTCGCTCCCGTCAACGTCAACTGCCTACTTACCTACCTACTCTACTTGCCCTATTACCTACCATTTTCTAGTGACATTCTCCCGCGAAGAATCTTAACACCGCCATTCAGAAAATGACGTCAAATGCACAACGCCATCTATCGAATATGGAGTACAACTGTACGAGTATCTGAATTGCGTGTGTGTGATATTTTACTACTTGAACACTTTAAATACATCTAACTTTTGATAGAGTGGACTGATTGCGGTGAAACAAACACGAAGTAATACTTCAAGATACGAACAATTTTTATATATTAAAGTTATAAATATTGGTTTCGTAAATTTCACATGATGCGTGCACAAATAAACAGACAAAAATCCAAAAATGCTGGATATGGGTTCTGTCCGTTATCCTTTAACAACCTAACTATATTTTTTGAAGTATTTTCGATGTACAAAAACGACTTATCTACAGATTTAATAAAAGTATTAATGATGATATTGATGATGATGTGTATAACTTTACTAGTGTACAATAATGTATATTCTATTCTATTACTGTTTTTGTTGATAATTATTAGGTACTGCATATATTCACCCCCAATGTACCCAATAGGAGACCGGCAGAAGACGTGTTAACAACAGAATACCTCTATCTACCTGCATAACTTGTACGTTTAGAAAATAAAATTGAGTAGTCGGCTTCCATAAGGCAGGGAATGTCAGTTATAAAGGTGCATATTATGCATTCGATGTTCATATTTGCATGCTGCCGACACCGCGGCGCATATAATTCGGCATAACGTCTGGCGGCCAACGAACAGGAATAGTCTAAGTGGCAGACTATAATAAACGCCAATGTATTTTACCCTACGTTGTAAATTAATGCTTAAGACTAACGAACTATAGAACTCTGAGAGTTATTATGCTGTTACGTGTCTATGATTATGCTGAGAAAGCACGTTCCTATCTGCTATCATGCTTATTCATGGTCGTTTCCCGTTATGAGGTGAACTAAAGGCTAAGAAGTCCTAACTTCAAACAGGACATTGAAAGTCAGTTTGCCAGAAACTCTGGTCAAAACCCGCTTTCAGTTGCCTCACAAGTTAATACAAAACATGTGAGCTTGTACTTAAAGAATTTTCCGATATCTACTCACGACGTCGAGAAGTGCCTTGAGTCCTACGTACTTACACTTTACTTCTTTAGTTAAGCAGTATTTAAAGAGATTTTCCAGTATTTTTTTTTTTTTTTTACAAGCTTTTTTCGTATTCTTCGGTGCAAACCCTTTCATTTGATATCCATATCATGGCAGTGCTCAAAAAATAACTAAACCGCCATCTTAGGCCGTCATCCAAACTAAACCATGCATTGTCATCCAAACTAAACGTGTATGCAAAATTTCATCTTAATCGGTTGAGGATAACTGCTTTAAAATTCAGTTGCAAGATTTGACCCGAATACACTTACTTACATACATAGCAAGAAAAATAAAATAAAAAACTTGTAAAATGCAAGCTCTTTTGCGTCTCCTAGTGCTAGCTTAAAAGCATTGTACTTTTGCTTCAAAACAAAAACTGTGCAATGGTTTTAACTTTTTAAGCGCACACGTATGAGTATGACTATCGTTTTGACGACGACGTTAAGACCTCGTACTCCATGTGCCTATACGTCTCCCTCTTTGGGTAGCACCACTTATGGGTAAGTTTGGCTATAATAATGGCTGTGCCTAGAAGATACTAGGAACGATTTTTGTTCATGTGTTAATCACCCTTCGTTTTACTCTATGTACGTTTACGAAACGAATTCTCTTTTTTTTTATTATAATAAAACTCATCATCATCCATTTAATGTGCCCACTGCTGGGACACATGCCTTCTCTCCTTAATCCACCACGCGGGCCCAGTGAGGGTTGGTGGATGACTAATATCTTCGATTTTTTGTTCTAGGACATGCCGGTTTTCTCACAATATTTTCCTCCACCGTTTTTAGAGCAGTGGTGATGAAATAATTTACACAAAGTAAAGCGCCTGGGTTCGAACCCACGACCTACGACACGTAAGTCGGGGCCGTTACCACTGGGCCACCACTGCTCTATAATAAAACTATTGCAAAGAAAATATAACCCTAGATAAACAAAAGAAACAAAGAAAGCTTATTTTCGGAGTCCTGCCTATTTAATATTGAAACACACATAAATATTTAGTTTACAATACGCTCAGGGTATCCCAGTTGTTCTCGTAAGTCAAGATTGTGAGATGATAGTTTTATCAGAAAAGAAATAAAGGGGACCATGTATATGTTCAATCAGGCCTTCAACGCCGAAATTGAGACCTCTTGATTCACGGAATTGTGGCGATGCCATCATTCTACTAAATTTGGGAAGTTTGTTTTTCCACAACCATTGGGTAATTTTATTCAGTTCACATAGGTATTGATCTAGCTGTAACGAATTCAATTACTAACATCCCTATCCCCCTGTCTAGGCTAGGCCTACCCTTTACCTAACTGAGTTAGCATCAGCTTCTAGTTTTACCGGATAACCGGCTGAATATCAATCTTTTATAGGAAGAAACTGGCCGTTTTTTATTTAGCCACGAGATCTTAACAGGACTCCGGTAACATCCACGATTGTTTAAACCTAGAGATAAGGAGAGGGCGTATTCTATGGGCACAGTGAAATGACAGAAGTACCCAAATGAAATGGCGGGCTTACATTTAAATTAGGAATCTAGATACCTATAGAAATTCCACAACTGAATTTGTAATTGATGTCGATTACGCTGTTTGCAGTCAGACACTTGTTGAATATACAAAACCTATGCATTCGCTTTGTTTATGGTCTACGTAAGTATGATCATGTTTCTCACCTTCGCAAGGAACTCAAGTGGCTCCCGATCCGTCTTCGCAGGAACACTCGGATTTTATGTATCCTCTTCAACATCTTACACAACCCGTCTTATCCTTCCTACCTGCGTGAGCGATTTTCTTACGCTCGCCCTAGAGATGCATTCACACACACACATCTTAGATCCCTCCTTAAATCACATCCTCATAAAACCAGCTATTATTCCTATTCCTTCTCTGTCCATGCTGTGAGATCGTGGAACTCACTTCCGCCTAGCATCAGAGATCTAGATACTATCACGCTTTTTAAAAAACGATCGAAAGAGCATTATCTTTCCTCTAAAATCTGAGCTTTATAAGCATATGTATATTTATTTAGTATCAATATATTTTAGAGTAATGTATTTATTTAAGTATATATCACTGACACTATATGTGTATGTATTTATATCTTAGGTTAGTCGTTCACTTTTCTTCTCTTCCTGTTCTCACACACTATTTGTCTACATTTCTTCTTCATTTCTCCTTTTCGCGGGTCTGCTGGTAGAAATTTCTTAAGAAATAAGCAGTACCTTTGTACTCCTTTGTCATGATGTGTTTTCTGTGTGTATATTAATAATAAAATAATTAAATAAATATAACAAAGAGACGATAAGGTCTTGCTATTTTCTTGTAAAATCTAAACATCGTATGGATGCCTCATAATTCGAGAGTAATAGGTATCCCTGCAGTTGTTAGTGAGGCGTGGGCAGGCAGACGTCTGCGCCTCCGACACGAGCTTGAGCTTAACGCGTCAACAAACTACTCGCGAATATACGTCACTAACTTCTCCCAGCGGCTTCACCTGCGTGAAATTCCGAAACTATCCCAAGGGAACGGGCAAAAGTATACTTTGAACTAATACAGAACATGGTCTCCCCGTGTGCCAATTGTGAAATGCGGTCGCAGACATCCGACTAAATTTCCTAAGTAATGTCATAATTCGAGGTTTAGCTCTCGCTTATTTCCTCCTCCAATATTGGACCAATTTAAAAGATATTCCATAACCTTAAAGTAAGATATATACCCTGCCCCTATGTTTTTATTTTTGATGAAACATTATAAAGATAATTATCATCAAAAAGGTGCCTCTAATGAGAAGCACTAGAAACCTCAAAAGATGGTCAAAATGACGCTGTCAACAGAGGCATAGTGTACAAATTTGGCAACTATAAATCAAAAAAGGAAAACATAGGGGCACAGTATATGTATATCTTTCCTTTTCAGTTTATGGAATATCTTTGAAATGGGTCCAATTTTGGAGGAGGAAATAAAAGAGAGCCAAACCTCGAATTATGACTTTTTATTTAGGAAATTCAGTCGGATGTCTGCGACCGCAAAGGTAACATGCAGAAATGCAGATTTACTTTGTGAGCGATTGAAGTATAGATGTATAATAAAATAAAAACACTGAGCGATAGTGCAGCTTTGTATCAGCTAAAGGATTATATATCGGCTCTAATCGGATCATGCCCCAGAGATCACCTTTAATAAAAGAACAATTTTACCTTTTTTTAAATATTAGTTCAGATGAGCGACACAATGTTGTTTCCTTCAACCTTTTAAGTTTCGTCAAATTCAAGAGTAATTGAGTCCGTATTTTGATTTTTGGAGATTGGAGTTAATTGTTGGCATATGATATCTTGTTGTTGTATTGTTTTCTATGTTTACTAGTACACAAGTTGTTGTGATACGGCTTTTAAATGAATATGATTTTCTTGATCTGATCCCTGTTTTGGGGTCGGTACAACATCGTGTTCTCCTTCCATACTTCTCCATTACCTAATCGTCATTTCAATAGTCATCCACACATCATTTCCTCACAGTCCATCCATATTTTCTTTGGACGGAGTGATTCAGTAGGAAATAAAGCTGAATCTGTTTGAATATATCCTGAATTATGTAGCATCTATTTGCTTTAACTAAACTACATTGCAGACAAGTATAAAAATTCTCGTTGATTATCATTAAAATGATCAAAATGTCGTTGAGAACTGCGTTCTGATCCATGGGTTTGATAAGCAAAGTAATATAGTAGATCACATGCGGCGTTATGCGCAGGCGCACCTGCTCGCGTCACGCAACATCGGCGCAACGTTATACCGGCTACAGACATTGTCCCCACAAAGAACACGCTAAATACCCTAGCATAATATACTAGCTTTTTAACGTGGCTTCGATCACGTGGCTTATCCTACAGAAACCGGGAATTTTGCCGGGCCAAAGTAGCCACTAAAAACTGTCTATAAATGTTTTTTTTTTTAATAATCAATTCAATATTTTCATTGAAAGAACGTTTCACAAACCAACGAATAATTTTTTTTTGAGGTGGATATTCTGTCGTTTTATCCTACTCCAGATGTAGAAAGAGACAGGAAAAAATGGAAAGACGGAAGGGAGGCTTTTGCCCTGCAGTGGGACATAAAAGACTCATAATAGTAATCTTACTTCGTTATTATTTTCTGATTTATTTCGTTGCGGGCACTTCGACTTCGTCGAGCTTCATTGCCTCGGCGCTTTTCTGGTGGTCGCCACTGTTGATTCTGGCTTTCAGGAGTTGCGATGGTTTGGCAATTGTGCGGAGTGACTGTCGCAAAAAAAAACTAATTGACCTCATTATTATACGTCCTAATATATATTGAGTTTAGTTTTCGAAGTGACCACAATCACGATTACAGTATCAGTACCTATTTTATATTACTGATAAAAAAAATTATCTGTTATTCCCATTATTATTTTTTAGAAGGGCATTTCCTTACCATGTTTTCTTTCTTCAACGTCAGTCAGTGGAAAAACGATCAATTACTTCTACATTTTATATATGCATCAAACCGTGCCCTAGTGCACCCTGTCCAAAAGCAAATGAATGCATTATTAGTCAAACCACAGATAATAAGAAAGTAAATCTAAACAATTTAATTATTTTCACCCTAGATTCGTTGGAAAATATTATTAACGCAAGTCACAGTTTCTCTCTTTATTATTCAAAGCGCTGAATAAGGCTCTAGACAGAGGGACTGCATTTCAACTGCACTCCGACTGCAAATTTGCAGTTTGAATGCAGTTAGTACGACTGCAATAAAACTGCTACCAACAACCCTACCGTTACTTAGTTTATTTTGTACGTAGTTGGTTTCAAGTTCAACTTTACCAATTAAAACCAATTAACAACTGGGAACTTGTGTGCTTTGTTCACCCCGATTAAGATCCTTCGTTACATTGCGCTCACTTTTGCAGTTCCACAACTGCTCGCCAACTGCACACCGACTGCAATTAGACTGCACGTTTGGTTTGCAGTTTTATCGCACTCGTACCTACTAACTGCATTAAAACTGCAAATTTACAGTCGGAGTGCAGTTGAAATGCAGTCCGTCTATCTAGAGCCTTACAAGGAGTTAGTTGATTATGAGTGCACTTGTTGATACTGTATCTTTGTATTATCGTTCCATCTTATAATAGTTTTAAGGTTTTCGTTGTAAAACTAAAAGTTGGAAGTATACATTTTTGTTGCATTAGGAATTGGACGCGAAAAAATAGTTTCTATTTTTATTTTAAATACTCAAACTCTACTGAAGTTCTTACTTCACTAGGAAAAGCTGTAAGTTTTGTGGAGCTTTCTTTTCAGTAAGTCGGTTTTGAGAAAATTCAACTCAAATGCGAATTCCCTGAATGGAAATGCTCTATAGGAATAGTAATAGAACTATTATTTCAATGATTTTCAGGAAATACTAATGAATGGAGGTGCAGCATTAATGTTTGTTTGCCTATTAATGGGTGACCTAAATAGCTTTTTGGGAGATACGATGCATTCACATTACATGAGTATTTTGAGGTTCCTTTTTAGGTTCATTTTTAGTTATTTTAAATAAAGCTCATATTATTATATATATTATGCAAATTGAGTGTGTCAACATTGTTTGAAATATTGACTTCCATATTTGTCTATTATTCATTTATTTACCAAGCTCTTCCTCTATTTTAAGAATTTTACCATGAATTGCGCAGCATGTGTTTTTATGCCCAGTAGGTACCTAATTATTTTTACCCGACTGCCGAAGGAGGGTAATGTGTTTATCAGTCTATGTATGTATGTATGTGTGTTCCTATGTGGCGTTCTAGAGACCAAACGCGTTGGCCGATTTTGATGATTCATACGTCAATCGATTCATCTTAACCTTGCAGGTGTCACTGGCTACATTAAAATTGGAAAATAGAAAAATGCCGGATTTTGGGCGCCATATTGTGGGGGACAAATTATTTTTTTTCTTCCAGATCCATCGTGTGGGTATCAAAATAAAGGGTTTCAAGAGGTGGTTTCAAAAATATATAACACTTATATGTTAAAATGTACTTAAATTTAAAATAAAATAACTAAAAAGTTATAAATAAAAAAAGTTAATTAAAATAAAAACAATAAACCCGACTGCTTAAAAAGTGAGCAGTCGGGTTTTTTGTTTTTTTTACTCGACTACCGAAGGAGGGTAATGTGTTTATCAGTCTATGTATGTTTGTTTCTATGTGGCATTCTAGAGACCAAACGCGTAGGCTAATTTTGATGATTATTACGTCAATCGATTCGTCTTACCTTGTGAGTGTCACTAACAAAATAAAAAATGAAATAAAATAAAAATAGAGGATTAGCGCCATATTCAATTTTTGTTTTCTTCCAAACCCATCGTGCACGGTTTCTAAATGAAGGGTTTTAAGAAGTGATTACAAAAATATATAATATTTATATGTTTACAAGTAATTCGAAAAAAAAATTAACTAAAAAGTTATAAATAAAAAAACCTGACTGCTAAAAATAATTAACTGAAAAGAGAAAAACAACTACTATTAAAATAGACATTAAATATTATGAGGAGCTGCCAGCGGAGTTTTAGTAGGTTTCTCTATATTTTTTGTTTATCCCCGCCTGCAGCACCTCATAATATTTAATATTTATGTCTATTTTAAAAGCATTTGTGTTCCTCTTTTCAGTTACTTATTATTTAGCAGTCGGGTTTTTTGTTTTTATAACAATTTGTTTTGAACCATCGTTCCTTTTCCATCTTTCTTGGTAAGTTCACAGCATTATATTTCAATTCAAAACTAACATACAAAAGATCATTATTTCCTTTTAAATACAAGACAACTTGTACAAGTACCACAAAGTTTAACATGCATTAAAAGGTTTCCATCAGCGATGGGATGAAAAAACGCGTTTGATTGTACTCTGCGCGCTGCGCCTGAGCGTGGCCAATCGATCGATGGCCCTTGCAGAAGAGTTCAACGCGATGGTTACTTACAACGTACAACCTACGAGCCTTGTTGTGTTCTCCGTACTGCATTTTTATCAAGGGTTCTTTTTTCAAATTTAGTTTTGTTTTTTTAGTTTTTATTTGCCTTTTGTTTTTGCTGTCAATTTCAGTATGTTCGGAATAAATTTGGAACTTATGATATTCTGGGATTTAATAGTAATTAATTTATTATTTACAAATCACCATGTTATTTTGACCCCAGCAGGGTTCAACCTATCTATGTTTTTTAAAGATATTTTAGATATTTGGTTGGTAAGGTATTTTTCATTGGTTGGTAAGTTGTCGATTCCAAATCCTTTTTAACAAACTCATGTTACATTATTTTGACCTCATCTCTACCGACTGGCCTTATTTTGGCCTCTTTCCAGAATTTCAGTTTTAGTCATATCTTGATTAACAAGATTACTTAAAAAATCTGTTGTTGTTTGGCTACTATGATAAAAATTCAACATATTTCTGAGACAATAAGCCATGTCTGACCATTTGTCGTAAGAGGCCCGGCCATTATTGTGATATAAGTCTTTTTAAGGCTTATCTCAGGCACCGTTTCTCGAACACAATGGGTATAGCCAGGATTATTTCTAAGTGTTCTGCTACCGACAATTGTACTTACAAGCTAAATGTATTGTTTGTGCTTTTTGTAGTAACTGCAACTTAGCTACAAGTATTCGAAGGTATTCTTTCTAATTTTAATTGACATTGCTTTTTTCATTGTTAAGTCGAAAATAGTTGTAATAGATGTCGTCATATAGATGCCTCTCTGACGACAGACTTTAATGTCTATGATTAATTTATACCTTTTTCCGTAATAGCGATGTCAATATATTACGTAAACTACAAAGAACATGAGAGGAAAAGACGTTAGAATGACGTACTACATCAACTGCTCCATTGGAGCCTGCAAATCAACTCAAGTTGTGGGTAATTCTTAATGATGATGGGAACCTCTACAGCTATCTCGCCACAGTATTTGCTATACTACTAGCTTACTATGTTTGAATAATGTAGAGTTCTTAAACGACCAAAAAATTAAAAGTAGAAAGGTCCCAAGCGTCGCGGTCGTAGGTATCATGCGTTCGAGACATGCCGTGACGTCAGCGACATAGAATTATAGAACCGGTTCCAGAACATTTCCACTGGAGATGTGTGGGAAATACCAGTTGTAGAGAGTACAGCAATTATATGCAGCTCAGAACACTGTCGCCAGTGCACACGAGCGCTCCATGCTGGAACTATTGGCAGGACAGGAAACCAATGAGCGAACTTGCCATACACAGTATCGCCACGGAAGTAAACTTTCATATTATGTTGAAACGAACACTCGTCCGACAACTCTACATAACAGCATCTCTCGAACTGATTGATAACTTACGAGGCGTTTAACAATTTCATTGCATCATGGGTTTACGTGGCGGAGCGCGACGGCCGGCGGCAGGTTGCCGACAACATTCGGTGGCAACGGCCAGCGCTCGCACAAGAATTCATTTCGCCCGAGAAGTGTTCGGTTTCAGTCTGGCACGACGAGCGCTCATATTGCATTTAGTATTTATTTATGTATCGGTGGAGCGCAGGTTCTATCGGTGGCGGCGCCGCGGGCGGCGAGACCGGGCGCGCGGCCGGGGGGGCATACTTACTACGTGATTAATCCGCGCCCCCCGCGCCGCCGGGCGCTCCGTACTCGCGCCGGGTTTCCTCGTCCCCGCGCCTCACGGCCACTCACTACGCACGGCGCTCCGCGTAGTGCCGCCGCCAGTCGCAGCGCGACCCGCGCCGACGTCGCACCTCGTTCCGTGATCATCGTTAGATCGACCCATGATATCATTCATGCTAATCTCCGCCCGTTGATTTTCCTGCCGAGTGACCGCAGTGAAACCGGCGCGCCATACCGCGAGTGCTGAATGTTCGTGGACGTTACGCCCGTGTAATTTTCCATCGGAATCCGAGCGTACGAAACCAGTTCGGAGTGGCGGACGACGGCGCCTTCCCTCGGATGAGATCTCCGACCGGCGAACGTTGCTGTGACCCGCGGCCTGCGATGCTGCGCCCGTGACCGTCTTGCGACAGTGCCACGAAACGTAAGGATCTGTTAGTTGATTTGGCGACTCGCGTGCACGGGCCGCCTTCCTATTTGCATGGCGCATACGAGTGGATTTTATTTTCGTCTGGGGGCCGGTGTGTGCGTGCGCGCGGGTGTGTGCGGCGGCGGGTGAGCGCGCGAGTGTGCGTGTTCCGCGTCAGCCGCTGCTCCCTGCGGCCGCTTTATTTAGGTTGATTCCGAGCGTGTCGGCAGCTCGGCAGCTCGGTCTGGCGCCTGCCCGCTGTGTCCACCGTGCCCACTGTACCCAGTGCCGACACCTCTATCGCTGTGTCGGTCGCTACATTCAAGCATCCCTCCCCTATTCACTCTTTCCCTTCCGTAACGTAAGTCAACCTTGAAAACGCTTTTATCCAGTAAGGAAGATCCCTAACTCTTCAGAATGTAACAAACATTAGGCAGTCTACCAAATGGCTCGAGTTGACTTTCAACATGATCATTATTTTATGATAAAACACCGGTAGCATTTTGGACCAAAAACGGGTTTTCGTATCTGGCAACTCGTGGCGTGAAAATAAATAAACCGGTCTTATTATTATGTCACTATGTTGGCAACATTATCATTTTCCACTATTCACTCCATGTCAATGATCTTAGAACAATGTACTGTACATGTGCAATTTTGACACTTTGTACTCTGACATTGCATTTTTATTTTCCTGCCTACTAAATATGGTGAAACCGCTTAACTGACTGATTTGTATTCAGTAGTATCAGCTAATTAGCTTATGTTGAGTCTCTTTATTATTATGTATATTGACAATATGTCCTACTATCTCGACATGACCTTTTAGACCAGTCGTCACAACGTCTCACGCGTGATTTTGTTTAGCATTTTAAAGGACACTATAAAATGTAAATGAATATAGAGACTGTTCGAAAAATGGACTTTTATGTGGCTGCATCCCATTTCGTTAACCTCGCTTTATACCTTACAAATATACGTTTTGATGTGAAGTTTCGAGTTCAATAAAGTATTTATTGCAAAACAAAACCCCAATTTAATACAATCAATTGTTATTCATACGAGTACTAATAAATGTAGGTATCTTTATTAAAGATTTTTCAGCTCAGCTTACTTGTTGCACCGTCTGCAAATTTTTCTAAGAAAAAATAATAGCTTGTATACTAACATATATACAATACTATAGTACTAATTGTCTTGCACAGTGTAACCGCAAACATATATTGTAATTGCGAGAATTACATTACAAATCAGTAATTAACGTAAGTAATTAATAGTGATACAAATAAGGCATTGTATTGATTGTAATACCTATAGTCAGCTTCGGGGAATTATCGCTAAATAATTATTGTGACAATATGATAATAAGTTCTTATCAGCTTACTACACTACAATGCACCATTTTGAATAATTGATGAGTTAAAATTAGAACAAGTAGGAAAAGTACAAGTGGCCAGTTGGGTCGTGCGATAACCTCTGGCCTGGCTGTAGAAACTGTACACGCAATACTATGTACTACCGCTTATTAATACATCTTTGTTAATAGATAAAAGTGGCTCACTAATTAAAATCTAAAAACCGGCCAACCGAATTCGAACAATTAGGGTTCCGTACCAAAACGCAAAATCAAGTTGGTTGTAATAGGAAAAAATAGAGAAATTTCAAAGAAAAATCAGATTTATCAATATATTGGTATTTGTTAGTAAACTATACATAATAATAAACATTATCACCAAATTTTAAGTTCATAGGTCAATGAGAAGTTAAAAAATTCTACGGAACAAAATTTTGTAAAAAAAACTAACTTTGGTGGCTTCTCATTCCTTTATTTCAAATATTTTGTTCACGCCCCCCTTGATCTACTAGCTCCAACCCTTTGACCGTAAAATCCGTGTGACAGACGATTGACAGGCGGACACGTGAGTGACAGCAATAGGGCTCCGTTTGGACCTTTTGGGTACGGAACCCTAAAAAACACGTTATGTACTATGCAAGTTAAAGTTTGAGTGTGGTAAACCCAGCGGTCACGGGGTAGGAGTCCGACGATCCCATCCACTTTCCCACGAATAGAAGACAGGTGCAATACGGCAGAGTGCTATATCGAAAAAAAATCTTATTCAAACGAACGGTACAAAACTTTATGGCCTTTGGATGGCTTGTTTTTCGATAGTTCTGCTTGTCCTAAAAGAAACTTGGTATATTAGCAATGTAAAATTTAAAGAGCAAATACAAACAAAACATTTAAATGCACTGGAACATAATCAAAATAATAATAAACGCTATGCACTTTGCCGTGATGACGCAAAACGGTCGTAAATCGCGAATAATATCGGAAAATCCTTAGATAAAACTCGCTGGACTGCTCACACGTGACATTCTCTTAGATATCGCATTTGAAACACGTCAATGTGATATCTAGACAAGCAGTCCCGAGTCAAACAAACATGCGTATGCATTAGCGATAGTTCTAGTAGAAGGAGAGGCCGCTTTTCAAATCAAAACGAATTTATACAAAACTAGCGAACCACCCCGGCTTTGCACGTGAAAAATTTTACACAAAAACCTGCCTTGTTTCTCACTCTTTATTTTGGTGAAAACCGCAAGAAAATCCGAGTTTATCGCGAATAGACGCGGCGGGGTTTGTTTTATACTTTTATAAGATGTATTGATAGTGATTGTGAGTAGCGTGCTCAAAAGGGAAGTGCTTAGAATGGCAATGTTAGATAGCATCTTGGTCCTTTGGTCGAAAACACATGGTCAGGTTACATACAGAACTAAGTCAACTAACAAAATGATTTTAAAAAGCTTCGACACAAATATTTTGTAATATAAACCGAGATAATGTAGTACAAAGGTACCCTTAGAATTGTATGTTAATTATCACAAAGTTTCTTTGTTTTAAAACGTATCTATCTATAAACCGCATGTATCATAGATGCTTAGACTTCTGCTATAGTGTAGCTGTAGCCTTATAAACCAACTTCTTGTCTGAACTAGCCGAGTTTACTCTTTCCTCATATTATTTATTTATAGAACTTGCTTTCAAAAGACCTGCTAGTTTATGCATGTCCTATGTCGCATTACTGGATTAACTCGATCGTAATTGGCAACTAAGTATCTTGCTTTTTTCGCAGAACTTTTAGGCCTAAATGTAAACGAATCTATATTAAGATTAAAAGCGATTAAGGTTTCCCATTAAAGTCGCCCTTCACTAATACTTCAAAGAAACGTCTGTAAAGTTAATGTATGGGTTAACTTTGGATTAAGTAACACTTATACTTTTTTAACTTTTGCAGAAAGTTATTTTGAGTGGGTGCCGCCGGCGGATGATTTTACTCCATTTTGCTAATGCGTAATCTGTTTTTTTTTTCTAAAAACGGGCACTTCAGTAAACAATTCAAAATTTATTCAGAAGGGTGCCGCTTGGTCCCTTCTCAGGTACATAGACAGTTAAACAGATTCACTTGAACAAATCAGGTACAAAACGGGTTTTATGAAACGGATCTTAAAACCAGAATGATGTTTCGAAATTTTCTACTTATCTTGATTTTAGTAATTGACTAATTGGCAATTATTTTCATTAATATCATTGTTTTTTTTGTTAGTAAGCATTTAAGTGTGACATGTATTACGTTATCTTCTGCGTTTATTTTTCACTATGGCCAAGGCTCAGACTTCAATAAAAAAAACTCAAGTAACTCAAAAGCAGGCCCTTGCTGGACGTACGATTTGAACAAAGCCAAAATGTCACAAAAAATCTTTAACACTGCCACTTGGGCGCCACATGATACAGTTTGGGTTCCACAGAAATCCGTTGTTTCACCTTCTTGTACCAAAACCAAAAACGACCAGTTTTATTGTTCTTGAACCTAAATGTGTCACAACGATGAATTCAAAACATTTAGAAACGCAACATGCTACTTGTAGCGACATCTTTTTGCTATCCGTACTTTTAAGAAGTAGATAAGCCAAAATTTGCTTAATGAATCTTTTTATATTATCTTTTACAAAATAAATTAGTAAGTAGCTTAATAAATTAGAAGATAAGCCTCGTTAGTACACCCAGGTGTTATAAACCTAAAATAAATTCACAAACTTTTATCAGCAAAATTATCTGTTTGAAAATTATATATACTCGTAACAATATTATAAATGTGAAAGTTTGGATGGATGTGTGTGTGGATGTATGTTTGATATTCAATCGCGCCAGAACGGCTGAACGTTTCTGGATGAAATTTAGCACAGATATAGATCATAGACTGGAATAGCACGCACATATGCTACTTTCAATCCCTGTATAATGTTTCCTTAGGATAAGAAAACACTTTTCTCGCGAGCGAAACCGCTGGCACAAGCTTGTGATACCTATATAAAAATAAATATCACAATGAAATGATAAAACGCAGAATATTTAAAATGTACGACTAAATGAGTAATTGTTTCCAAACACTGCGCTCGCACTTAATTTTGTCTTATCTATAAACCTGATATAAATGCAGATAATAATTGTTCACGAGCAACCCTATTCACGTTGCATATTTACAGTTAATTGATTTCGTCCTGTTTCAGTCATTATTAAAAAAAAGAAAAACGTTTTAAATACGAGGCTTTTGGCTAATTTGTACCTATGGTGAATGCCACTCTTTATTTTGTATTGTGCGTTTAGTTTGTGCAGAATAAACAATTTTTCTTTCTTTTTTTTTTACATATTAGCCTGTTATACTTAAACTAACTACAACGTGTTATTATGTGCTGTATTGAGTAACTAACAGTAATACTCCTCCGGTAAGGGTGCATGATAACAATTAAAAAAAAAACATACAAGAAGTCGAACATAGAACCTCCTCCTTTTTCGAAAGTCGGTTAATAAATGAGGACCCATTTGTCAGATAACAAGCGGCGGTTGCAAAGAAAACAAAGAGATATCATACCTTGTCACAGATAGTGTTACATACGCACACATGGACACAAGCAGTGGGTAGGTGCGCCTGTGTGCGTTATCACTACGGCCAGCTACCGAGCCCGCCTACGTAGCCATATCTGACGGTATCAGCTGTATTAGCCACGATAATACCTCGCATACCTGTATTCGTATGCATACACGTTTTATTTTTGTACATAGCCACATGTATGTATATAAATAGTTAGCAGACATGAATGAACGCTACGTTTCAAGTACACATAAAATTAGTTGGTAAATAATGAGCTGCTGGAACCGAATCGTGTTCGAAGTTCATCTGATTGGTTCGACAATTAGTTTGTTCATAAAACGAAAACTAATCTTGTTTTAAATGGTGTGGTCAGATGAACCTTATTCAAAGGAAAATCTTTATTGCTGTCTAGTTTATGGATAGGTTGTCAGATTTCTTCACAGCGCTGTTCGGTTCGCTGGAAGAGTAAATCACCACCTTTTGTTATCAGTCAATCACTTTTATAGCCACGTAGGAAGATATGTATCTCTTTATCTCAAATATAGGTTAACTAGCGTTTGCCCGCGACTCCTTCTGCGTAGCATTACTACTTCAAATACCCTATTTATATTCCGAGCGCTTATTAATTCCTATACAATCTTCCACTCTCTTAAGGATGGTTTCCGAGATAAAAACTATCCCTTGTCCTTCTCAGGGTCTCAAACTATCTCCACACAAAATTTTCTCTAAATCGGTTCTGCAGTTTAAGCGTGAAAACGTACCATACAGACAGACAGACAGAGTTACTTTCGCATTTATAATATTAGTATAGATACTTGCTGTAGCATTAACCCTGAAGTGAACTTCGCAGTACTCATAACCGGCGTGCGTGTATGACTAGATGTATGAAGGTGAGTGAAGCAAAAGAAGTATGTAAGGATCGATGCAGGTGTCGTTCTGTAGTTTCTGCCTACCCCCATGGGAAAAAGGCGTGAGTTTATGTATGTATGAACTTCAAGATAAGTAGGAGTAATTAATAAAGTAAAGTCATCTGTAATCGATTGGACGTTTTGACTTCATCGTTCATTCTTCTTTTTCGTGTCCTTGTCAAAATTTTCTTCGACCATTATAAATAATATTCGTTCATTATAATAGCTAGAATACATTATAAGTAAATTAATACATGAAGTCACAATTAGCCAGAAATTAACTTCAAGATCACAAAAACTGCAAGATCACGCACCGTCCCAAGCAATAACCATCATTATTAAATGACCCAAGGCCTACAATTGCCTGCTTTTATTAATCAAACCACAGTATAGGCAGTATATTTATTAATAACTCTGGTAATTCCCTAGGAGGAGAGCCTCCGGAATAAGCCTGATAATAAGTTACTCAAAATATGAATTACTTACAAAACAATGGTAGAGGCAATCAAAACAAACCGTAAATAGAGCGTTAGGGATTTCAGCCACGTGAATGTTACATAAATACAAATAACAATGAATATATAAAGTTTACAATATGTATTTAATAATATAGCAAGTAATACAAGGAAGGATGTTGTGTTTTTTCATGCAGAAAAATAAAATGGAATTATGTATTTTCATATTTCATCTGTAAATGGAAATCCAAGCAACATAGTAGTACCTACAATACATCTATATTTTTCATACCTATATATATTGTATTGTACGTCCAAGTGCGTACGGACGTACCTACCATACCTACTGTATCTTGTATATTATTAATAATGCCCTCAAGTGGGGCACTAATAATTGAATAAGCTACCTTTATTAATATAATAATATTATTAAGTTAAAGCTTGCATTTTGATTAACAGTGTTTTAAATAATGAACTTATGTTAGTTATTATTCAGTTTTGGAATAATTATCTCTTATAATTATTAACTTATAACAGTTAATCCACTAGGTATTTACTAAAAGAAATAAAAATAGTTTTTTTTTGTGAAATTATAGTACTGGAAGGAATTTTTAACGTTTTTTTTATTATTAATTTATTTGAACTTAAAAGAACAAAAAATTGGTCGGCTCCGCACTAAAAAAATAATATGGCTTAAAAGTTATTATGGATATTAAGCCATAGTTATATATAAATATTTCAAATTTGGATAGCTACAATTTCGACTCTACAATAGGGAACATCACTGCCAATTGCTCCCGCCAGATGGCGCTTGACGGAGTGGAGTAAATAAATTAACAACATGACGATTACTATAACTGTTTGTGGTTACCGAACTTTATTGTATGTTTTTAAGAATGATTAGCGTTCAAAAACCAAATAATAATATTGCTAACTGTTGGCCAAGAATGCATCAGTGTTTTGTTTTTAAGAAATAAAACCGGCAATATGATCCTAAAAAGCCGGCAGGCCGGCTTGACAGTTTGGTTTGTTTACTCTGATTCCTGTGGCGCCAACTGAGCTCAGCTTTGCGGATAGATAGTTCCCTATTGGTATTAATTTATGTGTCAGTTAAACCTACACTTAATTACTCCTCTGTAAATAAATCTTCTAGGTAACTACAGCTTCTTTTACTAAAAACTAGCTTCTGCCAGCGGCTTCGCCCGCGCGAGACGTATTTTGTCATCCCAACGAACATTATACCGGTCAAAAAAGTAGCATATGTGCTATTCCAAACTATAATCTATCTCTGTGCCTAATTTCATCCAGAGCCGTTCAGCCGTTTTGGCGTGACTGAGTAACAAACATACATCAATCCATCAAAACTTTCGCATTTATAATATTAGTAACATATAGGATAATATGGGTATATAATTAGCGTATCTATATCATCTAGATGAGTAGTGTTAACTCACAATACCGATCATGTTATATTCGCGTTCTCACGAGCGTAAAAGAGGGTATCCTATTGCAATATGTAAACAATCAAAGAGGTAGTTTCAGTGTTTTGTTACTCAACGGTAGTCAGCTTCACTTCTTTGTTATCATATCGATGATACACGACCCCACGCGAACATGGGACTTTTACTCAGTAACTAATCCAATTTCTGAATTAATAATTTTAAGTTGAGTACTTGTCAGGGTTTGCTATATTCTTAGCTTTAAGTTCTCGATTCAGAAACTTTCATACCTCTTGTATTTTCAAACAATATAGATCTTCATATCTTAGAAATTTAAAAATTATTAACAAATATGTATTTTTGCTGCTTGCTTAATTAGCCCACACTGCGAGGGACAAAATAACAGGAAAATAATATTAAGAGAATCCGTACACCACTTTTCTTTCAAACTCCAAAGCTTTTCACGATACAGACGGTGTCGCGAACTTTTGTAAGCTATTTACCTTTTACATAATTCAAAAGTTTCAAAGTTATTATTAATTTCTTTGTCAAGTAAGGCAAGATGGATGATTTTTAATACTTAATTAATATTAAGATAAAGCAGCTTCTTCTGATATCAAATACATTTCCCACAATAACCCGGTAATCCCACTTATTAAAACTAAAATAGGCGTAGTCGTAAGGAATTATTTATCTTACTATTTAATTGAATTGATATTATTATTTACCAAACATAAATATAGGTAGATTTTTAATTATTAAAGAACATAATATCCGCTTAGCGATTCGACCAAAGTCAGGCTGGACAGATAATATCGTAAAGGTTACACTAGTCGACGGCACGAACTATTTTGTGCGCAGTGTTAAAATGCATATACGAATATACACTTTTGCAAATTTGTAGCGAAATGGATAATGATTTAGGACGAAACCGAGCGCGCGAAATTTTATAAACAGACCTTTGGGAATCTGGATATCATGAAAAAACGACTAAAAGTATCTGTTCAAAATAAAATTATTTGCATTGTTGAACTACTAATCTATCCCGGTGGCCATTTTGCAATTTTCCGTCTTCTTATGGCATTTATTTGCGCCCAAAAATGCGTTAAAATTAGTGTCGAAATGTGAAACTTTCGACGTTCACAACTTTGTAATATTTTCTTTTTTTCCTTTTTTGCTTCCATACAGGGCTAGATAATGATGAGACAAATTGATACCACTTTTTATTTGAAACGTACATCGTCAAACAGTGGAGTAATCCCTAGACTACGTTTGTATGGAAGTATTATCGACTAGTGTACCCTTAATGTAACAAATGGTGACCTATCTGGGTATAGGTACGGAAAATGTCATTCAAAAATCAACACACGAAGTTATTATCGTGTAAATGAACGTAAGTTTTAATTATATTCACAAAAGGTAGTAGGATATGTATTCGTATAATTTACAGGAAAATCTACATACTTCATTGTATTGTCACGAGGCAATCCTGAATGGAGACAGCCACAGATATTTGTTTAACAAAAAGCTGAACGACCACTTTTAATAACGAGCTATTTCTGTTTCGACTGAAACAATGAAAATCGTGAAACAATTTGCATTTAAATAATATTCATTACAAACATACATTGTTGCAAGGTAAACAATGATTATATTAAGGGTGTTGTTTGTCAACACGGCCCTTGCACAGTTGATGTTTGTACTGTTACCTTCGTCTCGGCCGTTGTATAGAAACATCTGCTGCAAACAATGCCGGAACTATTATATTATTTTCATTAATCGAAGATGCACAATAAAAGGTAATAGACCTTATGCGTGGCTCGACGCAGCGAGTCCAAGTACCTCTTTATCTGTTTACTGTTAGTTGACATGTTTTTTAATCGTTGTCATTAATCTACACAAGTTCTTACATTAAGTTATTTTGTGATACGAGTTACGACACGATAATGAAACATATAAAGTACTCATCATCAATTAAAGACAACAATTTACTTGTGGACAGTCTGACTTGAGTTTATTCATAAATATTAAAAGTTTATTTTAATTAACTGGTATTTCCCGAGACGATTGACAAGGATATATCGACATGGTAACTAACTGTGTAAATATCAATTGTTACTTACCAAAAAGCCCACGTAACGATAATTTGACGGAACATAATAAAACTTACCTTTTTGCTTTTAACAGACTTTTGAAAAAGGAGGAGGTTCTATGTTCGACTTCTTGTATGTTTTTTTATATTTTTTTATGTATGTTCACCGATATCTCCGTCAATTGTGGACCGATTTTGAAAATTCTTTTTTTGTTTGAAAGAGTATGTGCCGAAATTGGTCCCATTTTAATTTGGTGGAGATCTGATGAAGAACTTCGAGGATATACAACAGAAATCTTCAATAAATAACGGCAAATCTCTCGGGACTGCTGCAATCGCATGTCTGTTTATTGTTTATACCATTTCATAACATAACATCACGCCAGTACGGTCTTAAGGGGTAAGCAGATCTCTCATTTGATCGGTTTTGTTCAAGTTTCATGATATTCGGGTAATCTATTCTGGCGTTATAGGAAACTTACTAAACAACTTGCCTATTAGGTAGGTACAACTAAAAAGTGAAAAATAAAAAATCTTTTTTACAAAAAAATACCACCGACTTCCAAATAAGAAAACTACAAAATGAAAAATAACTTTACTTTTGGAAGTCGGTTTCCATAACGCAAAAAAATGGTACCTACGAAAGACACCGACTTCCAAAAGTAAAGTTATTTTTCACTTTGTAGTTTTCTTATTTGGAAGTCGGTGGTATTTTTTGTAAAAAAGTTTTTTTTCCTAACGATAAACCGTAATTAGTTTTGGTAAATCCATGACATTGACTGGTCAATATGTGGGTGGGCTAGACTCTAACAAGAGGAAACGATGAATTTAGTTTGAAACCAAGTGTCAGTAATATTTCGTCCTATGTTTAGACTGGAAATTCTCGGAAACTGTGCAGAATGTGTATCGACAGATTTCTAGATAGTACTAATGACAGATTTCTAGAGAGACGCATCTTGTTACCATGTCAACAATTCAACATCAACACGAGGCAGAACATTTTGATCTCTTTGTGTAATTTTAGTTTTGTTTTGACTGCAACGGTGATGTGGGTTATTCCATGGAAATTTCCAGTGCACAGGATTATCCGCAATGACATACGATTTGGATCAATATATGTAATAGCAGGAGCTAGAGTCAGGACAATAGTCCTAATATTATATCAACCCGGTTAAATTTATATGTACATGTTTACTGTAGCTGTAGAGGCCTCCATAATTTCATCGAATGTGAGTTACATACGTTACAGTGGATTTATTCGTATTACTTGTATGTACGTTCGCACTTTAAGTTGCTCTCTCCTTGATATATTCGAAACGCACTTGATTAATGTTGTTAACCGGCCTCCTTGTGACACTAGTCCTGTCTAAAAATACGTCTAACCTCTATTTGCTTGAATATTTTAACATCGACCTCTCCATGTTGTAGCGTTGCCTAAGGCTGTATTTTCAGGTACAAGTTACGAACGGTAACTTTTCAGGTATTTTCTGAAACTGCGTGGGTACCTACTCGTTCAAGAAAATCCTACACTTGGAAAACGGGTCTGTCTAAATTTATATTTCGTGGCGTTCCTAAGCGAACGAGTCAGTATACGCAAAGTCATATACTTGCTACGTGTCTTTAACACTGTCGTATATATATTGATATACTATATAATCGCAGTCTATTATTCCTCAGTGATAAAAACTGAGAATAAGAGTGATTAGGATTAAGTAACTGGTTACATTCACAGCCCGGTCTAATCAATGGGTCGGTAGCGCCTGCGCTGCAGTTACGTCACAGCTTTCGCGGCTACACTGTAGTAAGATGTTGCGAAATACGCCACTTATGCAAGAAGTACGATACGCAAATACGCCAACTGAGCGATTGTTGCATGCACCGTGTTAATATGTTACTGCATTGCAGCTGTGCACTCATGCTAGGTACCTATCGAACGAAGAGTTGTTCGTGCACTGATTTGTTTCATGGTCTTATCAATTGTTGAAGAAAGATGTCCCGGCGGCCATTAAAGACAGCATACATATTATCAGAATTCAATAGAAATATTTAGAAAGAATGGGTAGGTACGTAATAGTAATATGAATAAAATACCCAGGACTATTCTCTTCAATTGCATAATACTATGAGTAAAATCACACAGAAAGAGTAAACGCATAAGGTCTTAGAAAAACTAAATTCCGCAAGGTATAGGTACAGGTCTAACAGTATGATACCTACTGTTTTGTAAATTAACAACTATTGACAGCTTCTGAATCTTTTGAACTCGGCCTTCACGATTTAAGAGGCTTTCATAATTGTAACAGGTTTGGTAATATCCTTGCCGATCAAAATTCTCAATAACAGTTTGTTAATAAACCGTATCGTGTATTTATCGAAGATTTCGATTAGGTACAATTTTATTACAGTGAAGAATTATCTTTTGCTCAGTATTTACATAGATTACTTCAAAATCTAACAATATGTACGCAAAAATTTTATTATCAGAAGATTTTTGTACATGTGATTAATTAGCAACGGCAATTACATAGTTTTTCTGCACACATTCGACATATTAAACTCTACCTACCAAAATAACCAGAGCATGTTAGTTCCTAATTATCAAGTATTGTTGATTGATGTAGATTAACTAATATGAAATATAAATTGACAATGTTTCCGTGTTCATATTATCATACATAAGAGATTCTTAGACTAGGTATTATATCTCCGTGTCCATCTTAAAACTCGCTTACATAAAGTTGTTTTCTGATACCGAGATATAATCTAAGATCTTGTTGTGCACTTAAATGACAACTTAACGGAAACAGGTAAGTACTGATAGATTATCAGTACAAAATATATTTTAAATACATATAGTGTCATCTCTTTTCGTCCACAGTATCATTATTCTGCATGATAATATCATTATTATATAGAGGAAAATTTATATCTCATAGTTAACAAGTTTTGCTTTAATACAGTATCTAAGGTGGAATTAAACAAGAAAGGAGATACACCATCGTTTCTCATTTGTGGAAAGATAGAACCTAACTGTAATGAACAGTATATTAGACAAGACACATGCAATCATGTGTATCCATATTATGCAAGGTAAATGAGTTTCTAACGATACGTTACGACACCAGCGTAATGGCTTCAACTCCGACCTTAGAAAGGCATTTTGCATAACAAGTAAAAAACCGCAGTCTCCATGATTAAATGCGCGCACTTGTCTTATCTGTGATTTGAATGTCACTCACATTTTTGATGCACTTTGGTTCATAATTTTTCTTGATATCGTAAATTGCTTTAATCTCTACTGTTATAAAGATGGTTCCTTTGAATATCTGTTTTTGCAATTAAATCTTAGCACTATCGATCAAATCTTTTCAGGTCAGAACTAATTGCATTAAGGATCCAATTCGGGTGAAGTAAGTGATCCAACTTAGCAACAGTCTCAATAAATTCTAGGAATAGCAGATTGAGGCAAATAGTTGCCGGCTGCAACTTCTGAGAACCATGACACAGAGACTCACATTGTTAACTGTGTTGGCTTTTCCACATTTTAATTTATTCGTTTTCAGGAGATCTATCTTACTGAGATGGGTTTGGAGTGCAATATATTGGAGACCAATGATTGTTCCTTTAGATGTTTCATTAGATTGTTCGTAATTTTATAGTTTGGGTTGGCTTGTTAATATCATATCTACCATAAAATGTGTCTCTGTATAGAAAACTTAGGCTGCAGAGTATGAAAATGTTTTGACAATTTTACTTATTTTCTCGCCTTTCCTCGTCTTTATTTTCTTCTTTGACTATATACTTTAACATATAATGTATCGTCTGAGAAAATTGCGAATACTTTTATTATCGGTATAGATTATAATATGAATTTACATAAATACCTATACCTGCATTATATTTATCATTGATATCAATGATGGTTCTGATAGCCTAAGTGTAAATTTCCGCGATAGTCGCACATTTTATCGATTTTTGTGCAGATATATATAGTATTCGCGTATTCTGTGCGTGTGAATATGTGATACGGTGCTGTATTCTATTAGCAGACTAGCAGTGATTAGAATGCCACAACTTACATCTTCTGACTTGTTGCTTTCTTGAATATTGTAGCAATGCTGTCCCTTGTACAGGATCCCTCACTGCTTAGGGTCTTTTGGTTGTTTGCTTCTATATTTATTTATATCTTCTTTTTCCTGCAAGCTGTCTTGTCGACATTAAGCTGGAATTATGTAATTAGATCTCTGTCGCGCATGGTACAGTATCCAGTGATACGTCCATATATATCAGTTCATATTCCTTTATTTAAAGAAGATCCTGTGGGGCACCGTCGTCGTTGGTTGTTCTTCCTTTAAGCTTCTTGCCAGTTGGTTGGGATGTTTATGGATTCGTTTTGTATACGTCAGTAGTGAGTCTGAATTCGAATCTATTTATCAACTAAAAGAAGTTTTTATATTATTATCTCTCTCACTGTCATAACATTAGCGTTTCCATGAATCAATCTAAGATCACTAATATTGAGCAAATAAGTGAATTTAATGCCATTGCTGAATTTTACAGAACCATCAGAATGATCAATTAGTATTCTCAGAATGTGCGACTTTTAAATCGGCTTTTTTCGTGTAGGCAGTCAGCTATATGTATAATATAGCTTATGTATGCATGTGAGGCTGTGTTCACGGTTAGTTAGGCGCGCACGGTGGCGCGGTGGCACGGTGGCGGGCGCGATGTGGCCGGTGCGATAGGCAGCGGCCTTGCGGGGCCGCGAGTGGTGCCGCAGCCTCGCACGTGTACGTGTGCCTGACGTCATCCGCACGCACCGCAACACACGTTCAAGTTCAATGTTGCCTATTAATTTTACCGTGCCTTACCACCAACTAGCACTAACAATAATCGTCAAATGTAATAGAGCGCTCGACAAGGACGTCTACAACACTCTACCTATTGATAAACCCTACCTCTAACTAGGCGTTTAGAAAGGTGAAAACTGAACTCGCAGCACGCATATTTAGTACGCTGTGAATCGTTTGTTTCCTGAGCTGACTTTCTTCGTGTTTACACAACATATTTACGCTCCTGAATCTCAGTATTGGCGATTCTGGCTAACGTTTTGAAAACAGCGAATCGCATCTTCCTCGGTCCATTGACAGAGGGCTCTTCCTCGAAGAACGCGTGCGCGAGTGTCAACAAGCGCATAACGGTCGCCGGAGGTGGTGTTTTGTGGCGTGTGCCTCCATTGTGACGTCAGCATACATCCGCGTGCGTCGCTCTCACTTCCAAATATTTATTATTTACTCTTCCAATTGACGACGCACCTTGTTTCTATGTTGACCTCGGTCACGACGACGTTTCTGTTGATAATTTGAATTAAAAACTTTTTGTTGGCTAATTGATTCTATTCGTAGCGCCCGTAAAAAGTTATAAAAGTAGTATTTCTTGTTTACTCGGTGATTCTTCATCCGTGTTACTTGTCAATGTTATCGCTACTTAATCGTTTTACAAGTACCATCGCAACTAAAGCGCTTGTTTTATTTTTTGTCAGCAAGGTGCGATTATAGGCAATTAGTCAGAACACGAACCGATATCTTGCTCAAAATAGACTTGTTCTAGTGCAGAGTGTGGTCGGGTCGGTTTTTTGTTATTCTCATTGTGTGAATAAATTCGCGAGTGTGTACGTGACTGGCGGTATCGGCACAAGTTATTGACGAAATATTTAATTAGGTATAAGATATCTGTTAACTGCACTCGGTCAAGGGAAAATCTAGAGCAGCACAGTTGTTCCGTTCACAATGGAACTCTTCACCAGTACTGATGTGATCAAACTCTGTCATTTATATTAAAGCGAAGCAAATTAAAAGGAAAAATGTATACATTTCTACCAAGGTAATACTCTGTGACTGTGATATAGGTAGACAGGTTATTGCAAAAAGACCTAGAGAATAGATTAAAATAAACAATGCTGCTATTCATCATGATGAGATTCACAGAACTTGAAATACTTATTAATTCGAAGACTACTCAAGTAGCGCAGCCTTCATTCTGAGAAGAGTTTAAAGTTCGCAACACTGTAGTAGCTAGGCCATCAATATAACGATAAAAACAAAGGTGCTCAACTAAAATATTCGTTGAAGAACCCTGGCGGGTCACATGATCTTAAGACGGGTCACTTGATAGCACTCGTTCAGTTGGCAACAACAGCTGTTACAGGAATTATCTTATCTGACCCAATGCCAGTTAAACAAACATTCAAGTGATATGAAGAGCTGTGGCCGAATTCACTCGATTAACCCGGGAAGTGCACAAACATACCACTGATAACAAGGTAATATTCGGTGGGTATACACTGTTTGTTTTTCAATCAACTGTAAGTACCTTGATATAGTAAATGGGAAGATATCGTAACATTCAATCAAGAGTTTATTAGGTACTCATATAACGTTACCGAGGGGCCGAGGACCTCCTAAGTTTGGAATTTTCCAGAATTTTCGCCAAGTATGTTTACAATTTTGTGGTGACATATTTTACTTATTTTTGTATTGTGTTGGCAACAAAAGTCCGTACACGTGCCTCCACAAGATCTATTTTAATAAAGCCGAACTTATAAACATTGATAACAGTATTTGTTTTCGCTATAGATAAATTGGTAACGGTTGAAAAACAGAGTGATTCGTTACATCACCTTAACACATTTAAATATTATTATGTCCACTTTGTTTAAAAATAAATATAAGAGCATGTTTTTCTTTTAAATACGGAATCAATCAAATGTAACTTTCATTTAACCTTGGCTCGTCTTTGAGCTGAAGTATTGAAAGCTTACACCGCCATGTTTCTGATATGCGCGTGACCTCGTAGCCACTATGTAAATTTGTTAAAATGAACCTGGGCGCTAAAACTACTACTACCTACCTCTTTCGTAGAAATGACTGTAAGAACATGGAGGTTTTTAGTAATGCCAATTAATAAGTAATATGTAGGTACCAAATTATCGAATTTTAATATAGAATTGCTAAGACCACGCATCTCGCGTAAAGTTAAGCCTACAAGCGAAACCTAATCGATATCAAGTTCTTGGAATACTTCTCGAATTTTCTCCGACGTCGAACTGAACGTAAGAAGTTGAAAGTCCATTTGAGACACGTGTTTAATAGGTTGGCTATTCTGTTTATGTCAACAATCCTTGTTACCAAGTCAACCTCATTCAACCATTGCATTTTGCAAGCATAAACAAAACCACAAAATGCATAATAGCACAATAATAAACTATTACGTAATGCGGTATCCGATGAATAGACTTACTCATAAGTTCCGTTTGCTAATCACAAATGGCAACTATGTTTGGCTTTACACCCAGACTTTTATGGCGACAAGGCCATTATGGTTGAATTTGGCATTTGATAATCACGTCGGTTCCTATCGCCGTCGAACTGTCGGCCGATCAATGGTTGTGGCGCGGCCGCAGTCACTACTGCTTAGCATACAATCGATGGTAATTCCTCCTGGCAGGTTAGTCACGCGGCCACTAAGATCTGCTCTTTATATTCAAGAGGCGACGGCGTTAGCCTACGCGTGTAACAATCACGAATGGAATCTAAATAGAGAAGCAATAACTGTTCACACGAGGTCAGCATCGATATGTTTGCAAATATATTGCAAAATAGGACACGCAAACAATTTATAAGGCGAGTCATTTATCAACTTACTTTCTACTCAGTCCCAAGCGAGCGAGATAGCGAGGCAAAAGTGTAAATCATGCATATATTTAGGTGTTAAATATGTTTGATTATTGTAGCAAACATAAAACAAAGCTTTTAATTAATACAACAATCTGCGTGATAGATAACTGTGTGACCTTTGGAGAATTAACAATAATTGTTATTATGAAGGCACAATGTTTGCATACACGACTAATAAATATATCGGAGTCTTAGATAGAGACATGTGTTGTAATTATTTATTTATATTTGAGGAAAGAAGGGGGTAGTGTGGCGTCCCCTGGCCGGCTGCCGGTCGCCAGCGCGTAGGGGAAAGTACTTGGCACTTTGGCACAAACACTGTCTATTGAGCATTGACGCGACGCTTTGATTGATGCCCACTATTCTCGGATAAGCGTGCTTATTATCCGAAAGTGTTTGGCAGCCGGACACGATATTTGCGACATTGTGGGAGGAAATACGAACGCTGGTAAATTAACGATCGCGATTTTAAGTGCTTGCTGTATTTTGTAACTGTTTTTCATGATTGTTGAAAAGTTACAGGCTTCGAAGTTTTGGACCATAACTATCTTTATGATACTGATTGTGTATCTAGTAGGCTCTGACTGGTATTGTCATACATTGAGATGGTACAATTTTGAACAGCTTCTTATAGCTTCTAAGTTCTAGCTGACTCTTTACTGTTTTCGCCTACGCGAGTGCCAAAACGGCAAGATAATCGTGAGTTTACTCAGTACGGAAAATTGTTACGTCAGGGTACCTAGTGCTATGACTAATAACTTTATCTGCCATCATATCTTTGATAGTTCCTTTATAAATCTATCGGTAGGTAGGTAAGTACCTACCCAGAATAATCATCGCAACATTTCCTACCAACTTACCTATTATTTCGTTCATTATAATTATCAG
Organism: Orthosia incerta; assembly: GCA_948252205.1. Taxonomy (NCBI): domain Eukaryota; kingdom Metazoa; phylum Arthropoda; class Insecta; order Lepidoptera; family Noctuidae; genus Orthosia; species Orthosia incerta. The sequence goes on from OX411760.1 coordinate 18,319,077, forward strand.
CAGCAAATAGTTTCCTTCTTCACATTATTAGTAACCATTTACTTATCCTGTACATATCTATTAATACTCATTTAATATCACAATAGAGGAAAACGTTTGTTTGTTAGGTATTAACTTAAACGGTTTATCCCCAAATATAACAGTTTAATCGCTTGATTTCCTTTTAAACATGGCCCCAATTAACCTACAGGGATAATATTTACTGATAAATACCATACAATTCATGTGCTGATCACAAATTAACAGTCTAACGGCAGCAAGCGCTTTCAAACATCCTTCATAATGCGCACAGCAAAAGAGTGGAACTCACTGCCTGCGTATGTGTTTCCGAACGCATGCAACCCGAATCTCTTCAAAGTTAGAGTGAACAGGCTTCTTCTGGGTAAGCTCACTCCATCGTCGACTTTGTCTCTGTCACCTTTGACCTAGACTAGAGTCAAGAGCAAACCCATCAAGAATAAAAAAATGAAAGCTAAAGGCAAAATTTAAATGCATAGAGAATATAAGTACCTAGAAGTACATAATTAAACTCCAATGAAAAACCTTTCATTAATAAATATCCGGTCAGAATTATAACAAATGCTATCTATTTTTTTTTTATCAATTCAACTTCAGTCATTCACTGAAAATGTGATGTATACCTACTTAGGTACCTAGTATTCGATACAATATTCAATGGGTTCAGATAACTCAATCGCAACCGATAGCAATATCATCTGTGAACTACTTGAATAATGAAACAAATACTAAGCCTAATTAGAAATGGAAATAGAGGTAATAAGAGTTTCTACAAACTCACTAACAGATTCGAGCTATTGGAAGCTTATTAATATTATGTAGACAACTTTTATTGGTAAATTATCTAGAGGGTTTGTGTTTGTCCTGGTATGGTCATCTGATGAGGAGGGATGAAACGCATGTTACTAGAAGAGTTATGAATATAAATGTGGATGGATGGAGAGGGAGGGGAGGGCCAAAGAAAAGATGGATGGACTGTGTGAGGAGTGATATGAAAGAAAAGGGAGTCAGTGATAGCGTGACGGGGGACAGAACGGTATGGAAGAAGAAAACGTGTTGCGCCGACCCCAAGTAACATGGGACAAGGGCAGGAAGATGATGATGATCTAGAGGGTTTGTGAGGGTATATTTAAATCGAAATGAATAGTTCTCGTAAAGCCTTTACTAGTTACCTAGGTGGTTATATCATATCCTGTCCACGTGGCGATCATTATGCCAATCTGAGGACGTGAGCAGTGTTGCGGCCTACTGCTGTAGATATCCGCCATCGTGCTATAACATCTATAACCGTTCCATCGAACGGCCGAGGAGACGGGAGAGCGCCGATTGCGTCACTCACACCCCGATGATTGATTACACCAGATTTTAACGCCGAATAACTCGTGAAATGAATCAACTTTATTTTAATCGAACAGCAATTCGTGGCCTTCACATTGCCCTCTACTAACGACACTAACTATTCCAATTTAATCTGCGGCTAGCGGTTCCAACCAACACACGACTAATACGTCTATGTGGACGACCTTTGCCAATGTAGGTACTGCTTCAAAATCGTTCAACACCAGATAAGATAAACTTCGATGATAAAACGCGTGACTAAAAATGTTATATAATTAGATACAACATTTCACTATTAACGAAACAAAATATTTTATCATTCATAAACAAGTTACATTATAATTAATTAATTATCGTTATGTTCCGTAAAGTGGCGAAATGTTTTCATAATAAATCAATATGACGCTTTTGTGAAATTGCTCATTACTCAAATATTTGAGTCGACAGCGAGCGCTCCAGCCACGTCGCCGACTCTGATTCAGAAATTCATTTTCTGACAATGCTCATTGTATTTATCAAGATATTAATCAGTAGACAACTGTACCTATCTGCTAAAATTGCCTTTGTGTGAGAATCCATCAAGCTTGCCTACAGAAGTAATTATTTTATTCTGTTTCTCATTTCACACGTCAATGTCCGCCGCTAAAGTGGCTCTACAAGTATTTTTACTTTTGTCGTAACATATAAAAGCTATTCCGAGTGGCCGTGTCGGCAGGCTGTGAACCGTACAAGATTTTCACGGTTCAGCCGCTTCATTTTCACCGTTATAAAGGATCAATGGTAATTTTTAGTCGAGGTAAGATAGGTAGCGCTTACCGCGGTTGAAAATTAACATCTGCTAACGCTCTGGTGCTCGGGTCCTGAGCCAAATATAGTCACTTTAATAAGATACAATATTTTTAATTTTAAATGATTAACCTACCATAATATCGCGTTTATTATGTAAGTCTTGTAACTTAAAACAAAACTAAGCAAACAAATAAAAAAAGCCAAAGTAAATCTCGTAAGAACAATTTGAAATTGTAGAGCTATGCACCAGTCTGTAGAGCAGGTACAAAATTTTCCGACAAAGCCAAAAGCTCAACACTGCGGTTGAAAACTAAGCTGGTTAAAAAAGTCCGATATAAATGGCACAGGGAAGAGGGATTAAAATTAGAAGTGACCTAGATTTCAAAAGGCTATTCCGTGTATCTATCTAATGCAGCCTAAAATAAAGTCCATTTAGCGACGGCCGAGCGTGGGTGGAGCTGACAACCGCCACACATCCGCACGTTTTCAACAATGTTTTGATTCTTCCAAAAATACCTCGAACACATATTTTACTAATGCACATTTTCAGGTATCAAATTATTTCTATTCCTCCTGTGACTATATTTGTCTGCTTAACCCATTTACGTGGGTATTTTATATATATTTCGAACATTTATTTTGCTACATCAAAAAAATATCTTTCTCCAAACACGTAAATATTAAATAAAGGTTTATATTCGTTGTAAAAGGTAAAGGTCAAAGAATTTGTTCTGATATTATGAAACAGATTTAAGTTTATATCCAGTGTAGGTTTAATCCTTGACATTAACGTTTTAGTTAAAGCTCGTTATATTTTTTCGTTTGTGATAGTTAGGTCTTACACATAATAGGTATGATATTAATTAATTTGATGGAAGGTAAAGCGTGGCTATGAATATATTCCGATGCTTTAGAAATCATCATCATCATTTTCTTGTACATGTTAGAAAGATGAAAAATGGCCGTAAAACGCATTGACTTCTACTCTTTGTTTGCAAAACAATACGTTCTTTCTACACACGGCTGGAAAAACCGGCGACCAAACTTACGACATGTTATAAATATGCTGAGTTTTGATGTCAATTTTAGCTAAAACTGACAACATTTTAGTTAATTTGTTATTAGTAAGTCCAAAGCAAAATTAAGTCAATATTTCACGAGTCAATTACTCAGAAACGGATAACGGAACCAAAGTGTACACTGACCATGTCATTATTTGAATATCAGACATGTACTCGTACACTTTACATGCTACATACAAAAATAAATGCGTATTTTTACATCCTAAAGTCAGTATGCTTGATGACAAAGTTATAGCTATGTTTATAAAGTAATTAATGTAATTCATTGACGAATTCTATAGTGTCACAGTGTCAATGCAATGAACCAGTAAGAAAATTGTTAAACATAGTTACAACGGTCGTTGAACTCGCTAATTAATGCTAATGCTGCAGCAATTTGATTCGATATTTACGCCAAATAGTTTCTTTGGATTTTAAACGACCTATGAAAAAATTCAATGTAAGCTATTTTCTTTCTGAAGAACTCATTAGACAACACCCACAAACTTTAAATTTTGGAGTATTTCTTATTGTCTCGCAAATGAATACATTAAATGATGAATGCCCAAATATTTTTTTTTAGGAGCTCGTGGCTAAATAATAATAGCCGCACGGGTCGATCGTCAAGGTTAAGCAACGCTTGACGAGGTCGGTCCGTGGATGGGTGACCATTTCAACATACCGAGTTTCCTCCGTGCCTCGGAAAGCACGTTAAGCCGTTGGTCCCGGCTGTCATTTGAAGATCTTTGACAGTCGTTACGGGTAGTCAGAAGCTTGAGATCTGACACCAGTCTTGCCAAGAGGTACCGTGTTACCCAGTCACTGGGTTGTGGACTTCAGATAGGCAGTCGCTCCATGTAAAACACTGGTACTTAGCTGAATCCGGTAAGACTGGAAGCCGACCCCAATATAGTTGGGAAAAGGCTAGGCAGATGATGTACCTACTATTGTTGAGTAGCCAACATTCTAAGCCGTAGATATCGACATCTCTCCTATCTCTACAACATGCAAGATAATTGAAGCTGCCTTTACAAATACAAATTAATCAGCGCTAGTTTTTCATACAATTCGCTTGGCGTATTGATGGCGCCTGTGCACACAGCACACAGGTGGCGCACACATTAACACCACTTCGTCGGTGTGCCGCGTGGGCGACGGTGGCCGCAACTTAACTATAATGGACACTCCAGGGTTGCCAGAGGTTAACATTCCTCAACTTCCGTCTCTATCACATTGAGGAAAACATTGGCAAATATTATCGTCTTCATCTGTTTTCAAATACCTTACATTGCCCAATATAACCATGCGGATTAAATAATTCTGCCACAAACGAAAATAGACTCAATGCTAAAATCGTATTTTTTTATGTTACTTCCATCGCATAATAAACGATATTTACGTTGTTACACAAGATTTATCTGGCAACCCTGACGTGTATGTAAATAGAAGTCTGTCGGTGTAACGTCGCGAGTCGCGAGTGTAGGCGGGGTTGTTTGCCTCGACTCTCCTATTGCGTGATACACTCAATAAAACTGTTGTTGGACTCCAAATTGGTCGTTTAAGCGAATACACCGCCTCCTTGTAGGTTCGACGCAAACCGTGGCCATCAGAACCGGCAATTACGCGGGATAATTTAGTTCACCACCTTGTCATTATTAAAACTAGTGAGCTCGTACACCACAGGTTGTAATTCACTTGTGATTGCCTTTTATATCGCAGAATGGCTGTTCTTTGAGAACAATCGTGAATATACGATTACATAAAGCATATTTTGTACTGCATTGCCGACGAATTTATTACCTATCTTTTGCTTTTAAAATTAACAATACATTGACCTGCAGTTTTTGCCTCAATTTTGTTACAACCACAAGTACATACACGTGCGATACTGCAAACGAAACTCGAAATAACTGTCCTTAACACGGAGCCGGTTTCTCGATACGAATCAAAATGCAAGTTAATATTATAATTAGCAATACTGCAATGCAATTAACACGTCAGTTGCCTTTTTACTGCAAACAAGTGCTTAAGCTAAGTAACATTGTGGAAACTCGGCTTTACGTAACAGGCGTCGCGTGACTAGCGCGGTTCATTCAGCCTCGCCAATCGCTACAGTACCTCAACATCAAGTATACTTTATAAATTGTTACTCTTTATCGCTACACTACTGATTCAAACTCAAAGGCAATATCACACCACACTGAGTTATGTAAATGCTAGTGTAAAGAACTTTTCAAAATAACGCAGTAACTCTTCCTGAAAGTGGCAATGAATCTTTCAATCCATTTTGTTCAGGAATTTGACATGACGACGGAAACGCAGTTGTCACTTCACTACCACCGCGGAATTCTGTACAATATTTTTTACACATTCGTATAAATATTTTCATAATTTTCAAGACACGAATCTCTCAAATAGAACATAGTTCACAACGATGCTCATCTATTAAACATAAAATGGAAAAGGGGCGCGTGCAAAAATATACTTTGTTTGTCTGTAATGAAATCTTTCTAAGTAAGTACTTTTATATCACTTTGCACATGCAAATGTGGTGGTGAGTGATCTGAGTTAATGTGTTTTTCTTGAGTTAAAACATAAACGTTGAAATGTAAATATTTAAGTCTTTGCCCGCTACACTACTACATTGTAAAAGAAATACTGCGTGTACAAATTAATTTTTGAGCACAAATCTAACGCCCCGGTGCAACTTAAAGATCACAGAGTAAAAAATAAAATAACACTTTTTGTCGATGTAATAGCCACTTTATTTTATGGATAAGATAGATACGCTTTATGCCATGAAATCATTGAAAGATCTTTTGAAATTGGACTCAGAACTCGACTAGCAACCGGTCTGACTTAATTTAGGTATATTTAATTTACAATAGCCACATTGACGTCAATCATGTATGATGTGTGTTTGACTATACTAATGGATGCTAATACCGCACATAATTCTCAATATGTTACGTAAAGCAGTGACTGATAAAGATGTTACCTCTCACTTCAGTTAGAGGAGAGTAAACGTTATTTCACGTTTTGTTTGTCAATAAGACGCATATGTATCGAGCGTGCAATTGCAGCACAATACATGTTATCACAGGAAATATTAATTGAACAGATAAGAATGATACTTAACATGTATGACCAGTAGAAAAGTACCAGAGAGTAGAATTAAAACCGAACATCATCATCTGCCTAACCTTTTCCCAACTATATTGGGGTCGGCTTCCAGTCTTACCGGATTCAGCTAAGTAGGTACCATTGTTTTACATGGAGCGACTGCCTATCTGACCTCCACAACCCAGTAACTGGGTAACACGGTACCCCTTGTTCTTGTGTTACACTGTTGTCAGATCTCAAGCTTCTGACTTCAAATGACAACCGGGACCAACGGCTTAACGTGCTTTCCGAGGCATGGAGAAAACTCGGTGTGTTGAAATGGTCACCCATCCACGGACCGACCTCGTCAAGCGTTGTCAATTAAAACCGAACATATTATTCATAAATGCCGCTTGCCACCTATCAGATAAACCTCAGATGCATGGTCCCCCAAACACACTTTAGAAGTCAAGCCGAAGTGGCATAAAATATTAAATCTGTAGAATTTTGGTATAGATCTACTTCCAAACATTCAAGAGCCAACAAAGATGGTCCCGCTAGTTTAGATTAGACACTAGCCAAGTAACCAAAGAAACTCGTAAAAAATTAAAGGACCTAAGATCTGACCTTACGAGTTCAGGTTGTAGTGTCGTGGTTGCCCTCGCCTCGCGTGCTTGAGGTCATGCGGTGTTAAAATCCGGCCAAGTACCAATGTGACGTTTTCAAATTCATATGTACTTTCTAAGTTTATCTTGGACATCACATGCAACGGTGAAGTACAACATCGTGAGGAAAACTGGACTTATAAAGTTAATGTAAGTCTGAAATAGCCAAGTCAGAGGTCTGTGGGCTTCCCAGAGGTGGCTTAATTAACTCTGACACCAGAGGTGGCCACATCCTCACACAAAAAGAAGATGAAGAGGACGAGGTCACAAACTGAAGAGATCGACTGAATTGATCCTTACAAATGGTAGCCTTGCAGGATAACTGAGGCAATTTCGTCAACGGAATAGACAGCTAATACATAAATAAAGCGATACATGATGCACTGATCAAATTGTTCTGAATGGAAAATAGTCCATCTAAAGGAGAATGCAAAAGAAGAAGCGTATTACGGCACGTTAAGACACCAATAAATATCCAGCACTCAAGTTGTGATGAATGAAGACAAAGGTTTTACCTTCTGGCACAGTATCAGATTGTTGACGCAATACTTTTATCGAACTAATGCGTGAAACTGAAATCCACACCCAGATTAGAACCATCCATCTCATCATTTCACTGTCTCGAGTAGAAACTGAAGACACTAATCTCAATTGCTCGGTCCGGATAAACGCAATTCAAGATTCGTTCGCAACAATACGTGGTTCGACATAATTAACTGTTTATTCTTGAGTTCACACCGCGCCAAGTAATGCTTATCGTACCTACATGTGTACGTAATTACCGATTTCATGTTACGTTTGCATGTCGACTCGCAACATTGGTTAGGGTTGGGTTCTTTTCTATTCAAGGATAATAGGGTTACCTAAGAGCTGTAGACTTCATAGTAAACTCCGTAGCTAATGGACAAGCTCTTTTCTCGAAAGAAAATGTAAATAATTCAGAATTTAGAGAATATAGAGTTTTGATGAAAATAAATGTTTTCTTTAATCCTAGCTTGGTTGTTCGGATAATTAAATTGGTTCGAGTAAACATTTTGTTTATTATCTTTTAGACTAGAGATTACCACAATAGTTGCTATGGTGAGGACTTAATTGCTTACGTATAGATCCCAGATATTTAGGGCAGCAGACGTTACGTAAGCAAAACACACGTCTGGCAACATTGGCAGCCCTAGATGTAGGTAATGTCTGCGACAGCTGGCCGGAACAGGTGGGCTTCATATCATATTATAGCATTCCCGCCGATTGGACATTGCTCCTGTACAATTAATTTAATAACGAATGTAAACACGTCTGCTGTGACACAATATAATCATGAATCAGATGATCTGTACCTACTGAATTTGAATGATACGTTGCAATGCCAGTTTCCATTTTTGATTAGGATTTGTATTTCATTTCAATAAAAAAAAATACTTCCTTAATAATTTTGTTAACCTACATTACAATATCTGTAAAGTTATGAATAAATAATTGTTGTGCTTAAATAGATATGGTCTGTTGTAGGTGTAGCCTGATCACTCCTATTATAAATCAGAAGTCAACACAGCATCCCTTCAGTTCTTATTAAGAACAACACACTTCTGTTTATTTTATTAAACATTTAGATTCAGGACTTCCTAAAGATTGACTAAAACTTACTCGGAATAAACAGATGTTTGATAAACATCCCAGCGAGTCGAATCAAGCGTAAAGTCAAAATAATCCGACCATTTGTAAGTTTCAGTGGGGCGGCGTGCGTGACGGTGGGTGAGAGGGAGTGTTAGGGGGGTGAGGGGGTCGCCGCGGGGGAGAGGTGGTATGGCGGGCGCTGTAAGACGCGGCGTGAATGGCGGCGGCAAGGTCAGGGGCGTCGGAAGTGGGTTACGGGCGGCGCCCTATCGACCGCCCGCCGCCGCCCGCCCTGCCACCAGCCACCCGCCACGCCGCCTAATAACACCATAGTGTTATTATGCTACTTTATAAACGATACTCTCGTAACTTTCCGCGTATTTATAAATTCTCGTAAAAATCTCGCAGTGGTTCGCTAGGTACTGTTTCTCTTTTGACATTGTAGACGTGGCTTTATAACCTCATAACTCGCTAAGCCTCTTTTTACTATGTTTTAAACATCCATTCCATTAACAAATTCTTAACATGCAATTATGGAAAAACCGAAGCATAGATCAATGCCACCGTGGTATGCCTGTCATACAAACAAAAGTCTTAAATAAGGCGAAATCTCGCTCTATTTACGACTGTTCAAACAAAAACGTAAATAAGCGGTTGTCAAATATTTTAACAAATAATAATTAGTTGAGCGTTACGGCGGCCATGTTGAGAGCGCGTGATGTAAGCGCTTCCGCCGAGATCGCTCGCGAATTTGGCTCGCCATTCATACTAGGTTTTTTACCGAGCGGCCGCCGAACTCGCGGCCTTGCTGCCTGCGCCTACGCCGATACGATCACACCGACAGACAGCGCGCCACAAACACACAGAATTAGAACATTCTTAATATTTATTTATACTATCATTCCATTTTATCCCAATGATCAAATCTATTTTATGTTTTTTGGACTCTGAAACTATTTAAAAGTCGCCGACGTACATATACCTACTGTTTGATTTATCACCGTTCACTGGATTTAAAAGGTGAGAAGCAAATCACGAGTTTTTAAAGTGTTTTATTAATGACTTATATCATTGGCAACGTGACCTTAAAATTAAATATTGTATGTTTAGCATCGAACAACATCGTGATCTATGATGTAATTAGCTGCCTATCTATCACTAGTGTACCGACGAATCTAGTTTTCAGTGGCAGCTTTCTGTTAAAAACAAGAATAAAAATAGTCAGCTATCGAGAGTCAGGTCGCGCTGCGGCGCATCGTGCCGAGTTGCCGACACTCAACCGTGGCTGAGAGCTAGCTAATTGACTTGAATTTTTAAAGCCTTAGTCACGACAACATCTCTCATTGTTTTTGTGAGTCACAGTCGCAAACAATGTATGCGATCTTGTTTCCTCATTCGCGAAATTTAACTTTAAACACAAACGCTATTTCTGTGTGAGTAAAAAACTGCACGCTTTTGGCTATTACGTAACAAAATTAACTATGTTTGTAATTTTGCACACATTACATGCGTTGTGTTGTTGACTGAATCAGCAGAGAATGCGATACGATACGACGCGAAGGCTTAATGAATTCATACCTATATTGTTTCTTGATTTTCCATGAAACCAGATAAGGAAAAAATAAGTCGCTGTGGACCGATACCTATCTCTGTGATGTTTCGTTTATGTCATTGCAACATCTTGCAAAATGAGCAATGTTTTCCCTGAGGCATGACTAGCTTTTCTTCAGGCTGCCTGAAACAGTTTTACACGGCCAGCAAGGTCACGTAAGGTTCGTGACTAAGTCTAGAAAGCCTAGGCTTGTGTAATGTTTCGCTACCTATCGAGTTTCACATCTTTTGACGGCTTTTATCGAGAATTATGTAACGCTACTGAGATTGCAGCTGAAAATAGGTACGTGGTGTGTTTAGAACTGTGATTTCATTATGAAAAGATTTTTTGTTTAGTCATCATCATCATTTCAGCCGTAAGACGTCCACTGCTGGACGTAGGCCTACCCCAAGCGTCGCCACACTGAATCGGTCTTGTACGTGTAGCATCCACCGGACTCCCGCGGTCTTGACCAGGTCGTAACTCCTCCTAGAGGGAGGCCTTCCAATGCTGCGTTCTTCCCGTACGCGGTCACCACTCCAGAACTCTTCGGCCCCATCGGCCATCCGTTCTGCGAGCAATGTGCCCTGCCCACTGCCACTTAAATTTGGAGAATCTTCGGGCTACGTCGGTAACCTTGGTTCTCTTGCGGGACAGAGACGTGGTCGCTCACAATGGGCCTCATCAGAAGGCTTAATTAAAGTCACCCAAAGGGCAATGGAGAGAGCTATGCTCGGAGTTTCCACGCTTGATCGAAACTAAAATGAAGACATCTGCAATAGAACCAAGGTTTTGTTTAGTGTGGAAGCAAAACGGCCTATCAGCAAGTTACTAGTGAAAAAAAAATCGTTTCATTTTTAACTTTTTCTAAAGCGAAGTGTGCGTGACGGCACGTTCCAAGGAGTTCTTCGCTAACAAGTTTTTGTCAACTACATGATGTGGGCCGAGCGCTAGTCATCCCCTACAGCGAGAGGAGTGCTAACTGGAAAAGAGCTTATTGTTTGCGCAGGTGCGTCGGAGCATTCTTTGTTCTTCAAATTATCGTCTGCAGTACTAACACGGACAGGAATGCTGACGACCCTCTCGACTTCCACTTCTTTCTTACAAGTACTTATTATTGGATATGTAATTTTATGAATTATGAAGACAACATAAAAGATTACGCTATTCTTGTATTCAAATTAAATATACTTTACCGTCCACGTATCGATTGACCGACAATTTAAAGCTACAATAACAATCCATCAGAATAGCCACTTATTCAAATGTTTATCTTAATATTCCAAGAGATTTACGTTACGAACGTCGGCTGATTACATTAACGTTAACGTAACGTATATTTTAACGTTACGAAACAAATGCACGTAGTGTAGAAAAATCAAACAAAGTAGAAAAATATTTACTCGTGTACACGTGTTTCATGTAAGAGTGATAAGTACCCAAACAGCCGAGAAACCGTTGTATCGGTTGAGATAACCTTGTGGTAACGTTTGGCTGCTGAATTTAGAAACAATTTATCTACAATGTAGTATTGAGTAGTTTTGAGGACTAATTTGCTTAGTTAAATACTATTTTAGTAAATTTGTTTCTTTATAAAACTATTTATTTTTATCGAGCTTTTCCGCTTCTAGATTTAAATTGATATGATTTTCAGACGAATCATAAACCCAGTTGCAGACTAAGTTAGATTAAGCTTAGGTCGCATAATTGAGGTACGTTTTTCATACTGGTGTGCAAACCACAAACTATGTATTTGATTCAGCATGATTTTCTTCTTGTTTACGTCTTTTTAGTTCGCTTCTTAAGCAGTCGGGTTCTATGATTTTTTAGGGTTCCGTACCCAAAGGGTAAAAACGGGACCCTATTACTAAGACTTCACGATCCGTCTGTCTGTCTATCCGTCTGTCACCAGGCTGTATCTCATGAACCGTGATAGCTAGACAGTTGACATTTTCTCAGATGATGTATTTCTATAGCCGCTATATCAACAAATACTCAAAACAGAATAAAATTAATAATTAAGGGGGGCTCCCATACAACAAACGTGATTTTTTTGCCGTTTTTTGCGATAATGGTGCGGAACCCTTATTGCGCGAGTCCGACTCGCACTTGGCCAGTTTTTTAATTAACTTTTTTTATTTACAACTTATTAGTCGACAATTTTTTCGAATTAGGTACATTGAAACATAAGTATTGTATATTTTTGAACTCACCGGTTAAAACCCGTTATTTTGATATCCCACAGGATGGGATTTGAAGAAAAAATAATTGGCCCCCCACAATATGGCACCCAAAAGCAGCGGCATTTTTCTATTTTCCAATTTTAATGTAGCCAGTGACACTCGCAAGGTTAAGACGAATCGACTAACGTAAGAATCATCAAAATCGGCCAACGCGTTTGGTCTCTAGAACGCCACATAGGAACAAACATACATACATAATTAGACTGATTATGTATGTATGTTTGTTCCTATGTGGCGTTGATGATGACATTACCCTCCTTCGGCAGTCGGGTAAAAATATATCAGTTTTGCGAATTAAGCTATACCTACTAATTTAAAGATAACTAGCTGTGCCCCGCGGCTTCTCTCCCGTCAACTAGCTACCTACCTAACTACCCTACCTACCTTACCCTACCCACCTACCTTACCTAACCAATTTTTAATTTTTATTAAGCCTATGTATTTCCCCAGTATGCCATCTATCTCCTTGCCAAATTTCATTGAAATCCGTTCAGTGGTTTAGTCGTAAAAAGGTAACATATAGACAGACAGAGTTACTTTCGAATTTGTAATATTAGTATGGATAACCGGAATCAAACCGCCGCCGTTTGTCAGTTAACTTATTTTAAAAGGTATTCCTTTTACAAGTCTACACCGAATCAGCCCATTGAAGGTAGCTAATAAATCAATCGAAGATGAAAAGGTATTGAAAACAAAGACGTTTCTTTTGTTTCCAAGAACTAGACAGCCAGCTCAAAGGTCGCTCGGCTTAATATAGCTTTTTTTCTTTTACAATTATTATGTATTTAGGTAACCTTTCCGCGCCCACGCTATGCTAAATGTATCATAGGCAGCTATAATAATATATTAGAGTAATGTGCAAGTTAGTGGTATGAAGCAACAATAATTTATCACGAGTGGCGTTTATTCCTCGCCAGTCCAGTTGGAGCAACTCCGGATAGCGCGTAGTGGCGACGATAAAGCAACAAAGATCGTTTTATGTGTATGGTAGACCGTACCCTAAAAATAGAACAAAAGCCGTGTTTATACGACAGACTACTCCACGTCATGTGGCGTGCATACTGAATTACTAACTTTTATGTACGTGAATAAAATCTATTTATAATGTTGACGTCGGCCGCTCCACATTCTTATCTTGTCGCGATACTAAACACTCGATCTAACGCAGATGCTGGACGTTAACTACTCGCTGTGAAGACAGGGCTTCTTGCTGTGATCTAGTTTGTTATTAATCAGTATTTGTTGTAATATGTGTTCCATAATATGATTTGTGTGATCATTGGCAATTACACCACACTCTACATTTAATCGATATCGACACGCGAATGTTATTCAATTGAGCGCCATCTTTTAGCAATTTTGCTGTTAACGTTAATAGATAACCGCTCACAGGTACTAACCGTACATGATTTTTAGGACTATAAACAAGACTAACAGAGTAATTTCCTTGTTTCCAGCCCGTCCGATGATCTCAGCGAGCCTCCCCAGCGAGGCGCTGGCCCAGCTGGGGCAGCTCGGGCAGCTGAACCTGTACCCGCCGCCGCCGGCCGGCATGACGCCTGAGTTCCTGGCGCCGCCGCCGCGACCGTACGCGCGGTACGCGCCGCGGCGGCCGCGCGACGCCATGCCCGCGCCGCCCGCGCCCTCCTCGCCATTCCCCCCGGTGCCAGGCGCCTACGCGCCCTTCCTGCCGCACCCGGCGTCGTACGCGTCGTACCTGTACCGCACGCGTGCGCCACCGCAGCCGCCGCCGTCCAACTACCCGCTGCGGCCGCGCGCCACCTCCGGCTTCGTGCCGCCGGCGCCCGCGCCGCACTCACCACCCGTGTCCGCGCCCGCGCCGCAACCACCACCCAGAGAGGTAAAATTCAAACTTCATTTATGTCTGCCTAATCTGAACTAAGCATGGGAGAAACAAATTCAAAAGCATCAGCAAGTTTCCCGCAAATTAAAGCATGCAGTAGCCGCAAAAATTCAAAAGCACGAGCAAAACTCTTCCACAAGAAGCAAATGAAAGCACGCAGTAACCGCAAAGCTAGTGAATCGGAAATTATTTGTTCGCAATTTAAAAACACCTATATCTTATGTAGTTGTTGACCTAACAAATCCCTTAAATGATTCCAGGAGCCCCCAACATCACCGGAGCGAGGCGCGCCGGCGCCGTACTTCTGCCGCGGCGCGCTGATCCGGCTGGAGGACGGCTCGCTGCGGCGCGTGGAGGAGATGCGCACGGAGGACTTCGTGATGAGCGCCGACCGCAGCGGCGACCTGGCGCTCACGCAGTGCACGTTGCTGCGGCTGGACGAACGCGGTGACCGGCTCGCGCTCACACTCACCTACGATAGGAACCGCTCACAGGTACTAACCGTACATGACTTTTTCATACTCATCCGCTGTTATTTTCTAATGAATTACGTTGCGGGATCCAAGTCCGTTGAATTGTTTCTGCGGGACTCGTCGGGCATGCGACTCTCGGCGCTTTTCTGGTGGTCACCACAGGTGATTTTAGCTTTCGGAAGATGTTGTGGTAGATGGTAGAGAATAGTGTGGCGGCCTTTGGTATTAACCAAAATAAAAAAAAAACTAGCTGATTCTTTAAGAGGAAAGTTTGAAGCTTCGACAGCCCTACTATTTACGGCCATTTTACGACTGGCGACCAGGGCGGAATCACAAGCCTTTTCTGGTTTACCAAGCGCACAACAACAAAATTCAAATAAAGCTAGGCTAATACACCATCGAACATTGGTGAAGCCTATAAAAAAATAAAGCTAGGGGACACCATCGAACATTGGTGAAGCCTATAAAAAATAAAGCTAGGCGACACCATCGAATATTGGTGAAGCCTATAAAAATAACAAAGAAACAATGTAATGAATCAAACCCTTGTTCATTTCAGGTGGAGCTGGAATCCACGGTGGAGCACCCATTCTTCGTGTACGGACGCGGCTGGGCGTCGTGCAAGCCCGAGCGCACGCTGGTGCAGTACGGACTGCGCGTGCAGCGACTGCAGGTGGGCGACGTGTGCGTGTCGCTGGTGCCGCGCCGCCACGCGCCCCCCGCCGCACCCTCGCATGCGCCCCCCGCGCCTCCCCAGACGCACCCCGAGAACCTGAGCGTAAAGGAAGACGCGCGCAAACGGCGCTGGTCCGCCTCAGACGTCTGCGAAGACAACCCCCCTCCCCTCAAGAAACGCTGAAACGAAGCTCACCTTCGTATTCACACATTCGGAGGACTGGAGGGACCGTCTTGATGGTTTTGTGATCGTTGCAACTCGCTACACGTCTCTGACTCAGTTTCGTTGTTGTGTGCCGAACCTACTGAACTGTTAGTGAACGGATGGACAAGTGTTAAAAAGGATTACTTCTTCGGAAGGAACGTTGTAGATAGATATTAAACGGCCCCAGTGAGTTCGGTTGCATGTCGCGGCATGCACTATTGTTAATTGTTAATTTGCGCGGTTTCTGCAGCGATCGGCAGTCCATAATAGTACGCTTATGAAATTCTATTGGGGAACTCTAGGTGCTTTTTACTGTCGGGTGCTTCTGTACGCGTTCGTGTACGATGTTGTAAATATGTAAGTAACTAAGGTCGAAGTTGAACGATACTCTCCATGACTAACCTAACGTGTCACAAAGGGAAGAGACCGGTCGCATGACGCCGCGTTCGCTTCTCATTCCTCTATGGTACACGAATAAAACAATATACGGCATACAAAGTAAAACGCTTTAGACATACTTACACGACCTTTAAACAATATTATAATTTTATATTCCACAACCATGGAGTTTAAACTTTTTTTTTTAAATAATGAGCACAAAAATAACAATGTGTAAGTTTGTACCAGATCTTAAAAGTAGGTTAGATATTGTGATAACCAATGAGATTTTATCGCCAGTCTAATGAGACACGTGGCAGTGCATATATAAACAAAAAACAAAAGGTACAATGAATGTTAGATTGTAGCTAGTAGTAATGGGCTGACGTGTGCTTAAATCTCGACTGATTTCTTTCTATACGAGTATTCTGAATGATTATGTTTGTGAAGGACGCAGTCATGTCAGAGTTCCATTCTCCTCCGATGGTTGTGACTGCAGACATATCCATGACGATGTAATTGTCGTGTCGCGCCCGCAGTGGGCTTGCGATCGCTTCGTTGTACTGTACTGGTAAACTCTTCTGACAAATAATTTGATCTAATGTAAATGTTGATAATTGATAGGTATATATTGTATAAAAAATGAAATATGTATAATAATCATGGTTAATGTGTCATCTATTTAACTTTTGACGTCCATGTGTGATACACATAACTTTTCTATGAGAAGAAGTATACATAATAAATACACAGTCTGTGATATTTTGTAGTTATTGGTCAGAGTAGATATGAAGCTTGAATAAAAGAAATATATGTTAGAAAAATAAGTGCGTTATTGGTAAGAAAATGTTGTTGTATACTCAAAAATAAAACGCTGAAAAACTAAAACGGTAAAAACAACAAGTAGCGTCTGTGATTGATATACATATATCGTTATGTAACATAACGACAAATGCATGGCCATATCAAAATCAAATTAATTTAATATAAATACTAAGTCAAGATACATAATTTTCGTATTTGCTTGAAATTCAAATCCATATTTATATTGTTTGCATAATAAGTTTATCTCGAACAATTACGTTGTCAGATGTAAATGAGTCATGGATTTTCTATCGCACTAGGCAGATAGACGAGTGACGTCGGCCGGCTCACTAGCGCCGCGCCGGCACCGACGGATACGGACAGTTAAGACTGGCAAGGGTTGGTTTCATTGTACCGCATGCTACGTGCTATTAATCATTATTGTGTTAAACGATAACCGACGACCATTGAATACGGACACCTCATTGACGACGGATGGTGTTGTACAAAAGTTAATAATTTGTTGTATAATGTATGTAATTCTAGTTTTATCGTCTTTATATTAATATTTGTAATTGTAATGAAAGATCTCATTTTATTAATCGGTATTTTCTAACAAGGCGCTTTCATTAGATCATGACTAAGCCTACCTCACAAACTATTAGACCAGTGTCTCGCGGCGGCGACGGCGTGGAGCCCGCGCGACCGGTCGCATACAAGTCTAAACAAGATCTCAATTTGATGAAAATAAACTTTTGAAAAGACTGGGACGCTTTACTGAATGTTGTGGGATAGTAGTTTCTTTGAAGATATTACTTAAATTATGAGATAGGAGCATTTAATTGTGGGCGCGAGCTCGTTCCGTCGTTTAACTATGAAGCTCCGCTATCAAACGCTGGACAATCATTTAGTACAAAATTTGTTATTACAAAAAGTATTATTTCCCAAAATCCAAATTCAGAAAGTATTAATTTAATTTCAAAAAGGTGCTATAATTATTTTTGTGGACTTAAACCAGGCACAATCATGATTGATATTATAGTGAAAATTTTGTTAAGGAACACTTTGTTGTAATATTTGCCAATCAATAGTATAAATTGGCACAATCGATGTTCTTCCGCGCCTCCTAGTAGATTTAGTGAGTCAATTATACGTTAAAATATCGTTATGTGTAGGTACATATTCAGTCAGCACTTGTTACTTGATTATATGCTACATTATTAAGGTGTATAATATTTACCATCAACTTATGTGCATCGATGTTTGTTGTAAAATGTATTAATTAGACAATAATTGCAAATTCTGTTTGCAATGCGTTTGATTCCGTCAGAGATATTCGTTATACGTAAACTAGAGGCTGACATTTCTAAAAGGAATGATTGTTTACAATAAGCTAACAAAACTTATATCTATTCCATTACAATGCCTTCCAGTAAGAGTTTTTACAAATCAAAGTCGTTTACAGACTCGCAAGCAATCGAGGATGGATGTCGATGATCGAGTTCTATTGTCTATAGAAATATTTTGTCTATACCTTTCGCTAAAACATCGACATCGATCCAAAAGTCATAGAAAATGCCCAAAGACTGACATCAGCTTATAATTGTTAACTAAGTTGTAAACAATCTTCACTTTTGTTATGGCAATTTCTTCCGTTTACAGAATTATATAAATATCTAGATCACCTCCTGTTTCTTCCAAGACTTTACTAAATGTTTATGTGTGCGAGACGCGTCTCTATTATTGTGATTGAACGATATTTAGGTGTTACAAATATAGTGACAATATATAATAAATGTATGAAGAGATTCATAATAATTATTACGTTGATGTTGACGTCAAGCAAGGCCAGTAATGGTTCACATAGACCGTAATGTTAGGAGATAGTGCCCTCACTAACAAGAATTACTTACTTGACACAAATGATTGTGCCATCCTTAACAGATTTTCAATATTTTAGTAATCCACTGATATAATAAAATTGGAGTTGTTCTCCAAACATTTCAATACCCCTTAAATATAAAAAAAGTTATCCTATCGTGGAAAGTAATACAATTGGGCACATAAATATAGATATCCGAGGAACTTCCAGAACCAAATGTGTACCTAGTATTGTACACTTTCCAATGTAATAGCGTACTGTAGTGAACAGGAAATGTTGTGTCATTTAAATTAATAGATAAATAACTATAAAAATTGTTATTATATGACAGATATCGCAAAAATATATATGTATATTTTATTGTATAGCGGAATGACGACTATTCAGATTTATTGTAAATGGAAAAATGTTATAGATCGAAATATGTTAAATAAGTTAACTGTTTGTAAAAAGAAGAGAAAATATGTATAATTGAATATTTGCTATATGTTGTTTTATTTCATCTGCTTCATCAATGGGGGCTTCAACGTTTGAATTTGCCGCTAGGGGCGCTGGTGGTAGAGGTCTTCAAAATGTCAAAGAACAACGGCAGGTGCCCATACATTGTTTTAGCTGAGATTAAATTCCTTCATCATTAAATGATAAATATAATAATAAATAATAACAGCCGCACGGGTCGATCATCAAGGTTAAGCAACGCTTGACGAGGTCGGTCCGTGGATGGGTGACCATTTCAACATACCGAGTTTCTTCCGTGCCTCGGAAAGCACGTTAAGCTGTTGGTCCCGGCTGTTATTTTGACAGTCGTTACGGGTAGTCAGAAGCTTGAGATCTGACACCAGTCTTGCCAATGGGTACCGTGTTACCCAGTTACTGGGTTGTGGAGGTCAGATAGGCAGTCGCTTCATGTAAAACGCTGGTACTTAGCTGAATCCGGTAAGACTGGAAGCCGACCCGAAAATAGTTGGGAAAAGGCTAGGCAGATGATGATTAAATGATAAATATCTGGTTTAACTCAGGGTGATGTTCTGAATTAGTTTGTGCAAGAATTTTTGTTCGAGAATGCTGAGAATAATAAATATTCAGTCATAAACTTTTGTAGGTTATGTCTGGGTAACTTTTAATGATGTGTTTAATAGGTAATATTATTAAATTTTTTGGAAGTAAAAGGGCAATATCGCATTAGTATTTAGATTACCTAGTTATTTCAGCATGAAATGTATATTATACTCTATGGAAAGAGTATAAGTATTTATTTATTTAAACTATAATTTCACCAATATATATTTTTTTAGACTTGGATACTAGTCTTTTTGCCAATCATCAATTAAAAGTAATTTATTTATTTCTACTACACTACAGTATTCTTAACTGTAAGGAACATCTACACATAGACTTTCCTGAGAGGAAGGCTGCTAAAGCTGCTATTTACACTACAACTGATAGAAATCCGACGACTGACGAAACACGAAGTTTGCCGAGGGACATTAAGAAAATAGTTGGTCTGAACGGGTTTTACCGACCACTGTTTTAATAGAGCTTTATGTTTTAGAAAATTTTATACTCTGCACAAAACTATAAACTCGATTTTATATTTAATCGCACTTCTACGGCATTAGAAATTATTTTAATTCAAACTTACATTCCGTGCGCGTTATAACAACGCTTAACAGCTATATTTAAGGACCTTACTCGCCAGTGGCGCCAACTGGTGGGCACAAAAACGGAAGCCCTCATTGAGTTTTGATTAGTCAATCATTGAAGATTGAAATAGACACTGCGGCAAGAAGAACGATTCAAGTAGTGACGCTCAACTGCATCCAAGAAACAAAACTAAAAAAAGTATGATGATCTACATCCGGTTTCTGAAAGGCTAAACAACAAAAAAAATGCTTACAGATAGTAACTCATGTCTTGTGATTTGTTTGGAAGTTATTAGAGTCTGTGCGGAAAGAGAACCGTCATAAGATTTGATTTGACAACGCTGTTACGTCATTATAGTGCGACTGTAACATCTTGATAGTTTGAAACTATTTTAGAAATGTTATTACAATGTTTTCAGTGTGTTTTTGTAATTATACTAGTTTTTTTAAATAAAAATCATAATGTTAGTTCCACTTGACGCCACGACGGTTCTCTTTTCGCACAGACTGTATTAGTCAATAACAGTAATTGTTTACATAAAAGTGTGACAATCTGTCCGCAATTTATGTTTTTTCAGAAACCAGGTGATTTATTTTTCACTACACACTACATCTACACTATTACGGCTACAATTCTACAGAGAACTAGTAGCTAACTACTCTACTGATTAATTAATTAAGTCATACCTCCCAAATAGGATGGCAAAACCCATTATGAACCCCAGAGACAAAAAAATCAAATTACAAAATCGACTTATAAATTTTATTGAAAGCATAGAATAGAATCACAACTTGGAATACATACTAACGCACTGGAGTTTGAGAGCTACTGAGATTGTTCATATATCTGACTTGAGATCAAGCTTCACCTTCTCGCCCGGCTTGAAGGCTGGCATGCCGAGGTATGGGCACGTTGCGCAGCGGAACGCGTCGCCGAGGTAACACTGGAACGAGAAACATGGAACATTGAATACGATAGTTTTAGATTGGTGATAATATAGGCAATTGCCTATTTATTAGGTTGTGGAGGTCAAATGGCAATATATATTGAAATTCGCATGAGCTATGGCACCCAACCCGAATCTGTTCAGATGTGTTGTAAGTACGTGTATGCGCTCGGTAAAGAATCTGTACCGAAACGACTCGGTACAGATTTTTTACTGAGCGCATACATCTGTACAATTTCAGAACAGACACGAAAACGCCTGTAAATGTAACCAATTCCTTTGCTGAGGAGAGTCACATCGTCTTTTGCAGAAGTTTTAGCATCTGTAGGCATCTATACCGCCCTAACGAACTACGAAAAAGAACAGACGTCACACAAATCCTATATATCACTTATGCAAAGTTACCCGAGCATTTTAATACATACAATAGCCCGACAACTATTGTTCTCGCCAAACTTCTTGGCCGCCCTGAAGTTGGCAACAATGGCTGCGCAGTAGTAAATCTCATACAAAAACAGCACTGTTTCGTGCCTTGCGCATGGGAAAGCCAACTTCAGGGCGGCCCAGAAGTTTGGCGAGCATTATACCATCGGGCAGTTGCCCGGACCAGACAGAATACCCGTCTGGTCGGAGAAGCCTCCCTTTTCAATGGAGGTTGCGGAACTCGCCACCCTGTACCGCATGCCCCTATACATCCTACGATCACTATTACCTCAATCCTATCAAGATTCCATCATAGATCGGTTCGACGCAGGAGTCCCAAAGTGTACGGGGTGTCTTAGGAAAGTTGATGTTCAGAAACAGTGGGATTGTCAAGTCATATTAGATAAGCGACTAATTTAAATAGCCACATCTAAAACCGTATAGTTATCGGCACGTAACTTTGCAAGAGTCCGGAGAACCGGGACGCGGCGATCGGCGAACGTTTAGCACCGTTCCGGGCGCGAGACTGGTTGGTCAGCTAACACAAGGATCGACTGACCAGTCGCGTCGCGTCCACGTTCCGTTCGCGGTGGCTCGCGAACTTACCCACACTACGCCAAAACCTTGGCAAGTTACATGCCGAGGACTATCCCCCGGTTTCTCAAAACTCGATTATCGGACTGTTAACGTAATCCACGAATAATTGCCGTTTTTCTGCTGTGATTGATTGAATGAATTTTCAACAGCCAATCACAGCAGATAAAGTGTGCTTGACAATTCTGCAATATTTTAGCGGCGAGAAAGTCGGCCTTAATCTTGTTTCTTTGATGTTTACCATGTTTTAACGATAGTACAGTAAACTCATAGAAAACCGTTCACTTAGTTTACACATTCCACACGCATTTAGATACCTAGTTAATGCACCAATGGGTCGCTTGCATGATGATTATGCAAATCATAACGATGCATATCGTACCTACATATTATTTACAGGTGAGGGACGACGCCACTCTTTATTTATTTGAGTTTTAGCATGTAGTCACACGATAGTGGACTCTAATGTACCAGCATTACTGAGGATTTTAGCCTGTATTCAGTTAGCATAGTTTTCTGCATAAAACAGCTTGCCTTGAAGGAGACTCGTAAATTACGATTAGCGAAATTACAAGTCACCAAAATTGGCAATATCATAGAATAGAATAGAATAGAATATACTTTATTGTACACCATAAAATTATACACATTTTCAAGAAAAACTAATCATACTCACACTCATACTTTGGTAGGAAGATACTGAGTACCGAGTTGTGCAAGATTGCTTTAACAAAAACCGGCCAAGTGCGAGTCGGACTCGCGCACGAAGGGTTCCGTACCGTTATCGCAAAAAACGGCAAAAGCTCACGTTTCTTGTATGGGAGCCCCACTTAAACATTTATTTTATTCTGTTTTTAGTATTTGGGTCCCGTTTTTCCCTTTGGGTACGGAACCCTAAACAGTAGAATTATAACAGATTCTAGTGACGTTGCAATAATGTGATATAGGTACTATAAATTTCAGTCCACCTGTATCTAAAATTCTAAATATAATATTACGGAACCGACTAGAAGCGTCATTAGAAGCCAATGGCGTTTCTAGTTAGTTATTATTATCATTATAAGTCAATAACGATAACTTTATAATCTTCCCTGTGTGACTCAGAAACGGTGAGTTCAAATAAACAGTTTAAGTGCGTATGTGCTTCGTCTCACGTACTCACTCAATGTTACTCACACATTGGAATAATGTATCATTGTAGGGAGTAAACGTGCGTGCGTGCGTGCTCAGCTTTAATCGTCAAAATTATTCAACAATATGTATTGCCCGTTTTTTTTTCTTTTCATGTGAGGATGTGCCCACCTCTGGCACAGTATAAATATGGACGAACAGTACGGCAACTACCTACAAACGCTCAAAACGCCGTACTGTTTCCCCATATTTATACTGTGCCTCTGATGTCACAGTTAATTTAGTCGCCTCTGGGAAACCCACAGGCCTCAGACTTGACTATTTTAGACTTACTTTAACTATATAAGTCCAGCAGCCGAATTGCGCAAGTGAATTCGGCAAAGCGCAAGGTTTGAACGCTATCAAATCGACGAGCGAAATGAACGACGCGATGTGGATTACCGTCTGTGTGATTGGTCGATTGATAGCGGTTAAACCCTTTGCGTTGCCGTATTCACTTACGCAATACGGCTGCAGGTTTCCTCACGATGTTTTCCTTCACCGTTGACTGTTATGTCCAAGATTAACATAGAAAGTACAGACTTTGAAATTGTCACATTGGTACTTGCCCAGATTTGAACCCATGACCTCAAACACGAGGCGAGGTTAGCCACTGGTATTGCCCGTTGAGTCAATCTTATTATTGTCTAAATAGAGACGTGTATTTCACACAGAGAAAACCAAAATAGAAGGAAAATAAATTACAATTTATTTATTTTTCCCCGTTAGAATCTAGTTTTTTGGTGACTCGTGTCTCTGACTCGCCCTCACGCAAGACTGTCTCAGGAATTGATTACTTTCAGAGGCTCAGTAGTAAAAAAGGGTTTAAGCGCCTCCTCTTAAGACGACGACTAACGCCAACGACCTTGAGGGAACAAAACGCGCACTCGTTTCACACCCGCGCGACCCAAAATTTTCTAGTTTTTTGTACTTTCCTTATTATTCTACGACTTTAAAAAAAAAGCCTCAGATCAAAATGTAGATAATTAAATTGTCTTTGAGATGGTGTCGATTTCATTAAAATACGCCCAGCGGTTTTAGTGTGATTGTCGTGTTTTTGTCCGTTTTAGACATAACTTTACAAATTAATTACACTATGTTATAAGAATAAAACTTAAATTTGCTCAGATCAAATTATTAAGAAAATAGTCTAATATAACATATATTTTTTTCAAAAAATTACGACTAGCCATTTTGACGTGATTCTCATTTGAAAATCAGCTACTCAAGGGAATCGGCGCCTTAAGGCTGCTTTTCCACCAGTGATGTGCTATAGCACAGCTATGCTGCGAGAACGTGAACCATATGCAGAGGAGATTACCTACAGTAGCCGCTCCCCGTGCCTTCCCTACATGTCGATGCATCGCATAGCTCGAGCTGTGCATCTTCCTCGCACAGCTACCTCTCGGAGGCGTATCTTTCTCGCACATCTTATTCGCTCTGCTACACAACTTAGCATTAGTGGAAACGGTCATATAGTTTCGTAGCCTATTCGGTACAAATAAAAAAATAAACAAAAAAATCTTTTCTCTTTATAATATTACAATATGGTATAGATTTTAGATAAAACACTCACGCTTCCACAGGAAGATTTCGGTGTTTCCTTGACCTCTCCCTTCAGTTCCTCAGCTAGACCACATGAACAGTCAGCGCACGCTTTTCTTTTGCCAGTCGTTGAACAAACTGAAAACATTCATAACAAAATCGATAAATTAAAAAAAAAAATGCCTAAGAATCTACTACTAAACGCAGAAACATTTTTTTACATTTATCCTGGCACTGGAACTCCTGAGAGGAGCTCGTGGCTAAATAATAACAGCCCCACGGGTCGTTCATCAAGGTTAAGCAACGCTTGACGAGGTCGGTCCGTGGATGGGTGACCATTTCAACATACCGAGTTTCCTCCGTGCCTCGGAAAGCACGTTAGGCCGTTGGTCCCGGCTGTAATTTTAAGATCTTTGACAGTCGTTACGGGTAGTCAGAAGCTTGAGATCTGACACCAGTCTTTCCAAGAGGTACCGTGTTACCCAGTTACTGGGTTGTGGAGGTCAGATAGGCAGTCACTCCATGTAGAACACTGGTACTCAGCTGAATCCGGTTAGACTGGAAGCCGACTCCAATATAGTTTTATTTTTTTATTTGTTATAGGCTCGCGTTTGACCACTATCTCGCCTGATGTTAAGTGATGATGTGGTCGAAGGTGAAGCACGCTTGCCTAGAAGCAACTTATTCACTCTTGACTTGAAGACCCCTAGGTTGTAGCTATCAGGAAACAAAGACGCCGGTAGGGAATTCCACTCCTTAGCTGTACGCACAATGAAAGTATTTTCAAAACGTTTTGTGCGTATGGGTGAGATATCCACCATGTACTGATGGCGCATTGCCGTACGTCTTGTAGTCCGATGATGGAAAGGGCTAGACGGAATCAAATTGTGCAGTTCCATCGCACACTCTCCAAAATGTAACCGATAGAAAACCGACAGGCTGGCAACTCGTCGTCGGTGTTCAAGGTTCTGGAGCTTTGAGTTGACCAGCGCATCGTTGCCGATAAGTCTCTTGGCCCGTCTGTCAATCGACTCAAGTGCATCTAGTTGGTACCTGGCAGATTCTTCCCAGAGGTGAGAGCAGTACTCCATGCATGACCGAACTTGCGCTTTATACAAGTTGAGCAGCTGTTTAGGCGTGAAGTACCGTCTCACCTTCGCAAGGATCCCCAACTTTTTTGCAGCCAATTGAGCCTTTGCCTCAATGAAAGGGTTGGGAAAAGGCTAGGCAGATTGATTGATTGATCCTCGTACTGAAACGCTTTCCAGCTAGTATACCAATGGAGCACCATCTTATAATAAACTCACTATAAGTCCAGGTTTCCTAGAAAGTACACATGACCTGAAAAAGTCACAATGGTACTTGCCCGGATTCGAACACATGACCTCAAGCACGGGCGGCGAGTCTTAGCCACTGGGCCAACACGACAGGTGGCCTAGATTACAATATTATTGTGATCCTTAACGTTTAAAGTTACATTTATCAACATGAAAAGAAACTAAAGATCTTTGGGCACCATGTCCAAGTTTCGTGAAAATCTTTAGTCGCGAAACTCACAAAAACGAATTTTCGATTTACCATCGAAGTAGTTACTCAAGCAATCAGCGCAAAGTAGTCATAATTAGGGCGCGGAGCTATTCTATGACAAAACGTTACTGTAACGAGGCCTGTTTGGCTATTTCGAATTAATTTCCCATGAAATTAGATGCTTGCTACGATAAGTTCACAAAACATATTACAAGTAAACATATAAATAAGATGATTCTGTTACAAATAACAAGAATTTATTTCTTCTTATGATCGACAGTAAATTAAATTAAACATTCAAGTAAGTTAACTAAAATATTAGCATAACAAATGACATCTCTGTGCCCTTTATAAAATAAAGGCGTTCTTGTTTCGTTTAAACTTCATTATGTGCACTATACCTAAATAAAAACGCAATTACCTTAACACACACAAAAATAAACCTGTTCTACAACTTGTACCTACAAAGCCATTGACCTTGCGTGAATGAGCTGCGTCATTGGGAATTGTAGCGACTCGCAACACAAAACCTCAACCAAATCATAGCTGACTGTAGACGAGCCAATAAATGCGGGCTCGGAACACGAAACCTCAACACACGACGTTGTTTTGTTATCAAGATAATGCGCAATGTGGACAACAACTGATAAGTGTTTCCTTATCATCAAACTTATTATATTATGTGGAATAATTGGTATTCTTACTGTTACAAGGCACATTTTGTGCAATGACTTCTATAAAAATGAGTACATTCAAATCTAGATTGTAATTCAATCTAGAGTTGATAAAAATAAATGGTAAAAGGCTATGTTATACTTGTGTAAATAGTTCAAAGTATACCTCTCAATGAGCTCTGGTCCGGTTTCTTCAGATCACTTTCATCTAGAAGCTGGTTGTCATCAATGATGTCGTCGTCATTGGCGCCCGCCCATGCTTCTTCAACTGTATCTTCTAGTTTCCATACAGTTGGCGTGCCATTCAGTTTAAGAGATGCTTTGGAACCAACCTGGAAACATATACAAACTCAAAAATAATAACAGTTATGTATTACAATTTCAGTTCAAAATGCACTAAATATTGATTCTGCCGTTGCAAGTTTATTTTTTTACTTAGGGCAATTGTCAACAATATGAGTGCCCAATGGGCATCGGCTCACAACTGCCACTACCACAGTACGTACATGACATATAATGTACGACTGTCACATAAAGAAACATTTACAGCATGTTTTATTAACATGCTGTCTTCAACCTTATTAGAATTTTTGACAGTTGATGAAATACTAAACTGTCAACATTATCGTTATTAAACGTGTGAGCTGGCTTTTGTAGAAGCAATTTTTTTTTTTTTTGTAAATAGTACATTATTTGAAATATTTAGTATGATATTATAAAGTGAAACTCACCTCAAATTTTGGTTTCTCAGCTAAATATAAATTGTCCGAAGACTTTGTGACATTAACAAATCCATTTATTTTGAGTGTGCTGGTCAGGTCTGTTGTATCTTTCAGAATTAGTTTACCACTGGGCTTGAGGAGTTTCACAATGATTGCCAAGATACTGTCAGTGTGCTTCACAGTGTGTGGGGCCAACCAATTTGATAATACAGCGTCATATGATGATCCAGGCCGGGATGCTACAATAAGAAAAAATATATTTGGTGGAACATTACCATATATATATTTCCTAATATTCAGAAAATTTTGGAAGCTCATAATTCACATTGGCTTATTGGAAAAGCATTTTGTTTGAATATAACTTATTGAAGTATGAAATAATAAAAATAATAGGTAGACGAAGAATCTCTTACATTCGGTAATCATTTCAGAGTTTTCCAGCACAAATGATCCATTTCCAATTACTGCTTTAATTTCTTCCACCAAACTACTGATGCTGTTCTGGTTATCGTTGTTCCAAATTATTAGCACGTTATCACCAGATTGCACGTATTCCATTTTTTTTAGTTTTGTTTTAGCTGCGATTTGCGAAGTTGTGAATAAAAAAAACGCGGTGGCTCTATAACATCACCAACTTACGACACAATAATAAAATACTTTTATTAAACAATAAGACTTTTTAGCCTTTCCTCAATATTAAACGATATTCACACTTTACAGACAAATGAATACTGAATGAATTCAACGTTTTTACCAAATTACAGAGCTACACTAAATAAGAATAAGAATAACCAATTAACAATGTCGAAAGTTGAAGGTGTCAACATGACATGACATTTGAGAAAATCTGATTACAGATAAAATATACCTATGGTACACTCCGTTTCAAGCACAAAAATTAACTCATAATTTAAAAGGGCCTAAATCATTGTTTTTCCTATATAAAATGAAGGTTCTGCAATATGTTTAAAGCAAAATATAACTTTTATGTAGTTCAATCAAAGCAAGGTATTTCAAAGAAGACATAAAACCAAAGCTATCTTAGTGTTCTTCGTAGAAGGGAGCGTTGTAGTTTTTTTATGAATAAAATCGATTCTTTATTCATAACCTAAATGTCGTCAATTGTTTTGTTAAATGTTTTTGTAACGAAATCATGTTTTATGAAGCATTTCTAGCCGGTATATGGGCATCAGCTGGTAGCACATTGGGAAAATTATCAGGAACAGCCAGTTTCGTAGTAAGTATATAATATAATTATTCTTTTGTGAAAGTTTCGTAGTGCGATAAGATGTTTGGATAAGATTAGCTAGTAGCTATGTGCTTAAATTACGTAGGTACTCTGAACAGGTACCATATGGAAACAAAATCTTGATTATTTATTGAGTTCAGTGTTTTGTTTTGTTATTCGTAGGTAGGTACCTCTGCAAGTGTAGGTACTACATTTTACGGTGAATTCATTCAATTTTAGAAAGAGAGAACAAATAGCTTTATTTTCTGCATGTAACGCTAGATGGCGCGATATAACAAAAAATATTATCTCGATAGTGGATTGGAGATAAGCAGAACACGAAGCTATGTTTTCATAAAGTATCTCTTGATTAATTAAATAATATTTTCTCTAAATGCCTCATAATTGAAATATTTTGATTATTTTAACTGACGGCCTTTATCTATTTAATCTTTTTAGTGGAGTGGTGCAAACGTTTCCAAGAATGGGTTTACTGCTATCGAAGATCTGGAGCTTGTTCGGTAATGAGGAGCACAAACTGCTGCTAGTGGGTTTGGACAATGCTGGCAAGACGACAATCCTATACCAGTTGCTGCTAGGAGAGACTGTTCACACCAGACCAACCATAGGTTCGAATGTGGAAGAGTTTGTATGGAAGAGCTTACGGTTTGTGATGTGGGACCTGGGTGGACAGCAGAGTCTGAGGTCAGCATGGAACACTTACTTCACGAACAGTGAGTTCGTGATAATGGTAGTGGACTCAACGGACCGGCTGCGATTGAGCTTGTGTCGCGATGAGCTCCATCAAATGTTGAAACATGAGGAGCTCAGTAAAGCTTGTTTGCTGGTGTACGCGAACAAACAGGACGTGAAAGGATCAATGACGGCCGCGGAGATATCGGAGCAGTTGGAGCTGACGTCGATAAAGCAGCATCCGTGGCACATACAGGCGTGCTGCGGCCTCACTGGTGAAGGACTACATTTAGGTTTAGAGTGGATTGCTAGCAGAATTAAGAAAAAATGACACGACTCGACCTTGAGCGTCGACCCGTAATTTATTAAATAGGTTGAATGGTGGATAGTTATTGTAAAAGGTCTTCCACGCAGGTGGAGTTTTATCATAAGAAATTGCTTGATTCCTAAAGGAAACCTCCGTTTAACCCTGTGTCTCAGTGCAAAGCGAAATTCTAACAGGAAACAATCAAACATTGGAGACTGCACTGAATGA
Organism: Orthosia incerta; assembly: GCA_948252205.1. NCBI lineage: Eukaryota > Metazoa > Arthropoda > Insecta > Lepidoptera > Noctuidae > Orthosia > Orthosia incerta. Next base: position 18,349,477 of record OX411760.1, read on the forward strand.
TACCTCTAGCACAGATAATATAATACTAGCATATAGATATCTCATCCCATACAAAGAAACCGTGCGGACGTACTGTACTGATTATACTGATTATTTTTTGTACATCGATCGCGTTAAGTTCCGTTCCACGGATATATCTATGTAATCTATCTTCGCCGTGGAATGGAACCGAAAGCGATCGATTTATTCGTATGGGATGAGGCATCGGTATGCTAGTAGATATTATATTATCTGTGCCTCTAGCAATTTCAGACGATTAAGGGCCGATTTCACCAAAGAAAATAATCGCTCAAATAGTTCAACTAAACTCAGTTTATGTAAATACAACGTTCTGATCGGTAGTTTCTCAGCGGTCTCAACCTATCAGAACGCAGTATTTGCATAAACTGAGTTTAGTTGAACTAATCGCGATTAGTTTAATTGGTTAAATCGGCCCTAATTGCAGGTTTTATTTTACATTAAGTGGGAAAAGCGCTAATTTTCATATTTATGTTCACCTCAACACTGACAATAAAAAACTAAGCTGCTTCGCAATTTATAACCCTACTCTATTAAGACTTTACCTATATTTTTCACAATATAACTTGTTACCTAATTTATTATGTTCGTATATACTTCTTACTTATGATAAATCGCATCTGTGCGGAAGTCTTAAATGTAACATAATTTAATTATATATAACTAAGTTTTAAATCATTACGTTTGCATAAATTTTGCTAGATAAGAGAAAACAAATACTATCAGGATCTACGTCCGTTGTTTTGCATTAATTGCCTATTATAATAAACATGTTTCTAAGCGTAATCTTGGTTTATTATTCAGCAGACTCCTACCTAATACTACCAGTTCACAGTGGGCGATAAGAAGGTCGAAGTACTGATCTAAAATATTTTGTCAAAAACTTTCATTTGCAAGGGGTTGCCAGCAAAGCAGTTAAGACTTACAAATTGTGCAATCTTGTCCAATAGCAGCTGAACCCATGCGGAACCTGATAAAATGAAATAATAAGTACAAAGTCTCATATTTAATATGAGAACTTGTCTATGGAATTAATCCTATATGATCGTTCTCTAAGTGATAGCGATAGCGGGCTTAACGAGATACCTATAGTTCTTGCCAAACTTCTTGGCCGCCCTGAAGTTGGCTACAACTGCTGCGCAGTAGTAAATCGCATACGAAAACAGCACCAGCACGGGGCCTTGCGCATCGGTAAGCCAACTTCAGGGTGGCCAAGAAGTTTGGCGAGAACTATGCCGGTCTGAGCTCTGCAGTAGATGTCTATGTAGGATGAACATAGCAAACAAAACAAGAAGTACAAGCCAAGTTATTTTGATCGACTCCATTTTACCTACTATTTACCGAGCACACACATGACAGTGCATCATTACCGCTAAAACGCTTGATCGATAGTTTCACGCTAATAAATATTCCGTAGGCGTCACCACCTCGGCCTCTAACTAATGACTCATGCATACCTAGGTACATCAGTGACTCTTTACCGGCTGATGATCAAGCGAATAATTGTCGTGAGTTCAGTCCATTTACCTTGCTATATTCGTCCCTGACGATAAGTTTGAGCTGTCAGGTGTTGCTGCAATTAATTGGTAGGTATGAAATCGAAAGCCCGCATCACTCGTTCTATCCGTAAACAACGCTATCCTCATCCTGAATGACTGTCCCGAATGCCTGAAAACCGCGTTAGTTACGAATATGTACCTAATATGCAATCACAACGGCACAACGTCAACCGCGTAATGTTTTAGAACTATTTACTCTGACTTACGACCAGTTAGTTTTGGTGTACCAACCATATAGCGAATTGTGAGTGAGGACTACAATTTTTTTTCCACAACGCAACCAAGGCCTAACGTTAAACACAAAAGCTATACTTACCTAACTATATAGGTACTGATCTTCTATTCTCCCGTATCTACAGGGCGATAGTTACATCATATGGGGTGCGCTACTAGTGACCATGGTGCTGGCCAATACCTGGGGCTGCAGACATTACCTGCGATCTCTAGACGCTGCTACAAACTCAGCAGCACCTACCGTCGTATCAGCTGCGTCCAGCTATGTGCTATCGGTAAGTTAAATCCATTTATATTGCCAGTAATAAACATATATTTAAGCTTTGGACGCTGGTTCAAGAGGGCGCAAGAAAAGAGGGTCTGAAAAGCTTTGGGGAAGCTGGAAAGCGTTAGCCTAGCCGACTGATATACAAGACAAAAAAAAAACGTAGGATTAGGCAGGTTATCAGATACGGAAGAATTCTGTCAGTTGCTGAAAAAGCAGAATCTTTGAAACGAATGGCAGAAAACACTTGGTAGGGAAGGTCTCCATATGTAGATAATCCAGAAAAAAAGTATATTTAGTGTGTGTAGCGTATGAGCCACTCTGCAATAAAACCAATTAACAAAATAAAACATGTTGCTGTTTGTATAAACATCTAGGTACCTATCTACGACAAAAGCTTGAGAGCTCACTTATCAACTTGCTCTCAACATCGAAATTGAACATGTTACGTCACCAGGGTCGCACCAATCGCCCCAATGTTCAGTCAATCAGAAAAACTGTCACAGCCAATGCTCCTCCCAAAAAAGCCGGGTCCGTGCGTGGCCTTTGCTAGTCGTTCATTTTGTTAAAAGTTTCGTAGAACCTGTCGAATATAGTTAAGGTTACACTAGTCGATAATTCTTCCATACAAACGTAGTCTAGGGATTACTCCACTGTTTGACGATGTACGTTCAAAATAAGAAATGATATCAAATTGTCTCATCATTATCTAGCCCTGTATGGAAACAAAAAAAGTAAAAAAATATATATTTTCAAGCTAAGAGCGTCGAAAGTTCCATATTTCAACACTAATTTTAACGCATCTTTGGGCGGAAATAAATACCATAAGAAATAGGAAAATTGGCTATTTGACATATTTCAGAAAAGTATTGTAAAAAATTGTAGATTTTATTTTATTATTTATTTATTTAGACTTCTTGCACAAAAAAATACAAAGGCGGACTTAATGCCTTAGGCGGCATTCTCTACCATTCAACCAAGGGCGGTGAAGAGATAACACGGCAGGTGTATTGTTTAAACAATTAATAAAGAAAAAAGTTGTTACTAACATACTTAGATAGGTAAAATTCACGTACAAAATCTAATATAATATATTTTGTTATACCTTTTACAAATATCTTAAAAAACGCGTTATTAAGAGTCCCTACAAGTTTCACGAGCCAAAAACAGAAAAGAGCTACATTTTCAGCGAAAATTTCTCAATAACTACAAGATATATGATAAAAAATATAATGACAAAAAAAAAACACACATGTCCGTCGTCTACAAGCCCATGAGCAAAATTGAAAGTCTCGCGCGTGCGCAACGGTTTATAAGGCAATATTCAGACAATTTATTAAAATAAAATAAGTCCTCAAAAATAAAATATAAAAATTGGATTCGATTGATAAACACCTCAAATTTCAAATTATTCATCAGTTATTTTTATATTCAACATATTCTTACACGTAGCCGACGCTTTCGCACATGATAAAATTGTCTTTTTTCCGCGAGGACAATATTTTTTTTAAGTACAAATACAATAAACTTTAAAAAACTAAATTGGTGGCTCCCTAGTATACTATATGGCCAGTCCACACCATTTTTTGCAGATTGTTATTCGCCATCAGTAAGCTGAAAAAGCAATTGAAAAACCTGGTGTTTCGGGATTACGTAAAAACGTGTGTTAGGAATTAATTTTTTTTAATTTTAATTGAGCAGTTATCAAAAATATGTAATGTCTATTCCCTAGATAACTATGTGACGCAAAAAGTTGTTTTAAAAGCATATATCTTGTAGTTATTGAGAAATTTGCCCTGAAAAAGTAGCTTTTTCTGTTTTTAGCTCGTGAAACTTGTAGGGGCTCTTAAAAAGAAAAATATAATTTTTCCATAATATTACGTAAAAACGTGTGTTAGGAATTAATTTTTTTTAATTTTAATTGAGCAGTTATCAAAAATATGTAATGTCTATTCCCTAGATAACTATGTGACGCAAAAAGTTGTTTTAAAAGCATATATCTTGTAGTTATTGAGAAATTTGCCCTGAAAAAGTAGCTTTTTCTGTTTTTAGCTCGTGAAACTTGTAGGGGCTCTTAAAAAGAAAAATATAATTTTTCCATAATAATTTGAAAGGCGCGCGAAAACAGTCGGTCACGTGACATTTTGGGCTATGACTTCATATCTTAAAAAAACAGACGCGAACTACGACGAACTACTCTTTGTTTGTTGTTTAAAATGTGACGTCACATGATGCATCAATCATGGCCGCTCTCGTTTTGGATCATTTATTCCATAGATAAAAATTGACAAATTTGTTTTCCAAAAATAAAATGTTAACATTTTATATATTGACAAAAAAAAATGTATATTAATTATTTACCTACAAGCTAACATTTCCAACACATTCCATATTTTATTGCGATATCTGTCAAATAGCCAATTGCAAAACGGCCACCATACAGGGATAGATGAGTACTTCAAGAATGCAAATAATTTTATTTTGAAAATATAATTTTTTTCATGATATCTAGACTCCCAAAGGTCTGTTTATACAATTTCGCGCGCTCGTTTTCGTCCTAAATCATCATCCATTTTGCTACTAAAACGGGACCACATCGGATGATGTTTTTTTTTAATCTATTTGCTCACGTTTGACTACTATCTCGCCTGATGGTAAGCGATGATGTGGTCTACGGTGAAGCACACTTGCCTAGAAGTAACCTATTCACTGTTGACTTAAATACCCCAAGGTTGTAGCTATCAGGGAACAAAGACTCCGGAGTGGAATTCCACTCCTTAGCTGTGCGCACAGTGAAAGTATTATCAAAACGCTTTTAAATTATTCTACGGTACTAATCTTTATAGTTCTAAGAACGGGTCTATGTTTGAGACACGTCAAATCACGTGTAAAAATGAGTAGTTAGGTAGTCAATCACAGAACAGAAACAACGCCTTCTATAGCTGTTCTGTGTAGTCAATAATAGGGATGATGACTAAAACAATATTTCTTTCGTCAGCTAGATTTCCAAAAAATATTCGAACCGTATTTTTTCTTTTGCCACGTTAACTAAAAATTATGACAATACACAGCTTTAAAATATCGCACGAATTCAAGCCTTGGTACACTATTTACATAGAAGTTACGTCACAAAGCCCCCACTTCCGAACTTTGATGCGCTTTATCTTGGTGATTTTTCATTGATTTGAATAAGAAAAAAATACGTGTTCAATATTTTTTTGGTAATTTAACCGGCGGATTAATTAGAATTTGCAGTTTCGTACCCCGTCATCATCCCTATTTGCTTCAAAATGTTTTATAACTGAAAATTTCATAACAGTAAAACTCAATTACACGGCCGCTGAGTTTTCAACCGACATTGGCCCATAAAGAGACCTCATAACTTTTAGTAAAAATGTGCCTATAAATTATGTTTTGTTTTACAGGGAGTTATAGGCATAACGCTGTTTGAAGAAGCTTCGTCCGTGAGATGGTGGGCTGGCGCTATGTTGATCGTGTTCGGCCTAGCGTTGGTGGCGCAGCCTAGGACCAGGAATAAAAAAGAATGAAGCCTATCATGATTATAATTATGTACACTCAGCGTCATCAATAGGGTTAAAATATCTTAGACAAAGAGGGCCATGAGTAAATTCAGTGACACTATTTGAAGAAATCATTCCGCTAATATATTAACTAAAGTACAAATATTTTTTTATGATATAATGTAAGCTACTACTACAAGAAACTACATAATTAAAATAAATTAATATTATTTTAACAATGACAATGTTTTATTTATTGTTGTTTCCTGAATTTTATAAGTACCACCACATTGGGAACGAGTGTTTTGAAAATGCCCTTATTTTCTCTCAAGTTGTTGAGGAAAAATTTTGAGGAAACCAGCAAGTTGTGTAGTAGGCACCAAAAATTGTAATTCATCATCATCTGCCTAGAGACAGCCTGCCTACACGAGATAAGAATAAAATAAATTGTAGTTCTAAAAACTAAAAAACACGCTTTATTGGTAAGGATAATGGGACAAACTGTTTAAATTATTGCATTGTCATCGGTCCTTGATAAGTGTGCACAGTTTCAAGTCAATCCAACGTTTTGAAGTGGGTGAAAATCACGTTCAAAGATTCCGTTACATTGATACATTGTTACATTGATACATAGATACATACATACCAAGCTAATAAAAGCGTGTTAAAAACACAAACAATAATAAAAAAAATAAAAATAAATTACCCCGTGCGAGACCAAAAAGGCTCCTATATCAAAAAGAAAATAACGCTGCGCTGATATTCTGATAGGGCCCACTGTTGATGCCACGGACACATTTACGGAAACGGATCATATTATCATATTTAAGAAATAAAAAATAGAACAAGATATATAATATCAAAATAGTATAAATAAACACAGTAGGTGAGTCGCTGTATGTAAGTGTATACGTATAAAATAAATATCTAAAAAAAACAATAAAATAAATATACGACCAAAATCTCGACGGCTCCATGATCATTTGTCAAAACCGTAGACAAACGACAGAGCGCGTGTCAATCTGTGGTCAGCGTCGCGTCAGCTGTCAAAATGAAAAAAAAAAAAATAAAAAAAAAAAAAAATGTATGTTATAATGGGGTCGGCTTCCAGTCTTACCAGATTCAGCTAAGTACCAGAGTTTTACATGGAGCGACTGCTTATCTGACCTCCACAACCCAGTAACTGGGTAACACGGTACCGTGGTAATACGGTTTTTTTTATTATTATTGATAGGCTCGCGCTTGACCACTATCTCACCTGATGGAAAGTGATGATGTGGTCGACGATGTAGCGCGCTTACCTAGAAGAAACCTATTCAATCTTGACTTAAAGACTCCCAGGTTGTAGCTCTCAGGAAATACAGACTCGACTCCGGCAGGGAATTCCACTCCTTAGCTGTACGCATAATGAAAGTATTCCCAATACGTTTGGTGCGTATGGGTGGAATGTCCACCATATACCGATGACACATCGCCGTACGTCTTGTATTCCGATAATGGAAAGGGCTAGGAGGAATTAGTTCATGCAATTCCAACGCACACTCCCCGAAATGTAACCGATAAAAAACCGACAGACTGGCAACTTGGCGCCGATGTTCAAGGCTCTGGAGCCTAGACTTGACCAATATCTCATTGCCGATGAGCCTCTTGGCCCGCTTTTCGATCGACTCTAGTGCATCCAGCTGGTACTTGGCAGATCCGTCCCAGAGGTGAGAGCAGTACTCCATGCATGACCGAACTTGCGCCTGATACAAGTTGAGCAGCTGTTCTAGCGTGAAGTATCGTCTCACCTTTGCAAGGATCCCCAACTTTTTGGCAGCTAGTTGAGCTTTTGCCCCAATGAATGGACCAAAATTGAGGGTCGATGTCAACGTAACGCCAAGAAGCTCGAGATGGTCCGTTATCGGCACGGTTACGCCGCGGCAAGTAGGAGCCGGGTGGAATTGGATCCTTTTAGCGGAAAAAAGACACGCCTGGGTTTTAGCAGCATTAAACCTGACCAGATTGGCATCGCCCCATTCGGAGACTGCTTGCAAGGACAAGTTCAAGCGCTCCACCATGGCCTCCCGGAGAGACTGGATCTGAGGCCCGGTAGCACGCGCGTTGGACAAGTATCTCTCAGCAACAGTGCTGTCGTCTGCATACCCAAAAGTGCCGGGTTTTAGCAGATCATTTATGTGCAACAAGAACAATATTGCTGAGAGTATCGACCCCTGAGGGACCCCGGCGTTGATATCCCGTTGGTCAGACGAGCGGCCATCAATAACCACTCGTATAGACCGGTCCCTCAGGAAGTCTGCGATCCAATCGCACAGACCACCGGGCAGACCGAATGACGGAAGCTTACCAATAAGGCTCTCATGCCAGACCCTGTCAAAAGTCTTCGAGAAGTCGAGGGAGACGGCAAGCGCTTCCCCGTGCCTCTCGATGGCTTGACTCCATATGTGAATGGCATACGCTAGAAGATCCCCAGTTGACCGATTTCGGCGGAAGCCATATTGGCGGTCACTGAGGATGTCGTTAGCTTCTAGGTATGCCAGGAGCTTGGAGTTGAGCACCTGTTCCATACTCTTACAGAGGATGGACGTAACTGAGATGGGTCTATAGTTGGCCGGGTCAGCCCGACTGCCCTTCTTGGGCACAGACTGAACGTTAGCTTGCTTCCAAGCATTCGGTACTTTTCCAGTCTCATATGAAAGGCGAAACAGGCGAGTCAGGATCGGAGACAGTTCAGGCGCACAAGTTCTTAGAACAATTGCCGGTGCCCCGTCGGGGCCACTAGCCTTGTTCACGTCAAGATTCCGCACCACCCTACGGACGTCTTTTTAATGGATGCGAATGTCCGACATACTCGTCTCGCATCCATCAGGAGAAGGAGGGGGCCGCGCGTTACCAGAATCCAGGCGTGAGGATGCCGCAAAAAGAGAGGCAAACAAGTTTGCTTTCTCCTCAGCGGAGTGGGCCAGCGTTCCGTCGGGTTTCAGCAGTGGTGGTAGTGAGGGCCGGCAAAAGTTCGATTCTACCGACTTAGCCAGGGACCAGAACCCTTTACTACCGGCTGGATAGGAAGCAAGTTTGGACCCAATACGGCTTATGTGGTCAAACCGAGCCCTTCGCAATACCCTCTTGCAGGACTTGGCAGCCCTATTGAAGGCTCTCTTCCGCTGGCTGACGTCGCTAGCTTTGCGCGACCGAGCGTCGACCCAAGCCAGGTACGCCTCATGTTTCAGCGTGTTGGCACGATTGCACTCGGCGCCAAACCATGGCCGGTCAACGCTAGACATTGCTACGTCAGAGAACGGAATGAAGTACTCCATTCCCTGACGCAACACGTCCGTCACGGCGTCCGCGCACGACGAAGGATCAGCCGAAGAAAAGCAAATGGGCTGCCAAGGATAAGATGCGAAGAAAGAACGCATCCCATCCCAATCTGCTGACCTGTACCGCCAAACCCGCCGAGTGCCTCTTGGGCTGGGATCGGGCGGGGAGTAGATGGATACAGACTTCACCAGACAATGGTCGGAGCTACCCAAAGGTGAAGATACCGACACAGAGTAGCGGTCTGGATCTGTTGTCAGCAGAAGGTCCAAGCAATTGGCAGTGTGCGAATGAACATCCGGCACCCTTGTTGCTCCCTGGACCAGCTGGGCGAGATTTAACGCAAGTGCAAGCTGTCAAAGATCTTCAAATAACAGCCGGGACCAACGGCTTAACGTGCTTTCCAAGGCACGGAGGAAACTCGGTATGTTGAAATGGTCACCCATCCACTGACCGACCTTGTCAAGCGTTGCTTAACCTTGATGATCGACCCGTGCGATTGTAATTATGTTTCACAAAAAGCTAAATAAAATCTGATAACCGAAAAAGTGCTTATCTACTTAATTCAGCAAAGGAAATTGAATCAAAGAACAAATACAGTAAGATTCGATTTCGATACAGACAATCTAAAACAGGAATATTTATAACGCCAAACCGGAATTAATTTCGCAGAGGGACCAATCCAGAAAATGGCCAAAAAACAGTCTGCCCTCAATTTGGCCGAGTTTGCGAACTTACATACCTACCTAGTGCCTGCATGTACTGGACAGCAAGTATTTTTATTATATTCAGAATTTAACTTATAGTATTCGCACTCACGTATTCGTATTCACGAGTACCTACTTTCACTCGCTGAAAGATACCCAAAAAATTTAAAGTCACCTATACAAATGTAGGAAGATTCAATTTCGATACATACAAATCTATAAGTAAAATTTAAAAAACCTCCGATATATTTTATTTCATAGACCGTACTTCATAATTTATCTAGTAGTAGACGCGCTTCGATCTACAATCTATTGAATACGTAATTATGACACGATCTTGTGGGAGTAGCCCGTTTCAAACATTAATACGCCAATAACTTTTGAAAGGTTGAAACGAATTTCATCAAACTAAACATAGCTCGACTCTCGATAAAGTTACCTTTCAAACAAAAAAAAAACGAAATCAAAATCGGTTCATCCGTTTAGGAGATATGATGCTACAGACAGGTACACAAATACACATATGCACAAACAGACAGGTACCTTCGAAATTGAATTAATCTGCAAATAGGGGACAAACGATCGTAAATGACGACGACTGTCGCCAACGACCTTGATGGAACAAAAGGCGCAATCGTTTCACATCCGTGCGGCCCAAAATTTAGGAGGCTTTGTACTTTCCTTATTATTATATGACTTTAAATAAAACAGCCTCAGATCAAAATGTAGGTAAATAAATTGTCTTTTAGATGGTGACAATTTCACTAAAATACGCCAGGCGGTTTTGGTGCGGTTGTCGTTTTTTGTCCGTGTTAGTCATAACTTTACAAATTATTTACACTATGTTGTACGAATAAAACTCAAAATCTTTTACATCTTAAAATTAATAAAAAAACTTTTTTACAAAAAAATACCACCGACTTCCAAATAAGAAAACTACAAAGTGAAAAATAACTTTATTTTTGGAAGTCGGTGTCTTTCGAAGGTCTGTACCATTTTTTTTGCGTTATGGACACCGACTTCCAAAAATAAAGTTATTTTTCACTTTGTAGTTTTCTTATTTGGAAGTCGGTGGTATTTTTTTGTAAAAAGTTTTTTTATTTTTCACTTTTTAGTTGTACCTACCTAATAGGCAAGTTGTTTAGTAAATTTCCTATAACGCCAGAATAGATTACCCGAATATCATGAAACTTGAACAAAACCGATCAAATGAGAGATCTGCTTACCCCTTAAGACCGTACTGGCGTGATGTTATGTTATGAAATGGTATAAACAATAAACAGAGATGCGATTGCAGCAGTCCCGAGAGATTTGCCGTTATTTATTGAAGAGTTCTGTTGTATATCTTCGTCAGATCTCCACCAAATCAAAATGGGACCAATTTCGGAACATATTCTTTCAAACAAAAAAAGAATTTTCAAAATCGGTCCACAATTGACGGTGAAATCGGTGAACATACATAAAAAAACATACAAGAAGTCGAACATAGAACCTCCTCCTTTTTCGAAAGTCGGTTAAAAATGGTCTCATTTAACATATATTTTTTCAAAAAATTACGTCTACCGAATTCTACTACGTAGCTGTTTAGACGTGATTCACATTTTAAAATCAGCTACTAAGGGGTATCTGCGCCTTAAGGTAGCTTTCGATATTTGCGATCGTTTCTCGAGTACTACAGGCTGACTACCGTTCCGTTGGCAAGATTTCAAGGGTTGAAAGTACTCATGGATATAAAAATATCTTTTACTATGGCATCAAACCTGAAATCACGAAAAAAATATGGCTGTTCCCTACATTTTGTCAAGTTGCGACCAGAGGCCAGATATACAGCCGCTTTCATGTAATATACTGGTACTTAGCTACTTCCGGTTACGGAGCTGGACACCGACTCTAATATAGTTGGGCAAAGCTACGCAGATGCGAATATAAATGACTGCACAGCTGTTTCTTGCACACTAAAAGTTGTATGAATACTTACTTTTACCCCTCAAAAAATTGCAATTCTTTATAAATTTGCGAAGATCCAGTATCGAACAAGACCAATCTAAAACAAAAATATTCACAACTTCAAAACGTTTTTATTTGTAGGTGTAGGGTAGGTGTAGGGTAGGTGTAGGGTAGGTGTAGGGTAGGTGTTGGGACAACAACACGCGAGCTGCCTGCAGCTCGCGCACCAAGCAAATACTAGTATTTATATAAAACTAGCTGTTCCCCGCGGCTTCGCTCCCGTTAACTGGCTACCTACTTACCCTCTCCTACCTACCTACCTACCATACCCTACCCTACCTACCTACCTTGCTACCCACCTATTCTACCTACCTACCTACCCTACCCTATAAATCCAATATTCTTAGTGACAGTCAGGCTGCAATCAAAGCCATGGCATCCTACAAAGTGGACTCCAGACTTATTCTGGATGCCGTCCAAACCCTAAACAGGCTTGGGAAGCATAACAGGGTAATACCGATGTGGGTCCCTGGGCACAAAGGAATCCATGGTAACGAAGTGGCAGATGAACTGATAAGAGAGGGCTCAGCAAATGCTTTTGTGGGTCCAGAACCATGTGTAGGCATTTCAACGTGTCTCGTAAAAGCCACATTTAGGCAGTTTGCAGATCACAGACAACGAACACATTGGCTGTCTAATACCGGTCTACAACACTCCAAGAAATTCCTCGGTTGAACGTTCAAGGCCCGGGAATGCATTTGGAATAAGAGCAGGGGGCCAATACACTACCTGCGTGGGGCCTTTACTGGGCACTTTGGAAACAACTACATGCTCATGAAGATGGGTCTGACCGCACCCATATGTGCAGGTTGTGTGGGGAGCATACGGAATGCATGGAGCACCTTCTGTGCACATGCGATGCACTGGCTGGTAAGCGAATGAGTCTTCTAGGGGTTGGATATCCAAAACCAGAAGACTATAGGCTCATATCTCCTAGTCTCGTTGTAAAACTCATGAAAAGAGTTTTCAACGAGATTAGGGAGGTGTAAGTTATCTAGGGGACCACAATAGATGCCAATGGGTCGAAGTGTCCGGGTTATTTCTCGGCCCCTCCACAAAATAAGATAAGATACGAAGATGTAGGGTCTTCCTACCTACATTTTTTTTTTGTGTCATAATTTTGTCCTTCCCCAGGATGCTATCTATATACATGCCAAATTTCATTGAAATCCGTTCAGTGGTTTAGGCGTGAAAAGGTTACAGACAGACAGACAGAGTAACTTTCGAATTTATAATATAACTAGCTTCTGTCCGCGGCTTCGCCCGCGTTCAAAATTCAAAAAAAGAATGCTTCAATTGCCACCAAACTTTACAGGATTATCCGCTGGATCAATCTAAAGATTCACTGAAAATTTCATTAAAATCGGTCCAGCCGTTTCGGCGTCTATAAGTAACATACATACATACTTTCTCTTTTATATATATATATTAGTATCGTATATCTTTAAACGAGCAATTCTTGTATATATAATAATCTGAATCTCGGAAACGGCTCCAACGATGTTCATGAAATTTAGTATGCAGGGGGTTTCGGGGGCGATAAATCGATCACATCATCTAACCTACTAATGTTCCCACTGCTGGGACACAGGCCTCCTCTCTGTGAGAGGGAATGGGCCATTATCCACCAAGCGGGCCCAGTGCGGGTTGGTGGATGTCACATGTCTTCGAATTTTTGGTTCTAGGACATGCCGGTTTCCTCACGATGTTTTCCTTCACCGTTTTGAGAGCAGTGGTGATGAAATAATTTACACAAAGTAAAACGCCTGCCTGGGAACCCACGACCTACAACTTGTAAGTCGCGGCCGATACCACTGGGCCACCACTGCTCTCTAATCTCTAAAATCGATCTAGCTAGGTTTAACTTTTAGAAAACGTCGTTTTCTCTATTTTCACCCGAGCAGAGCTCGGTCACCCAGGTACTGGATACTATAAACGAGCAATATATAATCAGGTTCTCGAAAAGAGCTCTAACGATTTCGATAAATTTGCAATAGAGCGGTTTTCGGGGGCTAAAAATGGATTTAGCTAGGTCTCATATCTGAGAAAACTCGATTCCGTCGTATTTTCACGCAAAAAGATTTCTGGAAAAAAAAATTATCTCTATTTTCACCTAGGCAGAGCTCGGTCTTCCTGGTACTATAAATTAATCAAAGGAATTTTTTACTCTAGTTCTTATTCAATTGCCTGTATTATTGTAAGTGACAAGTCGCTCGGGTGTTCCGGAGTGATCCTCACTCATCTACACCGCACTGGACGACCGATATAGCTGCGGTATTTATTAATATCTATTGATATTTATTAGTGATTGTTTCTTAAATCTAAACTTATACAAAGGTAGGATTAAATAGTAGGGCGCAGATCAGAGTTCAGTGTTATCCCTAAGATAACGAGCAGAAGCTCACTTTATCCCTTTCTATCTGATGTCACCAAACAACACTTTTTATTTTTTATTTTTTTGGTAGGCTCGGTTTTGATGGTTAGCAATGATGTGATCGACGGTGAACGGCACGCTTACCTAGAAGCAACTAATATTCACTCTTGACTTAGAGACCCCTAGCTTGCAGCTATCAGGAAACATTGACTCCGTCATAGAATCAAATCACCGCTAGCTGCATTCTAATAACCATTAAAGCTAACAAATACAAATCTGACTTAATCACTTCTTTCCATGGCATGCCCATCAGCCATAAAAGCTCTCATAAATGGACTTACAAAACTGACTCAAGTCTTCTTTTAAAAACAGATTAGCCCTAAATCCAAGACCAAAACTCACACTAAAGACATCGACATAAATGAATCGACAAGCGGCCGTCCCTCCAGGGTTTTATAGACGCAGTGTCGCCACTCGCCGCCGACCGGGTAGGCAACCGACGGCAGTGGCGCGCCGGCAGTCGAGCACGCCGCACGCGTCCCGGACACGTCGCGCTTCGCCGCACACACTAACACGATCGATAACACAAAGACGCGACAGTAAAAACAGAAAATAGTACATTGTGATACAAGGGTGGGAAGTAGGTTATTGCAAACGAGCTGACATTAACAAGCCCGAGCCGAAGGCGAGGGTTTTTAATGACACGAGTTTGCAATAACCTACACACCCGTGTATCACACGACGTTTTTCAATACAGTTGTGAGAAACAGTAAAAACAAATCAAAGAATTAGATTTGTTTATTCACAAAAAATAAAATTTTCAATATGGCGCGTTTTTGCAACTGGACATATTTTTTTACAAAGAAAACAGCCTATACAGCCTATTAGATTTTTGACAAACGTTAATGTGAAAATAATTAACTTAAAACTGTTAATTATATTAAACAACTTTAAAAAAAAAAAGTGAATTCAATGCTAAAACGTACGGCATCATTAATTTTTCCTCGTATAAAATCGTATCCCATTTTATTCTATGTATGAAAACTCCTTGCTACTATACTTTTTTAAATTGACTTATGGTGCGTTTTTGCAACTGGACTTATTTTTTTACAACGATATCAGCCTATACAGCTATACAGCCTATTCGATTTTTGACAAATGTTGATGTGAAAATAATTAAATTAAAACTGGTAATTAAATATATTAAACAACCATTTAAAAGACTTTTGAGAATTCAATGCTAAAACGTACGGAATCATTCATTTTTCCTCTTAGAAAATCTATCCCATTTTATTCTATGTTTGAAAACTCCTTGCTACTAAACTTTTTTAAATTGACTTATAAATTTAAAACTAAACTGCAAACATAATGATCGAGCTCGTAAACAAAAGTCACGACCGCGTAACAGAAAGATGCCTATGCGTAAGATTTAACTTTCGAATCATAATTATAGCCTCTGAAAGTACGCCATGTTTAACAACTGTATTGAAAAAAAACAAACGCTTAACCAGCCAGTGCTCCCCAAACATCATGTCAAACTTTTTATGTAACCAATCTTAGATGGCAACATCGATAGCGCGTGGCGCACCGGCGTCAACAATGTAGTCATAGTGACGCGAACGTGTTGACAGTTTGACAGAACACGACGCTAAAATATCATCGTTGATTTTTAAATAAACATGTTTACAAAACGTTGTGTGTTGCTTGTTATATATTGTTAAGATGACGACAATAATTTTATTGGTTTGAATAATTTGGATAGTAATATACGAAAATGGGAAATGGAATGAACAAGGTAATTATTTTTATTTATATTTTAGCTTATTTTTACCTCATATAAATTAAAATTGTACGAGGAATGTGCAAGCGGCAATAGTTACGTAACGGTCTCGTAGCGGCTCGTAGCGCCCGCGTAGAGGCCGTAGCGGGATGCAGGCTACGCGGCTACGGCGACGCTCGTAGATACTTTTCTTTTCACGAAGAGATGATAGAACACTTATGTACTTGGTGACGATTATTACCCTAAAATTAAGCCTCTGTTTTTCGTATAATTTCAGAACTGTTTTATTAAATTACTTGCTCATTCAAATAAACTTATCTTATTTAATGCCATGCAATAGCATGAAATCTTTTATAAATAAAATCAGAGGAATATTTTTCATGCTCTGTAGAATTTTTATTGTAATATTTTATTATCTAGTTTATCTTCATATTTTATAATAACACATCTAGTCCATGTAAATACATACTAAACAACCTGATTTTTTATTAACTTTGTAAAAAAAAAAAAAAACTATTAATAAACATAACCATTTAAAATAATCTCATTGCATCTTGCGCGAACAATCTATTAAAAATGAAAATTATAAAGTTATATAAAGTTAAGAGCGTATGTCATGCTGTATATTTGCACCTTAATGATGGCCTGATGGTACGACGCAATTTAAATTGCGACTATTGGCGATATCGCGCAAGTTAGAAAATTTCAAGTACAAATCGGTACAATTGCATGCCATTGTGTCCATTTGCTCGTACTTGCAATTGCATCTCATTGTGTCCATTCTCATTGTGTCCATGTGCTCGTACTTGCAATTCCGTGTGATATAAATCGACTCGCGTCGAGTCATCAGGCAAGTCGCTTACTAGGGATCGACAAGAAATGTTTTCGTGTTCCATTCTCCCCTGCCCACAGGCACGCCATCATTTACTCCCGTTTCTTTCGTATAGTTCCTCACAAAATCCAGCCTTTCTTTAGCCATAACTCTTCTAGTGACATGCCTTTCATTCTATCATATTTCTTATCTTCTTCTTATTTCGTGTGAGGTGTGGCCACCTCTGGTGTCAGAGTTAATTAAGCCGCCTCTGGGAATCCCACAGGCCTCTGACTTGACTATTTCAGACTTACATTAAATAAGTAAGTCCAGGTTTCCTCACGATGTTTTCCTTCACCGTTGCCTGTGATATTAAAGAGGTACATTAATTCATCTTCCAGCCTATAGCATAAATGAATTAAATTGTGAGTTTGTTTAAATTTTTGTATATTTATAATAGTGTCATCTCTGGAAATAGTAGAACAGTGGTGGCCTAGTGGTAACTGCCGCGACTTACAAGTTGTAGTTCGTGGGTTTGAACCCAGGCCGTCGCTTTACTATTTGTAAATTATTTTCATCACCACTGCTGTCAAAACGGCGAAGAAAAACATCGTGAGGAAACCGGCATGTCTTAGAACAAAAATTTGAAAACATGTGATATCTACTACTTTGTTGACTATCTATCCGGCTGATTTTTCAAAAAACAATGCTTATATTATTTGATCCTACAGATGACTTTTTAGTTTTACCCCCTTAAAGGTTGAATTTCCAAAAATTCCTTCTTAGTGGGGAGCACTAAGAAGGAACTACATCACAAAAAGAAAACCTGTACAGTAAAATTCTTCTAAAATCTTTAACACCCCCTAACTCGTCTTCTAGGGGTAGTTTTGAAAAACTAATAATGAAAACCTTTACTATTTACTTGGGTTAGTATTTATGCCAAGTTTGAAATATGTAAGCCCAACAAATTTCCACCTTTTTACCTCCTTAGGGGTAGAATTTCCAAAAACCAATAAACACATAAATTCTTTTTACCAAGCAACAGCGTATGTAAAAAATTCACGTGTCCATAACATACAATCTGTAGAAATTGCATACAAACTTTCAACCCCCTTTTTACCGGGTGTAATTTCCAAAAACCAATAATAATATAAATTCTTTTTATCAATCAAAAGCCAAATTAAAAACTGTAGACATTGCATACAAACTTTCAACCTCCCTTTTACTCCTTTGGGTGTGGAATTTCCAAAAATCCTTTATTAGTACGCACTTACATCACTTGAGGAACCTCCCTGCCTTTCATCTTTATACGTCAAGCGGTTTTCGATATTTCGTGATGAGTGATTGACCTTGCGCTTTTAAATATATAGATAGATACTAGATAGATATTACTGTAGTTAGACTTAATTAAGTCTACAAAGTTTCAACTCCATGGAACAATAACTTACAATTATCATGACTTAATATTGGGGTTCCATTTTAGTTCAGTAATCAAATTACGTACAAGATCCTAAAGGCTGATAAAAGGTATTATAACGAGTTTAAATTAATATTACATATAATATTACTTGTATAGCTACAAGTAATATTATACGTAATATTAATTTAGTAGTAAGTAATAACAGCCACGCGGTTCGATCTTTAAGTTTAAGCAATACTTGCCGAAGTCGGTTCGTGGATGGGTGACCATCTAAAACATATCGAGAGGCCTCCGTGCCTCGGAAAGCACATTAAGCCGTTGGTTTCGGCTGTCTTTTGTTGATCTTATTTAGTCGTTAGGTAAATAAAGTAGAGCAGTGGTGTCCCAGTGGTATCGGCCGCGACTTACAATTTGTAGGTCGTGGGTTCGAGCCCAGGCAGGCGCTTTACTTTGTGTAAATTATTTCATCACCATTGCTCTCAAAACGGTGAAGGAAAACATCGTGAGGAAACCGGCATGTCCTAGAACCAAAAATTCGAAGACGTGTGACATCCACCAACCCGCACTGGGCCCGCGTGGTGGATTACGGCCCATTCCCTCTCACGAGAGGAGGCCTGTGTCCCAGCAGTGGGAACATTAATAGGCTGATGATGTGATGTGATGAAATAAAGCCAGAAACCAGAAAATCTAACACCAGTCTTACCAAGGACTACCATGTTTACCAGTTATAGGGGTGGAGGTCAGATAGGCAGTCTTTTCTTGTTAAATTCTGGTACTCAGCTGCATCTGGGTAGACTGGACCACAACATATTGGGAACGATCACGATCACCCACCACCAAGATCTTATTATAAACGCCTACATTCTAGCGAATAAATGATTTGATTTGATTTGATAAAAGTTAGGCGGTTTGATTGATTCAATAAGTATTACTTAAAATTAAAAAAACTCGCAGAATTTAAGCTTAATACTAAAAACAACAAAAAAATGGGTGGCTCATGAAATACCACTCATATTACACCCAATAATAAATAAGCAGACCCGTCTTTTCGGGTACTTAATAAAAATTCAAATTAAATAAAAGTGCGGTCTCTAATACATCAGCCAAACATACCGAATAAGTTGTCAATTTATTCCCAACCCAACAAAACAGGATAATATTTGACATCAAACAATATCTTCGTCTTACAAGAATCAATGTTTCAAAATTAGAATACCACCGAATGATTGATAGGCCAATACCATGGCAGCTTAGGTCATAACATTTGACGTACCTTGCCATAGACATGTTTACGTTTCCAGGGACAAGTCATAAAATTGGCAATAGACTCAAGAGTCACAGTTTAGCTCGTGAAACGATGGAATTGGGCAATAAGACCTATTTTAGTGCAATTGTATTTGATTACGTGAGCACTGGGTAGTAGGTTGGTTCAATGACTTTTCATGAAGGGAATTGAATAAGGTGTGAAGGCCCATAGGTCATCAAACTGGTCGGTCAATGTAGTTGGTGGCTAGGGGAATTACTGTCGCTTTAAGTACTTTTTATATGTATCGAGGTAGCTATATTATTGCCAACCGAGCTTAACAAAGAAAAGTTATTTGCTAGTTATTTTACCACGCGAATACTTAAAAAAATAAGGATTCCAGGATTTTAGGTCAAAAGTATTTAAACTTTTAACAACTTGCTATAGAAACTCTAAAAAGAAGAAAATCTCTTTTAAGATCGTAGTCGGCAGACGCTTTTTTAAAAGTTTTTATTTGACCTATAGAATAGAATAGTCAGTACTTAGAACGATTTTATCATTCGACGGCTGGTCAACCAGTGGCTAATCAATATGAAGACATTGAATACTTAGATCTACACATCAAATACGAATGCTATTTGTATTTGAAGTATAGATCTAAATTCTATAGATGGCGGGCTCCGAAATCAAAGCGCTAACCCTACCGAGATCCCCAAACTACTTAACTATCCAAAAGCTCTTTATTTGCGGATAAACCAAATACATCTTGTTTCAAAGTTAACCGAGATACAGCCAAAGTTGTTTCGCTAAGGAATCCGGTATTAAACTATTTATTTTTCGACGAGTAATCGATTTATTCGGGATCTTGACACGGGGGTCAAGACTTTGCCGCCACTAAAGTGCAGTCGTGCAATGTTACGATTTAAGAACCATAGTGTTTTGTATACTCCATTGTTTTACCCTACGTGCCTTTCGAAAGACGCCATCGCTTTGTATTTTAGTTATGGTACTCGTACTAAAACATTTTGAAGCGAATTCAAAAAGGAGGAGGTTATCAATTCCACTGTTTTTAGGGTTCCGTAACCAAAGGGTAAAAACGTGACCCTATTACTAAGACTCCACGATCCGTCTGTCTGTCTGTCTATCCGTCTGTCTGTCTGTCTTTCACCAAGCTGTATCTCATGAACCGTGATAGCTAGACAGTTGAAATTTTCACAGATGATGTATTTCTGTTGCCGCTATAACAACTAATACTAAAACCAGAATAAAATAAATATTTAAAGTGGGGCTCTCATACAACAAACGTGATTTTTTGTCGTTTTTTGCGATAATGGTACGGAACCCTTAGTGCGCGAGTCCGACTCGCACTTGGCCAGTTTTTTTCGTTTGTAGGTACCTTACTATAGAACTTGCTCATTAGGGCCACAACAAAAATACAACTGACTTAAAAAAAAAACACTACAAATTGAAAAATAACTTCAATTTCGGAAGTCGGTGTCAAAATAAGAAGAAACAAAAACAGGAACACCGACTTCCGAAATTGAAGTTATTTTGCACATTGTAGTGGTATTTTTGAATAAAATAAATATTTTGAATATAAACGAGATTTTTTGCCGTTATTTTGCGATAATGGTACGGAACCCTGCGTGCGCGAGTCTGGCTCGTATTTGGCCGGTTTTTTATAATTTTAATGCCTCAAAGATATGAAATTCATATCATTATTAAGATCGCACCTGTGTTTCCTGAAGGCTTCGGCAGAGGTATGTTAGGTACAGCCTCACTTCCCCAACTATGTTTAAATCCCATATTACATTTGGAGGCAAACCTAGTGCCATCAACCGGGCACTAATAATAAATCATAACGAACTTACTAATATAACCTACAAACATTCATACACGTGTCGTTTTTCCCCAAGTAAAGGGCGTTGGCAGATACCGCAGAACGCCATCTGCTACGATCCTTACAGATATTTAAGTTTCCTTCATATTTTCATAAACATATTTCATTTTAGATGTAATTCACACAAATCGTTACTAGTAAACGTTGAGATGGCAATAAGGTGCTAACCATGTATTTGTCATCAAAACCAAACATGTTTAAAAAAAATTTGCTCAATCGGTTGGAGATACCGGTGATACCTGTTTTAAAATTCAGCTGCGAGATTTGACCCAAACATACTAAACAACTAACAAGGCAATTTAAATAAGAACTTGTAAAAATACTGCATCCTGTCGAAGCGTAGACGTACAACGAGCAGGAAAATTTTAAGAAAACAACAGGTATTCGAACAAAGTTTTGTCCTTAATGGGTACGAGAACAGATGCTATCCTGATGGCTTCTATACCCATTAGTATAGATCCTATAATATCATATTTATTTCATATTACGGTCTCAACGGCTCTGTTTCTTAATTCCAATTTCAAAAGATTTAGCCGGAGATCCTATACAGTCCCATGTCATAAAGGGCAAGCCAGACGTCATTTGTCGGACATAATTCCAATTTCGGGCCTCCGCTGCGATTTCTTCTGCCAGACAAAGTAGATTACGGCTTGTCTTTTGGGATGGGATTTGGAGTATTGGATCTAGGAATTTAGCAGCTTTTATTCAATAAGTTTTGATATAATGCTTCACTAACCACACAGACACTTTCTTTACTTAGTAATGAGACTAGACAGGCAGCCATTCGCTCCCTTTTTTCAGATTATAATAAAATTATACTCGTATTCACACACTAGTGACGGGCAAATTAGTGCTGCCCTAAAACCTCAGGTATAGCCCACTATACGAATAGTTACAGCACTGATAACAGTATTTGTGCCACATGTTAAATTTAGTGTTGTTTTTTTTATTTTACCTTTGTATAGATTCTTTTACCGATTGTGAATGTGTGAACATTGTAGGCTTTCTAGATTTCTAGATGATTGTTAACATTTGTTAACTTTTTATTTCGTTTAACATTTTTTTTTTGTTTGTTTTTTTTAATTTCGTACGACCACATCGTCGCTTACCATCAGGTGAGATAGTGGTCAAACGCAAGCCTATCAACAATAAAAAAAAAAAAACTTATTGTCGGGCCTACGTAGTACTAATGCTGTAACATGGAAACATTGTAAACACAAAATTTTTAAAAGAATAACCATGGAGTTTCTTGCCGGTTCTTCTCCATAGGAAACGACTAACCCAAACCGTGCACCTTTTGTCGACGTTTTTTAAGTGCCCATGTAGGCCGATGTAAAATAAAATAAATTGATTTTGATTTTTTGGTTTTATACGTAGAAAACAACGATAATATTACCTACTTGAATATAATTAATAAGTCATCAGATATTGTAATTTTTTCCTTCTCTTCCTTTTTTTCGTTATTTTTTTATGATTAATTTCGTTGCGGGATTCAAGACAAATTTCTAAATTCTTCCTCCGGGACTTCGTCGAGCTTCATTGCCTTGGCGCTTTTCTGGTGGTCATCACTGTTGATTCTGGCTTTCAGGAGTTGCAGTGGTTTGGGAATAGTGCGGTGGGATTGTCCCAAAAAAAAAGTCTAAGAACTGAACAAATGGTAATGAAATTACGTTAGTCTACGATATTATTCCACGTACCTAATTACCGTAATTTAATGACGATAAATAGAGCAGTAGGGTCTGTCATTAAAATAGACAAAGACAAGACAACTTAACGATATTCTGCGGTATTTTGATGGCGGCTTCAAACTTCAAGACTGAGTTATCTTAGAAAAGTTAGGGCAATTACAGAAGTTAGGAGTGTCGTATAAAATGCTAAAAGCAAACATTTTTGCTTCCAAACTTCGCGGTAGAAAGACGAGAACAAAGGTCGATGAGAAAATTCGACACGAGGAAAATATTAGGAAACAAGTACTTGTGACAATGTAAAGTCAGGTTCGCACCTTTAGATTTGTTTTTGTATGTTCTGTTCACAATAGCAGTGGTGGCCCAATGGTATCAGCCGCGACTCCGGCGACCTCCGTAGCGTAACTAAGGTTGAGTGGGTGAAGCGAAACTCAGTGCCTGGCGACGACAAGCAAACATTAGGGTTATGCAAGTTGTAGATTGTAGGTTCGAGCCCAGGCAGGCGCTTTACTTTGTGAAAATTATTTCGCCACCACTGCTCTCAAAACGGTGAAGGAAAACATCGTGAGGAAACCGGCATGTCCTAGAACCAAAAATTCGAAAACATGTGACATCCACAATCCACCAACTCGCACTGGGCCCGCGTTGTGGATTACGGCCCATTCCCTCTCACAGAGAGGAGGCCTGTGTCCCAGCAGTGGGAACATTAATAGGCTGATGATGATGTGATGTTCACAATAGAATCTGTGTTACTGCTACACCGACCTAGAAATTATTGTATTATTTTTTCAATTTCAAAAAAATTAAGCTCAATTTCTAATTAAAAACGTGTGGTTGCCAATTAAATAAAACAGATTTCATGTATATTTCGTAATGAAATGGTTAGTCCAATTAAAAAATAATTTTATGTCAATCAGACATGGATGAAAGGTTTATGCAAATTAGACCTTTGTTATTTATTTGTACTTTATTACCCCACTGCCAAAGGAGGGTAATGTGTTTATCAGTCTGTGTATGTATGTATGTATATATGTTTGTTCCTATGTGGCGTTCCAGAGACCAAACGCGTCGGCCGATTTTGATGATTCTTACGTCAATCGATTCGTCTTTACCTTGTGAGTGTCACTGGCTACATTAAAATAAGAAAATTGAAATATGGCGGCTTTTGGGCGCCATATTGTGGGACTCCAAATATTTTTTTCTTCTAAACCCATCGTATGGTGTATCAAAATAAAGGTGATTTCAAAAATATATAACAATTGTACACATCGCCGTTTCCTCAATAAATAAAAATATAAAGGTCTTTGAAGAAAATATTTGAAAGCCGACGAAGGTATAAACGATTCAACTAAACCGATATATGTAGGTTGTATAGAACTGATACGTTCTCTAGTATCGTAACCTGCTCAGGTGTAAAGAATCACCTACCTATATCTACCGTAGCTCTAAAGCTTTTCTATTTCCAATGCCGTAAACCATCCGTAAACACATCAAGAGACCTGAACCTTTGAAAAACTATTTTTTCCACATTTTCCATCTCAGAACCAAATGGGCTCCTATGTATTAGTATAAGATACGTAAACTTTATGTTTGCTTCAAAAGGTTTTTGAAGGTCGTGGTAAATAAGTCCTTATAGAGTATGTTAGTATTTTTTTACTATCATCATCAATACTAAATCTGTAGAAAAGTATTTTTTGTACATCGAAAATATTTCAAAAAAAAATAGCCAGGGTGTTAAAGGATAACCAACAGAACCTATTTCCGGAATTTTTGGAATTTTTGTCTGTTCATATGTTTGTCTGTTTATTTGTGCACGCGCATCACGTGAAATGTACGAAACCAATGTAAGTAACTTTTATACATAAACGTTGTGCGCAACTTGAAGAATTACTTTTTTTTTTTTCATCGCAATCGGTTCGCTCTATCAAAAGTTAGATGAATTTAAAGTGTTCAAGAAGTAAAATTATCACAACACACGCAATTCAGATACCTACTCGGACCGTTGAACTCGATATTCGATAGATGGCGTTGTGCATTTGAAGTCATTTTATGCCTGGCGGTGTTAAGATTCTCCGCGAAATAATGATGACTATAGACACAAACATGGTAGGTAGTAGTAGGGTAGGCAGGAATGTAAGTAGGGTAGGGTTGGCAGACAGAGGACGGGAGCGAAGCCGCGCACAGCTAGTAAATAATATTTGGAGTTGATTTTGAAAATTAAATACATATGATAATGTCTTTATAGAGGTACTAAAGACTACTAAAGAGCTAATAGTTATACTAATGAACCTTTTTTTTTTCTTGAAGAAATCGAGACGTTCAACTTCAAGTGATTAATTCGAAAACTCATGATTTATGACCCTTGTTTACTAACGCATAATACAGTGGGTTCCCTGTAGGGTCCCGCGATAAAGATCACCCGTAATTAAGGTGTCATAGCGTTAATCCAAAACACAGAATACTAAATATACCAACTGCCTAGAGATTAACCCTTAGGCGAGCAAACCTTTTAAGCCTAGAACACTGAATTTTTGACGAAGGTTCCCATTCACTACGGACTAAGATAACGCGAGTTTTGATGACGCAGGCAGTGTAGTCCGCTGAGAGTTAACTTTCTAAACAGCATTTATTTTTAACCTCAACTCTCAAGCTTGACCTTTAAAAATAGATGCTGTTTTTAACACGCTTTTATTAGCTTGGTATGTGTCTATGTAACTATGTATCAATGTAACGGAATCTTTGAAAATGATTTTCATCCACTTCAAAACGTTGGATTGATTTGAAACTTTGCACACCTATCAAGGACCAATGACAATGCAATAATTTAGTCAAAGTCAAAGTACTTATGAAAGTCAAACAAAAATTAAAATTTACAAGTAATAAAAGTTGATTCTACCGTGCGCGTTTAAATAGTTTGTCCCATTAGCCTTACCAAGATCTTCAGAATTAGCGACTTTTTAGTTCAATTTACCATTAAAGCGTGTTATTTAGTTTTTAGAACTACAATTTATTCATAGGGATGCTGGGAAATGATCTATATTTAGCTAAAATAGCACTCAAGCAGAGAGTTTTGTTATAAATAGCAATTTAATAAGTAGGTTGATACAAGGTACTAAAATAGTAAATAAAAATTAAGGCTTAGGCAGTAACATAATGTTGGAGGTCTATTGCAGATGCAGCTTTGGCAACTTGCCATATTAGTTAGTTGACTCGCTATCTATGAAACCTATTACCAGGCTACTAGGTTACCCCAGATTAACCATTTGTGTAATGCACCTATTTGTTTGTAAGTTTATAACCACACGAAGTTTTGTTTAATAAAATTCTCATTTGGAACTGGAGCTGAGGAACTGTGCATATTTTTGGGTTAAAATCATATTTTACCAAGGCAACTTGTCCCACTCCCGGTGACGAAGCGATTAGTTAAGGACTATTTTATCGCCGAAGAAGTGAACAAAAGATACAGATGCCATGTCGATAAAAGAACCACATATATTAATAGTTAATCGCTGGCTGTTCACACTGCCGGCGAGTACTCTTTCACCATAAGTTTGTCGCAGCGACAAGAGCTATTCAAGATAATACTCGTTCAGCGATACTCGCTCGGCGATGCTCGCTTGGGGTCAGAACTCACGCCGTGAGACCAACCAAACAACGCGTGCAGCACTGACCACCCGAGCGAGTTGTGCGAGTAATCGCCCGTAGAAAAAAAATTGTCCCTCATAGCCGAGCGGTAAAACTATCGGCACTACACACTTGCTTCTCGCTGTTCGCCAACTCGTATCTATAATTCTAATCGCTAAAATAATTTTTGTAGCGGATCAGTCTTCCGGAGAATACCTCCTACAAACTAGATCACAACAACAGTTGGTTGGATGGATATTATTATGTCTGCCCAGCAGTGGGACAGCAAAGACAAAACAAATAAATCTAGACTACGTTAAGATTTGTATAAAGTGTACGATATGTTAATGTTAAACTTGTGATAAGATTTTTATTGCTCTCAACAAGATTCAACAACTCTGTAATAACAATAAAATATGGGCACTAGAACGTTTTCAATAAAACGATTAGCACAGATTTGAGTGTCGGTAATTCGACACTTAATATCATAATGTATTACAACTACAAGGTTAGGTTACCTAATCATCTAAGTTCTAGCCTTGATTTAGTAATATTGACTCGATTATGTATAACTTTATTAGGTAAACTGCTAATTCGACATGTAGCGGCACCAACGCCGCCACACGAACTAATGACATAATGACGTCACACAAATCCTGCATCGCGAAAGCAAAGTTTTCGGTGTGATATGCACACAAACAACAGTCCGACAATAACCGTTGGGCAGTTGCCCGGACCAGACACAACACCCGTCTGGTCGGAGGATCCCCCTTTTTCAATGGATATTTGCGGTACTTTACTCCCTGTCCCGCATACCTTCAAAGACACACTCTGTACTTACAATAGAATACGGTGTGGCGTGTTACTTACACAGTAACTGAGTATTAGGCAGCCCCTCCATGTAAAATATTGGAATCCAGCTGTATCCGCTTCGACTGGTATAGTCGACTCCAACATGATTGGGAAAAAATCTCCGCAGATGATGGTTGCAATAGAATAACATATCCAGCCTATAATGTTTCCACTAATAGGGCACAAACCTTCTCTCTGTGAGAGAGAGTGGGCTGTAATCCACCACGTGGATCCAGTGCGGATTGGCAGATTTCAAGTCTCCGAATCGTTGGTTCTGAGCCAGCCATACCGGTTTTCTCACTATGTTGTTTGAGAGCAGTGTTGATGGAATTATTTCATCATCATCATCATTATAATTTCAGCCTATAGACGTCCACTGCTGGACATAGGCCTCCCCCAGCGTCGCCACACTGATCAGTCCTGTGCTTTTCGCATCCACCGGACGCCCGCGGTCTTGACCAGCTCGTCGCTAAACCAAGAGGAAGGCCACCCAACGCTGGGTCTTCTGGTACGCGGTCACCACTCTAGAACTTTTCAGCCCCAACGGCCATCCGTTCTGCGTACAATGTGTCCTGCCCACTGCCACTTAATTTTGGCAATTCTTCGGGCTATGTCGGTAAACCTGGCTATCTTGCGGATGTCTACATTTCTGATTCGATCATGCAAGGAAACTCCGAGCATAGATCTCTCCATTGCCCTTTGGGTGAATTTAAGCCTTCTGATGAGGCATTGTGAGAAATTATTTACACAATGCAAAAGCCCCTGACTGAGTTTAAACCCACCACTACCACTAACTTATGCAGTTCGTAATTCGGGGCCGTCTCAGTGGGTCACCGCTACCCTTAAGAATATCGTGCGTTAATCATTATGTGACAGATATTACAGATCAGGGAGGTGACCATAAGCTCTTAGAGCGGCATCAATTTGAGATCGAGTAAGTGACAGATGTATACACGTCAGATACATCTGTCCCTTATTCGATCTTAAATTGATACCGCTCTAAGAGCTTATGGTCTCCCCCCAGTTGCGTGTTTGCCCTACATAATGTGCTCACACTCATAATCTTGAAGCTTGCGTGTATATCAACGCTACACTTGATTCTATTCATATGTTCCCATAACTTTCATAGTTAATGTCTGCTCACAACTGCAATGTCTTGCAGTCATGCAAATTTTTCATACCCAGGTACAGATAAAACAGGTACCTATTCTATATTTAGATTACTTTTATAAACGGAGTGGAAAAACAATACCTACTGTCTGGCTGCAAAAAAATAATAATAAAAGGAAAAGCTGGAAATGTTTTAAGTACAGTAGTAATTATTCTGTTTTGCTAATTGTATTACTTTACAAAATAATTACTGTCAACCTTTTCCAATTAATTTATAATTGGCAATCGTCGCCATTTCCAATCTCTGCAAATAAAACCGGCAGACACAAACTACACAAACAATTATTCTAGGGCGCCATCAAAACCGTAATTTCGTTTCCCTTCAGACAAATAAAGGATGGGTGGAACGGCTGTTTTCCTAGTGCGGTGACCGGCATTGTGCGGCAACCCCAATTTTTCCACCTGTTTACGTAAACGATGCTAGATTTAATTCGGAACGCGTTTCCCGCTGTTCCATACAACATACAACCTTTTACGTAAACGAAATACTTTCTTACCACAAAAGATACGATACAATCACTTCTGGTATCTTTTTACGAGTACAATCACAATAGGAAAGAGGTTTGGGGCTCTTTTCAGTAAGTAGATACCGATCGATGAAAGCAGTAGTAAATACTTGCAAGGTGTAGGTAATACTGCAGCCTTGTGAACTTTTGTGGATTATTAAATCATCTATTAAAATGACTTTTAAAGTGTTTGAAGAGCACGAGAATCTACGATACTTGGTACTAGACACCAGATAGGAATAAAATAAGTAGGTAGGTACTCTGCGGCCATTACAGAGGACATCGTAAAAACTCTAGTCTTATTTCTTTCTCATTAGGTAAATTGATATTTTATATTCCAATAAAATATCGAATATCAAATTTCTGAAAAAGTTGAGTGCTTTTATAATAAGCTGCAATCCACAGTAAATAATTCAAAAAGTGTCCATGTTTACTGAAAACGTTTGTGAAGTGTGTCTGCAAACATATTTTTTTTGTAAATACGGGCTCACTCAAAAATGTTTGTCGCATTCAACGCTGTCTCTATTTTGACGAATTTCAAAGCATTTCGCGACGCCCGCAAAATGTTGGCGCATTTCAAAACAAACAGAAAAAAATAAAGCTTGGAACATAACCGCAGTAAAAAAAGTCTCGAGTTCAAAATTGAAGGCAGTAAAATGTTTTTAGCACATGTGGGACGGAAAAATCTCTTACCACCAACTTTTTTATTTTAAATGCGGCACTTGTTTAGTTAGTTGTACAGGAAAATCTGACAAGCAGTCTTGCTAAGGGGTATCGTTTTACCCAGTTACTGGGTCGTGGAGGTCAGATAAGTAGTCGCACCATTTACAAAAGATACTGCATCCTCTTAGTCGGGCAGCCGACCCAACATAGTTGGTAATAGGCAGATAGATTGACAATTGACATACATAGGTCGTTTGTTCACGAGGTACCGCACGACACGATTTGCGGTCACGTTTTTAACACACGACACAATGCAGATGGTCTGTCATCCGTTCGTTTGTTCACTTGACACGATTCTGCAACGACACTGCAGTGCACTTGTATTGTATTCTATAAGCGCCTGACTGCGTGAGCCGTGCGGTGCGAAATGTCGTGTCGTCAACAAGCTCACACTTGTTTTTCACAGCTGCCGCTAAATCATCACTGCAAAAATGTCGCGACGACATAGACCGGCATCGAAAAACCGTTTGTAAATTTTGTCGCGTTTAGTGCGGTGTCGTACAATGAACAAACGGTCCATACAAATATATGGAGCTCTGAATCGTGACCACATTTTGTCGTGTCGTGTGTCGAGTCGTGATCAAACGGCCTTAGTTGTACACTTTTAGTGACTTGTACCAAGTTTAACGTTCACAATGTCGATTGCGAAGAAGTCGCCAAACCATATTTTTCTCGCAAACTTACTTTCAGTAACATTGCCCCACAAAATCTCGCTTTCCATTTCGTTGTCCGTGAACCAGTATCTAAGGATGAGAGATAGCGTATGCAAGCCTTGCCAAGTAGTTCAAGGAAAGTTAACTGAGCGCTGTCGTGCACTGCGGCCGTTTGGGGAAACCGGACATGACTTCGACTTCTCCCCGGTACGTTTTATAAGACGAACTTAGTGCAGGAATAACGATCGTATGTTTGTCCCAGTTAGAATAGATTTAGGGTCAACAAACTTTTTCCTTCGTGCCCCGTATAATATCTAAGGGAGAAGATTTACACACCAGAAAAAAAAGGAAAAACAAAATACAAAAAGGTTCTTAGCGAAAGTTGGGGGAGGACAAAAGCGCGATTACTTTTTTGCCTTTCAACAGTAATTCTCTGGCGTTGGCGTTTAGCCAATAAGTGATTGATTCCTCCTATATTTTATATCGAAACATCCAAGGGAAACAATGTTATATTTCACATTTAAAACTTCGTGAGAAAAGTCACATTTGTGCTGCCTTTTATGGTTGGTTAGCAAGTAAAACTGTGAGTAAGACCGTCTGGTTTGAACGAGTATCGACTCGACATACGGTGCCACACGCCATGTTCAGTCACGCGAATTGAACAAGTTTTTATCTGCGCAAAATTTCTTGGAACACAGTAATGTAAATAGATATCTTTAATTTAATGCTTGAGAAACTAAAGTTACGTCGTAGGCAACAACCAATTATTAGTGAATGAGTGCTTCCTAGTTTTTCTTGGAAGAAAAAAGTATAAATAAATAAATTGCCCCATCATCTTTCTGCCCTTATCCCATGTTACTTTGGGTCTGCGCAAAACGTTTTCTTCTTCCATACCGTCCTGTCCCCCGTCACGCTATCACTGACTCCCTTTTCTATCATATCACTCCTCACACAGTCCATAAATACATAAATTGCCCCGTGTCTGTACTTTAGTAAGGAAATACCGCGAAGGAGAATCCTTCGTTTTATATTCACCGAACTTCTGCGAATCAATTTTTCTAGCAACATCATAAAACAGAAAAACTGCGTTCACAGAAATTGAAAGGTTGCTTTTCGGGCAACGATCTAAAAATATTCGAGATTGGGAGGTTTTTAAACTAGAAATTCCCAACCAATACCTTTATGGAGGGTCCAAGTGTCTCTGAGGGACTATGAAGTAAAGGAGCTGCGCGAAACACTCCGGGAGGTCAAAGTACGATGACTTCCCAACTTGGTCCCTAAACCCCATAAGAGCCCTATTCTAAACAAGTGAATTCTAGCACAAAATCCTTACATTTTTGCAAGTAATCCCACTTCTGATGAAAAAACAACAAACCTCGTTTTGCATAATCAAAACCTTTTGGTATTAGAATAAACTAATTGCTGTTTCATAAAGTTAGGTATGGGTAGGAAATAATTATACCATTTGCGACGATAGCAAAATTAATTCCTACATACGGCAACTTTAATTAATGTTAGTTTAAAGCTTTGACAGCTTATTGTGAATTTATCAAACTTAGCTTAATTTCCTGCCGATCGATTATCTTTATTTCATAATTATGCTGGTAGACTTGTAATAGGGTGATAGGAGTATTATATTCACTACACTTCTTTAGTACAAATAAAATTTATCAAGCTGTTTTATATTAAAATTAAACATTATTAAAACATTGTAGGTACCTAAAGGCAAGTAGCGTGTTCCTTTGAAACACATTATCAGCAGTAATAATAAAAATAATTCACATTGTATCATTTGACTCATAATACTGGCCTTGGTAGCCTAGTAACAAACACACATCATTAATTTATTTTTGCTTGGCGTTTACAGAGGGATTCTGTTTCATACATTATGAAATTAATGAGTCGGACAAAGTACCGTCATATTTTGTAGGGATTTTAGTGGTGCCTCGAGGCTCTCGACTTCATAATAATATATCTAGCTGAAATTCGTGCTTTCTATGTTCTTGGTTGTTGGTTGTACCTACATAATTATTTATACATAACATGATATAATACGTTTTGTATTATATTGTAAAAGGTCTCTCAGTAACTATAGGTAAACATGGCCTCATTAATTACAGATATTTTTTATCAGGAACATTCATATAATTAATCTTGAGTATTGAGCCCGGCTACACGAGGCTTCGCCCACCACTTATTAAATTGAAATCCCAAAAATATCTTCATGAATCTCTAAGGTAAACAAAGCCAAAGTTTCATTTCGGAATCATATACCCGTACCCCTAGGTATTTTGTTCCCATATCTCGGTATATTTTGGCTCTCCTGCATGCTTGCAGCATTCTTGTGTAATAAAGTCAGCCAGCTGTCACTCGGGCTCTGAATCGCGATGCGGCAGACATATTGCCTTCCTGTTCGCTTTGTTGACTCCAGTCGAGCCGTAAGCCGACGCATCTGCGCATATAGAACCGTAACATTCTCTGAATAACAGTTTTCTCTGCTTTTATGCCTCAGCTTTTATTTTTGAGAAAGGTTCTGCCCGTTTGGATTCACGGGCAAAATTACGCAAATCAGTAGCGAGGCAAACACACGTTATACCCTAGCCACTTAATGTAAGAGTTTTTTTTTACATAAAAGACATGGCCTGAATTTGTATGGAGCTGTGCCCTAACAAAAAATATTCATGTACATTGACATACAGTACGTCGTATTAAAGCTTAGAGGTATGGCTTTACAATAGTTTAAGTTTTATGATCAGAAAAGAAGCGAGAGACACTATAAAAAAGATAACATCGTGATAAGATCAACGCAAGACTGCACCACAGACTAGGTTGCATTGCACCAGTGCAGTGCGCGTGCGTAGAAACGTCAAAATGACTAAGACGTTCGGATACACACTCTGGAATATATTGTCGATGCTTTCAGCATTATGACATGACGCTTGGCAGCTCAAAAAATTGTGTCTGCGATAATCTTAAAACCTTAACTTTTATTTTAGAGGTATTTACCTTAGCAATACGTTCTTGCAGTTGTCGTTGTTTTATATTTTTATCTGACCTTCAGGCGTACATCAGAAACAGTGTTTATCTTATGAGTGTATCCAGACGCAAATGCATTGCATAGTAACCGCAAATAAACAATTAACACACATATTTTTTTGGAATTTTTTGACGCCTTTTCTAGACAAATTTAATCTTTGCTGTTAATTTTTATTTATTTTACAAGTAATTTTCACATATTCATAATTACTGTACATTTATGTATTTTGATTGATTCGGAGAGCAGAATCTGGCCATGTCCTTTCACTGTTTCTTAAGTTTGTTTCACTGTTCAAGGATAGCCACTGCCTACTGTTTACCTGTTAAATTGAAAAGTCGAACTGAAATTGTAATAAAAAATCTGCCAGATAGCTGAAGCGTAACTGATCTTGAGATGGCGTAACAGGCCGTGAAGAATAATCCTACATAGCATCCTACTACATATAACATTATGAACAAAATCGTTTGCCAAATCTAGTCTAGCACAAAATATAGGAAGTTTCGTTTAAGTACCCCTGCCCCCGATGGAAAACTCAGCTGTAAAGGTCAAACCAGCCAAGAGACTTGGCCACAAGTCAACTGTTCTGAACTACTCACGCTAAGCCTGTAACGTTAACGTTAAGGGTACACTAGTCGACGGCACGAACTATTTTGTGCGCGGGGTTAAAATGCATTTTATATCAACCAACAACACGTGCGGAAGAGATAGATGCTGTGATGAGCAGTAGGAAGCTAGTTCGCTTACGAATACACAATTTTGCAAATTTGTAGCGAAATGGATAATGATTTAGGACGAAACCAAGCGCGCGAAATTTTATAAACAGACCTTTGGCAGTCTAGATATCATGAAAAAACGACTAAATCTATCTGTTCAAAATAAAATTATGTGCATTGTTGAACTACTAATCTATTCCTGTATGGAGGCCGTTTTGCAATTTTCCGTCTTCTTATGGTATTTATTTGCGCCCAAAAATGCGTTAAAATTTGTGTCGAAAAATACCAACTAAAAAGTGCCGCTATGCACGAAATTCTTCGATTCTACGTAAACAATGGAAGGTACAGTTGGAAATAAAGGTGTTTGAATTCAATTAAATTGAGCAGGAAGCTGAAAAATATGAATTTAAACTAAATCATCGAAATCTTAGTTCGAAATATTTTTTAAGTTTAGTTTCTCTTTTACGAAATGACATTTAGTTTTTCTCTGTTCTATGGAATGGTTAGACAGTTTGTTTTTAAAATGAATGACGTTACGTGTTGAGTAGCAGCGAGGCGAGTGTGCGTTAATACGATGAAACGGAACGTTTATTAACATTTTTTCGCGAAAATAACGGAATTTACATACTAGGTTTTCTTAATTTACTTTTTAAATGGTAAAATAAAATATTACACTGTAACGCTTTTCTTATTACTGCCCGCGAATGTGATTTCGTATATGCACGAAATTTTTAGTAGGCACTTTTTAGTAGGTATTTTTCGAGTCGAGTATAGCGGAATTAGAGCATAGCGGAACTAACCGGAAGTTTATACGGTACTAATAACAAATAGTCAGTTATTAAGATTTAAGATTTTTGATCTCCGAAACGGCTGGACCGATTTTGATGGGACTGTTAGATAGCTGGGAGTAACATAGGCTAATAACGGAAAATTAAAAATAAATATGCAAATTTCACGAGTTTGACGCGGACGAAGTCGCGGGCAACATTTAGCCCGCGACTTCGTCCGCGTCTAAATAATACTATATTCATCATCAATATCATTCTCTTGCCCTTATCCCAATTCATTTGTTTTTTTATTTTTTTTTGGATTAGTTGGTAATTTGGTATTTAATTTTAATCTTACTTTTCTTTACTAACATAATTTAAATACTTACTAATATTGGATACCGTTAAGGGTTTAATTTAAGATGTCAAAAATTTTGTATGTCGTTTTTGTGGCGAATAAACACTTTTTCTTTCTTTCTTTCTTCTTTCTATTTAGGTCTGGCACAACAATCTTCTTCTTCCATACCTATACATTAAGGCCCTTAATTCGCTTTAGTACCATAAAACGGTTACTTTCTAAAGCATACTCCTTAGTAACGGCTAGGATAAAAGGTTTGAAAAATATGTACTATATTTATTATTGACTAGCTTCTGCCAGCGGCTTCGTTTGCGTGAAAAGTGTTTTCTTATCCCAAGGGAACATTATATCGGGATGCAAACGCAAAGTAGCAACTGCTATTCCAGGCTATAATTTATCTCTGACCCAATTTTTTTTTTTTTGATAATCTAACTCCTTGGTTGACATGTTTCGTTCCATTTTTAAATTACACGACAGATTTGAGTTTGCTTATTTATTTGGGCGCTAAACGTCGACAGATATGGCTTTTCATACAACTTTTGCCGGCCAGCTCGCATGTATTTGGCCAGTACAGTAGTTTCGATTTATCTCAAAGAACGTTGTCAAAATAATACTCAAATTTCAAAGCATGTTTGAGATCAAATATTTTGCAAACAAAATTGTCCAAAAGGAGGATATTGATATTCTGGCACCGAGCGGGCGCACGGCCACTGCCACGTTAACATTGTGGAATATATACGCCTTAATCATCGTCTCATGAGTCCCATTTTTTACATCAATGTCATCATCTTTTACACAGATAATTTAAAATTGGTATAAAAAGTTAAACTTTTCCGCCCATGCCAGAACATAACCGTCAAAATAATTCAGGCATATTATTAAACATTTTCGCTGCTATCGCCGCCTCAGTCTCTAGAGTGTAATGCAATAACATATTATTACAGTTTTCATTGCAAATTGAACACAAACTAGAACATTATCTATTCGTAACTGTACAGTTTATCACTGCAAGTGCCTTGCGTAGCCATTTTGGCACAAATTCTAGTTAACGAGCCAATTAATTTGCCGCTCCAATACTTTGCAAGAAACAGAATTTTCAACCGCCAGACTGATTTGATTGCGAGCCCGTTGTGCCCGATTATTTGCCGAATAACTGTGCTTGTCACTGAATTTCGAAAACAGAATTATCCGGCTCAAGTCCGCCGCTTATTTCAATGGAATTTAAATATTCAGCGAATGTGCAATGATTTTGGAAACCCTATAAATACGAAGCAAAAATGCATAAGTTTTGCTGGGCTTCTTTGGTAATCTTATTTATGACCGTATGATAGTTTTTAAATCCAGTTAATACATAATATATTTCTTATTTTGTAAAACTTATTTATGATGATGAGAGAGAGAGAGAGAGAGCAGTGGTGGCCCAGTGGTGTCAGCCGCGACTTACAAGTTGTAAGTCGTGGATTCGAGCCCAGGCAGGCGCTTTACTTTGTGTAAATTATTTCATCACCACTGCTCTCAAAACGGTGAAGGAAACCGAAGGTGTCCTAGAACCAATAATTCGAAGACATGTGACACCCAACAACCCGCACTGGGCCCGCGTGGTGGATAACGGCCCATTCACTGCTGGGACACAGTCCTCCTCTTTGTGAGAACAAAGAGGAGGACTGTGTCCCAGCAGTGGGAACATTAATAGGCTGATGATGTGATGTGATTTATGATGCGATTATAAATACAGACGCAGAATGCTTTAAGTAGATAGATAGATAAAACATTTATTCAGTACAAACACAATAGAAGACACAGCACAGAAACGACAAATTTACACGACAAATAAAAACAAATAATAATTACAAGCAACGCACAATAAAAGAACAACATTAAAAAAAAGTGTTTTTGTGTTTCCACGTTCAAATAAAATACGCTCTGAATTTATGAACTACCGCCGCATTTCATAAATTCCACAAATATTGCCGTCACATAATCCTTTTAAATCATGTAAACCATCACTCAACGGTTTGGAAAGCAAACTCCAGTATCCTGAAAACATTGAGAGTCTGAACCATTCTAAACACGCTACGCTACCTTTTGTAGCAAAAATAAGATTTACATCAAAGACGAAGTTTCCCAATTTCAGTGAAATTATTTCTCGCCAATGTAGTCGAGTTGGCGGTTCAGTTGGCGAATAATTGTAATACAACGCTTTGAATATTCATTATTACGTTGTAATGAGCATACTGTGCCATTTCTCGACATTAAGTTGTTAGCTTGTTGACTAAGCTATAAAATATAACTGAAACTGCCAATGAAATTCGACAATAATTTCAGCGTTACAGCTTCTTTCTAAAGTTTCCGTAGGTAATCGTTATTTACGATAGTATTTACCGTCTAACAACTTATGGCTATAATACTTTCCGTCAACAAAAGTGATTAGGAACACTTACAGTTTAAAAAAATACAGAAATGAAGCTTCGCTTTTTTCGGCTACATAGCACCCTAAAATTTCCATCTGTAGTACCTACTAACGCGGTCATAATCACGATGGCAATTAGGGTCGCTGTACACGGCGACGCACGGGCCGAGTTCGGTTAGAGCCGATAGCAATTATCCCATAATTGCATTGAATAGTCAGCGCTTACATAGCCATTGACACGCTACGTCCAGATTATGGTTTCATGTTTTTCACGACGCTACAGTGGAACACGCACTGAGTAATGAATTTATTAGAAGACTTTTCGTTTATTCGGTGCTGAATTTTGTTTATCATAACTTTTAGTAAGTAGGTATATCGACGACTTTTAAGACGATACTGGTATTAATCCTGATAAATTTTTATCACTGGTGGATGAAGGCCGTTCTCCATGACCATTTGTCATACGTGGATATTGGTGTTGTGTTGTGAACGAACTTCTCATTTAATTCTGGTGTGAAGATAGGTACTAACTAAATGATAATGGATGTATTAATAACATACTTACTTCTGCCATTCTCTTACAAGATTAAGAGCAGATTTTTCAGTGAAGTTAAAGATATCTGACATTGGAAAAATCTTTTCCTCTAAAATAATTAAATTTAGAATATGGTTTGTAGTTTTGGTCATAAAATACGGATTTCTATGGACGAATACATCTCATAACTTTGTTTTCACAGCTTGACGTTCTCGTTAAAATGTCGTGAAAAGTTACAGTACCACTAATTAGTTAATGGGGCGTTAGTTTTAAAATATTCAAAGCTATTTAAAATAAACCTAGTCATTAAGGTCACACCTAATTATATAGGTGTAACCTAGCGCTTAGTAATGTATTATAATTATTAGATACAGACAATTATAGGTATGTGTAGGTTCATAAATTAAAAAGGGTGGGGTGAGGATAAGATGACCCTTTAATGCACATAATGGCATAAGTGTACCTATTATAGAAATTAAAATATATTTAAAATGCACCGCGCTGCGGCGATTAGAAACTAGAATACTCTAGATACCCAAGAATGTTTAACGTTATCTATTTAATTTTGTAATTCACCTTAAGTACTTACGTTTCAAGCAGATACTTTCGACAAATTATGACATGTGTTGATATAGCTCTTTGCTAGAAGTTTCATGTAGGATAGTTCCTACTACTTTTTTACTAGAACAGAAACCCATTTACATAACAAAGAGGTTTTTGTACTTCGGATTGATTCGAAATATTCCATCCTATGATTGATTACTGAACAGATATGATTGTTAACAAAGCCAATGTTGGCACTGTATGAAATATTATGATGAGGATTCCAACTTCCAAATCGAAAGTTAATATAAGCGTCGGTTGGTAAATAAAATGTATATTTACATGAAACAGGATTGATTGAATACCTACCAGGCTTATTAGGTAAATATGGACACTGGCGGATGGTGGACAGTGGTGGGTGGATTGGTACATGTCCTGATTTAAAAGCGCATGTCGGCTATATGGGCTGGCAAACGAAACCTATTTTTGTTTGGGGTAGGGTAACGATGATGTGTTATCTCAGCCAAAATTAAATTTGGGCATAGGCACGTTTAATATGAATTCAAGGTACTATATCTGCCGGTTTATTTTACTTATCCATATATAGTCGTAATAAGATAAAAAAACGGCAAAACGTTCCGTTAGACTATTCTAGAAAAAGAAAGAAAGAATAAGTGTTTTTTTAGTTCCAAAAACTAAAAAAACACGCCTTAATGGTAAATTGAACTGAAAAGTCACTAATCCTGAAGATTCTGGTAAGGATAATGGGACAAACTATTTAAATTATTAAATTGTCATCGGTCCTTGATAAGTGTTCAAAGCAATCCGACGTTTTGAAGGGGGGGCAAATCACGTTCAAAAATTCCGTTACATTGATACATAGATTCATACATACCAAGCTAATAAAAGCGTGTTAAAAAGGAGTTCATTTTTGCTAGGACTCTCTAAAAATCTCACCATGAAAACTTTGGTGAACATAAATAATTGCTTGAAAAAAAGCTTGAAATAAGCTGTCATTTCAACTGATGCCAGGCATAACAAGCCAATTAAAGCTAATTACGTAGAGAGAGAGAGGGAGATTCACAGAACAACCAAAGTAAGTTTTTAAGAAAAATCCTTAATAGACAAGACACTGTATCGTTGTATTTTGTTGGCAGGTGCTCCCGGGTCTGTACGTGGGTAACTACCGGGACTCTAAGGACACTGTACAGCTGGACAAGAACAAGATCACACACATCCTCTCCATACACGACGCCGCCAGAAGACTGCATTCCGTAAGTCTTATTTACCACTAAGGAACTTTTTATGAGCACGTCATCGAATCGAAACCCCGCAAATGTCCAACGCACACTAAGTGTCCGAAAGCCATTCTTTTACTATTGCGTCTGCTAATTAGACGTTTGAAAGCTTGTCCACGGATACCACTTTTTTCAGAATTATTTATTTATTTCAATCTTAGCACATAAATCTTTACAGGATTACACCCAATATAATAAATGAGCTTATCCTAAGTTACCTCACATCCGTAACAACAGTAAACCTAATCTATTACATAACAGTATCTAAACTAATTTCTGATTCACACAAATTTCTGATTTTTGAACACATTTCATCTATAACAAATTTTAAACAATGCACATCAATGTAAATGGTATTAGGTTGTTAAGGGTACACTAGTCAACGGCACGAACTATTTTGTGCGCGGGGTTAAAATGCATTTTATATACCGACAACACGTTCGGAAGAGATAGATGCTGTGATGAGCAGTAGGAAGCTAGTTCGCGTACGAATACACACTTTTGCAAATTTGTAGCGAAATGGATAATGATTTAGGACGAAACCGAGCGCGCGAAATTTTATAAACAGACCTTTGACCGTCTTGATATCATGAAAAGACGACTTAATCTATCTGTTCAAAATAAAATTATATGCATTGTTGAACTACTAATATATCCCTGTATGGAGGCCGTTTTGCAATTTTCCGTCTTCTAATGGTATTTATTTGCGCCCAAAAATGCGTTAAAATTTGTGTCGAAAAGTGTCGAAACGCTCATAACTTTCAAATATTTTCTTTTTTTACTTTTTCGCTTCCATACAGGGCTAGATAATGATGAGACAAATTGAAATTACTTTTTATTTTGAACGTACATCGTCAAACAGTGGAATAATCCCTAGACTACGTTTGTATGGAAAAAAAATCGACTAGTGTAACCTTAAACACATCACGCAGGCTTAAACAAATTATGCAGTAGTTTATTGAGACAATATTCAGCTGTATACTTAGTTTACATGCTTGAACATTCTGGCAAAACGCAGGCTTAAACCTCTGCCAATCCCTTCTTAGAAAAAGAAACCGTATCTTTGTACTACATGGGTACCTACTGTAATTTTATAACTGTTGGCAAACAAGCGGCCTCGTAGGAGACAAGGGGCTTAACCCGTTCCGTTAATCTCCTACGTTGGAAGGGTGTCGATGTGTAAAGAACTCTGACCCATTCAACACTTGACCGCAATAACGTTGTTTAATCTCAGATCGATGTGCATTGTAGACGATTTGCAACATGGAGCTTCTAGCTTAGTTCAAGAGACCTGCTCTAATTTTATACCTGTTGCCAGACAAGCGGCCTCGTAGGAGACAAGGGGCTTGACCCGTTCCGTTCTCCGACGTAGGAAGGGTGTCGATTTGTAAAGAACTCTGACCCATCCAACACTTGACCGCAATAACGTTGTTTAACCTCAGATCGATGTGCACTGTAGACGATTTGCAACATGGAGCTTCTAGCTTAGGTCAAGAGTTAATGCAATTCTTAAAACTTAATGGGATCGGTTAAAAATGAGGCTTTGAATTATTTATAATAACGAATAACTATCAAAGCTCTGCCAAAGAAAACACTTTATTGTGTATATAAACATTTCGGCCAAGCTATTACAATTTTATGGGCAGTAATGTGTGGTCGCATAGATTTATTCCAACAATAATTGCACCCCATATACAGTGAGAATGGAAGTTTTTATTGGTAGGTCTTATTCGAATGACGTCATTTAAAGGGGCTTAACTTTTATTGCTAGCAATCAAAGCGTAAATTTTCTCAGCTAATAAAAATGCTGGCAGAAAAAAGGTAACGTGCGGAGTGCTGCATTTCATATGAGATATTCACGAGATTTATATTCTATCCGCCGAGATGTAGGTAGATGCCGTTATAATTCGAATAGATTATTCATAGCCTGACCCAGTCCATGAAGATTCGTTTACTCATATTCATAAGACAATCTGCTCGACACGTAGAGAATTAATGCGTTTATTCTTAATATTAATACAGTTGTTCATTCCTAAGGTGATAAGGTGAACAATTAAATTGTGTTCAAAGCCAAATATAATATGATTACGGTATTCTCGAATACGGATTTTATGAAACAATTTGCCGGGAGTTTTTCCCGTTTCATTTTCACGGTTTGAAGGATGACGGGTGTTTTTATTTCGTTTTTTTTGCAACTTGTCCGGTAATAATTTGTCAGTGTCGGTTCAATTTAGAGGTACAATTTCTTACTATCTAGAGTAGAAGCGATAAATAAGAAGTGGGTACTATTAAGTACAGATAGGTTTTTTAGGATTTTTTATCCAATTGAGACGAAAGTATTTCTGCCATGAACTAATTGTGACGCCATTTCTTCAATCTTCAGTTTGTTAGATCTGAGTTTATGTTCCTTACCAATTTGAAAATATTTATTGTGACTTGAGAACTTTTTAACAGTCTTTAAAAATGAGTAGGCTCTCAATTCGACTGTATTTTTTTATGTTTGTTACCTCAAAACTTTTGACTAGGTCTACCGATTTTGATGATTATTGTACTACTAAGACTCCACGATCCGTCTGTCTGTCTGTCTGTCACCAGGCTGTATCTCATAAACCGTGATAGCTAGACAGTTCAAATTTTCACAGATGATGTATTTCTGTTGCCGCTATAACAAAAAATACTAAAAACCGAATAAAAAAATATTTAAGTGGGGCTCCCATACAACAAACGTGGTTTTTTGCGATATTGGTACGGAACCCTTCGTGCGCGAGTCCGACTCGCACTTGGCCAGTTTTTTATTTAAAAGCTGGTGCTTGTCGTGTGGTCCCATTTAAATTTGATCAAAATCTGATGAAGAACTTCGGAAATATAAAACAGAACTCTACAATAAACGACGGCAAATCTCTCGGGATTGGTGCAATCGCATGTCTGTTTATTGTTTACGCCATATCATAACATCAAGCCGGTACGCTCTAAAGGGGTACGCAGATATGTATAACTCACCCTGGTACACCCTCATTTCACCGGTGATGTTAGTTTAATGTTATTCGGGTA
The DNA here is from genome assembly GCA_948252205.1 of Orthosia incerta. Taxonomy (NCBI): domain Eukaryota; kingdom Metazoa; phylum Arthropoda; class Insecta; order Lepidoptera; family Noctuidae; genus Orthosia; species Orthosia incerta. Next base: position 18,392,559 of record OX411760.1, read on the forward strand.
ATCTATTCTGGCATAACTTTTTGCATTATAGATACCTTACTATTGAACTTGCACATTAGGTGCCACAACTTACCTACGGCTTAAACGATTGCGTGAACAGTAAAGTTGGTTTTTGGGATAAGTGAATAGTTTAGTGATAATTATAGTACTTACGGCGAATGTGAGTACCAACACAAACCCATCTAGGTTTTTAAAGGTACAAAATAAATGTACAACTGTACTCAAGATTGTAATTATGAATAATAATAAAAAATACAACCGACTTCTTAATCAAAACATTCATCATCATCATCATCAGCCTATTAATGTTCCCACTGATGGGACACAGGACTCCTCTCTGTGTGAGGGACTGGGCCTCCACGCGGGCCCAGTGCGGGTTGGTGGATGTCTTCGAAATTTTGATTCTTGGACATGCCGGTTTCCTCACGATGTTTTTCTTCACCGTTTTGAGAGCAGTGGTGATGAAATAATTTACACAAAGTAAACCACCTGCCTGGGCTCGAACCCACGACCTACAACATGTAAGTCGCGGCCGATACCACTGGGCCATTACTGCTCAATCAAAACATCACAAAGTGAAAAATAACATCAATTTCGGATGTGGGTGTCAAAAACGAAGAAAACACAACAAAAACAGGAACACCTACTTCCAAAATTGAACTTATTTATCACTTTGTAGTGTTTTGATTTGGAAGTCGGTTGATTTTTTTTTCTTACTAGCAACAAAGCTAGTTTTGTATTATTTAGGTATTATTTTTTTTTTAACTTTTTCGGTTAAAACTCTTTGGTTGAACACACTTTGTAACGATTTCCTAGTAAAACTAATTAGCAAATAGTAAAACTGTGTTTTGTTGCTAAGGAAAATACCCAATCATTTGTTTCAGTACAAATGCTCCATCACAACATCCTACACGTCTGCTATATCTTCTACAAAGTAAATCAGGTTTAAAATAAACTTCTCATGAAAAAGACACGGTAAACAGCAACGGATCAATACATTTGCAACTAACTGTACCTACCTATAATTTGTTCCTTTAAGGGCCTACATATGCTTTAGTGCCGTAAAACGGTAACTTTCTAAAGCTCTTCCTTAGTGACGGCTAGGTTAAAAGGTTTGAAAAATATATATATTTATTATTGATTCATGTACATAATTTTGAACACAAGGTTTTTTCATGTAACTAATAGTTTTGCTTTAAAAAAATAATTAACAACACGATATTTTTTTTCGCAACTTTTGGAAACTCCTCCAAAACGGCTTGGATGTTTAAAAAATGTTTTACACAGAAAAATTGATGGCTGGAATTTCTTCATAAGTAACATAGCATATGTAAATCAAATAATATTTTGCAAACAAAATTGATCAAAAGGAGGTTCAATATTGATATTTTGGCATCGAGCGGGCGCACGTCTAGTACTGCGTTAACATTGGGGCGTATATAGCGCCTTAATGAGGGTGCCAGCAGATGGGCTGAACACGTGGTGGGTTCCCACGTATCTATCTGTAATAACCTGTTGTGGTTCTATTCTACTTGGCCATTCACATACCTCCAAATAGCCTTTAACTATTCATAATAAATATACCGGTAGCTACAAAGGCCCAATAATTTATTCTAAAATTTTATATATTCTAGTCTACACTTAAATATTCTAAAGTAACCATACTACTTAATTATTAGAGAACTAGCAGCATGGAATTGGTACTTCCCCCAATATATTTATAAATAATAGCCTATAATGTTATTCTGACGTATAAGCTAAATTACTAAAGTTTAATTAGAATTCATTTAATTTTAAAAAAAATCAATAGTGTCAAACATCCATTCTCACAATCACACGATTTTGTGAGTATGTTTTGTTACTTCTTCACTCCAGAACGGCTTAACAGATCTGGATGAAGTTTGGCATCACATCACATCATCAGCCTATTAATGTTCCCACTGCTGGGACACAGTCCTCCTCTCTGTGAGAGGGAATGAGCAGTAATCACCACACGGGCCCAGTGCGGGTTGGTGGATGTCACATGTCTTCGAATTTTTGGTTGGACATGCCGGTTTCCTCACGATGTTTTCCTTCGCCGTTTTGAGAGCAAATTTGGCATAGAGATAGATTATAGTCTGGAATAGCTTATGTGCTATTCCAGACTAAAATCTATCTTTATCCCGGTATAATGTTGCCTTGGCATGATAAAACACTTTTCACGCGTGTGAAGCCGCTGGCAGAATAGCTTCATATTTATAATATTAGTTGGATAGAAGAACACAAGTAGAGACTTAAATTATCTATTCCATGGCAAAATTAACCACGTGTATATTCCACTGGGTCATTTCTGTGAGAAATATAAAAGATGACTAGGTACATAATTGTACAAGCAAGTGTAGCTGCTCTCACCGAAACGTAATAGTTACCTATTTATCGCCGGGTCTTGTTTATGTCCTTTATAAGGATTGTCTGTATCTACACGGTTTTTCAGACGCCTACAGGCCGTTATGAAACAAACAAGTTACCTATGAATAAAATAATATCAAAGTAACATTATTTTGTACTTCTCGCGAAGTTCTCTCAAGAATTAACCGAACCTCGGGGCGTAAAGTAATAATAGCTAGTGTGGTGGACTTCGTATAAACTGAGTTAAAAATAAACTACAACACAAGGTGTGTTGGAGTTTATTTTTAACTCAGTTTACCCCCGAGTGTAGTGTACCTAACCAACTTTTCTATATTTTGTAGCCAACGCTGGAGAATATTAAATTTAAAGAAGCTCTACTTAATTGAATTGTCTTCGAGGCTTCTTAGTGCATTCTTCCTCTACCCCTTGTCTTAAAAATAGGTGGTCTGATGCCCAGTAGTGGGAATATTCAATATTTATTGGATGTTGTTTTTTTAGTACCTTCTCCGTATATTTTATGATACGTGGAAGGGTTATAGGGACACTAAGACCTATTTTTTGTAAGTTTAGAATGTATCTCTGCTGGACAAAGAAGTTCCCCGTTTCTTTCCAGACATTGGTTTTCTGGCAACAATTCGAACCAGCCTATGCATTGCTCGTCCAGCAGCATAACTGCGTAAGTGAATTCGGCAAAGAACTCGTAAGGGTGACGTAACCTTTAAAATAACGACTTTTGAATTGCGTAATACACTCGAAAGGAGATAGGTCATGAAAAAGATATGTGAATTCAACTCATAGGGACGTTCCCTTTCTAAATTATTTACGCAATATAGAAAATATTTCATGGAGTGGTTCTCTTTGCCTTGATTAGGCTGCTGGTCATCTCACCACCTAAACCTGAGCCAACCTCGGAAAAAAATTGGCACTAATATTAACAGAAAAATAAAACCGGCCAAGTGCGTGTCGGGCCTCGCGCAGTAATAGGGTTCCGAAGTTGCATAATAATGCGGACTAAGAAGGTGGTTTTGTTGTTGTTACATGAACATTAAAACGGTTTCAGCGGCACACAACGTCTAAAAACGGGTCCACATAGGATGATGTTTTTTTTAATCTATATGCTTGCGTTTGACCACTATCTTGCCTGATGGTAAGCAATCTATTGAGTACCACCGCGGGTGCGAATTGCGAAAGCAGCCGATACGAGCGCGCGTTAGAGCCACGGGGAATGGTATGGCTCGTTCCTGGATCCTTGCGCGCACGCTCCTCATTTATTTCTCTTCCGGAATTTGAAAATTTTCCTATGTATTTACCTCTAATCTGCGGTATTCACTATTTCGTTCAGGAAAATTTTACGCTACTCAATAAGTGATGTAGTCGTGTCGAATATTGACTTTATAGATGGATATCGTCAAAAACAAATAAGTAATTTGCTTGGCAATCGAATCTAATTTGACTTTAGATTACAAAACGTCGAAATTACTTCTGCACTAACACAAAATAGACTACCCCGCGCGCATGCGCCGTATGGACTACGGACCGGGTACTGCTAACGACTTCGGCCACTCCAATGCGTTATTAGAGCTTAAACATTATTAATTTAGAAATCATTATTATTAAGGATGTTATGATTTTATTTTTGTATATTTTTACATGGTCCAAGCATATATTTACTATCTGTTTTACACAGCTAACAACGTTATTTAAGTAATTTTTCAATGGCATTCGTACAATTTTTTTACTGTTTCAAGTACATTTTATGAGTTGGTCGACTATTACTCGTAAACTTGTAAAGCCTACTTATCCGTGATAGATTTCCTTTTAATTTCGTTATATTTACTACTGCCGTGAATTTTTTCACATAGTCAAGAGCAACCATTTTGCTGGCAGGGAGGGGGGGGGGGCACTTGACTTAAATTTTCAATTTAAAGCTTAATTTTACGCAAACGGATGTCTGAATCGAAAAATGGTTTCGACAAACCCATAATATTTTTGAATGGCCTATCCAACGATACCCCACACCATGGGACAGATGAGAAAAAAAAATACATCCCAACTTTACGTCTATGGGAGGTACCCGGTTTTTTTTTTTTCCATGTTTTTATTTTACCACTCTGTCGGAATTATTAATATGTATATCTATGCCAAATTATAGCTTTCTAGTACTTAGATTCTCTGAGCTAAGCTGCGGACGGACAGACGGACAGAGCGAAACTATAAGGGTTCCTTGTTGTCTTCGGAACCCTAAAAATGTAAGACTAAAATCCATTCCGATTTTAGTCTACATTAGTCCACGTAATCGAAACCGGGGGCACATCAACTTAAAAATTAAACTTGTTTGCTTAGCGCCAAAGAGGTACCTATGACGTAGGTATTTCGAGCAAGTCTCCACTCTCGCCTTTAAGAGGGCCCTTCCCGGTCCGTCTATCATCAACGCGAGCATGGTCGAAATGATTGTTGTTTCATCCAGTGCTATGTTTGAAAAAGAAGCAAACGAAAAGAGAGTGAGTTAGTGAAATTAGTGTTCAAAAATTTCATAAAACTTTAAAAATCTCCATAGATAGATAGAAAATAGTGTTCGAAAATTTCATAAAACTTGTGCCAGGAAATAAATGTTTTTGAATAAGTCTTACAAGTTTGTGAAATAAATATTTGTCATTTAGAATCTCCATTACATGTGTTAGGTTTCTCAAGATATTTTTTATTACTTTTACAATTAATGAGTACATTATGAACGGCCAAATTTCAGGTAAAATATGTGGTTTACAGCAGATTATTGGAGGTTTATCCTGAATTTGTTTCTCTAAATTTTAGAATGTTATTTATTAATTATTTATTTACTTTAACATAACACGCACAAAGGCCAATTACATTAGTTATAGACATGTTTATAAAAAGTGTGTGGGTGTGTGTGTGTTTATTTTGCTTTCTTAAAAATCTAGGTATAGTGCACAAGATACCTATTAGTTCAAAAAATTCACACATAGATGGGTTACAAAGACATAATCACTTACGAGCGTTTGTATGAAAAGTATGACGGGTTGGCCGCTCTTAAGTACTAATTATCTAGAAGTTTTCATTACTGTAACATCGTCAACTAAACACTAACCCTACCCCACTAACTTCAAATAGGTACTTAAATCAGAAATCGGTTCTGATTTAAGTATTTTAAGTTGAGAATTTGTCAATCACTATTTAAGCCTGAAAACATGTCATGTCATTTGGCATATAAGTATGGTATGACACGTTCTTAACTCCAAATACTCAATTCAGAAATCGGCCACAAGGCCCACTTACGCCATAAAATTAACTCAGAATGTGTTGCTAACACGAGATGAAATAACAAATATGTCATACATAAGTGGCTAGGGGCGTAAGCGGGCCTAAGATAGCCTAGAATCTCATCATCAGCCAATTAATGTTTCCACTGCTGGGACACAGGTCTCTCTGTGAGAGGGATTGGGCCGTAATCCACCACGCGGGCCCAGTGCGGGTTGGTGGATGTCACAAGTCTTAGAATTTTTGGTTCTAGGACATGCCGGTTTCCTCACGATGTTTTCCATCACCGTTTAGAGAGCAGTGGTCATGAAATAATTTACACTCTCCTAGAGTCTGGAAAACTACTAATTAAATAAAGAGTCTATCTAGGGCCTAGATAGACTCTTTATTTAATTCATCATCATCATCATCATTTATTTAATTAGTAGTTTTAAAAGTAACGACAGAGATCTCTCTTGCATGGGAATTAATTACCTATTAAAGTATTTATTTAACATGTCTGCAAAATAATAATATGAAAAGATATTAATGCATTCATTTATTGTTGGAATGGCATTTTAGTTTACGCTAACAGCTAATATCACAATATCTAGGTATATTTTGTGATTTTAGGGCATCTATTTGAACTTTTCAGATTGAAATATGCAAGATTCTTACAAGCTAAGAGGTTTATAAAAACAAAAAACGACTCTGTTAAGTTTCAATGAATATTTATAGTGAATAAAATGAAAAAGTGCCTAGAAAATACCTACTTTTGGTAATTTAATTGGTTTTCATATCTGCTACATTAAAATTAAAAATAAGTATTATTATTTTCATTTTCGCTTTATTTTTATTAAAAACAGAACGCAATATAACGCTATTTCAAATTCAAGCATGTATCGAAAATATACGCAGAAAAATCGTAAACTTATAAAAAGCTTACACAATAATACAATCCATAAAGAACCGCATGATTCATGATTTCCGTCTCGCAGTCAAAGAGAAACCGGTCGAGCTTAACTAACAAAATTGATAAAAAGGTCCTCGATTTCACTCGGGTATTTTGTATATCTCTCGACAAACTTCCCCATCCACGGGAAAAATTACGACTTATAGGATCTCATAACCTCCCCTTCTCACGTCGTATGCCTTTATACGGATTACGTTGGTTTTTTTGTTATATTTTTATTCCACTTTGTGTAGAAATGTGTGGTGTAATAACATAATTTAAGGTGTGATGTAGGTCGTGGGTTCGAGCCCAGGCAGGCGCTTTACTTTGTGTAAATTATTTCATCACCACTGCTCTCAAAACGGTGAAGGAAAAACATCGTGAGGAAACCGGCATGTCCTAGAAGCAATAATTCGAAGACATGTGACATCCACCAACCCGCACTGGGCCCGCGTGGTAGATATCGGCCCATTCCCTCTCACAGAGAGGAGGCCTGTGTCCCAGCAGTGGGAACATTAATAGGCTGATGATGTGATGTGATGTGAAGGTGTGATGTTCGCTTTATTTTTCGCTCTTAGTCTTAAGATGTTTTCTATAAGAAAACCCGAAATACCGCAAAATGTACAACTATATATAACACACTCGGAGTACCTAACTGACAAAAAAACCGGCCAAGTGCAAGTCGGACTCGCGCACGAAGGGTTCCGTACTAGGTAAATTGCGGTTAACGATTTATGACGTATTAAAAAAAAAGTAATCACTAGATCTCGTTCAACCAATTTTCGATGGAAGTTTACATGGTAATGTACATCATATCTTTTTTTTAGTTTTATCATTCTCTTATTTTAGAAGTTACAGGGAGGGGGGGACACATTTTACATTTCATTTTTGTATTTTCCAGTTTTGTGTGAAAATCTTAATGCGGTTCACAGAATACATCTACTTACCAAGTTTCAACAGCATAGTTCTTATAGTTTCGGAAAAAAGTGGCTGTGACGTACGGACGGACAGACAGACAGACATGACGAATCCTTATGGGTTCCGTTTTTTGCCATTTGGCTACGGAACCCTAAAAACTCTCTCTCTCACTCTCTAAACAACCCGTATTAGGACTAAGGACACCTTTATGCCCCTTGGCATACAAAATAGAGTGAGACGTTATTAGATTGTGACCCTTTTACAGGTCACCTATTATTTTGTAGAAACACCACGTGTCGTAAGTACATAACCGTAAACATAAACGAGCTTTTCTTTTACCCATAGCGCCTTTATTATCCCGTAAGAGCCTGCGATTAGGCAAATACTCGTAGACAATTGCTACGATAAGAAAAATATTCGTAGACAACTGCTACGAAAAGAAAAATATTCGTAGACAAATGCTACGAGGCTACGAATTACCGTAGTTAGTGCTACGCAATTCCGTAGACATTTCTATTCGTAGCAAGAAATAGATAAAAAGCTATTGGTTGTTGTTTGCGTCCTTGACGTGAAAAAGTAACTACCCTGGTGACAAAGAAGCTTTCACATATTTTTTAACGGAAGGCATAACTGCAATGCCGCAGTACACGAATTATATTTTATCCAACAAGTCAATGTTCAAAATGGTTGGAGTGTAATATTTTTCCGAAGCTTCGCTGCTTGACTTCTTCCATTGTCAGCGGTTATGAAATACGTCCGTGAAGACTCAGCTGAAATCCATCCAGTATTTTTGCACAGTATCCGAATGAGAATAAAGTTTTTCAGCATCAGTATTGTGGTATATATCGGTAAAATATCATAAAACCTACCTACAGTGCGATGAAAGTCTTCACTGTAACAAAAGTATTCAGACTCCTAATATTGGTTTAGGATCTTAATAAAATAAAGGACGTAGTAAAGACGACAGGGCCAAGGGCTCTTCGAAGGTATGATCGTTGGATTAAGTTAGCTTAGTAATTATGTCTTGAGTTAATTAGAAATTTCGAAGAAACGTCTCTCACTTCTCTTTTTCAACCCGTAACCATTTAATGCTGAGTGTAGGTCTCTTTACGAGGCCCTGGGCTCAGTCTAAACCTGAAGATAGAGTTTTTTTATTTCGTTATCAGCAATCACTTGACTTCAAACTCGCCTGAAGGAAAGCGGCAGCGTTGCCAGACTGTAACTTTTGTTACATTTTACATTACTTTTGACCTTCTCATGTAATCTCCATGTAACACGGCTCAGAATGTAACTCTTACATAACTTTTAGTACTTAATAAAATATTTTCCAGCAAACAAAAAAGAATCGTGGACCGGAACACATCTAAGAAAGCTTTCGTTCGTCATGTTGTCGCATCTGATTTTGTGACACACAAATTAACGTATTGCATATTCACTCACTCACTCACGTGTATTTCTAAATCTTCCATCCCGCTTACTCCGGCGAGCGAGTGAGCGTATTAGTGTCATTTTCCAGATAAAATAATGTAGTGTAAGTTTTCTCATTAAAATGTAACTTTTTGAGATGTCTCATGTAATATTTGACTATCTGCCACTGGCAACACTGGAAAGCGGGGTCTACGATAAAACGAACGAATCCGGAAAATACCGGCTGACTCTCGCTTTATTGTCTGGCGGGTTATAAGGTGGAGGAGGACAAAGAAACACTGACACATGTAACATGGAACATAATATGACTAAGACTTTGGTACTATGATTCCTTGGGAGAATATGGTAAAAAAAATTTTTTTGTCCGTCGGGTAAATTAATAAAAAAATATTGGACACGTATTTTTTCTTTGGCATTTAAACATAAAGTGACGACGATATAATGCGTTGAAATATCGTGAAACTTCACGCCGCTAGTACACTTTATACTGCCTAAGTTACGTCACAAGCCCCCCACTCCTGTACTTTGATGCATTTTTTATTTATTTGAAAGCAAAAAATACGTGTCCAATATAATTTGATAATCTTACTGACGGACTAACTCTACCCTGGAAACTTCCCTATTGCCGACATTCACGCGTGCGAAGCCTCTCGCAGAAGATAGCATAATACACTGGAAGATCTAAAGTTTCTACATATAAAAGCTAATATGCAAAAAAACAAAGACATCTACACCTCAGTTCTCACGTAAAAGACGTCTAAAAGTCCTCGCCACGACACTTAGATCCTGGCGTCTAAAAGCAAAGCTGTGTCGTGGGCGAGTACCTGACAGACACACTTAATTATTCTGCCGAGCCACGACTCCGTAATTTACTCTACCTGTAATATCACCGCGGATCTAATCTTGCGTTTCGCTGGCAATCTAAGTTTACTTAAGGTTTTGAATAAACAATTATCTGTAGATGTTTGCGGGTTTTCTCTTCGAATAGAATTGAATAGATGCTCTTTTCAGGATTCACAGAATATTATTCTTGTAATTGAGCCTTGGAAATAACAATCTGTTGTCGGTTTTTTTTTAAACAACCGAAATTTTCCCGGCAATAAAAGCATTACACTTTGTATGTACAATAAAGCTAACACTAAAGAATCACCGTGGCTGCGTTTTCGCTGGCAATCTTAAGTTAACGTTGTCTCTTAATGTGACCAGAAGGCTGTGTTATTATTCGGTCAAAGAATCAGTGTCAATAATTGTATTTTTTACGTTATAATAGTAGCAATGCTTCCAGTCTTTAGAGCACTTGACAGCGGTGCGGATGTTCCTTTCTACGTCTGTTTGTGCATCATTATTATTAGCGTGCAATAAGGAACGTTCTTATAAATTTATTTATTTTGTAAAATTATTGTCATTTCTTTCTATTAAATAAACGCTCTCGAGGAATTTCTCCTGTATCGTGAACAACTGTCTGTAGGCCATACAAATATTTGATCCGTGCGGGTATCGAACCCGTGACACATAGCGCAGCAGCCGATCTTTCAACCGTTGCGCCAACCGTGTCGCCATTTTGTAAAATTATTAGGTACTCTCTGCACTAACAGTTTTACCTAAAACAGCAAATCAAATTGTTGGATTTTCAATAAAACAAATCTGTTACTTTACAATACTTCAATTTTATTTTGTGCACAATTGCATCACCATTATTGATTTAAGTTCCATCCATATTTTCCAACTGATTTACATAGAATGTCTTCCGCAAGGTTTTCGCTTTGCACATTGATTTAACTTTTGCATTCAATTTCATTGAAGTTCACAATGCTCCTAGAATATTGAAAGTCTGAAAATATATAATTGTAACATCGCGCGTTATATCCCGAATGGTTAGGTAGGTAGAGGAGCATCTGTAGTAAATATAACCACATTTCATAAGTTACATTTAAGTCCCATGAAATAGAGGGCGAGCTCCTCAAAAGAGTGAAGTAAAACATCGTGAGGAAATCGCCAAGTTTTAGAACCAAAAAAAAAAGTTTTTTATTTTTCACTTTTTATTTGTGGTACATAATGGACCAGTTCTATAGGCTAGGGACCTATAATGCCCAAAGTGATGCCAGAATAGATTTACCCAATAACATGAAACTTAAACAAAACCCGTGGAATAAGAGTATACCAGGGTGAACTGTTCACACCTGCGTACCCCTATCGAGCGTATCAGTGTTGTTATCTTATGAAATGGTGTAAACAATAAACAGACATGCGATTGCAGCTATCCCGAGTAATTTGCCGTGATTTAATAAAGAGTTCTGATGTATATCTCCGAAGTTCTTCATCAGATCTTAATTAAATTTATGTGGGACCACATGACAAGTACCAGCTTTCACAAAAAAACCGGCCAAGTGCGAGTTGGACTCGCGCACGAAGGGTACTTGGTAAATTGCGGTTTACGATTTATGACGTATTAGAAAAAACTACTTACTAGATCTCGTTCAAACCAATTTTAGGTAGAAGTTTACATAGTAATGTACATCGTATTTTTTTTTTGTTTTATCATTCTCTTATTTTAGAAATTACAGTGGGAGGGACACACATTTTACCACTTTGGAAGTGTCTCTCACGCAAACTATTCAGTTTAGAAAAGAATGGTATTAGAAACCTCAATATCATTTTTGAATACCTATCCATAGATACCCCACACGTATGGGTTAGATGAAAAAAAATGAGTTTCAGTTCTAAGTATGGGGAACCAAAATTTATTGTTTTTTTTTCTATTTTTGTGTGAAAATCTTAATGCGGTTCACAGAATACATCTACTTACCAAGTTTCAACAGCATAGTTCTTATAGTTTCGGAAAAAAGTGGCTGTGACATACGGACGGACAGACAGACATGACGAATCCATAAGGGTTCCTTTTTTGCCATTTGGCTACGGAACCCTAAAAAAAGAATCATCAAAGTCGGTACACCTAGTAAAAAGTTCTGAGGTAACACAAAGAAAAAAATACAGGCGAATTGATAACCTCCTCCTTGCCGAGGTCGGTTCGTGGATGGGTGACCACCTTTACATAGCGATTTTCTTCCGTGCCTCGGAAAGCACGTTAAACCGTTGGTCCCGGCTGTCATTTGAAGATCTTTGACAGTCGTTACGGGTAGTCAGAAGCCTGAGATCTGACACCAGTCTTGCCAATATATCTTGCTCAACAGTAGCACTTTTACCATTAGACCAACGAGGCAGTGACGCCAAGTTCTAGATATCTATACTTTATATTATATATATAATATATATTATATTATATATAATTCTCAGGAACTACTGGTTGGAATTGAAAAATTCTTTTTGTGTTAGATAGTCCATTTATCGAGGAAAGTTATAGGCTATATAACATCACGCTACGACCAATAGGAGCGGAGCATAAACGAAAAATGTTGCAAAAACGGAAAAGAATATTACTTTTTGAGGGCTTCTGTTGCGTGCACTGCGTAAACGATTTCAGTTATGCAATCATGTAGGGTAGGTAGGGTAGGTGTAGGGTAGGTGTAGGGTATGTGTAGGGTAGGTGTAGGGTAGGGTAGGTAGGATAGGGTAGGTACGTAGACAGTTGACGGGAGCGAAGCCACGTGGGACAGCTAGTATTTTATAATAATCTTCATTACATAAGCACCTATCTAGGTAACAATATTGTCATTCATTGAAGTAGGTTTACTCATTTCAGTTACATCGTTTCCTAGAATTTATGCAGCAATAAAAATGTCGTTAATTGGGCGAGGCCATTTTATCAACTGCTTTTGTGCTTAGATTTACTATATCTAAGGACACATCGGTATTGATAGGGGGTGTAATAAAAATTGATTAAGGGAATGGACCTGGTTTTATTGCCATGAATTTGATTGATTTTGTTTTTTTTTTATTTTGTTTTTGTCCAGATTTGCTTCAATCGTAAGCTCGTTTTTAACCGACTTTCGAAAAATGAGGCAGTTCTATGTTCGACTTCTTGTATGTTTTTTTTTTTTTATTTATGTTCACCGATATCTCCGTCAATTCTGGACCGATATAAAAATTCTTTATTTGTTTGAAAGAGTATGTTTTGAAGTTAGTCCCATTTTAATTTGGTGAAAATCTGATTAAGAACTTCGAAGATATACAACAGAATTCTTCAATAAATAACGGCAAATCTCTGTTTATTGTTTATACTATTTCATAACATAACATCACGCCAGTACGCTCTTAAGGGGTAAGCAGATATCTCATTTGATCGGTTTTGTTCAAGTTTCATGATATTCGGGTAATCTATTCTGGCGTTATAGGAAACTTACAAAACAACTTGCCTATTAGGTAGGTACAACTAAAAAGTGAAAAATAAAAAAACTTTTTTACAAAAACATACTACCGACTTCCAAATAAGAAAACTACAAAGTGAAAAATAATTTTATTTTTGGTTGTCAGTGTCCATAACGCAAAATAATGGTACCTACGAAAGGCACCGACTGCCAAAAATTAAATTATTTTTCACTTTGTAGTTGTACCTACCTAATAGGCAAGTTGTTTAGTTTTTTTTAGAGTTCCGTAAGATGGTAAACACTCATCACTCTGTCACAGACAGCCTCCGATAAACAATACCAACTAGATGTAGCGTCGGCGCAAGAAATACGTCTCGGTAAATAACAGCTCATTTATTGAGACATGAGCTATTATTTTGTTCAGTTTATCGTAGTAAGTATTGTAAATGTAGGGTAGTAAGTATATATTTACGCGAACAGAATTAAGCATTGATTTTGTACGTGACCCGTTAACTAGTTGGTTATTGTTGATCGAAGCGGACAACTATTCATATCGATAACTACTAATCATCATATCAGCCGAAAGACGTCCACTGTTGGACATAGGCCTCCCCCAAGCGTCGCCACATTGATCGGTCCCGTGCGTCCTGCATCCAGCGGATTCCTGCAACCTTCACCAGGTCATCGGTCCATCTGGTTGGAGGCCTTCCAACGCAACGTCTTCCGGTTCGCGGTCCCCACTCCAGAACCTTTCTGCCCCATTGGCCGTCCTTACTGCGAGCCCTGCCCAGTGCCATTTAAGTTTGGCAATTCATCGGGCTATGTCGATAACCCGGGTTCTCTTGCGGATCTCTTCATTTCTGATTCGATCACGCAAGAAAACTCCGAAAATGGCAATTTCCATTGCCCTTTGGGTTACTTTAAGCTTTCTGATGAGGCACATTGTAAGCGACCACGTCTCAGAGCCATATGCCATCACTGGCAACATACACTGGTCTACTACAACTACTAATGCTATGAAGTAAAAGTTTAATGTTTTTTAGGGTTCCGTACCCAAAGGGTAAAAACAGGACCCTATTACTAAGACTCCGCGGTCCGTCTGTCTGTCTGTCTGTCCGTCTATCACCAGGCTGTATCTCATGAACTGTGATAACTAGACAGTTGAAATTTTCACAGATGATGAATTTCTATTGCCGCTATAACAACAAATACTAAAAACATTATAAAATAAATATTTAAGTGGTGCTCCCATACAACAAACTTGATATTTTGCCGTTTTTTTGCGATAATGTTACGGAGCCCTTCGTGCGCGAGTCAGACTAAAACTTGGCCGGTTTTTTTTTACATGAAATGTGATTCCATAATGACTCCTAAACTTAACTGTATAAAACATGCATGCCCACTTGTATTAAAAAACCATGCCCCTTTACCGAATCCAAATCTAAAACCGATTTAAAGCAAACCTTACCTATGTAAAACGACCATCTATCTCCTGTTTACTAGGCAAAGAGATATAAGGTTCAGTTCCCCAGCACAAGGCCAGTGCAGGGGCGTCCTCACTCCTGTCTAGAATAGACAGCTGCATACGTGGCGCTGAAGGCCGAACATTATAATAATAATAGCTTTTTTTATAAAGCGTGTATGTTGACACAATAATAGGGATGTTTCCTGGGTAGAAATACGATATTTAATATTTAGTCCGTGAGTCAGATTATCAAATAATATTGGACACGTATTTTTAGCTTTACCAAATCAATAAAAAAAAAGTTAATTCAAAACTCAAAAAACCCGACATATTCGCGATATGGCTGACCTAATAAGGTGTATCCTCCGACTGCACAGCATGATTTACGTCTTTTTAGTTCGCTTCTTAAGCAGTCGGGTTTTTTGAGTTTTGAATTATCTTTTTTTATTTTTAACTTTTTAGTTAACCTTTTTTTATCGAATTTCGTACATTTAAAAATATAAGTGTAATACATTTTTGAAATCACCTCTTAAAACCCTTTATTTTGATACCCCACACGATGGGTTTGGAAGAAAAAAAATTTTGGGCACCCACAATATGGCGCCCAAAATCCGCCATTTTTCTATTTGCCAATTTTAATGTAGCCAGTGACACTCGCAAGGTTAAAACGAATCGATTGACGTAAGAATCATCAAAATCGGCCAACGCGTTTAGTCTCTGGAACGCCACGTAGGAACAATCATACATACATACATAGACTGATAAACACATTACCCTCCTTCGGGAGTCGGGTAAAAATTAACAAAGAAAAAGCGCATCGAGGACGAGGAGCTTGTGACTTCACTATGTCAGTATAAAGTGTACTAACGGCGTGACGTCACACGAAATTTCAACTCAATGCATTATATCGACGTCACTTTATGTTTACGTGTCAAAAAAAAGAAAAATATGTGTCTAATATTTATTATTAATATACCTGACGGACAAAAACAAATTTTCAGTTTTATTTTTAGTTGTCCCTATTGTAGGTCACTTGATTATTTCGTAACCTATAAATATATCATCACGCCGCGTATTCCACGATGGCTTTAGGCAGAAGTACACCTAATAGTAGACCCAAATTTGGCCACTTATGTTTTTAAAACCCATGTAATTGCCCCTGCAAGCCTAGTTCCATCAACCACAAGTCCAGGCTTCGGGCTGCTACTGAGAAGTAAAAACCCAATAACCTAGACCTCATGCTCTGCAGTAGTACTTCCAACCAGGTATTTCCAAAGTGGTCGTTATCGACCTCTTGGTGTCGAAATCGGTTTCCAAGGGATCGACATAACGAAATCTGATTTTGGGGGTCGACGAGGTCTAAAAGTAGAACCCTATTGATTAACACAAGTTCTTATTTGATACTTTCAAGATACTGTATAAGTTGTGTTACGTGTACCAACTTGTTATAAGAATGATGAATGTTTTAGTAGGAAGTATCATTGTTGTACTTTTAAAAAACTCAACAAGTCGATTAGCGAGCACAAGTTCGTACAAGATGAAAAACACGGCAAGTAAAAAAGCGGATTTTTAAAGTAACTTGGCTAGGGGGTTTTGAGGTATTATTTCATTTTGACAAAGGGGTCTCTTGCACAAAATAGTTTGGGAATCCCTGCCCTAGACTAACGAGGCTGTTCCTATAGTTGGTTCATAATCATTATGTAATTACTACCCGCGAGTTCACTTCGCTTCAACGTCGAGAATAATCCCACGGGAACGTATCTACTACCCAAAAAAGGTATACTAACTCCTAATCCATATGTCATCCGCTGTGGCATAGTTAATTGTGACTTTCACATTTATAATATTAGAATTAAGTAGTGAATGGCAAAGGCCAAAGTTAAAAAAACAGTTTCATGCAAAATACTATTGTTGAACAGCGTACTATTTCACATCACATCACATCATCAGCCTATTAATGTTCCCACTGCTGGGACACAGGCCTCCTCTCTACGAGAGGGGATGGGCCGTAATCCACCACGCCGGCCCAGTGCGGGTTGGTGGATGTCACATGTCTTCGAATTTTCGGTTCTAGGACATGCCGGTTTCCTCACGGTGTTTTCCTTCACCGTTTTTGGGAGAGCAGTGGTGATGAAATAATTTACACAAAGTAAAGCACCTGTCTGGGTTCGAACTCACGACCTACAACATGTAAGTCGCGGCCGATACTACTGGGCCACCACTGCTCTCGTACTATTTACCTCTCTCTAATGTAACAGTGGTATAAAGATAGGCAAGCTTGAAATTACTCACGGTAAACCGACGTCTAGTATTATTTTATCTGTGCCGACGTCTTTCTTGACATAATTTTCTTCAGCTTTTATTAAGAGGATTTAAAATAAAACCGAGTTTTACCCGTCTTCCCCTTTAAAATTACAGTAATTTTCACGGATTTAATGAAAATTACTACGTGCGAACTGGGTTCCCCGAATTGCCGGTTCAGCAAATTCAATTCGAGGAAACTCTTTAACTTTGATTAATTCGATAAGCTTGTTTATCGGCTTTGTTATAAAATATGGTGGATAAAAGACACCTGCCCAGTTGGTATATGTCTAAAAAGGCAGCTGAGAATATTTTAGGGTAAAAATGCGAAGATTTCTAGCCAAAAGTCCTGTTATTAAAAATGGAACCGAAATGAGAACCTTCTTTTTTGCAATCGATTAAATGTATGGTATATTTTGGCTAAATTCAAAACATCTTTTAAATGTAAAACTTAACAGGGGTTAACTTAGCAAAACATAAACGATATCGTTAATAGCGGATCGTGTACAATGTTCAGAAGGAGAGGGCGCCCTCCCTGACCTGAAGCGTCGTTTACTCATTTTTATTGTTCAAATGTTTTACAGGTGACGTTTACACTTCCCTACGATTCTCTCGTAAAAGGTGCGTGTCGTTCCATTAGCGTAATCAATCTGGGAACGGGAAATCCGGCCAATGGTGACTTTCGCTCGGTCGTAATGCTTTTAAACTGCGCTAAAATCGTGTCACTGGTGAAGGATATCTTTTTTCTTTTTAAAGTGTTGGAATGACTTTAGAGCGATGTTACAATATAATCTTAACTAAAATAATAGGAGGTAGGTAACTTTGTGTATTTACCTATAATTATGTTAGCAAAAGGTACGATAACGGTGAAGGAAAACGACGTGAGGATACCGGCGGTATGTCTTAGAAGCAAAAATTCGAAGACATCTGAAATCCAATTCGAAGGCATTTGACACAGTTTCTGTTCCCATTCTTATTGCCAAATTAGAGCTACTTGGTGTTAGAGGTATAGCACTACAAGTCTTCAAAGATTATTTCAACAACCGTACACAAAGAATCAAAATCGATGATCACATCAGTGATGAAGAAACCCTGTCCTACGGAGTGCCCCAGGGTAGCATTTTGGGTCCTATTTTGTTTCAAATATATGTAAATGAGTTATGCAGATTGTCCCTCCCCAACTCGAGGATATTTGTGTATGCCGATGACACCGTGGTTATAGTTGACGGGTCAACATGGGATAGTGTTAAAAGTAGCGCGGAATTGGCACTACGTGAAATAATAAAATAACTCAACCTAAACCTGCTTACCCTCAACTGTAACAAGACATCATATATTCCTTTCGCTATCCGTCAAAACACCGCACCAGACCACACCCTCTCGATAATAGCGCACACGTGCTTACAACTGACATCCTCATGCAAGTGTCCAACACTCACGCGTACCGATCTCTTCAAATACCTTGGTGTTCAAATAGATGCCGGGTTACGCTGGAATAAACACATTGATGCCCTAACCTCGAGCGAGAATGCTGAGACTAATATATACTTTCAAATCTCTTAGAGTTTCTGCAAATCCTGATACTCTAAAAATGGTGTTCTATGCCCTGTGTCAGTCCGTTCTAGGGTACTGCATCTCTGTATGGGGCGGTGCAGCTAAAACTAATTTTCTTAGAGTGGAGAGAGCCCAGAGAGCAATACTGAAAGTAATGCTACAAAAACCTTATCGCTATCCAACAACTCAACCAGACTCAGATTGTAAGGTACTGACAGTTCGTAAGCTCTTCGTGTTGCAATCCGTTCTCAGAAGACACTCCAGCGTCGGCAGCGTCCCACCGTCTGATCCTAGCAAACGAACCAATATTCCTCCAGGTACACGACACAAAACCGCCTTTGCCAGACACCAATACTTCACATTAACTACACTAATCTACAAGAAAATTCACAAAGAACTAAATGTACTCGATTGCAATAAATTTAAATTAAAAGCTAAGATGATGGAATGGCTACTTCTACAGGACTATGCACAAACTGAATCACACACATCATATACATTGCCTGATATTGCATTATTTTAGCATTATATTTCTTCACATAATAACACCTTACACTCACTACTCTCAAACAAAAACTCACCAAACATACATCATAAACACATCCCCACACACATTCACCTATTCACTTTTACGTAGATATTTATTTGCTATCAATATTATTTTTCCTATTTCTTAGAATATAATTATAATATGTTTTTAAGTAAATCTGACTGTTAACACGAACAATAGGTTGGCACAATCCGTTGTTGTATAAACCCTATTTTTAAGTAACCTCACTGCTGAACACTGTCTCTTAAGATACAGGTTATCCTAGTTTGAGAGGCAGGGCTCACAATATCTGTATACAGACTTCTGCAGCGTAGTAAGAATCTTGTTAATCAGTGTATACTAATGTTTGTTTGTGACAATAAACTATTTATTATGTCCTTTATTTAATTTTCTTTCTTATTTCTTACATTTTTAAATATTTTTACAAATTACATACAAAAAAGAAAAAACATTTAAGAATATAAAAAATAGTAGCCCACCGGTATCGGGAACAGGGTCCAAGCTACCGGTAGTCAGGGCTCCTGAGAGGGGAACCTCCTAACGATACGCGCCGTGTACTGGAGTACCGCTTTCTGGATCAAGCCCTTGATCCAGCTGCCCAACGAGAGCCTCCTCAGATGTTCGTCGAGGCTCTTGGCTATTATGCCATTGACCGTAACGACTATCGGCACAATGATTGCTGTATTCACATCCCACACGTCAACAACCTCGCGAGCCAAATCAAGATACTTGCTTTTCTTATCTCACTCAGCCTTCACGAGGTTCTCGTCATGGGGGACCGCTATATCAACAATAATTGCGCGATGCTCTAGTCGGTCTATCACCACTATGTCAAGCTTATTGGCAACAATAGTCCTGTCAGTGATGATAGACCGATCCCAATACAACGTGACATTGCCATTCTCGAGAACTGGGTCGGGCTCATACCTATAGTAAGGCACTTCCGATTCCACAAGATTGTATTTAAGAGCAAGTTGCTGGTGGATAATCCTGGCTACAAGGTTGTGTCTATGCAAATAGTCTCCGTTAGCTAGACTAGAACAACCGGAGATAATGTGACGGATGGATTCCCCAGGCCGGTGACATGCCCGACAGATGTCAACCGTTCCATCTTTCACAATGTATTTCCGGTAGTTGTTCGTCATCATAACTTCGTCCATAATCGCAAAGACAAAACCTTCGGTTTCCCCAAAAAGGTCACCAAATCGCAACCAGGCCACGGACGCCAAAAAATCTACATCGGGCCCATGTAGGACCCGGTAGAAAGCGTCCGTGAAGCGTCCTTGCTCTGCCATACCTCCATGCGGTCATTAGTATCTAATACTATAGGTTTGCGCCAGTTCTCGTTAGCCAAGGAGAGCGGGGTAAGGCCCTTGTCCACTGCTACCACATCTCGATGCATATCTACGTCAGCGGCCTGGAAGTATTCCCTAAGACAGCATACCTCGCGGTTGTGCAGGGTCTTATCATTTAAAAAGCCACGACCCCCGCTCTTCCGAGGGATGTACTGTCTCATATCCGATGACCGTGGGTGATGCATACGATTAGCGGTAAGCAATGTGCAAACTCTCCTCAGGGCGTCAAGTTCTGTCTGAGTCCATTTGAGTATACCGAAAGAGTACATCAAGACTGGCATGACCCAGCCGTTGAAGGCGCGCACCTTGTTCCCGCCTGATAAAAGACTATTTAGTACTTTTTTCAGGCGGCCAAAGAAGCGTTCTTTCAACGACTGTTTCACGTCAGTAAAATTGATGCCTAGTGCTTCCGACATACCCAAATACTTGTAAGTCTCAGTTGAGGAAAGTGTTCTAAGGTGTATGGAGTCCGAGAGTTGTATTCCCACGGATTCCATAATCTCCCTTCGCTTTACATGCATGACTGCACATTTGTCGACACCAAATTCCATCCTGATGGCGTCACTGAAGGTTTCTGTTACCTTCAGTAGCTTCATCAGTTGCAAGTTGTTGGGGGCAAAGAGCTTCAGGTCATCCATGTAAAAGAGGTGTGATATGACCTGACCACCTCTCCTCAACCGATAGCCCAGGCCTGAACCCTCCAGCAGTGTACTGAGAGGGTTCAGGGCTAAACAAAACCACAGAGGACTCAGACTGTCGCCCTGAAATATGCCGCGCTCGATCCTTATAGGTGCGCTGTTTTTCTGAATCTGTCGACATCCTGGATAATGAAGGACCGTCCTCCACTGACCCATACATGACGTCAGGAAGGCGCGCAGACTTGTATCAATTTTATACAACTCCAGCACCCTCATGAGCCATGTATGTGGCACTGAGTCATAGGCCTTCTTGTAATCTATCCAACATGTCGCCAGATCCTTGCGGGAACGGCGAACCTGTTGGCTAATGGCAATGTCTATGAGGAGCAGCTCCTTAGTACCGCGGGACCCGTTCCTACATCCATTCTGAGAAGCAGACATGATGGTGTTATTGTCAATATGTTGATTATGTTGTTGGATGTAAGAACTTCATAGACCGTCGGTAAACACGTTATCGGACTATAATTTTTAGGTGCCGCAGTACTACCCAATTTATAAAGCAGGTGGGTTATTCCTGTCGTTAGGCACTGGGGCAGCGACCCTGACTCTAAGGCAGACTGGAACCGAGTTGCCAAACGAGCGTGCGACCTTTGGAACCATTTAATCCAAAAGTTTTGCAGTCCGTCTGACCCTGGAGATTTCCAGTTGGGCAACGGACGGACTGCACGAGCCACATCTTGGGGGCTGATGGTAATTGCCGCCATTTGTGGTATCGGATCGCACGCTTCTCTTATTATTATTATTATCCATTAACCCACACTGGACACGCGTGGTGGATTAAGGCCCACTCCCTCTCAAAGAGAGGAGGCCTGTATCCCAGCAGGGGGAACAGAAAAGGCTGATGATGATGACTATTATGATTACGAAAATTATTTCATTAATAGCGTAGCTTGCTACCACTGAATGTAATTGTTACTTTGGGCCGCAAAATGCCTGAATTTTGTATGTTCCACGCAACGGAAGCGAAGCGGCGGTAAAAAGCTAGTGTTAAATAAAATATTATGGAACATTTAAATTGCAAACCACAACCCAAATTCAGATTGGTCCGTTCAACGTTTATCGTAACCGTAACACCCAAATCGTTTCCACGAATTGAAAATAATTTCAATACTTTTCCCACCCAACAATGTAAACCATTTTCATGACTCATTGTGCACAATTATTAACGAATCATGCTTCCATGACCTTTAGGGTTCACCGTGGAAATATTAAAGCGTTCGTTAAAACTTAGTTCAAGTGGTCACATTAAATAAGCAGTGGGTTTCCCACACGGGTATTCGGTGAGCGGGCGAAGCGAGCTCTTTGAATATTCAATGACGGACAGAGTTTGGGTATGCAGAATAATGCTTCTAACTGAGCGCGCTGGCACTAACCGAGGTGACGGCATGACAGCCTATAATTTCACACGAACTTGTTGCATTTTATTTAAGTATTGTATTTACAGATATTTTTTTTACACGTTCTCTATTGTTTGCACGACCTAGCAAATGTTAATTTACTTTTTATTGTACTACTAGCTGTTCCCCGCGGCTTCGCTCCCGTGGTCCACCCCACAGGACCCGTTTTCGGCAATAAAAAATAGCCTATGTCACTTAGGAATAATGTAGCTGTTGAGATGTTTTTTTTTTTAATCGGTCCAGTAGTTTCGGAGCCTATTCGGTACAAACAAACAAACAAAAAAAATCTTTACTCTTTATAATATAAGTATAGACTACTAACTAAGCCACAGTTTATTTCAGAAGATCTTACCAATTTCTTAATAATTCTATCTTAATAATTAAAATTTGTATGGTAGTAAAGATGTGGTAAGGACCAAGAAATATTCCTATCTGAACTTAGACACTGAATCTGAATACATAACAAGCAAAAAGTTTAAAAATTGTAACCCGACTACGGATTTTTTTAGCCTGTTTCACCCGGGCCATAATAATGAATCGATTGACACCTTATTTATCAAACTCGGATGAGTAGTTTAGGCGCTACGGAAGAACATACGTAAATACATACATACATAGACTGCTAAAATCTTAATCCTACTTCCTTTTGGCTTCGCCGTAGTCGGGTAAAAAACACATAAGATTTTAGCCACTTCTAAAGCTGGCCTCATACATTGTTCAGACTCCACAAACAAGTTTTTTATGATCTGCCATACAGGGAGAAAGCCCGTAATGTTTCTCATAAAATATGAATTATATCGTTATTGTCGAATCTGTGCGTCTCTCGCGATGTGGACTAAACCTCATCACTTATTCAACTCTTCGACAGATTCTTTCATAACTTATTCCATCCGTGGACCAAGACCTTTTTAACAAATTTCCGATATCGAATTACAAATCATAGCCTTTTAAAAAAAGTTTCTTTGTGGCCTTTTCTTATGCTGTAACGATAATTAAACTAATTGGTATATCTTCTTTCATAGCGGCCTATAAAATGGAAGATATCTACTGTATTTATTTGTATGTACTAATTGCTCAAATTGAGCTCTTCCTGGAGCTCGTGGCTAAATAATAACAGCCGCACGGGTCGAACATCAAGGTTAAGCAACGCTTGACAAGGCCAGTCTATGGATGGGTGACCATTTCAACTTACTGAGTTTCCTCCGTGCCTCGGAAAGCACGTTAAGCCGTTGGTCCCGGCTGTCATTTGAAGATCTTTGACAGTCGTTACGGGTAGTCAGAAGATTGAGATCTGACACCAGATCGACGAGATCTGTTCTGCCAAGGGGTACCGTGTTACCCAGTTACTGGGTTGTGGAGGTCAGATAGGCAGTCGCTCCATGTAAAACACTGGCACTTAGCTGAACCCGGTAAGACTGGAAACCGACCCCATTATAGTAGGGAAAAGGCTAGGCAGATGATGATGAGCTCTTCCAGTTCATCGTGAGCAAAAACTTGGATGCCTACTGTTTCATCTATAGTTTCTGGTTATATACTTACAAACTTAAGTGGCAGTGAGCAGGTCACATTGCTCGCAGAACGGATGGCCGATGGGGCCGAAAAGTTCTGGAATGGCGACCGCGAACCGGCAGACGATACGTTGGAAGGCCTCCCACTAGGTGGACAAGGTTGCGGGAAGGCGCTGGATGCGAGACGCACGGGATCGGTCAATGTGGCGACGCCTGGGGGAGGCCTATGTCCAGCAGTGGACGTCTTTCGGCTGAAATGATGATGATGATGATCTACTTACGATAAACCGATTTTTAACTAATAAATTAATACACACATTAAGCCCCAAGCCGGCTTAGAATAGATTCATATTCGCTTCACACGACACAACATAAACAGATAATTATTTTAAATATCTTGGCTTCGCCGGTCTCCAACAATGCTGGTCAGACAGCGGTTACAAAATAATATATTCCTAATCCCGATACGATTCAACTTCAATTGAAGTTGGCATCAAAACCCAATACTCGCATAGCTGGAATAGCACTATAACAATAGTTATTTCAAACCGATAACGATATCTTTCATTTTCCTGACGTCATATCGTTGCATGCTTGATTTCAATCTGGGGACAGGCTATAAATTTATTTATTTATTTATTTATTCATTTACACATACAATTATTTTTACAGGTAGAACCCAAGGTAACAAAAGTAGTCATACCATGCGACATTCAGAGATGCCCCGTAAAACTGATCACACACCTTTTCGCGTCCATGATTGACCAGTCCCAAGTAACGGCTCTGGGCGTCCGCACAAGTTAACTAGAGGACAATACAGTAATTGTCACCCTCTGGAATTCCGCCAAAGAGCAGGAAAAAATGTCCAAACGCTGAGAGACGCTATTAAGAATCGTAACAGCCCGACACACTGGTGCAAACTTTAATAGATTTGTACGGGCTACCGGAGTTTCGAACAGACTCTCCCTTGGCCCCAACCTTAGTCTACTGTTTGGAACGAGTAATCCCAACGATTCTAAGATTTGTGGATTGTTTAGCATCCCCCGAAAAACCATAAAGACGTATTTTACCAGAGCAAGATTGCGCCTCACTTCCAACTTATAGTACCCAACCATCCCTATTACAAAGAGAGTTGGGTACATAAGCGGGTAAAACGGATAGACGCCAAATTGCCTCATGTATAAGTACCGTGTGAATTTATTCTGCATCTTTTCCACCATCTGAGAATATTTCATTTCATAAGGATTCCAGATGATAGCACTAGTTTCCAAGTTGCTTCGTACCAACGCGTTATATAGCGATTTCACTGCTGCCATGTTAGTGAATTCACGGGTTTCACGCATGACAAACCCAAGATTTTTGAAGGCCTTTTTGCACACTTCCACGATGTGAGCTCGGAATGACAGATCCTCAAAAAAAGTGACCCCTAGATCTCGCACCGACCTCACCCGCAGTATGACGTGACCGCCCATATTATATTCGTGATATCGGGGTACCACGGCCCGCGTGAAGGACATCATATTACACTTTGTCACATTGAAGTGTAACTTGTTTTCTAAACTCCACGCTACCACCCGATCGATGTCACGCTGAAGCATTTCACATTGTGACTCGTTGGTTATCCGCATGAACAACTTCAGATCGTCAGCAAATAATAGACAGCCAGCGTCTTCAATGACCTCCGGGAGATCATTGACCATGATTAAGAATTCCAAGGGTCCTAAATTCGTCCCCTGGCTTACCCCCGTAAGGGTGCAATACGGGTCCGAGGTGTATCCTGCGTATTCCACCATTTGCTTGCGGTTGCCCAAGTAGCTGGAAAAGAACTTTAGAAGGGCAGGGGTAAAACCAGCCCTCGCAAATTTACTCAGCAGAATATCATTATCCACACTATCGAATGCCTTCCTGAAGTCAAAGTAAGCGACGTCCAGTTGGGCACCTGCCTCTGAGTCCAGTATAGTGGCGGCCTGGTTTAAAAAACACATCAAGTTGGAATTCGTACTGCGGCCCGCACGGAAGCCATGCTGCGCGTCGTTGAGCTGCGAGGCTACTTGCGAGTGGATTGATGAACACAATGCTGACTCGAAGACTTTAGCAAATGCTGACAGTATTGCTACTGGTCTATATCCACTGACGTCTGAGCTTGGGGCACCTTTCGGTACCGGAGTAACCCTGGTCAACTTCCAACCGTCCGGATACGAGCATTCTCGCAAGAAGCTATTGAATAGATGTGCGAGCGGCCGGGCCAGTACACTCCTACAATCCTTAACAATGAAGGGTGGCACCCCGTCTGGCCTAACCGAACGCTTGGGCTTGAGGCGCGAGAGCGCGGCACCCACCTCGCCGAGAGACAGCTGCCCCACGTGAACGCGGGCGCCGCGCTCGGGCGCCGCCTGCCCAGCGGCAGCCGCATCCAGCCGCGGCACCACCGCTCCATAAACTGAATGGAAGTAGTCAGCGAACGCCTGAGCGCACTCATGCTCTGGCAACGGCTCACCATTCCTAGCTAGCTTCACTTTGCTACGTTTTGAACGCTTGTTCCCAATAAAACCCCAAAAAGACTTCGGTTCTTTTACAAATTGTTGTTCAATTCGATTCTGATATTCTCTGTATGCGGTTCTAATTTTACATTTGACAACAGAACGAAATAATGAAAAATTAATATAGTCGCTGTCCGACCTAGTCTTCTTATAAGACTTATGCCAAAAAGCCTTCTGCTTAATATGACTAATTATGTCAGCAGTGAACCAATCTGGGTAGTGATAACGAGAGCAATCACGCTTGGAGCTCTTTCTTGGAGTGCTACCATCTAAAATCCCATAAAATATGTCGTAAAATATCCTATATGCTTCGTCGGCATTACTCGTTTCATACAGAGCGCTCCAGTCTACCCCTGCAAGTGCTAGGTATAAAGATTGGAAATCCGCCTTGCTATAATTCCATCGCGGTAGAGAGGTAGAAACCTGCGGTGCAGGGCCGCCAGGGCTAGCAGTGACTCGCGCACGACTTACACTTACTCGCAGTGGCGGATGCTGTGGGTCTACACATGATAAATACTCACTACGTTCCTCGCTTACGACAATGTCGTCTTCGGGCAAAGTAGTAAGAACTACATCGAGTGTTCGATTGTTACAATTCCTAATATTATTACATTGGCGAAATCCACAGAAGGTGACAAAGTACTCATAATAGCATTGTACAGCTTGGTTTGTTGAGTACATATTGAGATCAGCTACTAACACAACTTTATCATAGTTAATACATAACTGTTCCAGCAGATGGAACATATACATATATTCCCTTTCGATCTGTTAAAACGGAAACTCCCGGACTCTTTTTAAAAAAAGATTTATTTTGATATCTAGAATATAGGATAATAATTGGGGAAAATTCGGTACACGTCCCAACTCTTTGGATGCCAAACCCGGACTGGCTAGCAGCTAGTTAGAAAAACAAAGTTCTACATGGCGTGATGCTGACTAGGCATCAGTGTCAGCATTTATCTATACAGACTAGGGATGTAACAACCCCCCCAACAAGATGAAACTTATTTTTTTATTTTTATAACATAAGTTTCAGGGAGATATGCGAAGTCTTGGGGCTGGGATTTGTTCTAATTCCTGAGCCTCGTCTTCTAAATTATCAGGATCTACTTCAGTTTTAGGAGTTGGACATTTACCGAATCTTTTACAAAGTTTGTATGATATAAAAATTAAAAGAAGAATAATTATACAATAGGTAATAATTGGATAATGAGATTCATATTTTATGAATGGGCTAGGTTCATTAATAATTTTGTCAATATCTGACATTAATTGGTGATTTGAAACAGTTACAAGTTTTTCTAGGTGTACATCATTTAACCTTAAAGGTTTCAATTTTGGTTTGATTAAAATAAACTTATCTTTGTTACAACAAGAATCACTAATAAGATTGAAATCGGAGATTATAGGTTTAATAACTGTACTATAATAAGGTTTAGATGAAAATTCTTTGTCTTTACAAAAGGCTTTACATTCTGGTTCTAAACTGATTACACCAGTACCTAATAATTTATACTCTGTTATCTGAGAATTACATTCAAGGGTAAGTTTTGTTGGTTCTGACTTGACAAATAGCCATTTATTATTTTTTAATTCTTGCCAAATGTCTATGTTTCCATAAACCAATTTAGTTTCGCATTGTTGAGGTAATTTGTTAACAATTTTACATAACATTTCTGTTTCACAAATAGGCATATCTTGAACTGAGTATATATCGAGTTTATTACATACATAAATCTGGTTAATGGTTTTAACACAGTTACTTAATTCCTGAAGGCATACATATGTTAATTTATCTTTACTTATAGCTACATGATTACAATGAGGTACAATCATTGCATAGGAGTGAGGCTTGTCCACATCATGTGGGATAGGTACAGATATAGGCTTATGTAATACGTATTCTGACTTACATACTAAGGGAATCTTAATAACAAATACTACTTTACTATTTATAAAATAACACGATAATTGGGCTAAGTCAATTAGCGTGTGGATACTATCTAAACTCAAGCTAATAGGTAGTTCACTATTCTTATTTAAATCTTTAACGCTATGTGTCAATTCTTCATACATTTGTTTAGGGGTTAGGACAGAAGGGTGTATAGAATGACTTTTAGTAAACATTACAGCATTAATAATATCATCAAGTCTAAATGATAAGGTTAATAAACTAGAAAACAATTCGTTATAGATTTCATTCATTTTGGATTCTATATACAAATCTTTAGGTATATGGGTTACATTGTTTAATATGACTGATAAGTTTTCAATAGCATTGCCTAATCGTGCTTCATTGGTTTTAATTGTTTTAAGTGTTTCATTATAATTTTTTAATGCTGTATTAGTCATCAAAATATTATCTTTTAAAAGAGATGAAAGTTTCTTATCATTATTTTCTAAGTGTTGAATTGCAGAATTATACTTAATTGAGTCGTCCTCATCCATGGTGCCAATAACTTGTTTGAAAAAGGAACCGATACCAGCAAACCACGCAGATCTCTTATCTCTATCGGGAATAAGATGAGATATAGCACTATAATCTTTTACAATACCGTCAAGGCGAGATGTTAAAGGTTGTAGGAGGTTATGGCATTTTGAGACGCTTAATTCATTCTGTTGGCAAAGGAATCTAGCAGTCCCTAAGGCAGTCTTAATATTATCTATGTGAGGTTTTATATACGCAATATCGATAGGGACTAATATGTGAAGGTAATTATTAGAGATCTTCAAAGTTCCGACAGGATCAAAATATATTCCAGTACTTTCCTTAATGGGTTCTATAACGTCGGCTGAGATAACGGAGATACATACCAAGGCGTACCTGCAATAATATACTAGGTTATAAAACTAATCTACATAGCTAAGTATAATAACAAAACTAGACTAATCATTAATTTCGGCAAGTTTAACTTCATCATAGTGATGTTTTACATGCCGACGGTTTATCAATAAGGTAAGTGTGTTATTCCCATTTATTTTAATTACTTTATAGGGACCTTTCCAAATGGGTGATAAAGCTTTGCGGAGTCGTAAGTGATTTTTGAGATATACCATATCACCTACTTTATACTTTGCTGGTTTAGTATGCTTATCATAGTAAGCTTTGGAAGTTATTTTTGATTTTAATATATTTTCTACAGCTTTCTCCCTGGAAATCCGTAGACGTTGTTGTAAGATCCTAACGTAATTATTGTAGGTAGATTCTAATGCGGAATCATAAATAGATGAGGGGATAATTGCTTTATGACCGAATACTAGCTCATAAGGGGTAAAATTTGTAGTGCTATGAACCGTCGTATTATAAGTTAACATAGCTGTATAAACATATCTAGGCCAATTAGTTTGATTTTCGTCAATAAAAGATTTAAGATATTCTTTTAAAGTTGAATGACTTCTTTCAAGGGCTCCCTGTGTTTGGGGATGATAAGGGGTAGACCAGAGCTGTTTAATTTTTAAAAAACTACAAGTTTGCTTGAATAGTTCGGCCGTGAAGTTCGTGCCTTGGTCAGTTAAAATTGTTTTTGGAATACCGAATTGGGCAATAAAATGAATTAGACATTCACAGGTTTCTTCTGCGGTTGCATTAGGAATAGGATAAGCAGCTGAGTATTTAGTCAAATCATCTTGCAATGTTAAAATAAATTTTAATTTTGCATTACCAACTTCAGGGAGAGGGCCGACGATATCTAATGCAACGCGTTCAAACGGTTGCGTTGACGTTGAAGTGATCTGCATCGGTGCACGGTTAATTTGACGTAGCGCTTTATTAGATTGGCAGGCTACACATTTACGGACATAATTTTCAATATCACTACGCATATTACGCCAGTAATATTTTTCTTGGATTCTTTTCAACATTCTATTAGAGCCTAAGTGTCCCGAAATAGGGAGATCATGATTTTCACGCATGATTTTAGCGATTTCGCTCATACTCGGATACATTATAATATTTTTATAAATATTAATGGTCATACTTGTGTTATGAAATAGGTACATGATGATATTATATATCTTTATGAGACTGTGGCTGTCAAATGGATTTCTAAAGTCCGTGATACTAAACTCGTTTATATTTTTTGATAAGAAATAATTCTTTAGATTTTTCAGGCTCTTAAAAATATCTTCATAGGTGGTAGTGTCATAATAATATACTTTAATGAATAGAAAATAATAGGTAATATTCTCTTTTTCAGATATTAGGAATGAATATAGAGTTCTTTCTAACGCAAGGAATTCTTTACTTTCGGTCATGTTACCGATAATTTCAGGTACATAACGATTTGACTCGTCTAAGTCAATTGAGGTAGGTATAACAATATGTTTTGATTTTGTTTTTAGGAGGTTCTCGTTATATTCGAGAATTTTAGTATTTAACGTTACTAATCTGTTATTTATAGTTTTCAGGCATTTAGAATAAGTATCGTCATCATCAGTGACTTCACTAGATTGTGGAGTAGGTATATTAAAATCATCAGGGAGTTCCAGATTTTCAGGAAGGACAAAGTCATCAGGTAAGTCTAAACTTTCAGGACTTGATTGTGGCAAGGACTGCGAAGGAGGAACTTCGTCTGGAAGTATTCTTTCAGGGTTAGCGGATACATTTTCTTGACTAGGCATTGGATTGTTATTAGATAGTGTATTATTTGATCGAGTCTCCTCTACGTCCTGTAAAGGATTAATTGGATATCGTGAAAGAGCATCCGCGTTAGTGTTTGTTTTACCTTTTCTATATTGTATTTCATAATTATACTCTTCTAATTTAAGGCGCCAACGTATTAGTCGGGATCCAGGATCTTTGCAGTTAAAAAGCCAATTTAAGGGTTTGTGGTCTGTCAATATTTTAAATTGACGGCCAAAAAGGTAAGGACGAAATGTTTTTGTTCCAAACACAATAGCAAGACATTCTTTTTCAGTGACGCTATAATTACATTCCGCTTTATTAAGTGTCCTTGACGCGAAGGCAATTGGTTGATCCTTACCAACTATACCTTGGGATAATATAGCTGAAATGGCATAATTGGACGCGTCGCAAGTTAGAATAAAAAGTTTAGTAAAATCAGGGTAAATAAGGACTGGTGCAGTTACCAATTTTTGTTTCAATTGTTCAAATGATAACTGTTGATTATTGGTCCAGTTAAAAGGAATATCCTTTTTTAGAAGGATAGTAAGGGACTTAGCGTATTTTGAGAAATCTGGTATAAATCTTCGATAATATGACGCTAAACCTAAGAACGATTTAATATCTTTAGCGCATTTTGGTACAGGAAAATTAACAACAGCTTTAATTTTATCAGGGTTGGGTCTAACGCCTTCACCGCTTATTACATGACCTAAGTAGGCAACTTCTTTTCGCAGGAACTCACATTTATCCGGCTGAAGTTTAAGGCGGAATTTTCTCAAGTTTTCAAAGATTAGAATAAGTTTTTCGATATGTGAAGGTAAATCATATGAGTATATAACGATGTCATCTAAGTAGACGAAGCAATGTACACCTTGTAGTCCAGACAGGACAGTGTTCATTGTTCTCTGAAATGTAGCGGGTGCATTTTTTAAACCAAACGGCATCCGTTTGAATTCAAAGTGGCCTTGGGGTACGCTGAACGCGGTTTTTGGGGCATCTTCCGGAGACATTTGGATTTGATGGAAACCGGAAGCTAGGTCTAAAGTTGTAAAGTATTTACTTTGACCTAATTGATCTAGGATTTCGTTGATTTGAGGAATCGGGTAATTTTCGCCAATAGTAATATCGTTAAGTTTTCTATAATCTATCACTATTCTCCACCTCTTTTGCCCAGTGGAGTCATCTTTTTTAGGCACTATCCAAATAGGAGATGACCAGGGGGATTTAGATGGTTTAATTATTTGTTGGTCTAACATTTTAGTTATTTGGGACTTAACCTCTTCTTTATGTATTTCTGGAAACCGGTACGACTTTACATTGATTGGCTGTGAGGAGTTAGTTTTTATCTCGTGTTGGATTACATCTGTACAGGTTAATTGATCTCCTGGTAGATGAAATATATCAGAGTACTGATGACATATTTCACTAAGCTGGTTTAATTCTTCCTGATTTAGGTGAGAAGTTCGCAGGAGTCCGGATAGTTGTTGGGACCTTTCAAGGCTATTAACTAGTCTATTATGTTGAATTATATTGCCTTGTGTGGGGTCAAGTGGACTTAAGGTAAGCATAAGATTTGCATTTAAGTGGACTGGTTTTTCAGATATATTGACAACTGTCAAATTAATTCTATTATTGTCTTTTACTTTAACGAGGCAATTTGAAATAAGAAGGCAATCGGAAATATGTTGGTCCAGTATTATTCCTTCCTTTAATTCAGGGTTTTTCACTGAACACTCTATTATAGTTTCAGTACGGGGTTCAAGGAGATAGGATGGTTCATCAAAGGATAATTTAATGTTTTGGTTGTTTATTTCTAAGGACCCTGTCTCATAATTAATGCGACACTTATGTTGTATGAATAGGTCACTACCTATTACACCATCATAAGGCAGGCTGCTCATATCTTCAAATACTTGGAAAGGATGGACTATATTTAGTTTTTCATTGAACTCTAGTAGTAATTTAAGGCTCCCTATACTTTTCAGGGTTCTGTTTTGAGAATCTATGCCTTTTATCGCAACGACACTGTCTTCTAGTTGTAGAGTACTTGTTATACTTTTCTTTTTCAGTACGCAGAGTGTCGCTCCAGAATCTATAAGGAATGTAAGAGGATTTTTATTCACAAAGGTTTGTAGTTTAATAAAGGGTAAGTATCTTTTCCGTGTGAGGATTTCATATATTTTGAATTCTTTTTCAGGTTTACAACTGGATTGCAGGTTCAGACCTTCCATGTGGGGCTGGTTACCCTGCGGCGTGGTCCTACTATAGGGAAGACCGTGAGTTTGGGGCTGGTTACCCTGTCCGTTGGTCTTATTAAGACCTTCCTTATGGGGCTGGTTACCCTGCGGCGTGGTCTTATTGTAGGGAAGACCGTGAGTTCGGGGCTGGTTACCCTGTCCGTTGGTCTTATTAAGACCTTCCTTATGGGGCTGGTTACCCTGCGGCGTGGTCTTATTGCTAGAGGGATTAAGACCTTCCTTGTGGGGCTGGTTACCCTGCGGCGTGGTCTTATTTCGGAAAAGACCGTGAGTTTGGGGCTGTTTACCCTGTCCGTTGGTCTTAGTTATAGTAGGGGTAGTATCGACTTGATGTAAAGGGGTTTGCCCCGTGCGATACTTAAACGGGACATTTTTTAGTTTAAATTGGGATAGTTGTTGGACTCGTCTACTTCATCCTTACTCTCCTCGTCGCCATGATCAGTGAAGTTTACACGAGCAGACGAAGGTTTAAATGGAGTGAATGGTTGAGGACCATTCGAAAATCTTTTATTGTTAAATTCTCGTAGTCTGCAGTTTTCAAGAATGTGTCCCGTCTTTTTACAATATCTACAGAAAAGAGAGTCGGAAGAAGCATTGGGTTGGTTATTCTGACCTTTAATAAAAACCTTTGCTGATTGAGATGCGCTGTTTGTCTCACTTCTTTTATTAAAGGATTCGGCAGGTTTTTGTCGGTTGAAATTACGATAGGAGAACTGTTGTATTTTTTCTTCTGATATCGCAGAATTAATTGCGTCATTTAAGGTCTTATAGTCTCTACATCTCACAATGTTGGCGATTCTGGGGATCAATCCTAGTACAAACGTATGGAGGGCAAGGTCCTCCATCGCGGCTAATCTGCCTAGGAGTTCGGTCTTTTTAGTATTAGAAACGGTTACTTCTGTAAGAAGTTTTTGTAAACAGGTCTCAACTCTTAATGAAAATTGGCTTACGGGCTCCTGATTTCCTTGCCTACAGTCTTGCAAGTCAGTTAATAGGTGAGCGTAGTGCTTGCGTTCACCAAACTGATTTTTTAGAAACTCTTTAAGCGATGGCCATGTCTCGAAATCTTTAATAGAGCACGCGGTCTCTGCCTTGCCTTCTAACTGGCTAAGTATATATTTGAATACGACGTCCTCTTGTTGAGAAGACGCCAAGGATATTGCGCTATCGCAATTCCTTAAGAAAGCTGTTAATTTGTCTCTATCACCGTTGTACGGCTTAATAAATTTTAGGACAACGTTTAAGGAAATTTCCTCGTCACCTTTTACTTCCTTCATTTCTTTTTTAGAGTCGGCCTTCGACATGTGTGCTATTTAAATTAACAGAGAATGCAAAAATTATACGCCTCTGCTTAACCCTTCGGGAAGTATCGGCGTGATGTTATGTCTAGTATAGATAAAGATAATTTAATTCTGAGAGTTACGTGGGCTGCGGATGTGTAAGTTATGCGCAACAGATAAGGACGACTGGAATTGAATCGAAGCGTATGCCTCTTTACAAGTTACTTTGGATGATTAAAATTAATCTTATGATAGCTTATTTAACCACACGAAATTATAACGCGAAATACGGACACTTAAGCACTTAACGCACAACACACACAAATTTCACAGGATAGAGTAATCTGGACTTACAGGAACAGCTCGCAGGACTTCTTCATTCTGGATCAACTGGACTACGTCTACCTTAGACGTATGGATGAGGAACCGACGGTTGCCGTCAGATCGGCGCTGGATACAGTAGATTGGGTGCAGCAAATGCTACCCAACTGCTCAGTACCACTTACTGCGCAGTGGAACTGGGGCGGCAATGTGCAGCTCTGGACCAGGTCGAGTGGAGTCGACCTTCGATGGAATGAGTTCGGGTTGGGGTGCTTATTAGGCGACACAGTATCACTGCATTCCTTGGATCACACACGATTTAAGTTTCCGGCGACGTTATACCGACGTTTTATAAGGACACTGGGGATGTCTCATCCCACCGCTGCCACCAAATGTTAAAACGGAAACTCCCGGACTCTTTTTAAAAAAAGATTTATTTTGATATCTAGAATATAGGATAATAATTGGGGAAAATTCGGTACACGTCCCAACTCTTTGGATGCCAAACCCGGACTGGCTAGCAGCTAGTTAGAAAAACAAAGTTCTACATGGCGTGATGCTGACTAGGCATCAGTGTCAGCATTTATCTATACAGACTAGGGATGTAACAGATCGTTTTTGGTGGAATGTACGCAACACAACACAAAAAGAGAAGAATATTTTGTCTATATACCGCCGCACATACGATTTCGAACGGATGGTGATCCAAACTAGCGTTATTAGGCAACGGTACTCTGCGTAAGTCGAGAGCGCCGCGCGGGGAGGCGGCCAGCATGACCCTTCCATGTTTACGGCCATCCGCGCGGTCACATCTAAGTAATGTGTATCCACTCGGGGCCAGTTCACCATCATGAATCGAGTCATTAATGCCGGTCTCGGTTATGGCTACCAAATCAGCCATAGAACCTACAATATTATTATAAAATGTTTTCAATTTCGTGCGTAGTCCTCTAACATTTTGGTAGAAAAGTTCTAAGGAACATTTCCTATTAACAGCTTGGACCACATTCACACCGTTCGAGCACTGTAATCCTGACATTTGCGAGTGGGAAGCATTTAAACTATTAGCAATACGAGTAGCATACCGACACTTAAAGAAAATTGTCAGAACCACGTGATTTTTGCGATCATTCCAGACTTCAGTCGACGTCTATGACAGATTTATACTTTGATTTACTGCTTGTATTTCTGTACTCTTGTGTATTGTGGTTATCTATTATGAATAACAAGATTTATGAAATGGTGTGACCTACTTTTTATGATCCAGTGTTTTGCTCCAGTTTTTCCTTCTAAGCTATTTTTTTCTATCTAAAAAAGAATAGAATAGAAATAATTTATTCGACATAGACACAACACAACAACAACAATCACAAAGTAACAGAGAAGAAAGTAAACAAAAGTACATACAAGGTTTAAGAAATTATTGCGCCGGGCGTGCCCACACCGAAAGGGTTACCAACTCAGCATTTGCTGGCGCCAGACACCCAGCGCTAATTTTCAATTGGCACCCCGCTAGTGACACACGGACGTGTGTAAATAAAATAAAAAAAATATACTTAAAAAATATTATAATGTAAATACGTAGGTGCTTATCTGTTCTTCAAACACATCTAGATCGTAAAACCATCTGTGTCATGGTCGTTCTAGATGGCTAGTCCGCCTTAGTGAGCCATTAAAAAGCAATAGGTTCTAGTACCTACCGATGTAAATTCTAAGTTAGGCATAGGTTCTGATATCGGTAATTTGACCCTTTTTAAAAATTCCAAATTCTCGATGTTTTGTTCTGAATTTCGAACTGTATCAGTAGGTTCTTTCTCGACTAGAAACCCACAAAAAGTTTATTAGATAGGTAAGTATGCCACAAAAACAAGGCAATTAACTATATAGTTACCAAAGTTTTAAAACGGTTTCAAACTTTATGCTCTGTGTAGCTTACTGTTAATGGTGTTAAATTTACCACAAACACGATTACCAAAAAACATTAATCATGGTTTCAAATTTTATTTCAATAGAATTTACTAACTTTAGAAACTCTGAAGTTAATTATACTTAACTAGAATATATTTTTTGTGTGGGAAACCTAAATACCTGGCAGTAGTGAATTGATACCGTAAATTGTTCTCTAATCTGAGCTGTAAATGTTTTAACTAAATATAATTATGGGTACATATTTGAATATCGAAAATTATAATACCTACGGTTCTAATGTCACTGTTCAAAACATCGAAAATTTATATATCGAATGACCATTTAACCAAAAATTAAAATAACGTAAGTTTATAATGTCGAATGGTTAGATAACCTACGTCCAATATATCTAAAATCTAATTATCTACAAAAGTGACATCGAAAGACCTAAATATCGAAAGTGCAGAGTATCGAATGCTCCAAATATCGAAATGCAGATTATCGAATGTCCTTAATATCGATATTTATTTATTATGTATGCCACAGGGTAATTTGATAATTTGGATATTGCGAAAACCCGCATAATTAGAAAATGGTGAAAAATCTGCGAGCAACTTGAAAGTAGCGCTTGCCGGCCGCTGCCGCGGCACCGCTCGCTTCGTTCGCTCGGCTCACGCGCGGTTTGTAACAGTTCTAACCTAAACTAACCTATTTCACCCGGTCAAAATAACGAATCATACCTACAATCTGCCTGCGACTAGATAATTAGACAATGGTGACAACATTTCTGCGGCAGATTGCAGGTAAGATTCGTCATTTTTTCGTGACTACTTTGCCAAAATTTCTTTTATAATGAGTACCTATTCTTCTTCGGGCAGTAATAAAATTTGTTCACTTGTGGAGATAACTTAATGTAAACGTGTGATATTCCGTACACGTGCAGCTGAAGACAAAACCAACAAAGATGCCTGTAAACGGGCTACAAAAATTGCATATTGTTGGCAATTTGTTTTTTTTACCTTGCCCTACTCTAGGAATTTCTTCCTGTATCGTGGGTGCGTTTACAAACATATAAACTCAAATACACAACACCCAGAGCCGGAACATCTATCTGTAGGTGATACGAATATTTGTTCCGTGCGGGAATCGAGCCCGCGACACGCAGCGCAGCAGTCAGTCACTCAACCACTGCGCCAACCGTGCGCCCTCCCTATATATCTCAGTATATTTAAGTTTATACCTTTGCTGCAATTTCATTGTGCAATACATTGCCCAGTGGAGTCCAGCAAGATTCTGCAACTGGATTGCCGAGGAATTTTGTTCGTACACGCGGAGCAATTATTGAGGCTAGATCTCAGCAGTTAATGACAATTTTTAAACAAATTTCCAAAATGGTGGAGGTTCTATGCTCGACTTTATGTCTTTTTTTGTGTATGTTCTCCGATTACTCCGTCGATTATGAACCGATTTTGAAAATTCTCTTTTGTTTAAAAGGGTTTTACTCTCGAGGTAGTCCCATTGTCACTAAGTCAGGATCCCATGGAAATTGAGGGTAATCCGAAAATTTTATAGGCATACATATAGCGATTTTGGTATTTTCATCAACATGGCAAGCATTTGTATTCAGAAAGTATCATTTGGTGAAGTGTAACTGATGAAGAAGACCACAGATGGACACTGGCACTTCTCAATGTTAAGTATGCTTTGGGTATAAGATATCCCGAATAGTAAAATGACTGTGATGAAGCAAATTTAAATAAATGGGTCTAATGAAAATGGTACCAACGAACTGCTCTGGTGATGAAGCCGGAAGTTAGGCACCGGAACTCCGTAATAAAACAATGTATCCCAGTCGTGTTTAGGCGTGATGGAATTGTTATGAGAAACCCTCTGGCTATAACTTTTTAACAAAATAACTAAACCGACTGCCAAAACAAAACACTATAAAGCAAAAAAAAATTGTTTTAATTCAACAACGAAAAAAATAGGAACCAAAGACTTAAGACTGACTGCCGAAAAGAAAGTAATTTTTCGCTTTGTAGTGTTTTTTTATGGAAGTCGATTTAGTTACGTAAGCATCTTCAGCGTTACATGAAACTTCGCGGTAATTACGCGGCCCAACGATCTTTATACGCACTAGCTTCTATATCCCATAATTCAGGACGTACATGGATTTTGTTGATAAAGTTAATAATATTTTCGACCGACCACTCGGCTAGACGAACAGAATAAAATCAAAAATTGGTACAAAACAACTTCACTAATCAGGCAGGGAGAAGAGGAGGCGGGGGGAGGCAACCGAGGAAAAAGAGATGCACCTATACCTCACAGCAAAGACAATATACGGAGATACTGCAATATCGTCGTATATTGACTTTGCTGTGATGTAAAGTCAAAGCGGGATAAATCATTTGCAATCTAGCCGGCTAGACATTGAATACATGCGACTACTATGCAATATCTTGCCAATATCGCCGGGCTACACTGCAAGATTGCAGCAATTGTTGCACTGTGTTGAATGATATAACAGGCAACTTGGCGGCTATGCAATTGCAGCAAGAAAATGTCAAAAGTAGCCCGTTTATAGGCACCTTTCGAAGTTTATGAGGGTTCGCCGTCGCTGCAGAACCCTCAATATGAATCAACATGTCTTCAGTAAAGCGAACGGACAGTTGCCTACGAAGTCATAAATTATGTTGTAGAATCTAATGCTTTGTGAATATGAAGGTAGATTTATATTTTTGAAATGATAGGATGTGGTAGGTACGTAGTTCTGCCAAAAATTTTGTTATAAGTTCTAAGGTAGGTAAGTGCTTTACCTATTTGAATGCTTACCTCTCGAATATTTCTTTAGATGAGACTATAGACACCGACTTCCAAAAATAAAGTTATTTTTCACTTTGTAGTTTTTTATTTGGAAGTCGGTAGTATTATTTGCAAAAAAGTTTTTTTATTTTACTCTTTTTAGTTGTAGTACCTATTTAATAGGCAAGTTGTTTAGTAAGTACCTATATCGTTTAAAAACGGATTGAACCTTGTAGCGTTATGAAACCATAATTAATTAACCATAAATATTATTTTTTTACCTACTAAACTTAACTTACGTTTATGTGTAAGTAAACTTACCTACACCGAGGCTATAAATCACTTAACTACCAGGCAAATATTCAAAAAATATAAATGAATAGTGTTATGTACTGTACCTACTTACTTAGTCAAAATACATTAAAGGTACCTACATTGTACAAACTTAAAATTAAAACATAAATAAACATTTAATTATGTAAAATAAATATTAATTAATTAAAAAGACATCCAACCATAAAACCCTGTGCCTGGCAGGAAACATTAATTGTCCCATCCTTTCTTAGTTTCGAATTTCGAACATGTTCTACATCGCGCAATCAAAGTTTTCGTGCTGTTTAGAACCAGTATAAGATTTCGCGCGAGGCTAATGGGAAGTCCGTGTCTTCGCAGTAAGACAGTGTAGGTGCGAGCTGTTCTAAATCGCCTTATATCACGCCTTAATCGTACAGGGATTATGCGTAGGTATATTGAGTAGCAATTAAGCTTAGAATGTAAAACAAAAAAAAAAGTAAGTAAGGTATAGAGTGTAAAACTTAGTAATATGAACTTAAGCATAATAATTATAATAATACTATTGTTTGTGTTGATTCAAATCTAATGCTGTCACAGTTTAAAAACCTTCACATTGCTGGCACACAGTTAGGTGATGGTTACTTAGAATAAAGTCTTCTTGGTATGGTTGTAGTTAAGAAAGATTTAGTAATGTAAGCCATCTATCTTTAAATTTAGCTTGATCTTTAGAATATATATAAGCCCGAGTAACTTGTAATCCCGAGGGAATGGGCTCCCTCAACCCCACTGCTGAAGACGATTTGACTTCCCATTTTTTTTTCTACATTTTATTAAAATTTCTTATGAAATAAGCAGTACCTTTGTGCTCTTCAATCTGTATTATTTCTTTTCTCTGTAAAATGTGTTTGTGTGTACATAAATAAATAAATAAGATTCTTTATCACTGATGTAGGTAAAAATTTAGGTTATTAAATAAAACATTGAATAGATATAGGTAAGTAATTTACCGCAAAATCTTATTTACGTGGTTGAATACCTAATTACTAATATCATGAATAATCCTATCCTACTACTTTTATAAATGTTAAAGTTTGTCAGGATGGTTAAGGATTGATGGATGTTTAATTGTTACTCTGTTACGCAAAAAGTACTGAACGAATTTTGATGAAACTATACAGATATATAGCTATATAATACTCGTACATAGGCTATAATTTATAATGATATTGGGAGAACTACTAATACCATGCGGGTGGTGCCGCGGGCGACAACTAGTATTCATATTATGCAAAACTAACTGAATCGAAAAAAAAAAAAAGCCTGTTTTGTAGAAAACTAACTTGCGACCATCTGCGAAGAGCGTGTAGTGGTTTTACGTATAAAACATATGAGGCTTATGTATAGTGTAGGTTAGATATTAAACCTACCGACTTATTTAATTCTTGTGAGGTATAAAAAACTTTAAAAAAAAACAAACCGTCTTCCAGAACAAAAAACTGACCAAGTCCGAGTCGGACTCGCGCACGAAGGGTTCTGTACCATTAATGCAAAAAACGGCAAAAAAATCACGTTTGTTGTATGGGAGCCCCCCTTAAATATTAATTTTATTCTGTTTTGAGTATTAGTTGTTATAGCGGCAATAGAAATACATCATCTTTGAAAATTACAACTATCACGGTTCATGAGATACAGCCTGGTGACAGACGGATAGACAGACAGATAGACGGATCGTGAAGTCTTAGTAATAGGGTCCCGTTTTTACCCTTTGGGTACGGAACCCTAAAAACTACAAAGCAAAAAATAACTAGATAACTATAAAAAGTGTTTAATTTTCTCTTTTTAGTTTTGATAGGTATCTCCAATTAACATGATAATCATTTATAGCCAAAGTACATCTCATGACGATTCCAATAAGCCCAAACACGACTAAGATACATTGTATTATTTCAGAGTTCCAGTGCCTACCTTCCGGCTTCATCATCAGATCAGTTCGATGGTACCATTTTCATCAGTACCATTTATTTATAAGTATTTGCTTCATCATAGTTGGTTAACTATTCGAGATATCTTACACCCGTGAGTCCGTGACTTACTTACGCATTTAAGAGTTCAAGTGGCAATCAGCTGTCTTCTTCATCAGTTCCACTTCACCAAATGATACTTTCTGAGTGCAAATGATTGCATTGTGGATGAAAATACCAAAATCGCTATATGTATGCCTATAATATTTGAGGAGTTCCCTCGATTTCTCTAAGATCCCATCATCAGATCCTGACCTATGGGACCAACTATGAAGTACACCCTTCAAAACAAAAGAAAAATTTTTCAAATCGGTCCAGGCGTCTTTGAGTAATCGGGGAACAAATGTAAAAAAAGAAGATTCCAACAAATTGAGAACCACCTCCTTTTTTTGAAGTCGGTTAAAAGGATTAAAAGAAAATACACATCCATTACATTTCATATTTAATAATTCTTAAAAGAGAACTGACAAAAGCACTTAATTTAATACGTCAATATCTTTAATTCTCTCGAAGGTAAATAATGTTCAGGCTTCAGTAAATCGCAACAATTTCTTTTTTTATCGCATTTCAGTAAGTGACGAGTAAAGACCCTTTGGAAGTAAACCGCTGAATATTTTATTTTATTGGTATTTTCTTTTTCTCAGGCGAGCTCGCTAATGTACCTTTTGTGCGGGTAGTAAAATAATACGGACTAATGTTATGTTTGTAAGTACTTTCTTTGGTCTGGTATGTTGCCTAAGGTAGGCACCTATTTACTATTTTTTAAGTTAAGTTGGATTCGTATAATTAGGCAAGCGTAGGATTATATTATCTGTGGCGTAGGTAAAATAGTTTTTGTTAAATTCATCTAAGTACCTATTCTGAAAGTGAGCTACATACACAAAAATAAAAATAGGGTGTCCCAGAATGTTTTCTATTTTTGATACCTAAAAAGAAATACTAGAATTAGTTCAAACTCGTTTTATTCGCTTAACTGTTAAATTAAAAAGCAATTTTTGAATTTTGTTCATGAAAAACAATAGTTAGTAAATGCGCACCTTCTACTACCTGACACTCATTTAACCTGAAACTAAAATTTAGTGCGGACCGATAATTTATTGACTTGATATGGCAGCTCAAATATAATATAATAGAACGGAAAGGAACAGAACAGAACAGACAAGAACAGAACAGATTAGCACAAAATATAATATACTTTATTGTTCACCAATTTTTTTTTACAAAAAAACTTAATTATTTCTACGGGTACAAAGACGGTCTTATCACTGACCGCGTAACGTACCTTTAAATCGCTGATGTATTCCGATGGAGCTACTTAAAAAGTAAAATTGGCCCTCAGTCCCTTGCCACCCAACCTGAATGTTTTAAAACAAGCAAATACTCACAAACAAAATTAAAGCTATTCCAAGAGTGATGAATTTGATGACCCACAGCGAGTGATTGCAAAAGGAAGTGGAGCGTACGCATTTACTACTGTAATTCATTTCAAAGTTCAAAAACTGCTTTTTAATTTAACAGTAAATAAACAAGTTTGAACTAATTCTTGTTTTTTTAAGTATCAAAAACCAAAAACATTCTGGGACATTAATAGTTATCTGATGTTGAGCAAAATCTATCGTATCTAGCCAGCTACCCTATTTTACGTTACGACACCCACAAGTTGTAAACACGGACTTTGCTGCGCCAAGCAAGCTATTAGGCAGAAAACAAACCCATCAATTCTGCTAATGGTCTCATCACAAACAGTAATAAAACTTGTCCAACGAGCATACATCATAAGTAACTAGATGGTACAATCACATCACCGCTTGCCCGCGTTATATCGCCCAGGGGAATATAACTCCGAAAGTGGAGTTTCGCAGTTTCATTCGCCAGGGGTTTGATGCTGGTTAGATTGAGCATGAAATATGATGAGCCTGCGATAAATAACTAAGCAACACTGTGCATAGTCAGTGAATAACAGAGTAAGTTACCTGCCAATGTGAACTTGAGGTGGTATTTTTGATGTATTTGCTTCTGCCAGCAGCTTCAACCGCGCGTAAGTCAAAATTTACCTTAAGGGAACATGTTGCCGGGATCAACAGTTTCCTATGTGCTATGCCAGACTATAAACTATCTCTGTGCCAAATTGAATTCAGATCCGTTCAGCCGTTCTGGCGTGATTGATTAACAAACATCCGTCCATCCATCCAAA
This sequence comes from Orthosia incerta, assembly GCA_948252205.1. Taxonomy (NCBI): domain Eukaryota; kingdom Metazoa; phylum Arthropoda; class Insecta; order Lepidoptera; family Noctuidae; genus Orthosia; species Orthosia incerta. Next base: position 18,436,841 of record OX411760.1, read on the forward strand.
CCTTCGCATTTATAAATACACTACCTTCTGCCAGCGGCTTCGCCCGCGTGAATGGCGAAAATTATCCGGAAGGAACATAATATATTCCCAGGATAAAAGTATCCTATTTGCTATTTCTAACTATAATCTATCTCTTTGCCAAATTACATCCAGAACCGTTGAGCCGTTCTGGCGTGATTGAGTAACAAACATACACATGTCCAAACTTTCGCATTTATAATATTAGTTTGAAATAAGATGAAGGAAGGAGGTAAATCCTTTCTCCAATGGAGGTCCTTCATGTATTTATCTTTAGAAGTATGAATAGGAACGCTCCAGACGAATCACAAAACCTGTGGCAATTTCTCACTATCGTTCTCACCAAATTCTATCGTATTGTTCGCTTATCTATCTAATACCTTTAAACGAGCAATTCTTGTATATATGTATACATATAATCTGAACCTCGGAAACGGCTTCAACGATTTTCATGAAATTTAGTATCTGGAGGTTTCGGGTGCGATAAATCGATCTGGCTAGGTTTCATATTTAGGTTCGGTACCCAATGGGTAAAAACGATGGGTACTAAGACTCCGCGGTCCGTCTGTCTGTCTGTCTGTCCGGCTGACACCAGGCTGTATCTCATAAACCGTGATAGCTAGACAGTTGAAATTTTCACAGATGATGTATTTCTGTTGCCGCTATAACAACAAATACTATAAACAGAATAAAATAAATATTTAAGTGGGGCTCCCATGCAACAAACATGATTTTTTTTCCGTTTTTTGCGATAATGGCACGGAACTCTTCATGCGCGAGTTCGACTCGCACTTGGCCAGTTTTTTAGAAAACGTTTTCTCTATTTTCACCCGAGCAGAGCTCGGTCGCCCAGGTACCATAAATATACAAGCCTTCACTTACCTCAAATCTGTGACATAGCAACTGTGACATACCTTACCCCCTTAACCCCAACCCTAACACGAGGTTAAATTGACAGTTTGTCATACAATATTGGCAATTCAATCTCGTGTTAGCTAACTCTTGGAGTTAAGTTTTTTGTGCATATGGGCCTAAGAGGCTTATCATAGGGTAAGAAAAACTTGGTGAAAATACATGTGCGTATCCGTATATATACCTACTTGTGTATTCAGCAAGGTTTCAAATGAATTTAATCTGTGATGATTTTGAAGGATTAGTCAAATCTAGTAAGAAACTATAAAATGAAACAATGGATATCGAAAAAGCCGTGTTAAGGTTACACTAGTCGATAATTCTTCCATATAAACGTAGTCTAGGGATCACTCCACTGTTTGACGATGTACGTTCAAAATAAAAAATGATATTAATTTGTCTCAACATTATCTAGCCCTGTATGGAAACAAAAAAGTAAAAAAGAAAAAAAATTGAAAGTTATGAGCGTCGAAAGTTCCACATTTCAACACGAATTTTAACGCATCTTTGGGTGGCAATAAATACCATAAGAAGAAGGAAAATTGAAAAACGGCCACCATACAGGGATAGATTAGTAGTTCAACAATGCAAATAATTTTATTTTGAAAATATACATTTAGTCGTTTTTTTATGATATCTAGACTTCCAAAGGTCTGTTTATAAAATTTCGCGCGCTCGTTTTCGTCCTAAATCATCATCCATTTCGCTACAAACTTGCAAAAGTGCTAATTCGTACGCGAACTAGCTTCTTACTGCTCATCACAGCATCTATCGCTTTGGCACGAGTTGTCGGATGAGATAGCAGGCATTTTAACCCCGCGAACAAAATAGTTCGTGCAGTCGACTAGTGTAACCTTAAGTTGTAAGAAAACCTTAAAAATATCTAAATTGCCTCTTTTTATTCCAAAAGGTTTGCTATTGTAACATCGCAAGTTTTTGTCCGAAAACCACAAAATGAATAAAAAAGCTTGTAACTTAAAGCCGGTGATGTAAACTAAGTAAAATTTCTCATTTCTATGGCCGGTTCTACCCGCTTTAAGTTTTATTGACTGAAGTTTGTCGCGTCCGCGCTCCGGCGACAACTTACATCAAAGTTTTGAAGAAAGGCGTGATAATTTTAAGGTATGCCACTCCATCTCCATGACATGAATTTTGTAAATAAAAACTTGGGTTATAAATTCCTGAATGAAGCCGAAATTCTTTCGTATATACTTGGTACTACTAGTTTCACAATGATTCTTATTTTAACCGACTTCCCAAAAAGGAGGAGGTTCTATGTTTGACATTATGTTTTTTTTAATGTATTTTCACCGATATCTCCGTCAATTATGGACCGATTCCAAAAATTCTTTTTTTGTTTGAAAGAGTGTGTTCCGAAATTGCTCCCATTTAAATTTGGTGAAGATCTAATGAAGAAATTCGAAGATATACAACAGAACTCTTCAATAAATAACGACAAATCTCTCGGGATTGCTGCAATCGCATGTCTGTTTATTGTTTATACCATTTCATAATATAACATCACGCCAGTACGCTCTTAAGGGGTACGAAGATCTCTCATTTCACCGGTTATGTTCAAGTTTCATGATATTCGGGTAATATATTCTGGAATTATAGGTAACTTACTAAACAACTTGCCTTTTAGGTAGGTACAACTAAAAACTGAAAAATAAAAAATAAATACAAAAAAATGCTACCGACTTCCAAATAAAATTACAAAGTGAAAAATAACTTTATTTTTGGAAGTCAGTGTCCATAACGCAATAAATTGGTACCTACGAAATACACCGACTTCAAAAATAAAGTTATTTTTCACTTTGTAGTTTTGATTGGTTTTATTTGGAAGTCGGTAGTATTTTTTTGTAAAAACTTTTTATTCTGTTCATGAACAATCTTATACCTGGCCAAGATGAAGGTACAATATTTATTAATAAAGCACTGACAGCTCAATCAGCTGACAGCAGGGGTGAAAATTTTATGTTCAATTTAATCTTCTAATCCTGTGACCTTGAATAATTTATGTCCTCAAACTAACTTCCACGTGTACTAACTCAGCTAAATCGATGTACAACAGATACAACATTCTATACCGAATTCGTTTTATTTTTCTTGTTGAGTAGAAGGTAGCCCTAAAAAATGCCGTTTTATTTTGTGACTATTTTCAAAATATTAAATATTGTATTCTCAAAATTGCTGGCGTTTAGGTACAATACCATAAATGTGAAAGTCTGTATGGTTGGATGTTATGATGTTAATTAATATCACGCCGCAACGGTTGAACGCACCTGAATGAGATTATAAATGGACTAGCTTTTTCCACAAGACCTGTTTCCGGGATAAAAAATAGCCTATGTCACTCAGGAATAACGTAGCTTTGTACTTGTTAGAATTTTCATAATCGGTTAAGTGGTTTATGAGTTTATCCATTACAAACAAACATACAAGCAATCAAATCTTTCTTCTATTTAATATTAATAGTGTACATTTTTTAATGCCAGAACGCAAGAATGCAAGTAAGTAGGTACCGTATCTAGCATTTCCGTGAGATTATTTTCGAGTAGTAGTCCTTTAGGATACGAAACCACTGACAAAGCTAGTCTTAGATAATAAACGATCATAAGGTTCTTATAATCACAACAGATAAATTATAAAATAACATTAATCTTAATATAAATAAAATCAAAGAAGTAATAAATACTAGATTCTTAGGGGTAATAATAGATAAAGATATTAATTGGAAAGAACACGTCGATAATGTTAGCACTAGAATTAATAAGTTCGTATATGCGCTAAAACAAGTATAAAACGTAACAAACATAAAAACGGCCATTATGTCTTACCACGACAGTGGAATCATTATTGCGCTATGGTCTTGTAATGTGGGGTAATAGCGTAAAAAAAAACATAAGAGCATTGTATGGTCTTAAACCGGATGACTCTTGTCGACCAATGTTTAAAATACTTGGTTTGCTACCGCTACCATCTCTCTACATTTTTGAAATATGTGTATTCGTAATTACAAACAAAAAACTATTTAAGACAGCAAATGAAGAGTGCCCTCGGAACAGACGAGATCCCTTCAAATTGGTTCTAAATGATATGCCTAGACTTACCAAATACAATAAAAGCTGCCTAGCAATGTGTGTGCACATATATAACATGATACCAAACCACTTCAAGACAATGAGTACAAGATTATTAAAAATTAAATTATACAAGTGGTTAGGTGAATGTAATTTTTATGATATAAAAGAATGTATGGCCTTGAAATCCACTGAAAGACTCAATAGATCATGAATAAATTGTTCTTGTTTGATTATTGAAATTAATTTACATTATTAACTATTTTACTCATTGTCGCAAATAATACAAGCCCACGCACTTCCGGACGCCGCCGCGCATGCGTTCCCTCTCGCTTTAATGACTATGCACTCGAGGCATAAGAGAGGGAGAGCGATAACGCAACCGTAACGCTCGCGCGCCGACCAACGTCCGTCGCGAGAGTAGTACACGCAGGGACTCGTTTCGAACCGGCACGCGCGCCCGAGCTCCAAAACCGCCGCGCGTTTTCTGAATCGGTTGTTGTATAGAAATAGTTCCGTACCAATGTAATAATCTACAATCTAAGTGCACCTTTACCGTGATTATACGAAAAGTACTACTAAAGTGTTTTATTCCTCCATTCCACGTGAACCAATATGAACACAGTTACGAAATATGGCGTCCCAACTGTAGGCCGAATGCCACAGTTCCTGTGAAGAAAAAACTATAGTGAAAATATTTAGTGTGTGTACAACTGTGCTGTGAACATAATTGTGATCGTGTAACAATGCCGAAGACACGGAGTAGGCAATCCCTCAGTGGTTCGCATGACGATGAACTCAACGATAGCGTCACACTTTCCCGCGATAACTTTAGCGCTCTGTTAGCAACGATTCAGCAATCGAATGCGGATATCTGTGAGCGTATGTTAGAGCGCCTGTCGACATTAACGTCCCCTCTGACCGCTCAGTCACCGGCGCCAGTGCCGAGTGCGGCAGGGAACACCGGCAATTTCTCACGATGCTCGTCCAGATTCTCCGGAGCGGCGAAGGAAAACGTTGAAGCGTTCATCGATGCCATTGAAGCTTTCAAAGAGTGCACGAACATCTGCGATGATGTCGCTATTCGTGGCATGTCTATGCTACTTATCAGCGAAGCAGCAACCTGGTGGCAGAGTATCCGCGCGGAGGTCACATCCTGGAAAGATGCAATACAATACCTACGTGACGCGTACGGCGACCGCCGTCCTGAATACAAAATATATCGGGAGTTATTCAGAGATGAGCAGGGTGAAGACGAACGGACAGATATCTTCGTAGCGAAGAGTCGAGCCCTCCTAACACGCCTACCAGCAAACGACCTGTCTACCAAGGTGCAAATTGATATGATTTACGGCCTATTACACCGAAAAATCCGTAAAAGATTACGACGCGAAGAGGTCAGTAATTTTTCCGAGTTGCTATCGAAATCTAGAATTATCGAAGATTCCATAAACGAATCGCTAAAGCGAGAATCGCAAAACGCCGCATCCATTGCTTCGCGAACGAATCGTAACGCAATCGAAACGCCTAATCAGCCCGCAATGAACAACGCGCGAACATCAAACTCCACTGCAAGCGTGAGACCGGCGAACGGGGCAGCTATCACGCCACGCGGCGGCGGCGCTCCGCCTTACCGCGCGCGCCCGCAGGAATCGCACGCGCGTGCCTCCGCCGATACACCGCGTGATGAACACGCACCCGCTGCAGCAACATCGAGACAGCAACGACCGTTTTGTGCGTATTGTAAACACTACGGACACCATAAGGAACAGTGCCGTAAGTTGGCGGACAAAGGTGAGTCAGCAATTGATTCTCATAATTCGGTTTCGTGTTACAAGTGCGGATCTAAAAATGTTACTCATGAAACTTGCAAAAAGTGTAACAACGAATCCAGTTTTTACAGTGTTGATACTAATGTTCAAATTTCGGGATCAAAGCACAATCAAATACTAAAGACTATAAATCGTGATCTTAGTGCGTGTTCCGAAAAGTTGTATAATCCCGTAGATTTGAACGATACTACTTTTCCGTCTTCTTGTTTGAAGAATGTTGATGAAAATGTTTGTTGTGTCGTTCCAGAAGGTACTAACTGGTCTCGTGATAGTTCGAGTGAATCTGCGTACAATCAAGCTGAAATTTTATACAATAATAATTGTTATTCTGTACAAAGTAATTTTTCGGAGAACGATTTGTCGAACGATCACATGACCAGCTGCGAGGTCGATTATAATAACGACCGTTTTTATAATTTTCCATTTAATGATTATTTTGATTATGATGACGCCCTTAATGTAAAGGAGCGTAAGGACGATTTTTGCATATTATCTGAAAATAATAATCTTTGTTATAATGACGTCGGTTTTGCAAAGGGACGTAAGGACCATTTTTGTGAAATTTCAGAAAATAAATGTTTTTGTCACGATAACGTTCCCGATGTAAAGTGGCGTAACGACGATTTTTGTACTTTGGGGGAAAATCGTAAATTTTATTGTAGTGACGACCGTAATGCATTAGAGCGTAACAACCATTTTTGTAAAATTTTGCAAAATGATTTATTTAGTTGTAATGATGTTTCTAAGAAGGTGTTAAATGATAATATTGTGTGTAGTAGTTACACATGTGTAGAGAATGCGCGCGCCGGTAGGAGCTCCGACAAGAAAGTTTTGCGTCCGATTTTTGATATCGAAATTTTAGGCGCGTCGGGGACCGCGTTAGTTGATACCGGTGCCAAACATTGCATTGCGGGCCATACACTGCACACCCTCCTCTGTCGAAAGGGACACCCTCTTGAACCGGCGCGAAGACGTATTAAGCTTGCCGATGGACACGTTCTCGACATAGACGTTCTCATAACTACTCTTGACGTGCACTTAAAGGAGAAGGTCATTAGGACTCCTTTTCTTATCCTCCCTGAGGCGCGTAATAATGAAACGTTGCTCGGCATGGATTTCTTGTATGCAGCCGAAGTAGTCATGGACTTTTCTCGGAAAAGCTGGTACTTTTCTAATAACAGCCGCGTTCAGTTCTTGATGCGTTTTGAACCCTCCTTATCACTAGAGCTGTCCTGTTCCTCTGCTGACGTACTCCGGGACGACGAAGGCACATCGCTGAACCCACCTGACCGGAACCTGCTGGCGCAGATCTTGGTAACCAATACGGACATTTTCCAGCTAGGGGGAGAGCCTACCCCGTTTGCTGAGCACCGTATTGATACAGGTGAGCATCCTCCTACCTATGTACCTCCGTACCGATTGACCCCGGCCAAAAAGGAACTTATGCGTCAGGAGATTGAGAAGATGCTGAAGGACAACATCATTGAAGAATGTGAGTCTGCATGGTGCTCACCAGCTCTCCTGATTCCTAAGGCTAACGGCAGCACGCGTTTCTGCGTAGATTACCGACGCCTAAATGCCGTGACCAAAACCGACCATTACCCGATGCCTTTGATCGATGAATTGTTACAGTCAACAAAGAGGGATTGTTATATGAGTACATTGGACCTGCGATCCGGTTACTGGCAGGTCAGTGTAAATGAGCAGGATAGAGATAAAACCGCATTCATTAGCCCATTGGGCACTTTTCGCTTCAAGCGCATGCCCTTTGGTCTCAAAAACGCTCCGGCGACCTTTCAGCGACTGATCGACCGGTTGCGCTCCTGTTCATCCCTGGCCAATGTGACAATCCTTGCTTATTTGGATGACTTGCTGATCATTTCTGAAGGTTTCCAGCAGCATCTCCAAGATCTCCAGGCTGTATTCAGTCGGCTTCGAGAATTCAAGCTGCGAGTCAACCGGGAAAAGTGCGTTTTTGCCAGGGGAAGTGTCAAGTATCTGGGGCACGTAATTACCCAACAGGGCGTCTTACCCGATGCTGAAAAGGTTCAAGCTATACTAGAGATGAAAGAACCAAGCAACTTGAAACATCTGCGGACATTTTTACAAACCTGCTCCTGGTACAGGAAATTTATTCCAAATTTTTCCTCCGTAGCAGAACCACTTACAAGGCTAACAAGAAAGCAACAGACCTGGACCTGGGGTTCAGCTCAGATCACGTCTTTTAACGAGTTGAAACAACTACTTACCTCAGCGCCAATATTAATCCAGGCTGATTTTAATCGCCCTTTTGTCCTCCGCACCGATGCGAGCAATTATGCCCTCGGAGCCGTTTTACTCCAGGGGGAGGACAAGGAAGAAAGACCCATTGAATACGCCAGTCGTCTCTTAAACGCCGCTGAGCGTAACTATTCCACAACCGAACGAGAGGCATTAGCGGTTGTGTGGGCGGTGGAGCGATTTAGATGTTACCTGGACGGACATCCGGTGATTATTGGTAGCGACCATCAACCGCTTCGTTGGCTAATGACTCTAAAATCTCCCACAGGTCGTTTGGTGAGGTGGGCTCTCAAGCTACAATCATTCGACATTCAATATCAGTACACCCCGGGAAAAGCAAATGTAGTGGCAGATACGCTAAGTAGGCCGATATGCTCCCAAGATACTCGCGACAGTTGCGGTATTTGCTCAGTGATAATTGACTTACCCACTAAGAGCCCTGCAGAGTTAAGGCAGGAACAGCTGGCCGACCCGGAGGTTGATAAAATAATCAAAGAGATAGAAAGTGCAGACGAAGTGGCATCTCGTAGATGGACGGAGCGCGGGTATCTGTTATCACAAGGCGTACTATACCGGTATAATCCCGACTCAGATAGCGAGACTCCTCAACTTGTTATTCCAATTTCACTCCGTCCCGAGATCTTGAAAGAGTGCCATGATTCACCTCTGGCGGGCCATTCTGGAATCGACCGTACTTACCACAAGATCGCCCAGGCCTATTATTTTCCCGGGATGCGAAGAATCATTACCGAGTATGTGAGAGCCTGTGTCGATTGTCAACGATATAAGGCTACCAATGACAAACCCTCTGGACTACTACAGACGCCCGTGATGCAGCAGCGGAATGAGGTCCTAGCGATAGACCTTTTCGGTCCCTTACCTGAAGGAGAGAACGGTGAGAGGTGGATACTTCTAGTTGAAGACACCGCCACCCGTTGGGTTGAGCTCTACGCCCTTCAGGAAGCGACTGCTGAAGCCTGCGCCCGTACTCTTACCGAGGAATACTTTCTCCGATACGGCTTACCGCGCAGGGTCACATCTGATAATGGCGTACAATTTGTCGGGGCTGTCATGCAACAATGTATGTTCATCTTAGGGGTCAAACAAAACTTCGTGCCACTTTATCATCCGGAGGCAAACCCTGCCGAGCGTAAGAATCGGGACCTTAAGGCGCAGCTCGCACAACTCGTGGAGAATGACCATTGCTCTTGGCCTTCGAAACTCCCAGTGATTCGTTTTGCTATGAATAGTGCGGTATGTAGAACCACGGGTGTCACTCCCGCATATCTCATGTTTGCCAGAGAAATGAGGTCTCCCACAGAAGCTCGTCATGATTTGAGGGCGATTCTCGATAAAGAGAATTTTCTTCCCCAAATTACTCCATACCTAAGATCTTTTATCAACTCACTATCTGCAGTTCGTGAACGAGTCGAATTACAGCAAGATCAGTCTAAGAAGATTGCTGATCGATCCCGTCGACCAAGTACCACGTACGAGGTTGGAGATAAAGTTCTGATCCGGTCACATGTACTGAGCCAAGGTAGCAAAGGTCTTACTGCTAAATTCGTGCCTAAACGGGATGGACCTTATGTTATAACGATGAAGGTTAGTCCTACCACTTATCTTATCTCGCCAATAGGAAACCCTGAGGAATCCTTAGGAAAATATCATGCACAGGATTTGACACCCTTTGTAGACAGTGGTACTCGAAACGACGTACCACCTAATCCTGTCATTCCCAAGCGCCGACGCGGACGTCCGAAGCACAAGGGCAATGAGCCAGTCCAGGAACGAGGGCGTTCTCCTAGACTAGAGGGGGAGTCTGTCGCAAATAATACAAGCCCACGCACTTCCGGACGCCGCCGCGCATGCGTTCCCTCTCGCTTTAATGACTATGCACTCGAGGCATAAGAGAGGGAGAGCGATAACGCAACCGTAACGCTCGCGCGCCGACCAACGTCCGTCGCGAGAGTAGTACACGCAGGGACTCGTTTCGAACCGGCACGCGCGCCCGAGCTCCAAAACCGCCGCGCGTTTTCTGAATCGGTTGTTGTATAGAAATAGTTCCGTACCAATGTAATAATCTACAATCTAAGTGCACCTTTACCGTGATTATACGAAAAGTACTACTAAAGTGTTTTATTCCTCCATTCCACGTGAACCAATATGAACACAGTTACGAAATCATTAATTTTAATTGTTTTTTTTATGCTTGTAACTAGTTTGTGTGTTACCCAAAAATTGCATGCTATTTCATAATTTAGCTGAACATGTTTGTACTTTTTCAACTATATTTAACATCATCTTATACAATTACATGTTTTATGCAATTAAATGATTTGAATTTGAAACAAAGAACTGTTAATCCGTTAAGACGGTGCGCCTAGAAAGATTCTAAAGAAACGGGACCTAGACGTTTAGAGCAAGTACCATCCGTTACAGATGTTTATATTTTAATTTGGATCCCGCGCGGTTTTCCAGCCAGTCACTTGTTCAATACAATGTTCCCGTACGGTCCGAAATAGAATTACAATCGCTCATTAGCCATTCACCTCATACATTCGTCGAAATCGATTTTAGCGATGCAATCCTATTTTGGACCGCATGGTTTGTGATTCATATATTTGCTTATTGGAACAGTTACTAACAATATCCACAATCTAAATTCAAATCACTTTTAGTCTCTAGGGATTAATGAGCTATTTTAGTCCCTGTTTACGAAAAATAAACTAGCTCTTTTTAAACGACTCACCAAAAAGGAGGAAGTTCTATGTTCGACTTTATGTTTGTTTTTTTTATGTATGTTCACCGATTTCTCCGTCAATTGTGGACGGATTTTAATTTTTCTTTTTGTTTGAAAGAGTATGTTCCCAAATTGTTCTCCTTTTAAATTTCCCTGAAGATCTGTTGAAGAACTTCGGCGATATACAAGAGAACTCTTCAATAAATGACGGCAAATCTCTTAAGATTGCTGCAATTGCATGTCTGTTTATTGTTTTTTATAACATAACATCAAGCCAGTACGCTCTAAAGGGGTACGCAGATGTGTACAGTTCACCTTGTTACACTCTCATTGCACCGGTTATATTCAAGTTTCATGATATTCGGGTAATCTATTCTGGCATTATAGGTACCGTACTATAGAACTTGCCTATTTGGTACCACAACTAAAAAGTGAAAAATAAAAAACCGGCCAAGTGCAAGTCGGACTCGCGCATGAAGGGTTCCGTACCATTATCGCAAAAAACGGCAAAAAGATCACGTTTGTTCGCCCCACTTAAATATTTATTTTATTCTGTTTTTAGTATTTGTTGTTATATCGGCAACCGAAATACATCATTGTGAAAATTTCATCTGTCTAGCTATCACGCTTTATGAGATACAGCCTGGTGACAGACAGACAGACGGACCGCGGATAATAGGGTCCCGTTTTTACCCTTTGGGTACGGAACCCTAAAAAACGTTTTTACAAAAAATTACAACCGACTTACTAATAAAAACACTACAAAGTGAAAAAAAACTTATTTTTTGGAAGTCGGTGTAAAAATCGAATAAAATAAAACCGGAATAAGCTACTTTTTAATGTATTTTTAGTTTACCTATAAAAAATCCTAGTTTAAAAAATAGTATAATTAGTAATAATAAAAAGAAATTGCATTACCATCAAACATCTTGGCAAAGCTAAAATCCTTTAGCCATAAAGGGGCTGATCCTATCCGAGAAGCCACACGACCGAGCAGCAACAATAACTATTCATAATGCGTTATGTAGGTGCCTATAGTAACTTACTGAAAGCTACAGTCGCCTGTTTTGATTGGCTTACAAGGGGTAAGTTTGTAAAGCAGATTATATTAATATTTCCCCAGATTTAGGTTTGTTTACGGATCGTTTCAACTTTCAGCAGATTTATGGATTGTTACCAAACTTGAATGCTGTGTTAAACATAAATGTTCGATGGCTTTGTTGAACCTTTGAATTACAATCGAAGTTATGCTAGTCAGAGAATGGTATTATTGTTTTAGATTTAGACTGCTCGTAAATAAGGTACGGTGGGTACCTACCTACAGTTTAAATTCTTGAGCAATTTATTGCGGCCAGACTCCCACAAGTCACAAGGGATTCAAGATTTTAACAAGTTCGATTTTAACGAAATAATTTCAAGAACCTTTTTATTTTAAAGATTTCTTGTTAATCTTTTGGTATTGAAATCTACGATCTTTGAGTAGTAGTGTGGGTAGTGGCACATTTCTGGTAGTGTAGGTTAGTAGGGAGTTACCAACAACTGAAGCTATTGACCGAGAAATACTGTTAAGGCGCGTCCCCGAGTAAAACGCCGCGCTAGCCGTTTTTGTGCAGTTTTTAAGAGCTATCTACTCGTTATTTAAATATAAATATCAATTAATAAAAATACATTAAATTTCTACATCATATTGATGCCAAAATAAATAAAATAGAAGTTTACTCGTATGTTTCACTAATCTCCTTCCAACAAAACCATAAAAATGAGAAATAATGATTGATAGCAGACATCTTCTCGTAAAGTGTTCATTAATTATTTTTTGTACTTACACAAATGGATAGACAATTTGCTAACGAACATTTTGTATTTTTTTTTTCAAAAGAACAATATTCGATTTTATAAAGATTCTATTCTAAAATCTGGGCGTATTCACTACTGTACTGTAATTCATGCACCACTAGTGCCGCTAGGCCAATAGGAATGCTCAAGATTTTTTGGTCAGGGTACGCCCTTAAGGGTACACTAGTCGACGGCACGAACTATTTTGTGCGCGGGGTTAAAATGTATTTTATATCAACCGACAACACGTGCGGAAGAGATAGATGCTGTAATGAGCAGTAGGAAGCTAGTTCGCGTACGAATATACACTTTTGCAAATTTGTAGCGAAATGGATAATGATTTAGGACGAAACCGAGCGCGCGAAATTTTATAAACAGACCTTTGGCAGTCTAGATATCATGAAAAAACTACTAAATCTATCTGTTTATAATAAAATTATATGCATTGTTGAACTACTAATCTATCCCTGTATGGAGGCCGTTTTGCAATTTTCCGTCTTCTTATGGTATTTATTTGCGCCCAAAAATGCGTTAAAATCAGTGTCGAAATGTGGAACTTTCGATGCTCATAACTTTCGAATATTTTCTTTTTTACTTTTTCGCTTCCATACAGGGCTAGATAATGATGAGACAAATTGATATCACTTTTTATTTTGAACGTACATCGTCAAAAAGTGGAATAATTCCTAGACTACGTTTGTATGGAAGAATTTTCGACTAGTGTACCCTTAAATAAATCTGATCTGATTAAACTTGGTAAATAACTGATTTTCTTTTTACAAGCTTGTATTTAACTAGCTTTGTTAGCTAGTATGCATAGGCCAAATCTTGCAACTGAATTTTAAAACAGTTATCCCAAAACTATTGACCAGAAATTTCGTTTACACAATTAATTTGGATGAAAATGCACGGTTAGTTAGGTAAATGTCATAATTCTTACCAATATGGCGGACGCCCAAAGATGGCGGACCAATCAATTTTTATGCACCCTCATGCTATGTGTATTAAATGAAAAGCTTTGCTGGCGGGATAACAAAAAGCCTTGTTTTAAAAAAGATTTTTTTAATCAATTATTTTATTTAACTTTTCTCTTTGTTTGTTGACAGGACAAGCACTACCTGTGCATAATGGCGTCAGACTCCCCGGATCAGAACCTGACGCAATACTTCAGTCTGTGCAACGACTTCATTCATGCTGCTCGCCTCAGAGACGGCAACGTTCTTATACATTGGTGAGTGTGACACATGGCATGAATATGTAATGACTTAACTCTGGGTAATATTGATCACGTCAGCTCGTAAACATCCACTGTTGAAGTTGAGTATATGATCGGCTTTAATCAGGTTTACGAATGCATTATGGGTACTGACAAAGGAGCAGTTATTGCTGCTTTACTGTTCTCAATCCTGTAATAAAATAACCGATCATTTTTAATATTTTACGATTAATTAATAAAAGCATATATAATATATAGCTTGGTATATATTTAACTATGTATCTATGTATCAATGTAACGGAATATTTGAACGTGATTTTCAACCACTTCAAAACGTCGGATTGATTTGAAACTTTGCACTTATAAACAGTATAAACTTTGTTTCTTATAAACAGTATACGGTTTTATAACAAGTTGCCTAAGTCAGTTATAGAACTGACCGACGGAAAGTTCAAAAACTACATCAAACGTGTCCTTATTAAAAAAGCATATTATAAAATCAAGGACTACGTTGAAGATAAAAAAATTGGCTTTGACACCCTCTGCGCATGCGGCTTCCCTGGTAACTCATAAACGGCACAAATATATGGATATCTCTAACTATTCTCAATCTCATTTTTTTTCTCTTTTAATTAGACTTTTTACAATATTTTTCAATCATCATTATAGCCCTTTGCTAAGAATAGTTACAGCACTGATTACAGTATTTGTGCCACATGTTAAATTTTGTGTTGTGTTTTTTTTTTTACCTTTGTATAGATTCTTTTACCTATTGTGAATGTGTGAACATTGTAGGCTTTCTAGTTTCCTAGATGATTGTTAACATTTGTTCCTTTTTATTTCGTGTTATTGAACTTTTTATTTCGTGCATTATTTTTTTGTTTGTTTTTTTGTTTCAATTTCGTACGACTTATTGTCGGGCCTACGTTGTCCCCCCATATCCAAGTACTAATGATGTAACATGGAAATATTGTAAACAAAAATTTTAAAAGAGTAACCATGGAGTTTCTTGCCGGTTCTTCTCCATAGGAAACGACTAACCCGAACCGTGCACCTTTTGTCGACGTTTTATTAGTGCCCATGTAGGCCTATGTAAAATAAAAATATTTGATTTTGATTTTGATTTTGCACACCTATCAAGGACCGATGACAATGCAATAATTTAGTCAAAGTCAAAGCACTTTTGAAAGTCAAACAAAAATTAAAATTTACAAGTAATAAAAGTTGATTCTACCGTGCGCGTTTAAATTGTTTGACCCATTGCCTTACCAAGATCTTCAGGATTAGCGACTTTTTAGTTCAATTTACCATTAAAGCGTGTTTTTTAGTTTTTAGAACTACAATTTATTATATTCGGTCACGAATAGTGCCTACTGCCGGGTTCAAAAATAGCTTATGACATTTTAGCGACAGCTTTCCATTAGTGAAAAAGAATGTGTAATTACATCATCATCATCATCATATCAGCTGAAAGACGTCCACTGCTGGACATAGGCCTCCCCCAAGCGTCTCCACATTCGTCCGATGACCTGGTGAAAGTTGCGGGGATCCGCTGGATGCAGGATGCCTCCTGGACCGGTCAATATAATTCCATTGTATAAAAAAAAACAATCGATTTTACCTCTTTATAATATTAGTTTAGATTATGAGAACAATCGCCCAAGATAAAGAATTTTAATAAAATCAAAGCGATGAAATAAATTATTTATATACACTTTATTGTAGGCACACCAGAAGCACTAGTAAAAAAAGAGTGTCACTTTTTTTACTAGTGCTTTTTACTTTCCTATGCTATTTTAATTTTTTACTCCAACGTCATCCCGCCGCATAGAGTTTTTATTATTTGTGAAAAGTTTTAAAAATTAGTTAAGTACAGATAATCATTCATATAAAAGGTAAAACAAAACTAATACTTCATTTAAGGCGTTTTTAATTACTCTAGATTTAGATTTTTATCAATAAATTAATTTTAAATATTCATTAAATATGTTTGGCAGAATGAATATTTTGCTCGTGCCTTTTTGCGTTACGACGTGACAGCTATTTGCACATGCGCAATAGATATGCCCGAGGAACTATGAAGTATTATTTAATCTGTGGATATGCTGAGCGCCCTTGAATAAGCGTCATTTTATTAATTTCTTGCTTGGTTCAGTTTTTTTTTTTTTTTTTTCCCCGCACAATGCATAGTAAAATATTGTATGATTCACGTGCGTAAGATGATTTCCGACTCGTGTGTCAAAATACCACTCATCGGTAATCACCTACTTTCCGCACTTGTAGCATAAATAACTATATCCATGAAAGTTGTGAAATGTATTGGCATTTATTTTATCTTGAAAGAAAAAATATCGGATGCAATATAAATCTATTGTTGATGGGTGTTTGCGGACTGGATTTCTTTCATCGCCATAAATATAAGAATATGAATTTCCGCCCCACCCAGCATGTTATAAATTGTACCCTTCTGACGTCTCAGGGTCACCAGTGCCCTTCCCTTTTAGGCCGTAATGCACTGTGGAATATTTTAAAGGTAACATAGTTTATTTCAGATAATGTTTAAATTAAGTTGGTTTGTTTTTTACCTTTAGGCCCAAGATCCCACTACGAGAATCTGAAAATATTTTTGTTTTTGATTAAACTTAATTCTCATGAACGATACTTGATAGTAGAATAGATTGCTGAGGGTGGCCTGGAAATATCCTGCCGCTATTCATCATCATCATCATTTCAGCCGAAAGACGTCCACTGCTGGACATAGGCCTCCCCCAGGCGCCGCCACATTGACCGATCCTGTGTGTCTCGCATCCAGCGTCTTCCCGCAACCTTAACCAGGTCATCGGTCCACCTAGTGGGAGGCCTTCCAACGTATCGTCTTCCAGTTCGCAGTCGCCATTCCAGAACTTTTCGGCCCCAACGGCCATCCGTTCTGCGAGCAATGCCCACTGCCACTTAAGTTTGGCAATTCTTCGGCAAAGCTATGTCGGTAACTTTGGTTCTCCTGATCTTTGGTTGATGAGGTGATCACGTAAGGAAATTTCGAGCATAGCCCTCTCCATTGACCTTTGGGTGACTTTAAGGTTTCTGATAAGGCCCATTGTGAGCAACCACGTCTCGGTCCCAATTACCGTAATTAAATAAATACAAATTAATGTTTTTAACATTTTTCTTCAAATTGCCGCTATTACCGTAATTAAATAAATTCTTTTTTTTTTTCATTTGTGATGGGTTTGCTCTTGACTCTAGTCTAGGTCAAAGGTGACAGAGACAGAGTCGACGATGGAGTGAGCTTACCCAGAAGATGCCTGTTCTCTCTAACTTTGAAGAGAATCGGTTTGAATGCGTTCGGAAAAAAATTAGGTTGCTAGATCTCATTTAGCCACAATATGTGAGTTGCCAGTTTACCTGCTAAACCTGGCAACTGGTGAGAGCTAGATGATATTGCATACGCACCCACGATTCAGGGCAAATTCCTAGTGTCAGGAAAACTTAAGAAAAGAACGGAAATCTATTTGCGACGCGGCTAGCCACTCTGCAGTAATCTATTCTACTCGTACTATCAAAAAACATTAACAAAATTCTAGTTCTATCTAAAATATAGTGCAGTTGCAGTTTTTGCAGCGGACTTTCATAGTATTTGTATCTGATGCACGACAAAATAAAAATAGGGAGGATAGGTACCTATTAATATTTTGTCGTGCCAGTTCTGATAGTAGAACGAAATCGATATGGGCAAATCACTATTTTTTCAATAAAAAAGTGAAGCCATCAATTAGTAACTCGGTGGTAATGGATCCTCCTAATTTGATACCTCGCAGCACTTACTTTGATCAAGCAATTTTTCTTCCAAGAATGTTAATTTTCATGTGCGATAAGCATCTATCTTGATCACAGGCAATTTTTTTAACAATAACTGTCCTTTGCTATTCAAGGCCTATGTCCAGCAGTGGACGTCTTTCGGCTGATATGATGATGATGATGATGATCCGTAAGCAAAATACTACACAAAAACTCGGGCATTAACTGTAGAAGCTAGACTAATTACAGTTGATACGCGAATCAAACATCTTCGCTTAGCAGGCTCACTTAGCCATTTCGATTGTTATTAAATTTAATTTTCTCAGAAACCTATTAAGCAATTCTTGGCATATCGTAACGGAGATAAACCAAATTAATACCATTAAAGCTGTCAGTCTATCGGACTGCGACCACACAGCACTTTGGCCGATTAGTGGTCTCTTTTGATTAGTTAGGTACTTTACTAAGAAAACGTAAAGCTACCAAATACTGATAAATTAAGGACCTGTGAAGGAAGGTAGATAGAATATTAACCCGAACGATTTTAAGGTCACCAGTAATGGGTTCCATTTATAAAATCAAATTCACTATCATCGATCACGCACATCACAGACTATCAATTTTCAGCCACTAAGCTAACAAAATGAATAAATAATAAGCCAACAAATCAGAACTAAATAGCTTCACTTGTTATTTAGGGTTCTGTACCCAAAGGGTAAAAACGGGTCCCTATTACTAAGATTTCACGGTCTGTCTGTCTGTCTCATGAACCGTGATAGCTAGACAGTTGAAATTTTCAAAGATGATGTCTTTCTGTTGTCGTTATAACAACAAATACTAAAAACAGAATGAAATAAATGTTCAAGTGGGACTCCCCTATAAAAACCGTGTTTTTTTGCCGTTTTTGTGATAACTGTACGGAACCCTTCGTGCGCGAGTCCGACTCGGACTTAGTCGGTTTTTTTGAACGATTAATATTGTAAGTATATACTGGCAGGCTACCAAGGCTAACGACAGCTCAAGAACTAGTTTTCTGGAATTTTAGACTCCTGCAACATCAAAAGGGGAGAGAAAACCAAAAGTGTCGATAGCCTAACATTTTATGGACATCTTCAAACCAACAATGCTTCAAGACTGCTGAAATAAACATAAGTAGGTAAATAAGTAGTGATGGAATTTCCGAAGTCCTAGAACGAGCTCTTTTCACAATATTTTCTACTTTGTTTTTATCTTGTCCACTAAATGCCTGTCATAATATCAACTTTTCTAAGTAAACAACCATGTCCGAAATATTAGAATAAATAATAACATGTCTGAAGTTTCGGACGAGCCTCGTTTTTCCTCCAGAGACTGTTGTTATGAAAACATGCACATAAAACATAGTTAGGGGCTGGGAGTGGCTCCATTATAAATCACAGACACATATCTTTTTGTTACGATCATCAGAAGTTAGCATGTAGATATACTACCTACTTTTATTATACTAGTTTCTGCCAGAGGCTTTGTATGCGTGAAAATTATCCTAAGCGAATATATTCCCGGGAGAATTAGAGATTTATTATTATTATTTAAGACGAGATTTATTATTATTTCCTTTATTCAATAATTTTTTTTTTTTTTTTTTAAATATTACCTTATAGAACTAAATAAAAAATAACATTTAGAAATATAAAAAATAGTAGCCCACCGGTATCGGGAACAGGGTCCATGCTACCTGTGGTCAGGGATCCTGAGAGAGGAACCTCATAACGATACGCCCCGTGTCCAGAAGTACCGCTTTCTGAATCAAGCCCTTGATCCAGCTGCCCAACGAGAGCCTCCTCAGATATTCGTCGAGGCTCTTGGCTATTATGCCATTGGCCGTCACGACTATCGGCACAATGACTGCTGTATTCACATCCCACATGTCGACAACCTTGCGAGCCAGATCAAGAGACTTACTTTTCATATCTCTCTCCGCCTTCACGAGGTTCTCGTCATGGAGGTCGCTATATAAACAATCATTGCGCGACGCTCTAGTCGGTCTATCACTGCTATGTCAGGCTTATTAGCAACAAAAGTCCTTATTATTATTATATTATATTTCAGAAAACGTCACCCGTCTGAAGTGACTGGATATTAAATTCATAAACCTACAGTACAACTATTTTGTTCATGTGCCTCGGCAATCATCGTATTTCCGAATACAAACGAATGCTAATTTCCATCTCTATCATTTTTTAGATTTATCGTGCATAATAATTTGAATTCAGAACTAAGTACTTTATTGTTGTTTTGTTTTGATTTCCGTGTGAACTATATTCCTTTAGCTGTAAAACTATTTTCTTTTAGCAGCTTCTTTCCATTTTTTAAATAAATTATATTGAGTTAAAAGAATATTACCAAATCAGTTGATTGAGATCGTCCGGTCTGTACCAACTGTACCAAGTGCAAAGGGCAGGGCAACTGATAGAAATCCTACGACAGACGAAACACGAAGTATGCCGAGGGATATTAAGAAAATAGTTGTACCTACATGTGACATAAATGATCTCGGAGCTTCATTTGATATGATTAATTGAATCAACAGTAGCTCTTGATTCTGCGAACAGAATATTACTAAAGTAATAAGAATATGAGAGTGGTGAAGTGGATCTTAGTGGTCTGAACTGAACGAAATTATATCCACTTCAGCAGGATATATTTCCGTCCAAACCAGTAAAATTCAATGAAATAGGTACATGAAAATTCTTCTCCTTCAAATAAAAGTGAGAGCAGTGGTAACGACTCCTACTTACGTCGTAGCTCGTGGGTTCGATCTCGATCCCAGGCAGACGCTTTACTTTGTGTAACTTATTTTATCACTACTGCTCTAAAAACGGTGAAAGAAAACATCGTGATGAAACCGGCATGTATTAGAACAAAAAAATCGAAGTCTTGTAAAATCCACCAACCCGCACTGGGCCCACTTGGATACACCACGCGTGCCCCGTGCGGGTAAGTAAGTCCCATCCCCTCTCTCACACAGACGAGGCTTGTGTCCCAGCAGTGTCAACATTAAAAGGATGATGATGATATGAAATAAAAGTAACCCTATAGATACTGGTAGGTACATCCCCTGCTTAACTACATACCTAGGTGTCCATTTAACACCACTTGTTTTAGTATTAATGGCTACTAAATAAATAAATAATAAATGTCTACGACCTAAACTGGCAACTCTTCGTTAAAAGTCAGTTCTGATTAATCGCCCTACAGAGCCATTTAATTTCATTTCCGGCTCCCGTCGGCTATCGTGTGAAAAGGTCGTGCAACTCTGTCCCGCTGAGCGATTGAACGTCGCCATTGATTCATCGCTAATCGTATCGCCGCCTTTCGGTTAATTACGCAATTATCGCTCGGCTCTTGCTTCCCCTAGCTCCAATAAAACTATGTAGTCGTAGGTAGACATTATTTTCATGTTCACCTCAAACATGATTGCATGTATCGCAGATGACAATGTTGGTTGGATGTGTGGCATAACTACGGATAAAGTATATTAGGGAAAGGTTGAAAGTGTGCCTGTGACAGAAAAGTTGAAATGGTTGAAGTTTGTTTTGGTATTTGTATGTGATACGGTCAAATAAAGATGAGGATGTATTATGTGAATAATACGAAATACGAAAGAAAAGGGAGAAATGATGGCGTGACGGTTGACAGGGGTAAATGAAAATGTGTTGTGCTGACCACAAGTAACATGGGCATGGCAGGAAAATGATGAATCTCAAAGTGAGGGATAAAACAAAGACTTCTGAAAACATCACCTGCTTTTATTTAGGTAAAGCTTTATATATCCCGCATAAGTTAAGCTGCTTGCCATTTACACAACACATGAGATGTGAAATTCAAATATCTGTCTCGCTTAAGTATTCAGGCCAAAGCCTGTGTGGCTAACCGCGTCCTCAGATGGAGTTTGTTAGACCGCATTTTGCTTCAGGTAGATTAAGTAATTCTGCTAGATAAAAACGTAGTTTTATTTCCAACTTATCCTTTCTCTCGAAAATTAAGTGTTTCTAAAAACAGACGAGTTATATTCAGGTCAAAGGTATGCAGGGTCTGACTATTTGGGTTGAAAACTGCGGCTAAATACCGGATTTCTAAGATGGCGCTTGAGCAAATTGTGCGCTTTCTTTGGTCTAATTCTTTATAGAAGCGTCCAATTACGGCTCTGCAAAACACTGTTTTTATTTTCCCGCCATCCTTAGTCGAGAAAATACAAAAATGTCTCCAGAAAACAGCGTTGTCATAAGAAAAGTGGAGCAAGGAAAGATTTTAATGACGCATCATTTGCTGCGGCTTTGGTGACAAGTACGGGACGAGTGGACCCGAGGCAAGAGATAGTTAATGAGAAGACTGTGATACTTTATGTACACAGATTTATATAATGACACAAAAGTTACGCTTGCAAACTTCAGCAAGTAGCGTGAATCAAGCTAATGCAGCAATTTATGCTTAACGCGTCTTGGCTTTAAGTTTCAAGGCTTCAGAATCTCCAGATCCCAACGTTTATTCTCTAGGAGACTGGTATTTGAAGATATTCTGTCTAAATTGCCGTCAGAATTAGTATTAAGACTCAGTAGAAGTTATTTGATAGGCACTAAAAGTTATTTCTAGGGTCAGAATTTTGTAAAACTTACATTGGAGACTTACATTGCTCTTTTTGAAACTTTAAATTAGGGTTACCACACTTTTTTTACTTATTCTAGACCAAAGTTATAAACATAAAATCCGCTACGTGGAACCTACTTGAATATAATCTTATTCCAGCCCTTCAGAACAGAGAATCTCGAATCTTATCTTATATGGCGTCGTCGATATCTCCAGGGCCCACCTTTCTCGGTCAAGTGTCACTTGCATCGTTTGCAGTTTGAACTGGATCGAGAGCTGTTGGCGACACCCCGCTTTCTCCCGCTGACTGGCTTAGCTTCAGCGTACACACGGCTTATTGGAACCTTAGGGAGGATGGCGCTGAATCAATCCCGTTGATAGCTTTAAATGTTATATTATGTTAGATTAATTTCTTTGGTAACGGAAAAGCAAGAAGGAATATTATTTTAACTTTGGTGAACCGTTTTGTGGAGTCACTTCTGTATCTAACTTTGTTTAAGGCGTACATGTTCCCCAATGTTAACGCAATACTGGCCGTGCGCTCGCTCGGAGTCAGAATATCAATATTGAACCTTCTTTTGGACAGTTTTGTTTGCAAAATATACTTTGATTGACACATAATATGTTATTTCAGTAATGAAAAAATTCTAGCCATAAATTTTTCTGTGTAAAAATATTTTTAAACATTCAAGTCGTTTTGAAGGAGTATTCAAAAGTAACGAAAATATATCGTGTTGTTAATCATTATTTTTAAAGCAAAACTATTAACCACTGAAAAAAAATATTCACTATTTTATACATTTCTGATATTTTTTTGGAAATTTTTAATTATTATCTTCTTTTGAGGATTTTTTTACTATTTATATTTTAATTATTCAATCATTTTATTTTGGGTTTTTGTCTCTTTATAATTTTGATGTATGTGTAACTATGGACTGCAATTATGTCTGAAATAAATAAATAATAATAAAAACATGTTTCACAAATAATGTACATGAATCAAACATAAATATATTTTTTTATCAAACGTTTTAACCCAGCCAAGCCAAGCTAAGAAGTATGCTTTAGAAAGTAACCGTTTGACGACCACTAAAGCGCTGGATGTTTTCGATGAACTGAAATGATCACATCATCAGCCGATTTATGTTCCCACTGCTGGGACACAGGCCTCCTCTCTGTGAGAGGGGATGGGCCATAATCCACCACGCGGGCCCAGTGCGAGTTGGTGGATGTCACATGTCTTCGAATTTCTGGTTCTAGGACATGCCGGTTTCCTCACAATGTTTTCCTTCACCGTTTTTGAGAGCAGTGGTGATGAAATAATTTACACAAAGTAAAGCGCCTGCCTGGGTTCGAAACCACGACCTACAACTTGTAAGTCGCGGCCGATACCACTGGGCCACCACTGCTCTCGTTATAAGTCCCGTTATAAGTTTTACTTGTTTCCATTATCATTCTCATTATTTATCATCACTAAAACCTATTTTCAGCAATGGATCTTTACTAGCTGATTTTAGAACTAAGGACAAAAGTAGGTACTTAAGTATCAGAAATATTAACAGATTTGCAAACTTTATATTAAGTTGCATTGTATACTCCTAAATAATATCTATGCCTGACACTTAACAAATTTCTTTTCTAAATGTATAATTTTTTCTCCAGTCTAGCAGGGATGTCACGCAGCGTGACGGTGGCGGTAGCATACATAATGTCGGTGACACCCCTGACGTGGCGCGAGGCATTGAAGGTGGTCCGCGCGGGCAGGGCCGTCGCCAACCCTAACCTGGGCTTCCAGAGACAGCTGCAGGAGTTCGAGACGTATAAGTTGGTAGAGGTAAGGGGATAACAGGATGTTTGTAGCAGCATCTGTCCAGCCACATACATAAAATAGACTTGACCTCACATAAAGCCTGCATCGCGCAAAGTTACCGTACAATATACAACAACCCGACAATAACTAGCTATCTTTTGATATGGTCTTAGGATACCTGGCATTAGCTGGCTCTCAACAACAACTCGGACAGGTGCCCACAAACCACAACATCTGTCTGGTTGAAGGATTCTCCAATTTAAATGGAAAGAGGTGCTAAACTTTCCAGCCCGTTCCGAATAACTCTGTAAGCTGATGGTAGATTTCTGTTGCCGCGTACTGGCCGATTTCTCTGAGCTCCAAATCAAATCAAAGGCAAAATTTAATCAGAAATTATAACAGTGTCGCTTTCGAATACCTATATTTCCATGAAGTTTGAACATAGGTAGGTACTTATAACTTCAGGTTTTCAATAGTAATGCAATTTCAGGCAATTATATGGATCGTCAGAATAGAACCGGGTTCAAATGAACTAGATACGAAGTTACCGAGCATAATCACATCAATCCAATATCACTATGCAAATAGGATCGAATACGTTATCTAGATGCGATACGCTGAATTTGTCGTACTTACACGCGTCGAGTCCAACACGCTATAAAACGCTAAGCTATCGTTCAGCCCAATCAAATCAATACCTATCGCGAGAGATTCCAGTGAAATCGAAAGCTTTATCCCTGTGTACATCAACGACATCAACTTATGGATATGCCCGTTATTCCGATTATACCGGAGAAAATATACGGACTAATGTATCTGCGTTAAAGTTTTGAATGTTTACTATTGTTTACCCAACATAGAAAAGGGAGGACCCTCTAACCAGAAGGTTGTTGTGACTGATGGTACTCAGCTGTTTGCATGCTTTATTCTTGTGATGCTGATGAATGCTTAGTTGATAGTTTATCTTCGTAATTGCCCGTCCCGAAAACCATATAAATTACATCAGGTATGAGAGTATACCAAAAAAAATATTTTATTTTCAATATTATACTTCACAACTTTATAGGCGTACATACCATAACTACCAAAAACCTGATAGCTTAATAGCTCCAACTGCAGTCTCTGACAGTCTGAGATATACCGCTGACGGATGGACGGACGGTCGGTCCACTTGGGAAAACTATAATAGCCTAAGATCCGACTGCAGAAATCTGCTAGAATCAGGGTTTTTGATTAAACTTAATTTTCATGTATGATACTAGATTAGATTGCTGCATTTAGCCGTAATAAACTTAATAAAATAAATCGAAATTTACGTTTGTTAATTAACCACAAATATAAAAAAATCAAGTGAATCCAAAGTCATTTGAAAGAAACTGGTGTAGAATTGGAATAAATGAGGTTGCCAGGTCCCAGTTAGCCGAGAGTGGTGGGTTGTCAGTTTACCTGGAAAACCTGGCAACCCATAAAGGGTGGGTAAGTGAGAGCTAGTTGATGTCGCATACGTACCCACGATACAGGAAAAGTTCCTAATGTAGGGCTGAGCTAAAAAAACGAATAACTAGTTGTGGCATGATGCGGCCGGCCAGGCAACCCTGCAGTAATCTATTCAACTGTCAAGAATCATTCATAAAAAAATAATTTTCGTTAAAAACAAAACACCTACCTGCAGGTTTTTGCAGTGGTATCTCAGTATATAAGGGTCACTTGTTGTGTTACTACGGAACCCTAAAAACGAACAGAATGATTCACTACCAAACTTTATGCGCAAACACAAAACTGTGTGTTTGTGGATTTAGTTTCCTGCAAGTTGCTTTTACTATAAGTAAACAAAGAACACATTTGTTCGGAGCATCACATACAATGACAACGTTGCTGTAAATCCCTGTAATTTATATGTCGGCTAGCGACACACGGTGGGATTGCGGCCACCTCGCGTGACAGGCTCGCGTGTCAGTCCTCCCCCTAACCACACGCAAAAATTCAGAAAATATTCCCTTTTCTCTTTTAAAACGGAGAATATTAATTATCCCCGCCCAATGTTATTAAAACTATGAATCTATTGTACTTAAGTCGTTCTTGAAATGGTATTTATTTTAGTGGAAAATGAAGTGCTGTAATCAAGGAATTCGAAGCATCACGGTATTTCTTAGAAAAGTTAACTATGTATGGTTACCTTAATTAATAATTCGCGTGACCAAAGCGAATCGATAGTCAGCCTGTCAAATATTGGGTCTGATTACAGTCACTGACATGTTATTTTTTTTCACTGACATCGAGGTCTGCACTCAAATCTCTCTGCAGTCCACTACCACCTGGAGACTGAGAAACCAGCGCTGTTATTTCTTACGGAGACGCAGATAGCGAGTCCGTCGGACGCGTCGTACCTATCTTACCCAGGATTTACCCTGGAGCACAATTATAAACCGCGCGCGGGTGTGTGTATGTACGCCCGTGATGACACTTGCTATCGGCGTCTCCGTAACCTTGAGGACTCAAAATTTTCAACGCTGTGGGCTCTAGTGGACACAGGTCTGGATAAAATTATCTACGCCTGTGTCTACCGCTCGCACAGCGGAGATCAGGAGACATCCAGGCTCGCAGAGTACCTCAGTGAGGCGGCTGATGCGGCACAGCAACGGTACCCTTCCGCCCAATTAGTGTTACTGGGGGACTTTAACGCCCACCATCAGGAGTGGCTCTTCCCATACCAGTGCACTGACCATGCTGGACGGGAGATGCGTAAGCTTTCGCTAACGCTAAACCTCACCCAGCTGGTCCAGGGGGCAACGAGGGTACCGGATGTTGATTCGCACACAGCGAATTGCTTGGACCTTCTGCTGACAACAGATCCAGACAGATACTCTGTGTCGATAAGTTCACCCCTGGGTAGTTCCGACCACTGTCTGGTGAAGTCTGTGTCCGTCTATTCCCCGCCCGATCCCAGCCCAAGAGGCACCCGGCGGGTTTGGCGGTACAGGTCAGCAGATTGGGATGGCATGCGTTCTTTCTTCGCTTGCTATCCTTGGCAGCCTACTTGCTTTTCTTCGGCTGATCCTTTGTCGTGCGCGGACGCCGTTACTGATGTGTTGTGTCAGGGAATGGAGTACTACATTCCGTTCTCTGACATAGCGATTTCCAGCGTTGACCGGCCATGGTTTGGCGCCGAATGTCGTCGCGCCGACGCGCTTAAACATGAGGCGTACCTTGCATGGGTCGACGCTCGATCGCGTAAAGCGAGTGACTTGGGTCAGAAGAAGAAGGCCTACAACAGGGCTGCCAAGTCCTGCAAGAAGGTGTTGCGTGGGGCTCGATTCGACCACATTGGCCGAATGGGGGCCAAACTTGCTTCTTACCCAGCAGGTAGTAAAGCGTTCTGGTCCCTGGCTAAGTCGGTCGAGTCGAACTTCTGCCGTCCCTCACTACCACCACTGCTGAAACCCGATGGGTCACTGGCTCACACCGCTGAGGAGAAAGCAAATTTGTTTGCCTCCCTCTTTGCGGAATCTTCGCGTCTGAATCCTGGTGATTCGCAGCCCCCTCCTTCTCCTGATGGGTGCGTGACGAGTATGTCGGACATTCGCATCCATCAAAAGGACGTCCGTAGGGTGCTGCGCAGCCTCGACGTGAACAAGGCTAGCGGCCCTGACGGCATACCAGCTATAGTTCTTAGAACCTGTGCGCCTGAACTGTCTCCGATCTTGACACGCCTATTCCGCCTTTCATATGAGACTGGAACAGTGCCGAATGCTTGGAAGCAAGCCAACGTACAGCCCGTGCCCAAGAAGGGCAGTAGAGCTGACCCGGCCAACTATAGACCCATCTCTGTAACGTCCATACTCTGTAAGAGTATGGAGCGTGTACTCAACACTAAGCTCCTGGCATACCTAGAAACTAACGATATCCTTAGCGACCGCCAATACGGCTTTCGCCGAAATCGGTCTACTGGGGATCTTCTAGCGTATGCCATTCACATATGGAGTGAGGCCATCGAGAGGCATGGGGAAGCGCTTGCCGTCTCCCTCGACATCTCGAAGGCTTTCGATAGGGTCTGGCACGAAAGCCTTATTGGTAAGCTTCCTTCATTCGGTTTGCCCGGTGGTCTGTGTGATTGGATTGCAGACTTCCTGAGAGATCGGTCCATTCGAGTGGTTATCGATGGCTGCTCGTCGGACCAATTGGATATTAATGCCGGGGTCCCTCAGGGGTCCGTACTCTCAGCAACATTGTTCTTGTTGCACATTAACGATCTGCTGAAGCCCGGCACCTTTGGGTATGCAGACGACAGCACTGTTGCTGAGAGATACTTGTCCAACGCGCGTGCTACCGGGCCTCAGGTCCGGTCTCTCCGGGAGGCCATGGTGGAGCGCTTGAACTTGTCCTTGCAGGCAGTTTCCGAATGGGGCGATGCCAATCTGGTCAGGTATAATGCTGCTAAAACCCAGGCGTGTCTTTTTTCCGCTAAAAGGAGCCAATTCCACCCGGCTCCTACTTTCCGTGATGTAACCGTGCCAATAACGGACCATCTTGAGCTTCTTGGCGTTACGTTGACATCGACTCTCAATTTTGGGCCATACATTGAGGCAAAGGCTCAGCTGGCTGCCAAAAAGTTGGGGATCCTTGCGAAGGTGAGAAGGTACTTCACGCCGGAACAGCTGCTCAACTTGTATCAAGCGCAAGTTCGATCGTGCATGGAGTACTGTTCTCATCTCTGGGATGGATCTGCCAAATACCAGCTTGATGCACTAGAGTCGATCGAAAAGCGGGCCAAGAAACTCATCGGTAATGAGGCACTGGTCAAGTCAAAGCTCCAGAGCCTTGAACATCGTCGCCGAGTTGCCAGTTTGTCGGTATTTTATCGGTTACATTTCGGGGAGTGTGCGATGGAATTACATGATTTAATTCCGCCCAGCCCGTTCCATCATCGGACTACCAGACGTACGGCGATGCGTCATCGGTACATGGTGGACATCCCACCCATACGCACAAAACGTTTTGGGGACACTTTTATTATGCGTACAGCTAAAGAGTGGAATTCCCTGCCGGAATCTGTGTTTCCCGATAGCTACAATCTAGGGGTCTTTAAGTCAAGAGTGAATAGGTTTCTTCTAGGCAAGCGTGCTCTATCGTCGACCACATCATCGCTTACCATCAGGTGAGATAGTGGTCAAGCGCAAGCCTATAGATAATAAAAAAAATAAAAAAATATTACATAGGGTCTATTAAATCAATTCTTTCTATGAAACCAATTACTCATTTTTTTCGATACCTACATACATCATTTAATAATTTACTATAGGTTTACGTCAAATATATATTTGTATAAACAAAGTTTGCCGGGTCAGCTAGTAAAAAAATATATATTTTACTATAGGTTTACGTCAAATATATATTTTTTTACTAGCTGACCCGGCAAACTTTGTTTTGCCATAAAAACACCAAACATTCACCTACCCTACACCTACCCTACACCTACCCTACACCTACCCTACACCTACCCTACACCTACCCTACACCTACCCTACACCTACCCTACACCTACCCTACACCTACCCTACACCTACCCTACACCTACCCTACACCTACCCTACACCTACCCTACACCTACCCTACACCTACCCTACACCTACCCTACACCTACCCTACACCTACCCTACACCTACCCTACACCTACCCTACACCTACCCTACACCTACCCTACACCTACCCTACACCTACCCTACACCTACCCTACACCTACCCTACACCTACCCTACACCTACCCTACACCTACCCTACACCTACCCTACACCTACCCTACACCTACCCTACACCTACCCTACACCTACCCTACACCTACCCTACACCTACCCTACACCTACCCTACACCTACCCTACACCTACCCTACACCTACCCTACACCTACCCTACACCTACCCTACACCTACCCTACACCTACCCTACACCTACCCTACACCTACCCTACACCTACCCTACACCTACCCTACACCTACCCTACACCTACCCTACACCTACCCTACACCTACCCTACACCTACCCTACACCTACCCTACACCTACCCTACACCTACCCTACACCTACCCTACACCTACCCTACACCTACCCTACACCTACCCTACACCTACCCTACACCTACCCTACACCTACCCTACACCTACCCTACACCTACCCTACACCTACCCTACACCTACCCTACACCTACCCTACACCTACCCTACACCTACCCTACACCTACCCTACACCTACCCTACACCTACCCTACACCTACCCTACACCTACCCTACACCTACCCTACACCTACCCTACACCTACCCTACACCTACCCTACACCTACCCTACACCTACCCTACACCTACCCTACACCTACCCTACACCTACCCTACACCTACCCTACACCTACCCTACACCTACCCTACACCTACCCTACACCTACCCTACACCTACCCTACACCTACCCTACACCTACCCTACACCTACCCTACACCTACCCTACACCTACCCTACACCTACCCTACACCTACCCTACACCTACCCTACACCTACCCTACACCTACCCTACACCTACCCTACACCTACCCTACACCTACCCTACACCTACCCTACACCTACCCTACACCTACCCTACACCTACCCTACACCTAGCCTACACCTACCCTACACCTACCCTACACCTACCCTACACCTACCCTACACCTACCCTACACCTACCCTACACCTACCCTACACCTACCCTACACCTACCCTACACCTACCCTACACCTACCCTACACCTACCCTACACCTACCCTACACCTACCCTACACCTACCCTACACCTACCCTACACCTACCCTACACCTACCCTACACCTACCCTACCCTTTTTTCCCCATTTTTTTTGTTTTTAAACCTTCCCTGTATTCTGTCGAACAAAACAAAAAAAGAATTATCCAAATCGGCCCAACCATTCTCGAGTTTTAATCAGACTAACGAACAACAATTCATTTTTATTTATATAGATTTGTTTAACTTGCATTGTTTGTATGTATATATATAAGTGTGTTCGAGTTAAAACTTTCAACTGAATTTTAAAGCAGTTATCCTCCACCGATTAAGATGATTGTACGTTTAATTTGGATGACAATGCATGGTTAGGTAAGGTGGAACCACACTTACGTGTCGTGGCGTGGCGTGGCGCGGGATCCACCAATCAAACGACTCTGTTTCAGCCTACGCCATAATGCAACGAGTTTTGTAGCCAATCAACTGCGTCAGAAGGCGCCACGCCACGCCACGCCACGACACGTAAGTGTGTTTCCGTCTTAAGGGACGTCATTCTAAAACTAATATGGCGGACGGCCCAAGATGCCGAGACTTACTGACGAATGAGATGACTAGTTATTTTTTGTGCATTGCCATGATATGGGCACCAAATTATGGGATTTGCTGAGAAGAATACGAAAGAATCTTGTTTAAAAAAAAAGATTTTTAATGAAGAATTTTATTTCTATTCAAATAAAATAGCAGTGAGTCAGGTGCGTTATATGAGTGAGTATACACTGCCTTATCTACGAAATCTGTAAAAGGAACTCAGTCCAAGTAAAAAAAAATATCTGGGAAAAGGAATAGGTTTTCTTAGATATCTACATTTTACAAAGTGTAGCTTCGAGTTTGTTAAGAAAGCATTTATCGAAACTTAGCTAGTTAAAGTAGGCAATTTGTATGCAAACAAAGTCGCAACAGCTAGGTCGTTGTAATGGAAAAGGCGAAAACCATAACCCATGTTAGACACACCCCATGACTGTTCGATGGCGAATTGGGTCACATAACGGTAGCATGAGTTAATTTATTGGGTCCATGCCATACATCCATTCCAAACTCAATATTACAGAGGTATTTTTGCCCCATTGGCACAACACATCATTGACTATTTGGTATAGTGGACGCAAACGATACCTACTGCTGCATAGTCCAGGGTTTGATCACCGGGTCAGTCTATGAGCTTTTATATTAGGAAATGTTTGTACCGGTCTACTCTGGATTCATGTCTGTTAAATGTAATAGGCGTGCACCGCTATAAGTAACATAGGTCTTGTATGTTGAAAAGTAACAACTTTTTACCAGTTTTCAGCAATTTTTTTCCAGTCAGCAAAACCAAATGTATAGCAAGTTTATCGATACTTGCTATACATATGGTTTTTACACATTTACCACAGACTTATTAAGATTTTTTTACTGATGGAAAGAAGAAGATTGAAGGGGCGTTAACCGTCCTTGGCGTTAGCTGACAGGGACCTGTCGGAGTGCCGCGTGCTGAACCAGCACACTATATGTGAGGGGAATTGCGCCTTGGGCCAGCAATGTTTTTGGGACAAGTCCATCCCAAACCAAATTCGTACAGGCGATTTTTTTTATGGAATTACAAAGGACAGGGTGGAAAGATTTGTATCGTCCTTAAAAAAGAAGAGGATCCTCAAATGAGACGGCTTTTGTGTCCAGTTGGTTACTGCTCAACGGTTGTTGTCGGGTTTCTAAACAGGATATTTTAATCGCGAGAATACCTATGATATCACCGTATATCACGATCTAGGATACGCCAGTTCAGCTCGTATGTGGGCTATGTGGCGGTTTAGATAAGTCAGATACCCTCAATATAGTATTTATTAGGTACTCATTAAGAACTTTTAACTCAAGGAAAGAAGAAGATTGAAGGAGCGTTACCCGTCCCTGGCGTTAGCTGACAGAGACCTGTCGGAGTGCCGCGTCATGCTGGACTCCTACCAGACCATGCTGAACCAGCGTACCATTTGCGAGGGGAAGTGCGCCATGGGCCGGCAATGTCCTACTGGTAACCCTATTTTATTGTAAGTAGGTAGTTATTGCTTTTTGGTATGGCAATAGAGGTAACTGTCCTTTACTTAATATATCGGGTTAAAAAAAAAGCGTAAAAAAACTACAGTACAACTATTTTCTTTATGCCCCTCGGCAAACTTCGTGTTCCGTCAGTCGTCGGATTCCTATCAGTTGCCCTTTGCACTTGGTGCAGACCGGACGCTCTCAATCAACTTAGTAGTATATAGAGTTGTTAATACTCTTCGAACTTAATGTAATTTATTTAAAAAATGGGAGGAAAGCTGCTAAAGTCGCAGGCATAAATAGGAATAGCTCTATATAGTTCACAAGGAAATTAAAACAAAACAACAGTGTAGTCTGAATTCAAATTATATGGGTGACTATCCATTTCATACCGATCTTCTTCCGTGCCTCTGAAAGCACGTTAAGACGCAGATAAATAGCTGATTTTAGAATGAGATTCACGTTTAAACTGCTAGTTGTAATTTTTTGAAATAATATATTATTAGGTCCTTACATATGAAATTGGCGTGAAACTACTGAATTTTGGGTCGCGCGGGTGTGAAACGAGTGCGCGTTTTGTTCCCTCAAGGTCGTTGGCGACTGTCGTCGTTTTATGCCGTTGGTCCTGGCTGTCATTCGTAAATATTGACAGTCGTTACGGATAGCCAGAAAATTTTGTCACCAGTCTTTCCAAAGGGCACCGTGGTAACCAGTTACTGGGTTGTGGAAGTCAGATAGGCAGTCACTTTATGTAAAATGATGTTATCATGTTCCCTGATATATCTACGCTTAGAACAACGGTTTAGGATGTAAACGGATTACAGTGCGTCCATCCCATTATCTTACTTTTGACAAATGCACGACTATGAAATTTCAATAAAAACTTAAGTTTCAACCTTCCAATAAAAGTAAAATTTAAAAAAAAGTAATATTGGATATAGAAAAACAGCAAATAAAATACTTACGGTTTTATTATGATGAATCGTTGTATTCTTCTCTATATAAACAGGAATCTTCACTTGTCATGGGTTATAATAGAATTAAAACGATTAAAATTTCTTCATTAATTAATAAAATCGATTGTTATAAGAAATCGAGTCGGTACCGTATTAGTTCATCACTAAATCATTAATTTTTCGCTGTCAAAAAGTAAAATAACTGGCAGGACGCAGTGTAGTTTATGTAATAGTGAATCTGTAAAGACATACTTACATGTAGGTGGGTCAATGACCGCTATTGCCATGCCGAAATGTACCGACTACCTAACCTATCTATAGATGAAGTCATTAACCGTTTTTCCCTGGAGATTATGCACTAACGCGATGTCAACTTCAAATAAAATGCCCTTTGTGAAATTTTCAGACACGTCGTTACGCTCAACATGGATTTATCAATGTCGCTTTAGTTAATCTTCAGCGAAAAACTGTTCAAATTGACTCCTGTGACCTCTTAAGAGTGCTTTATAAGAAAACTATCGTTATTCCCCTCACGTATTTGTACATAGTTCAATTTGGTGTCGTAAGCCGAACGTAGTTTTAATTCAATCGCCAGACGGCCCACTTCTGCCGTACCTCACACCCCAGCATAATTCGATTTTGCTTCAGCAATCTCATATTAATACCGTTTGTATGTAGATTGTATTAGCCGTAAAAAGCTTGAAATAAGCCAATCTTTGATGTTTCTAATACGATTGAATGTTTTTTTTAACGTTTATACTAAGAAGCACCGTATAATTTCTTGCAATTTCTATCTTACGCTTCAAAGGACGAGTTCTGAGAAAATTATAGCTCGTTTAAAACATTGCTTGTTTAGGGCTAATGTATCTACTGTATTTTCTCTACTTCAGAATGTTTTACTTATTTATCAGCATGTACAAACTTACTTCAATAAATATGTAGATAATATAAAAGTATCTACCATCCTGTAAAGCACAATTTTCGCTAGCAAACCAACGCTTTTAACTACACTAAACCCTGGTACTGACTACCACCCCACAACAAGGTTGTACCACCGAGCACTGTTTATCAATGCCATTGTCCGCACAATCACTCCACTATAGCAGTATCTGTGTCGTTCTCTCACATCAGGGGTATGCAGAACAGGGTCCAAGCGACAGCCGCGATCGAGGAAGCCGTCAGTTGCCGCAGGGCCCGGGGAAGGCCCAGGGCTGAAGAGGTCCCCGTCTACTCTGTCCACCACGTCCACCGTCTCTGGGTATCGGCCCAGGTCCTCGCCGGCTGGACTTTATAGTTATACTGGAGGTTAGTAGCCTTCTCTAATTGTAACTGCCGTTTGATGGTTAAAAAGATAATCAAGGAGGTCATCTAAATGCCGGGTCAAATCCCCGAAGTGTGACGAATTACTGATAACGTAGATAGGTATATATTAAAGTCAAAGAAAATAAGAGTAACCTTGTACACGTTCCTCTTAAACTAGCTACGCGGCGTAGCATGATAAGTCTACGTGCTACGCCGTAGACCTGCTACGATTATTCCCGTTTTGCTACGTAAACATAACAAGATCTTGTTCTACTTTTGTTCTTCTTCTTGTTTACCATCTTTAGGTTTTACATCTTTCAGAAGCTATACATTAAAGGTAGACTGCCGAGCAAAACGGCTCTGGCGTAATTGACGCTGCGATAGAGGGATAGTATTATGGTGATGTATGGGCACTAAGAAAATCTATGTGGCTTTCGAGCACAGCCACAATGACGCGACGACTGTGTCTCTGCACTCAAATGGTGACGCAAACATTTCCAGTGTTGCCGCATTAGTGACGCAGGAGCCACTTTGCTCGGAAAACTACCATTACTGCCATAGCGAACAAAATCTCATTTACTTGGACACTAACCAACATATGAACATACCAATCGTGACAGTTCCCTGTTATTCAGCTCCGTCTCGCCCGACCCGTTCGGCGTCAGGTCTGTGCGTGACGCGCGTGACGGATCCTGTGGGGGGCGGCACGGCCATGGCGGTCGGCGGCACGGAGTACTCGCGCCGCCGCGCCGCGTCCGCACCCGCTACCCCGGCGCTGTCGCCCGCATCCTCGCCGCCCGGCTCCCCGCATCGAGCACCGCATAGGTGAGCAGGTGTAGCGTAGCCTAACCTCGGATAACTCATGTAAGAAGGTTCTTTTCAGTATTTTCATTGTGTAGTTTGCACCGTGTGATGTTGTACATTGGACGCGCTGCAGTTGTGAAATGTTTGAACACTTAGCAAGCAGGCGACGTTCACTTGTTTGTCATATTTTCATTCTTCTCCAACTCCTGGCAACAGTATGTCGATAAGTTGCGATAGTAAGTCCTTAGAACCACAAAATTATATCTACAAGTTAAAATGATTTGTAGAATCAGCAGTTTTACAAAACGATTTCACTATTAGCATTAAAAACGTCCTTGTTTTTAACTGCACAATTTATTTTTTTCAGATTCAAATTCCAATCAGTAATTTCATAAAGCACAGCGTGAATTCACGCGTATAATACTGTAGGTACATATATACAGGATTTGAATAATAAATATTAACGGGTAATCCGCCTGTCACTCACAATTCGATTATACCCTACCTACATAGTCCATTTAGCATTCACTTAATTACCTTTCAGTTTTTTACAGCAATTCAATCAACCCATTTCAGCAAATTGAATGTAGCGTACCTACCATTACCATTTGTTTTTATTTGTTTGGCATGTTTTAATTTTCCCATTTCATATGACCAGTAGGCCCGGCGTTGCCTGGGTGATACCCTCGGTGCAGTGGGACCCCGACTCGATGTGACGTCACCAAGGGCTCACGTCTCAGGAGGCTTTAATCACTCTCGCCGCACCCCGCCTTGCCACAAGGTTATGCATTGTTTCTTTTGTTTTTCACGCTTGTTTAACAATCATTGTATCGCGTCGGCCTCCAGAAGCACATCGTTCAACTTTTCGTAACGGTTTTGTGAAAAAATTGCAAGTGTTTTAAATTTTGAGTGGTGTTATGAATATTATGGCCTGTTTCAACACATCGGGCGAAGTCTGGCTGAAATATTCGGCAGTAATACTGTGAAACAGGTCGTAATGTTCTACCAATTGTGACAGGGTTCACAATTGGTGTTCAGTTATTGGATATTTAACATATTATGTCCGTAGGTTTCGTTCCAAGAATAAGTAGTTGCATATTTAGTAGGTGGAGATATATAATGTGGAGTAGCTGCACTGTAATCCCAAAAGTATCACAGATTATGGATATCAGACAGCTGCACTCGCTCCGTATATTCGACCGCATTTAGGAGCCGACCCCATTAAGTTTGGTATTGGAAAAGCTTAATTGAAAACCATATTCAAAACGACTTCTCAATTTTCTTTATAAAAACTGCTACAGTAAAAACCGCAAATCATTTAGTTAAACTTTAAACAAAACATAATTAAAAGGAACTTCCTTATCATCCCGACGAGCGATGAAATGATGAAATTAATGAAGCGTTTTAAAAATAATTGACGCTACAGTACCGGGGATGAATAGAGCCTCTTACGCCATTGTTTCTTATTCTGTGTAGCATTATCTTTATCTGAGAGCAGGCTAGCTTGGCGACGCTTTGATCCCATTGTCGCTATGAGTCGGATACACATTTCTGTGAGATTTCGCGAAGGAATTTAAGTTCCGTTATGAACACCCGGAGAATTGAGCAGACAAATATTACGTGGTAAGGTCGACTGTGTGGGATAATACTGTAATGGGATTAGCAATGTTGGTAGGTAGATATTTGGTTGCAGCTGTGTGATACTAGACGTGGAGGTTACGACCTAGTTTAGACATTAGCGTCTGACTCTACCAAATTGTTGAACGTTTATACAGTATTTTTATTTGGTGGGTTGAAAAAAACTAAATTTATCTGACGAATTCCCTAGCAAATTTGTATATGTCTTAGGCGCAAAGCTCAAAATCACTCATTGAGCGAAAAAATAGCTCAGAACGCGTTGTGGCGTTCTTACGAATGGCCACAACGCGAATTTCGGGGCGGTTTTATTGCCAGCCGATTGCGTTCTGCCACAACGCGTTGTGGCAGAATGCGTTCTGAGCCTTAGCTGCTGCAATCAAAACGCGAATTTGCGATGGACGAAAGGAAAATTTCTTCGGCGCTGTCTTAGATTTTGATTTCCCAACCAAAAACCATTACCAAGACGCCCACGACGAAAAGTTTAGTTTTTTTTGCATCAGCTTAGGCTCAGAACGCGTTCCTGTATTTCTTCACTGCCACAACGCATTGTGACCGGTTTTAAAAGTGCCACAACCCGGAAATCGCATTGTGCTCGTTTGAAAGATGCCAAAACGCGTTCTGAGCAAATTATTCGCTCAATGAGCGTTTTCGATCTTAATGCCTAACATATTATGCATTATAGGTACTCGTTTGTAGGTATCTACTGCGAACAATTTTATTTTCTTCATTCTTAAAATTTTCATCACTTGAGCGATCAAGAGATAAAGGTGTAAGTACCTTTCAGTGTGTGAACCCCATAGGTACGCCTTTTAGATTAATTTTATATTTTACTTAAGTAAGCACAGACTTTTCATGAGGTACTTTTCCTTTTAAACCCCCAACCATTAAAAATTTACAAGTTCAGCTCAATTTCAAACATAAAATATAATTTGACGAGCCGTAGGTACCATGCATATCACATGAAGAACGTAGGGGTACCGGGAGCCCTTCGTATTAGATTCATATTTAACGAGGCTGGGTCGTGTACGGACATCATAAAATTTTACGTACTGCTGACGTCCGGGACGGCCAACGAACCAATTTGTTTTAGCATAGCCCGCATGCCGGAGATAGGCCTCCGTGGACGGTAAAACATCGTACAATGTTAATTGAAAGCGAGCTACTCATCATGAAAAACTGCTGCATTCCTACCAAATTTTAAATCACGTACGTCACGACTCACGACTCGTGTTGGTTGGAATTCATAGCAGCTTAGGTATGCAATGTGAATCAAGTTTTAGTGGCTGATTTCTAGAACGATATTTAGGTCATGTTGACACGAAACCATGATACAGTTTTAACTAATGAGTTTATCGATTGGTGAGGTTCGACACCTCAGTGTATTTCGCAAGTCATAGCTGACGAAACTTTTTGTAACTTTTTATGAACGGTTTAATTCGGTACCTATGTAAAGTATTTTTCAGGTATTTTTTTTAAATTTAGTTATTTTAAACAACATAATTCAATATTTCGTTTTCCAAGCTGTAGTTATCTTTTATATATTTTTTTAAACTTTTGTTATTGCCGACGTCATTAAGTTGTATGAATGCCATAGGACTTAACGTTGACATTGACGCTTGACACGTACAAAACAATGGCAAGTGCAAGTGGGCACAGTTGGTAGCTAGCGCGAGGTTAAAGGTCAGACCGCACTAGGCGTAACTGCGCGTCAGCGGAGCGACGCGACAAAATATATTGTATGAGATAGTGTCGCGTCGCGTAGTTCCGCTGCCGCGTAGTGCGGTTTGACCTTAAATAGACTATATTGTATGACGAACTGTCAATAATAATTTAACCACATGTTAGCGACTAGCTCTGTGATGGGTTTTTCGTGCAAATGGGCCTTAATTATTTCATTACAAGAGGCACTGAAAGATCCCTTTATATGATACTTTATGACGTCATTTAGAGGTCAAGTAAAATTCAAGTGATTTTAAGCATTTTTTTGAAAATTAATACGATCTTGAAATTTTAAGATCTATAAATAGAAAAATAAGGCTTGCAAACCTAAAATCTCGAAATGGTTTTGGAATAGGCATGGGTTAATTTTCACTATACATACCGAATTGAAGCAGTGTAATTTTTTGGTTTCTATGCCAATGCTACGGGTACTGGCGTAGAAGCCAAAAACCTACAATTTCTAGATTCGCAGGTTCGAGTCCTGCTTGGAACAGTGACCAACATTTGTGCATGTGAGACTGAGATCTAAGTTTGTTTACCCTCCCAAGGCACAGGGAAAATTCTTGTCTATTAAAATCAAAGGAAACCTAGATACTTCTTATGTTCAAAGTAGTGGATGACGTGTTTCAGATCGCGCCCCCTGCAGCGGTGTTCGTAGCAGGAGTCCGTGCGACGTCCAGCTTCCGGCCAGGCTCGACCGCACGAACGGAAACCACTCACACCAACGTCCTCTAGCTCATAGTACTATCATGCACTCTCGCGGGCCCGTCTCGCTACTCGCTCATTTAATCTCTAGAACTGATCTGACAGATCACTAAACACATTCATTTGATGTGATGTGAGATTTCAAAAAATCTCACATCACTTGACTTGCGTTTAATTTAGACGCGTCGCTGATGTTTGCTTCAAACAGGGCTTTTATTGAGGTCATGAAAACAGTTCTGATGGGTTGACCAAAATATTAACCAATCCTAGCAGTTGAAATGAGATTCGACCAAGCTTTTCAGAAACCGTCAGGCTTATTACGTATCTTTTGCAAGAGCAAAACGATAGCGAATTTTGCACAATAATTGCTCTTCAATACAAAAATTTTAGAGACCGCCATCAAGGCGGTTTTTTTTAAATAAGTGCATTTGACAAAAAGCGAGCGATTAGCAAACGATTGTGTA
The DNA here is from genome assembly GCA_948252205.1 of Orthosia incerta. Classification (NCBI taxonomy): domain Eukaryota; kingdom Metazoa; phylum Arthropoda; class Insecta; order Lepidoptera; family Noctuidae; genus Orthosia; species Orthosia incerta. The sequence goes on from OX411760.1 coordinate 18,477,416, forward strand.
GGACCTACCATACCTACAATGCAGGTAATTCCGAGTTTTCTGAATTTAGCGTTTGATCGCTATCGTTTTGCTCTTGCAAAAGATACGTAATAAGCCTAGGTAGGTTGGTTATTGTGGTAAGAGTAACAGTATGTCTGAATAAAACGTTCAGACCATAAATTAATAAAGCGAGTGGTGAAACGGCCTTATGCTTTTGTGGCTTCAATGGACGCCAAACGAAGCTTTTTATATATAAGCAATATTGTGACGCTAGGTAAGTGTTGGACAGTGAATTATTATATTAAATGGAGGATATTTGGCGATGCAAGGTACTTTTTAAGATATGAGGTTTGATAACGTTAAAGTTATAGGATTGCGATAATGTATCAATTCTAAATATTGTTGTTTGCCTTCGCGATGTCGTCGTGATATGTACATTTTGTAATGTTAGAAACACATCAACGAAACTATGCTAGTGACCATTTTCACGCTTAGTCACATCAAATGTGCAGTGATTCTGTCCTGAGTTTTAAATAATGCTGGTTTGTAACAAAAGTTTCAGGGACTGTGAAAATGAGACAATTTGTTCTACACGCTCGGTCTGTAATCTTTTGTGCGACTGGCGCGACTGCGCTTTTTGCAATAAATTTCGGGCGCTGCTAAACGGAACTTAGCTTATTTCGCATCTTTACGCTGGGAAACAACTCCTTCACAAAAGAAAGATATTTCTTCAAAATCATAGCATTTGTTGCCGCATTGTATTACAAGCCAAAAGGTGGAAATGGTATAATTTAAGTGTTTCATCCTAAATGTTACCGCGAAATGTCTTATTAGTTCAATTATTTGTAAAATAATGAAGGTAAAAGTACAACTTGCTTTTGTAATGAAGATTATTATCTATTATATGATATTTTTAGTAAAGCCGTGGTGGGCAAGCGTAGATAATACCTCTTAGTTGGGATAAGAGACGTTCTGGCTGGTTCAGATTTATATTTCTAAGATTTCTACCTTCGATAAATAGGTACTTAGCTCGTATTTTTTATCTATTGTAGCTAAACTGTAGCATATACATACTTACTTTAAAGAGATGCATTTAAAAATCTATTTACTAGAGAAAACTTGAGAGACCTTACTGTTTAATTCCTTAAAATTTTATTTATTGTAAGAAAAACTTTCGTGTTTATATCAAAACTAAGTTTAATTATACTTCAAAGATAGCTTGATCTCTGCGACATATGTCAAACTGACGTGTACGTTATTGTTAGCCTGTCAAACGCTATTGTTAATGTATTGATACTGACAGCTGTCGCAGTGATCAAGCTATCTTTTATGTAGTATAGTTCAGTTTTGAATTATAAACACGACAGCTTTCTCAGATAGACAATTTTCTAAATATCTAAAAGTACCTTAACTTGTATAATTTAGTCCTAAGTCATCACTGTAAAATATCCCACTTCGTTTTAACACGACGATATAAAGTTCAATTACAAATAACACAGATCTTAAGTGTATATTTCTCTTAAAAAATATGATAGACCCTTGATCACGAGCAATAACCATCACAGATTGTTTGAATTTACGACTACCCTCATTCCTACTGATGACTTATCTATAAACCTAGGTACCTCTGCCGGGCGAGCACAGCTGCCTACTGTGACAGGCTTGAGTCGCACATTTTTATCACAGTTTGGGAGCAAAAACCGTGATGAAATGCGTGACTGAAGCCTATCACAGAGGCCGTACTCGCCCGGCTGGTTTGCTCTAAACTAAACCCTCTTGCTTCAATTTCGAATGGTGAGCTTAGGAGTAAAAACGTCTGCGAACGTTTTAGATAATAATTGCTCAAAAAAGGAAACTGAATCCGTTCCTAGCACAGCACAATTTTACTTTAGAAGCACGTGCATCTCATTGCTTGCTCAGAACTTTCTTAAGAGGAAATGCGGTCGCAGACATCCGACTGAATTTCCTAAGTAAAAAGTCAATTCGAGGTTTGGATCTCGCATATTTCCTCCTATAATATTAGACCAATTTAAAAGATATTCCATAAACTGAAAAAGAAAGATACTATGCTTCTATGTTTTCCTTTGTGAAGATTATCTTTAGAAGCAATAGAACTCTAAACCTCAAAAGATAAACGTTTTGAGAATACTTTTATTATGCGTACAGCTCAGGAGTGGAATTCTCTGCCGGATTCTGTGTTTCCCGATAGCTACAACCTTGGGGTCTTTAAGTCAAGAGTGAATATGTTACTTCTAGGCAAGCGTGCTCCATCGTCGACAGTTCATCGCTAACCATCAGGTGCGATAGTGGTCAAGCGCGAGCCTATGATAGAAAAAAAAATGCTCTAAATTGCGCTGTCAACAGAGGCCTAGTGTACAAATTTGACAACTATAAATGAAAAAGGGAATCCATGGGGGGGGTGTATAGGTATCTTTCTTTTTCAGTTTATGGAATATCTTTTAAATTGGTCCAATATTGGAGGAGGAAACAGGCGAGAGCCAAACCTCGAATTATGACTTTAAACTTAGGAAATTCAGTCGGACGTCTGCGACCGCATTTCCTCATAACACGGTAGAAAACTCATATCTAGAGTCAGATCTACGTTGTGAATTTTTGCATATCTCTCTTTCTCATTCTTACAAGGCTTAGCCTGATCTAGAAAATTGTGATTTACTTAGATGCCTTTAGCACGGTGGGCGGTGGCATATGTAGTCAACTAACATAATACATTGGTTTATGATTACAAGCAATGCTGCCACTGTAGCTTTGTTACAACTCTTTTTATAAGTCTGTAAATATTTATGTAATCTAAGGCAATATTTTCTTCATAATCAGTTTCAATCATTTGGTTCGTCTGGTGGACAAGATCGGGCAATTGCTTTTCCGAATCTGAAATCGTAGACGAAAAATGTTTTGTAAAGGAATAATAGTTTGCGTTTTTGAGTCTTCGGCTTTTGAGGCCCTAATGTATGTTTGTAGAATTTTTTTTTGTCATGAAAATATTTAAATCAACAGCACGAAAACATTTAGGTACTTGTGTTGCCGACCGTAGTTACCTTACGGTTGGCAACACAAGTCGAATAACACTTCACGAACTCAAGATTTGTCATAGCCAATAACTATTCCGCACCTGGGATAGTGAACCCAATTAACTTACCTATAAACCTAACTAAACTCTCTTGTTCAGACAATACAAAGGAATGTACTCATCACTTTAGGTACTGTAAGTTAATCGTTCTCGACGTGATTAATCCACTTCAGCTGAAACAATTAATTTGATCAAAGCAATTTAAAAGCTATTATGTTAATTGAATGCGAAATCCCTTCGTTTAACATGTTTCTTTCAACTCAATAAAATCCGACTCACTGAATACCTACGGCCGTGAAGAGTAAAACAGACATTTATGAAGCTATAGACATTATACAGGGTGGTAAAATTACTCTAAGGCCGTTTGTTCACGACGCGGCACACGACATGACAAAATGTGGTTACTCGGAAGCGAAAATGTAAATAATTGAAAGTTATGAGCGTCGAAAGTTCCACATTTCGACACTAATTTTAACGCATTTTTGGGCGCGAATAAATACCATAAGAAGACGGAAAATTGCAAAACAGCCTCCATACAGGGATAGATTAGTAGTTCAACAATGCATATAATTTTATTTTGAACAGATAGATTTAGTAGTTTTTTCATGATATCTAGACTGCCAAAGGTCTGTTTAAAAAATTTCGCGCGCTCGGTTTCGTCCTAAATCATTATCCATTTCGCTACAAAGCAAAAGTGTGTATTCGTACGCGAACTAGCTTACTACTGCTCATCACAGCATCTATCTCTTCCGCACGTGTTGTCGGTTGATATAAAATACATTTTAACCCCGCGCACAAAATAGTTCGTGCCGTCGACTAGTGTACCCTTAAGTTCGATTATCTCAAATAATCTTGAATGCAGTTTTTTTTTCACCGGGATTTGCTCCTTTTTTCCACCCTGTTTAATTACGGCGAAGGCGGCGCTAAGCGCTCTTTTCAAGATCCAGCCTAAGCAGGTACTTTTCACCCTTATGTCTTTGGCATTAAGGTTGAAAAATGGTCGACCGGAACTTTTCGCCATCATCTTTAACGTCTCCATTGCCTTAGGTCCTTTTGCTACAATGTAACTAAAATTGTAGTTCAGTCTTATTGCCTATTTAGAAATCTCTCACTAATTTTAACAAACTTGAGAAGGATTTTATTGAAAGAGAAACTGATTCTGGTACCTAATAATTTTGAGAGATCTTTCTTGTCTTTAGATAGGAGAAATCAATCAGTCTTACATTAAGTTTATTATGAAATGGAAACACGTATTTTATTTATTTATAGTTTTAGTCCTGAGTACCTCAGGTGTCTGCGTATTTACCCGACTACGGCGAAGCCAACAGGAAGGGTTATGATTTTAACAGTCTATGTATGTATGTTTGTATTTACGTAAGTTCCTCCGTAGCACCTAAACTAGTGATCCGATTTTGATGTATAAGGTCTCAATCGATTCATTATTATGGCCCGGGTAACATAGGCTAAATAAACCGTAGTCGGGTTACAGTTTTTAACTAAACTTTTTGCTTGTTTAACCTACCTATTTAATTTGTGTGTTAATTGGGTATCTACATATTAAAATGTATTTCTACTTCTTTCTACAGTGTAACTACCTACTTTATTTAGATTTTATATTGTATGGAAAGAACGAACGCTATGCACATTCTTGTATTTGAGGTAGGTACCTACCTACCTACCTATTTAGTACCTCTTTTCCACTTAAAACTTTTGAACACACATTAGTAAAGTTCCATCGCAAATGACAATATTTTAAGAAAATATTTAATGAGCACTATTTTTCGTGAACTTTGATTGTTATTTTACGTAAAAATAAATAAAAATGTTAAAAAGAACTTGAGTATGTATTTAAAATTGAATTTTAAAAGAAATACGTAAAGAATTTTCTTATTAATTTGGTACTCGTTTATTATTGTTTTTATTTGAGTTTTTTTTGGATTTTTGCAAAGGTATGATGATCGTGCTGCGATCTGTTATAGGGGCTTGAGTAAAATTTTCTTTTATAAGCTTTCTTGACTGTTGGATTGGAAGCATACATAGGGGTCTAAAGCCAATAGTATGACGAAGACATGAGCTTGAATGGCGATGTGGATACGGGATGCACAAATATTAGTTATGATGTTCCGAAATGCCACACAAGTTCAGTGCATGAGAGTCCAACAGTTGAAAGTAGTGCAGGCTTCAACAACTTTTTTAAGTGATGGTGAGTGGTTAAGAAATGATCTAGCTAAGGGCGGTTACGCACTACATCCGATCCGTGTACGTGAAATTTCGGTTTCGAAATAGCCGTAATACTTCTTAAAGGGAAGATAACGCACTATATCCGAACTTTATCCGTCATAATTCAGAATATTTTGAACTCGGAACTCAAATCACGGACACGGATACAGACGTGTAGTGCCCTATCACCTACAGTTTAGAAGGTTTTTAGTGACTCAAGTTTTTAGGGTGTAGAATAAGTAGAAACCTACCTATAAGTTGCAAAAAAGAATGGAAGTAAAGGCGAATACTTTGGCAGATTTCTATTTGAAACTAAAAGGGTATGTATGGATAGAATTTGGCCTCAAAAATCCCAATAATGAACGAGTACCTTATGATTTCTTTGGCAAAGTTAGATAATAGTTATTGCATTGTTAAAACATTTTAGATCGTATTTATGTTATGCACTCAGAGCGTAGTCCGTTATAACGATTGTATTGGAATTTGGAAGCAATAACACTTCTGTGAGAACGCAGCTGCAATGTGAGAATATGGTTATATGTAACTGTGTATATTTTTAATATAAAATTTAATAATATTACTTGTTTTATTCTTTAATACCTGCTTTTCTACTATACCTACCAACCTACTTAAGCCATCGTCGCCACTTTGGTCTTTGGGTGAGACTATGACATGAAATGCTCACGAGCCGTTATCCTTTTAGGTAGCATAAGTAAAATAGGTATTGTAATGGAACGTAATTTAAAAAAAAGTATTTTCTCTTTTTCTGTGTATTGGCAACACTAAGCCCCTTGGCTCCCGACCTCTGACCTAGCCGGTCGTATGTACTGGTGGTGGTCTGGTGTGGTGTATGGTCGTTTCTGTTAACTAATAATAATATTAATACTAAAAACCACTGAAGACCTAAGCAAGACTACTTATTTAACAACAATACATGGCGCAGCCGGTATAACTTGATGGCAGTCTTTTAATATTGCAGACTCCCGCTGACTTACCCCATTGCGTCATGCACATTAGCTCGGATTTGCAAACAGAGAAGAGAACAGTTAGCTTATTCTTTGCCAACAACTATATAATAGGTATGATCAATTCCAAATAAAAAACGTAATTGTTATACCAATATCATTATTTATTTATACATATACTTAAAAACTTGGGAGTTAAAACATTTTTAATTAATAAAATATCTAACGTGATAGTTATATTATTTTCTCAACAATCATTCAGGCGAAACGTGTGGTACTGTCACTCTACTCTTTCTGTTACAAAAATAAATCTTTCAATACAGAAAAAAGAAAGCCTCTTATATTACAAAATTGGCCTATAAATATTATATAAGCGCTACACGCCCGTATCCGTGATCCGTGTCCGTGATTTGTGTTCAGAGTTCAAAATGTTCTGAATTAAGACAAATTATGACGAATAGAGTTCGGATGTAGTGCGTAAGCTTCCTTACAAGAAGTACTACGGCTACTTCGGATCTGAAATTTCACGGACACTGATCGGATGTAGTGCGTAACCACCCTTAGTCTTTACAAGCAGTAAAGACTTACGACAATGTTAAAAAGTTACTGTTAGATCATACAAAGACGCAAATGCATTTTAACTTCGAAAGCAAAATCTTGAGATCAAAAATCCTCATACTTATTGCGGATTTCATCTTAAATTATAATATATTGACAGCTGTGTAGATAGTCAGTAGGTAGTAACATGACCGATTAAAATGTCCACATTTAAATGAGTATCCATTAAGGTCAGACCGCACGCGAGCGACGCGACGCGACATGACCAAATACATTTTGTATGAAATTGTATGAAATAAACCGCACTACGCGGCAGCGGAACTACGCGACGCGACACTTTATCTCATACAATATATTTTGTCGCGTAGCTCCGCTGACGCGTAGTTACGCCTAGTATGGTCGGAACTTTAGAGCCTCTGGGCCAGTGACCTGTAAATGCCCTAAGCTGAAACTAACACATGATTGATGACAGATTATTACGTAATAATACGTACTTAATGAATCTTTATATGATCTAATAAAGGTGTTACATACAGGTAATTGACTACAGAATTTAAAATAAGGAATCATCCTAATACAACTAAAACATTCCTAAGCAAAACAATTAATCATTAATTAGTTGGTTTTGGTAATCAAGAGTTATTTACATTTAGATGAAGGTAGGAATAATATACTTACTAAATAAAATAATTACATATAGTAGTTACTAGTCTAATTTAAAAATATTAATTATACATTACACAAAGTTAATCGTTACAACAAAACAACAAGTACATTAGAATACATTTAACACATTAAATAATAATTTAAGTGGTTCTTAAATAAGGGATTGTCCAACTACCAATTAATTCAGGGTGTCTTATGTTAAGATCGTACAAGGGTGCGTTTACACCAAGCGAGAGATCAAGGGCTGATACGTTCTCACGTTTGAGGAGTCATAGAACGTGGCTAACCCTCGGTTTCTCAAAACCCGATTATCGTGCTGATAACGTAATCGACGAATAATCGCCGGTTATCTCCTGTGATTGGCTGTTGAAATTTCATTCAACCAATCACAGCAGATAACTCGATAAATTCACATTAATTTTGCAATAATTCAGCGTTGAGAAACCCGGCCTTAGTGTTAACACACCTTTACAGTACACTTCTAATGAAAATATTGATCGACCATGTAAGGGCAGGATAATATCTTTGAAATTTTGGGAGCCTAAGCAATTTTGGACGGCGAAGCAGAGGTAAGCATCGACAATAATGCTTCAAAGACAGATTTCAATTTGAACTAACTCTAATTAACACTGTAATTTTGGAATTATGTCGCGGGATACTTTGGCAGTGATTCTTTGGTATTTGGCAAGCAGGAATGTTTTTATTATTTGTGCATGATATTTATAGCACACGTTTGCACAACAAGTCTTAACAAGAAAGAATAGCATTTAATAGCATCGCAATAACAGTTATTTTGATTTAAAAGCGCAGCTAATTTGGCAAAAGGCACATTCAAAGAACTTGTGAATGGATTTCTTGTTAACAGTTTATATTTTTAGATATGTGATAAGGTGGCTCCATTTAGTGCTAAAATATGGTGAAAGTAAACGTTTGCCCCCGGTTTCTCAAAACTCGATTATCGGGCTGTTAACGTAATCGACGTATAATCATCTGCTGTGATTGGCTGTCGAAAATTCATTCAACCAATCACAGCAGATAACGCGTGCTTGATAATTTGTCACATTAATTTTGCAATAATTAAGCGTTGAGAAACCCGGCCTTAATCTCATAGGGGTTGCCATTATTTTCTACAGCCCTTACAGCGAGATTATAATAGCTATCTATAGAATAATAATTCCTTTTACCTGTACAATTTGTAATGTATCAATTGTTATTTCATTACCTTCTTATTTTACATAACTATACAATCTTAAGTTCCTATATCGAGCCGTTGTCGCCGTGTGTCCGCAGTGAATCTCTATATGTCGGAAAGCATTGATTTATTTCTTTATTTTTTATATTCATTTAACTATATGCCTCTGCAATCTTTATAGTTTACACCATAATTTAATACGTGGAGCATTACGATTACTCCTACAGTGATCGCTGAATGTCCAATTAAATGCATCGAATAAAAATGTGAAGTAACATTAAAATTATTCAATTAATAAATACTTCACACAGCAACTAAAACTTATTTTAATTTTTTTGATCTATTAATATACCCAGTTATGAATAAAGCTTTTCATTATTATTTTCTATGAATTTTAAATCTTTTTGAATATTGATAACAAATGTGGGCCAGGCATTTACAGTAAGTTTTACGCATTAAAAGTGGATGATACATAAAAATATATTAATTATCTTTTTAAAATGAATTTCCTTCAGTTTCTTTCTTAAAATATTTAAGCTATTACTTAATTTGTTGTTATTCGACAAGATTTAAATTTTATTCCCCTATTTGTATGGTAAATAGTTTCTGAGCGAACTCCAACCATTATTTTAATTACAATCATTCAAATATCTATCACCCGAGCTTGAATATGGCACATCATTTTTTTAGGAAGAGACGACGCTTTACAATGCCTAGTCTCCGCCAGATAACAAATAAATAAAAGTCATTGATCCGACTTGTACCAAAAAGTATAATATATTACGTAACTTGGAAACATGTTTTTTTTATTGAGATAATTTTACAAATTTGGCCTCGAATGGAATGGTATACGCGTAGAACCATTTTATCCGATTAAATCATGTAAATCGGTCCACGCGTTTATGAGATATTAACTCATTACTAAATGCCAACTGAAAGGGCCAAGGACGCCCCTTTCCGCGATACGTTTGTTTTGATCGTGTTAGCGACATACATTTTGTCAACACATTGGTACACAGGTGTTAATAACTTTTATTGTTTTGTTATCTGGCGGTGACTTTAGCTCAAAGACCAAGTTCTGTAAATGCTACACCATCAAACAACTAGCTCTATTTCCATATAACATTTAGTCCAAGTCTCTTAAACCATCAAGAGGTTGGACTCAAGTCGAATAACAACAAGGGAACTGTCTGGGGCAGTAATGCTATTCTGTAAAAATCTCACCATACTTAGGTAAAGTAAACATGAACAGCCGGTCTATTCCGTTTAAATTTCACTGTGAAAACATAAGTGAAATGAGTTCGAAATCATCTTTCAGTACACTTTGATTGGATAGTTTGACAGCTTACTTCATATTTTGGACGCACGGTTGGCGCAGTGGTTGAGCAATTGACTGCTGCGCTGCGTGTCGTGGGTTCGATTCCCGCACGGAACAAATATTTGTATGACCAACAGATAGTTGTTCCGGCTCTGGGTGTTGTGTATGTGAGTTTATATGTTTGTAAACGCACCCACGATACAGGAAGAAATTCCTAGTGTGGGGCAACGTTTTTAAAAGAAAAAAAAAATACTCCAACTAAGTTTTCACCGCGACATTTTTACAGAATTGCACTACAGATCACTTCACCGGTTTTCACAGTGAGATGTTAACAGAATAGACCGGCTGATCGTGCAGTGGTCACGTACTGGTGGTCAGTTCACTGGAACTCGTCGTCGGAGCTGAGCAGCGTGGTCTTCTCGTGGTAGTTGGTGGCGTGGCAGATGGTGGCCACGCGCTGCGGCGGCGGGCGCGGTGCCAGTGTGGCCTCGTCACGCTTGCCCGCGCCTGCGCCCGCGCGCATCACTACCGGCGTCAGATATTAGTCACATTTGAATGAGTTGTTTGAATTTAGAAGGTCCGCGCAGACAGATTGTTAGCATAAAAGAGTAATTGCGGCCTGTGTTATTATTTTGAATTCCCATCACCAAATAACAGTTAAGTTAAGCAGTAATTTTTTTTTATTTTAGCGTCCAATCACCAAACATCGATTAAAGAGTAACACCGATTTGCTATCATGAGAGCAAGTTATCCATCCCGTCCCTCTAATATTTATTTAACCATGGGCAAAGCATAAGAATAAAATATGGAACTTACTTATCAATTTAAAATCTTGCTTGATGTTAAACTCCACTTGCGATAACATAAGACGTTTAAATTAGCCCATTTTACAGCCCGTTCAACCGATTTTGACTTCTATTGCGTTAGTGATACGACATATGGTAGCTGTAGTAAACAGTTGGTTTTGGTAACAGGTTTATGCTTTTTATGTCATCCTTGTGTTTACGGAATAGAACTCAAAATCGGTTAAACGGACTGTAGAACGATTTGGAAACGTGTCTAATGTTATTTCAAATGGAGTATAGGTAACATAACAGAACTTTGTGAAAGAATATAAAAGATTCACACAAATTGCTTGAACAGTTTCTGTCTGCACGGCCTCTATTGTAGTGGGGATAAGTGTGCAAATCGCATGTGTTATTGGTTCAGTGCATTTATTTTCTTTCTACTTCGAAAACTTGCTCGATTAGTAACAAACTCAATCAGTGTGCTATTGTGAGTACGTAATAGTCGATATTTTGAAGTCATTGGATAAAGCGACCATTTTTTATCAAACATTTGTGTAAGGACCCAAAATGTTATCCCAAGCGTGTTTTAATTGTGGGCAACACTTCAACTACTACAGTCAGTGTAAAATCTGTGCATACTACAGTGTTGTCAATCACAAAATCTTTTTCATAAACTCAATTAAAATATGCACGCTTGACTGAATTTCAAGTCAGAAATGTCTGTTCTAAGCAGGGCTGTTGTCTGGTCAAAAGAAGACGCAAAACAGACGTTTTTTCTTAAGCTGTAACGTCACATTAATAAACTTATATCCTAACATGCTTATACTAATGAAACTACACTCAACGAAATGTTAACAACAATCAAACGTGATATGTTAAGCATGCCAGCAAATAAATGATAAAAGCGAACTTTAAATGTCTTACCTTTAGTCTTCGTAGTGTTTAGCGTATTCAGATGTGTTTAGATGTATCTTATTAACATTACAATCTATACTTTTACAATTAAAAGCAAATATAATTAGGTAATATCCTTTATTTATTATTAGTGAGAGGCAAAATACAAGTGTTTTAAAAAATCAAACTGTGGTGAACTGTAAAAAATAATTATTATAACTTAAACCTACCAGAACTATACTTTAAATTTTTTAATTTTTATCAAAACTAGAATAATTAATATTAAAGAATCTCCTATTTTAAAAATAATATTATGATAACAGTATTTAGGAAATGAAAACACAAAAGTATGGCTTGACAGGTTGTTAATTACTTTTTATTAAATTAAGTTACATGAAGCGCGTTATTACAAAGCAGCGACGACTCGCCTCAACAGTTACTAACTGAAGGTGGAAACACGAAATGCCGTTCTTTGGTTTGGCAATAAAAAGTGCAGGTTTCACTTCCATACAGTTAAAAACACAATTAATTTAAATAAAGAATGTACAAAATCAAAACAACCCGATAAATGCCAGATATTGCTATTAAAACAAAAAAAAAACGTTCTCTCAAGATTTTCTTCTAATTTTGAATTCTAGCATCAACTAAGGATCATATCCTGTAACTATAAGAAAGTAACAAAATAATACAAAAAAAAAGTAATATAATCACAGAAAATTAACATTTACACTAATCCTTACACAACACATACTAAAGGCATAAAGTACAAAGTAGTTACTAATTTTATGGCAATGAATAGTCCGAATTATTTCAATCAAACAAGAATTATTTCAATTGAATGTGGTATAAAATGCAGGCCATTGTAGGTGAAATGAATTTAGTATCGGTATAAATTCCCGCTATATGCCGAAATGCGAAAATCTCTATTGATTTTTCGAATGATTCCCACACAAAAATACCGACACTTAGAAGCATCATTACAATATGACATGATTGTTTTTATCTGTAATGAGCCTTTTTATTATTTCAATAATCTCCAGTATTTTTTAAAATATTTAAAGCCTTTTATTCACCTATTGATCCCAGGAATGAAATTGTTTTATATTATTTATTTCACCCATAAATAATTTTAATATCATATCGGTTCTTTTATTTTTTTACCTCCCTTATTTTTACCCGACTGCCGAGCAGCCCAAAAGGAGGTTAATGTGTTTTGTTCTATCATGCCTTCTGATATGATACCTACCTAAGTTTTTTCGTAAAAATTCGTTATGCGTTTTCGGACTAGCCAAATACCTCGATAAAATAAAAATAAACATCTTAACTAACGTGGGTTTGCGACCGAGCACCGAAAACCGATTATTGGTAATTATTTAGTTCACCTTTTTTTCTGTATAAGGCACTTGATAAGAGAATATTTGTATGATTAAAGAGTGTGTGCAAACAAAAAGTCTCGGAATGTTATTATAACATGTATTAAGTACTCGAGTAACATTAAAAAATAAACAATAATATTTTTCGCATGCCGTTTTGACACTTTCGTATCGAATGTACTCGATATTTTCCGTGCGTCATAGAAAATATTTCAACTGAATTCGATCATGTAAATACACTATGTTATTTTTAATACTGTCTGCCATGATAATTTAATACTTTTAAAATACTGAAGACTAACAATGATCATGCAAACGGTTGGTTATTGATATCGAATCATTTCGAGACGCACAAAAATTCGAGTGCATCCGATATTTTCTCTGAACACGTATTTTTTCCCGATTTTATTATTTTACAATATAGTTAGTGGTGTTTCCATGCTCGGGCATAATGTATGTATTATTACATGTATGTATAAACGGACAGACAGCAATGCGCTTCATGCACAGCTATGGCAGAGTTTATAGTTTCTCATAAGGCAGTTGAGAAGTGACATCTGAAAGAAAATAAAACCAAAAAATAAGAAGGGCCTAGCCTACAGCATAATGATACTAAAAATGGAGGTTATGTGTGACTCGACGCATTTAATACTAAAATAAAGATTTTCTGATTTGATGTGATGTTTTCTGTTTCGGTGAATCCCCAAAATCTTATCCTTTCAAGCCGTTAATAGATTCTGGCAAACGAAAGTAGACACTCGAATTATTTGCAAACTTTATATATGGCAATGCTGTAATAATGTCAACATCAAATTTTGGTGATTAGTTGTGGTCTTGATAATAGCATTTATTAATTAAAAAATGAATAAAACAATTAAAAGTGGATTACGGGAGATGTCGTTTCGTATGATGTCTAAATATCAAGAAAAACATCAGAAGAAAGACGTCGAATTCAAACAAAAACAAGATTGTTTACGTGTGGTGTTAGATTTCATTAGTTAGAATGACGCTAATAAGTTGAATAAACCAAAATTATTATAGAATACTGTTGTTTTGTTTATTGAGATTGATACATAATCTAAAATATTACCTACCTCAATTACCTAAAGCATTTTTATTCAGACGAAATAAAATAAACAATTATAAAGTATCAAAATAGGTTATTCCAGGTATGTCATACTAGTTTTGGGGTTGCTATACTAATATTTTTAAATTTTCCGCGCATTTTCAGTATCTACTTTCGTTTGCCAGATTCTAGCTGTAAAATCTTAACATCATTCATAAAACATTTAAAGCGCAGATAATATCCAAACTGATCATAAACAACGCAAACTAACAATCTTTACAACATTAAGGGCAATTTATATTACCAAAAAAAAAAACTATGAAAACATACCAAATTCTATTCAAATCCATTCTAGAACACTTAATACCTAACTAACGTTAAATAATGAGTCTGTATTGTATAACGGGTGATAAAAAGACCCTTAGCGAAACCGAAAGTAAAAATAATCTATCGTAGTAATTTGCCTATTTAGCCAGTACTAGGACATATATTATACCTAGGAACTTACTGGATATGAAAATACCAAAGGCTTTGTGAGCTGAAAGATTCATGGTTCAATTCAATGATATTCTAGTAAACAGATATGTTATGAGCGCGCGCATTGTGATGACTCGAATACGTCCTAATTGGGACGTATAGTCTTCAGTCTACGTCACGCATGGCGAAGAGTGATACCGCTTTGTTGAAACAAAAACAAAATTTAAAAATGCCATCGTGTGTATTTAGAAAGTGTACCAATTATGATACCAAAGTACATATAACAGAAGGGATCTCATACCATATGTAAGTCCAACTCAATTTACTAATTTTTTTTTTTTTTCCTAATATTCTGGTATTTGGAGGTTAGAAAAAGAAAAAAACATTGGTGGTCAGAATAATGTTTGTTTACATTAACACGCAAGTAACAAACACTAGCTGTCTCTTTTTTTCTTGTTGGATTTATCAAGCCATCCCTTCGACTTATAGTTAAATGTCAGATGTATAAAAAGTGTGTATGTGTGCTACCGCTGCTGTGTGGAACATTTTTTTCGGTTGTTTTGTGAGTGTATAACGTATCTGTTTACTAGAATATCATTGGTTCAATTGTTCTAATTAAATTTCAAATATCTCGATGGTCTCTACCTATACATACATAAGCACAATATGTTGGTTAATTTTCATTGCGCGCTACATAATTATAACACAAATTTATCATACTCCAAATCCTCAAAAATAGAAGTATGAAAAAATCTTAATAATATAAATAAAGAACGTAGAGGGTAGCTTCTGTAGTTTCTCCTACTGTAAAAATTTAAAATTCGAATGCCATCTAATTTTATCATTCAAATACTAATTTCGTCAGCATCATCAAGAGTCTTTTAACACCCTCTAAAAAATGCAAATAATAATGCGAACAGGCATGGGGCAGGCGAATGGGGCATGCTAACAGACATAGTGTGACGTCACTCACCGGAGCTGTACTGCGTGTACTGCTGGTACTGCGGGTGGAAGTTGTGGAACGCGTCCGTCATTATGTCCTTGGGGTTCATCGTCTCCTGGAACATTAATGGTGGAATGGTTAGTACGGTTTGCAAATGAATTGGCGAGAGACGTATCTGATGATGAGAATATTAAACGGGAATTCTAACGTAATATTGCTAGCGGTTTACGTCAACAATAAAAGTATTTATGCTCTGTCTGGTTGGTGATAGCCAGTATTCATCTATCTGGCTAAGATTTTGTTCGTAGTTCAGACGACCAGGTCAAGTCCATGTTAAGGATTTAAGGTTGCCCTAGTCGACAGCACGAACTATTTTGTCCGCGGGGTTAAAATGCATGCTATCTCATCTGACAACACGTGTTAAAGATATAGATGCTGTGATGATCAGTAAGAAGCTATATCGTGTACGAATTAGCACTTTTGCAAATTTGAAAAAGACCTTTATCATGAAAAAACGACAAAATGCATATTCTTTAAAATAAAATTATTTGCATTGTTGAATCTATCTATGTATGGAGGCCGTTTTGCAATTTTCCTTCTTCATATGGTATTTATTTCCGCCCAAAGATGGTGGTGAAATATGGAACTTTCGACGCTCAAAACTTTCAATTTACTTTTTTTGTTTCCATACAGGGCTAGATAATTATGAGACAAATTGATATCATTTTTTATTTTGAACGTACATCGTTCATCAGTGGAGTAATCGCCAGACTACGTTTGTATGGAAGAATGATCGACTAGTGCAACCTTACCATTTACAGCGCCTTTATGGCGTACCAGTAATTACTACAGATATGCGATTGACCATAGTTGTCTAGTCGCTGTCTAGTTTTCCTTACAGTTTTTAAAGAAATGTCTCTAAATCAGTAAAGATGACGCTCGTTTGACTGCTGACTGCTGATATAAACAAAGAACTCCCTCCTCACCTTGAGGCTACTAGAGATGGACTGCATAGTGACAGAGCGGTGCGGGTCGCGGTGCGCGTGCGCATACACGGCGGCGGGGAAGGCGTAGCGCAGCGCGACGGCGGCCGCCAACATCTCCAGGCAGATCAGGAAGTTCTGGTAGCCGGCCGACACTGTGCCGGCCGTGGTGGGCACGCCGTTCGCGTCGTGGATCGGGGATATCACTTCCGCCTTCTCGAGTATGGCTAGGGCTACACCTGTAGGAGAAAAGATGATTGAATTAATACATTTTGCATTTTTGTTATGTTGGTTGTGCGAAGCATAGGACTAGGCGTTGTGGTGATACTATTGAAGCAATAGGGAATATGCATGAAAAAATAAACAATTTATCGACAAAAAGACTAAAATAGAATACTACTACTAAATAAGAATCAAAATTCATCGAAAAACGAAAAAGATATAACAATTTAATTAAATATATCTGTCCCTCTCTACGAAAACGCCGTTTTCTATGGCAGCTGTATGGCTATCGTGCCATCTGACGTCATGTGGCACGTCGGACTTCTCTTTCTAACTCTCAACTTCGACGCTTTATAACTTCGTCTCTAATATTTAAAAAAATCTTTCGTTTACTATAGTTAATAAGTATTTAATTTTGCAAATAAAAAAAATACATGCATGTTCCCTCCTATTGATGTCATTGGAGTTAATGATTATTATCTATTACAAATATTAATTAAATCACAATATTTATCATCCATTCGTCCTCGCTCTTCATTCCAGGCAATATAACTTTCCACAAGCCTTCACTGCCTCGTTGGTCAGTGGGCCTCGAGACAGAATTTGAGCCTGGCTGATAAAAATAGACTCGACACCTTATTACTGGCATACTTTACTTACATCCATTTTTAGTAGGGAAGGTACGTATTTACGCGACCAGGTTATTACACCAGGTATTTGCTTCCAAGTACGTACACCAGGTACCGACCCGAAATACTTGCAAGACTTCAAAGTATTTTATACGGCTACTCGGACTCGCTCCGTCGGGGCGAGCCCGCGGTTCTGCAATACCGTGTTAGTTTTCGCATATGCGATCATACTCCTTATTTGTAAGGGTCCACGGAACAATTTCGTATGCAAGTATTGTCACTTTAATGGTTTGTCTTTGCAAGTATTTATTTGCAAACGCGATTGTGCTCCTTATTAATAAAAAGTCAGGGTTCAATTTCCTATGCAAGTATTTTTCTTCCAACAGGACTCTTGGATGGAATAGAAGTAGAAACTTTAATCGTCTGTAAGTAGGTATTTATTTGTAAAGACGATTGTGCTCCTTATTTATAGGAAGTCACGTTTCAATTTCCTATGCAAGTATTTTTTTTATTCCAACATGGGGGTGACCATAAGCTCTTAGAGCGGTATCAATTTGAGATCGAGTAAGTGACAGATGTATACAAGTCATATACATTTGTCCCTTATTTGATCTCAAATTGATACCACTCTAAGAGCTTATGGTCACCCCCCAGAACTTGGCATGGAGGTAGGAAGTTCAATCATCTGTAAGTAGGTATTTATTTGAAAACGCGATTGTGCTCCTTATTCATACAGCATTCTTATCCAGATAGAAAATACTTGAGTATCCCGAGCCCTGGTTTTAGGACCTGGTTTCTTAAAGTAGACGTACTTGGAATGGAAGCCCTGCAGCCGAATTGCGTAAGTACATTATCCAAAGCAAAAGAATCGATTCCTTCCCAAAAACGACTTTTCGTATCAATATGCAATACGTAAAGTCGGTTTTGGGAAAGAATCGATTCTTTTGCTTTGGATAATATACTTACGAAATTCGGCTGCTGGTATTCGATTTTGCAAGTACGACCCATGTCTAATTTTTAGGCGGGGGGGACTTTATTATTTAAATACTAGCTGTGCCCGCGGCTTCGCTCCCGTTAACCGACTGCTTACCCTACCCTACTTTTACTTACATACCAATTTTTATTCTAGGGTCATCATTCTTTCGCAGAGAATCTTAACACCGCCATTCAGAAAATGACTTCAAATGCATCTATCGAATATCGAGTTCAACTGTCCGAGAATCTGAATTGCGTGTGTTGTGATAATTTTACTTCTTGAACACTTTAAATTCATCTAACTTTTGATAGAGTGAACCGATTGCGATGAAACAAAAAATCAGTAATACTTCAAGTTACGCACAATTTTTGTATAAAAGTTATCTACATTGATTTCGTACATTTTACGTGATGCGTGCACAAATAAACAGACAAAAAATCCAAAAATGCTGGAAATAGGTTCTGTTAGTTATCCATTAGCACCATGGCAATTTTTTTTATACTTTCGATGTACAAAAACGAATTTTCTACAGATTTATTTATATGTATTGAGTATTGATTTTGTGTGTCAGAAGGACACACGTATCTTATTGATGATGTTCTTCAGAAAGGCACGTCCAAGGGGGTGACCGTAAGCTCTTAGAGCAAGGTTATTTTTGAGTGTGCGTAAGGTACAGATGTAAATGACTTGTATACATCTGTCCCTTTTTTATAGTCAAACTATGATAGTTTTGATACATCAGGGTACGGGGGCAGATCTACTTAGGTCAGTGGAACAGTACTCATAACCGGCGTATGTACGGAAATGAAG
Source organism: Orthosia incerta (assembly GCA_948252205.1). Classification (NCBI taxonomy): domain Eukaryota; kingdom Metazoa; phylum Arthropoda; class Insecta; order Lepidoptera; family Noctuidae; genus Orthosia; species Orthosia incerta. The sequence continues at coordinate 18,496,563 of OX411760.1, forward strand.
CTATATAAAGATCGTAGTAGGTAGCGTTTGTTTTTTTTTATTTTTAGGGTTCCGGTCCCAAAAGGTTTTACCCTTTGGGTATGGAACGGGACCCTATTACTAAGACTCCACGGTCCGTCTGTCTGTCTTTCTGTATGTCTATCTGTCACCACGCTGTATCTCATGAACCGTGATAGCTAGACAGTTGAAATTTTCACAGATGATGTATTTCTGTTGCTGCTATAACAACAAATAATAAAAACAGAATAAAATAAATATTTAAGGAGGGCTCCCATACAACAGATAGGAGTACAGGCGATAATAGTACGGAACCCTTCGTGCGCGAGTCCCGACTCCCACTTAGCCGGTTTTTAGTTTTTTTAATAATCTATAGGCTCGCCTTTGACCACTATCTCGCCTTCTGCGTTCTGTAGTTTCTACATCCCCATGGAAAAAAGGCGTCACTTTATGGAAGTAAATATGTGTCACTTGCTTACCTTGCCAAAACGAGAGGAAAATAACAGACTTGACGGTGAAGAACTTGAGTACGGGATCGAAGGGCTTCAGCATCTCCCTAGTGGCGCCCAGGAAGAGGAACAGGCTGTACAGGGAGAGGGTGACGGAGAAGTTGTACACGATCGTTATGTAGATGTAGCCGCCGTCTGGGCTCCAGTCTCCGTCGTGGTACAGTCCCCGGGCCTGGAAATATATAAGTATTTTTTTAAACTTGTATATACATGCTTGTCGAGTGAAAAATATTTTTCTTTTGTTCTTTCGTAAGTAATAAGACGGCCTGAATGGCAGTCAAGGGTTCAGAGTGCAGTCAAGTAGTGAATGTGTATCGAAGTGCAGTCGCACTCTCCATATGCTAAAACTTTAAATATCACTGTAGAAAAAGTTAAATGGTCCTAATCAAGGTTAGACTATCGAAGTCAAGCAGTTGTTAGAAAACTAAAATATATAATATTATTTTGAGATCACGTACAATGGTCCGCCCAAGATTGCGGAAACCAAATCCCTAAAGAAGTTAAATTAGTGAACCACGTTGCATTTATTTACTTTTCCAGCATTAAGGCCCATTGGTCAAATATGTTTACATAATAAGCAACAACGTATAAACTTACGAAATAAATAACATAACTACACGAAATATGACTCAAATTTTTTATCAATCATACGCGTTCGAGACTCCTTATCTTTCTTGCTAATGATATGAAACAGTGACTGTGTCTATTACTATTTAATAATCGTCTTAATCCTTGCTTATGCAATACTCAAAGAATTTAACAAGCCATACTGAGTAGCCAGTCAGTATCATGTGAGTCATGTCATAAATTGCTGATTTAATAAAATACAACTTGATAGGTAAAGATGAAATTTCGTATGTACCAGTTTTCTTTTAACCTACCAAAAGAAACTGAGTAACTGGTGCTGCCGCCAGTAAAAAAAATTGGAGAAATAAAAATAGCCAAACCAATAGCCAGACTTAGGGAGATGTATTTCTTTTTTATAATCTCCAACCCTTCTTATACCGAAGAACAAAGGAGATCTGGGCGAGACAATATACACACATCACACATCACATCATCAGCCTATTAATGTTCCCACTGCTGGGACACAGGCCTCCTCTCTGTGAGAGGGGATGGGCCGTAATCCACCACGCGGGCCCAGTGCGGGTTGGTGGATGTCACATGTCTTCGAATTTTCGGTTCTAGGACATGCCGGTTTCCTCACGATGTTTCCCTTCACCGTTTTGAGAGCAGTGGTGATGAAATAATTTACACAAAGTAAAGCGCCTGCCTGGGCTCGAACCCACGACCTACAACTTGTAAGTCGCGGCCGATACCACTGAGCCACCACTGCTCCTCCCATATACATACAAACAAATATTATTGTGTCTATAATCTCGGCAGCCGAGCGCTTAGTGTAACACGCAAATTTCGTATGTAGACTTGTGTAGATCAGCCGGTAAGCGAAGTAGAGGAAACTTATATGGTGAAATAAATTGCGTTATTTCTCAACAATGAAAACGATATCCCCCTCTGACCTTTGACTTGCTTATCAAAGGGGAAATTCTAATGTCGAACGATACTGATACAAAATTATTAATCTTATTTTCCTGATGGAGACTTAGTTAATATTCTGGGTTGTTAATGAGGAAAATGATCATTTGACTGCAGTATTCTAATTTACTGTAGGCCTCAGAGCATTTCCAGTGTTCAGTTATAAATTATCTTATACAGTTTTATCTATACTAATATAATATTATTAAGAGGAAAGATTTTTTTGTTTGTTTGTACCGAATAGGCTCCGAAACTACTGGACCGATTTGAGAAATTCTTTCACCAATAGAAAGCTACATTATTTCTGAGTGACATAGGCTATTTTTTAATACCGAAATTATTGATAAGCAAATGTTATTACTCGATTATAAAATTTCTAAGTGACAAGACACTGAAATAGCCGGCTTATTACAACAAACCAATGGCTGCATATGCATGAATTTGTAAACTATTACTCACAAACTGAAGAGACACTATTTAATTGAATTTACTATTTTTTTAATTTATAATTTGACATTTCATATTATACTTATTTAATTTTTATTTGTATTGCATGACAATTTGATGATTTGTATTTTGAATAGCCTGATGTTATGAATTTTGTATGCATTAATGGCGGTACATAGCAGATCTACCTGTAACCAATACAACATCTTATGTACCTATGATCCACAATAAATTATTTGAATTCAAAATTGGGTCCTGTGGGCTGATCCATAGGAGCGAAGCCGCGGACAATAGCAAGTGATAATATAATTACATGCTAGCTAACTTAACAAGGCGCGAATGCATACTGCACAAGTGCACTCAAGCGTCTTGCTTTCTGCTATAAACCCATGCCAAGGAAGAGCGCGTGCCCAATTAACTAGTGCTATAAAACACGGCCATTTTACTTTATTACCCATTCCTATTAAATTTAACTAAAATTCGAAATTAGTGGTCGTAGCGGTCGCTCTCATGTTTTATGACCACGATTGCAAAGAATTCTTAGTACATTCGAAAAAAACTAACAGCAACCTCGGTCCTAAAACGTAAGAAGGAGACGGTGTTGTGTCATCTCACTCTCTCGTTTTATGACCACGAATGCCACAAACGTTGATGTTAATTCTTATGATTTTATTTCTTAGTGTAGTATCTAATCTAACTTCAAAATCAACATACCTGCAAGAATATAATAATGAAAGCGCAAACGGGCTTGATGAGACAAAACTGCAGCGTGGCCTGCTTGCAGAAGCGCAGGAAGCCGATGGTGTAGGTGGCGCCACTGAGGCAGCATGTCCCGTTGACGCAGGACGCGCGCACTGGCCGCCCGCGCAACTCCGACATTATGTTCCCTTCGCCGCCTAGGTACTCATAGCAGAGGGATAGGAAACTGTAGATCACGAATGCTGGAAACAAAAAAATTGTATACATTTAAATTTGGAAACAAAAGACCAGCGGCCGAATAACATAAAAGCATTTCCGTATATTAAAGGAACTGAAGGAACCAACGGGCCATATACCGTCATGGCCCACCTGTAAATCTCTAAACCGTCTACGAAGCCGGGTGAGACGTTGTAGGTATAATCCGGTGAGATGGGGGCACTCCGATCAGCCACAATGCGACAGTGCAAACACTCCAAAAACGATGCCCCATCTCTTGTCCTGCTCCTTATGCAAACACACCGGTACCATGAGGGACCTTTGCGAATCCAGCGCTAAGGCTAACAATGTGGCTGAATATTGGAACTTTCGCATTAGGTTCGAGGAGGTTCTATGTTCGACTTTTTCTGTCTTTTTTTTTGTGTTTGTTTACCGATATCTCCGTCAATTGTGGACCGATTTTGAAACTTCTTTTTTTTTTTTTTGAAAGAGTAAGTTCCCAAATTGGTCCCATTTTAATTTGCTGAAGATCTGATGAAGAACTTCGGATATATACAACAAAATTCTTCTACGCTCTAAACGGGCACGCAAATGTGCAATGTTTTTTTTTTTTTATATTGTTTGTTTTTTTTTTATATTATTGTTGTTTAGTCTATTTTTTTATTTTATGTTTGTGTTGTTTGCTCTGGCTTGTTACAAAGAAATGTGTTTCCTTTCTTTTCTTTCTTTTGTGTACAGTTCACCTTGGTACACTCTCATTTCACCGGGTATGTTCAGTTTCATGATATGCAGGTAATCTAATTTGGCATTATACTGTATAATGCCTAAACCTAATAGGCAAGTAGTTAAGTAATGTATAATTTATACATTACTTAACTACTTGCCTATTAGGTAGGTACAACTAAAGAGAGTAAATAAAAAATCTATTTTGCAAAAAAATACTACTGGCTTCCAAATAATAGAAAACTACCTACAAAGTGAAAAATAACTTTATTTTTGGAAGTCGGTGTCCATAACGCAAAAAATGGTACCTACCAAAGACATCGATTCCAAAAATAAAGTTATTTTCCACATTGTAGTTGTCTTATTTGGAAGTCGGTAGTATTTTTTAATAAAAAAGATTGTTTATTAAGTACAACGGTCACGGATAGGTATCATAGTTTGCAGATTGTTTGACGCATAGTCATATCACTCACGCCCGTTTCCCCGAAGGATTATTTAACGCAATACATCCATAATGTTATTACTTGAAAGGAGGCCGCCGAAGTGCCCATCCTCTTTAGATAGTCTATAGACATCTGTGGGTGGGCTAAACTAATATTTACCTCCACACAGTCTGCTACTTGTATGTTCGACATAAATGTATATTGATGGATTGATCCCCTGCCACATCGTATAACCCTACCGAAATGTAAGCAGTCTGAACACAATTCTGTTGCCTTAATATTTGATGCTCTGACAAAAAGGCAGCAATATTTTTACCTACATGACAGCACATTATAAATAATGTCTGAAGTAGTCGTCCGTCTACTCTGTAAGCAATAACAAATTACCTATTTTGCGTCAACTGATCCGTTTTGACTAAATTAACGGCCAGAAAACTGTGGCGACATCTTTGAAGAATTTTTAGAGCAGCAAAGAAAACATGGTTGACGAAAGCTGAGAGAATATTATGAATGACTGCATCCCTTTTCATAATATTCTTGATGAAAAATAGGTAATTTTTGTCAGTAACCATGCTAGACCGTTGCAAGTGTTCAAAGGCCACTTTTAGGTTTGAAATATGACTGTTTTAAGCTGTTTTGATTAGTGAACTTGTCTTAAGTTTCCTATAAAATAGAATCATTCAAATCACATATGGATGGGTACATCACAAAATCAAAGTGAACGTCTTAATCTGTCTGTTAAAGAATATATTGAGCCTTAAACTTTTTGCATACACAGCCATGACCCTAATATTAAGATCACGAATAGAACGCATAATGAACAGACATTTAAATAATTAGCTATACATACGTATAAGCAGTTATAAATATTTCACACTAAATATTGTTGAATGACGAAACGAGTTATATTTTTCAATGGAATTGCAGACGAAATGACATGTTTGTTACATGAAAAACCCAAATTTGAAAGTAACAATATTACACGTATTAATTTGAAAACAGTCAAAATGTTCAAAGAATTTAGAAGCCATTTGCAAGAAACAGTAACTGAACATTAGGTGCAATCAAAACCAATAACAGTAATTTTTGTTTATTCTCGGGTTTTTGTGCTCGTTTACGTTTCGTTCAACTTTCTACAAAATGATTGCAAAAGTCTGTGACTCGTTTAAAGACGAGGACTTTGCCATCGTAAATTTTTATCACAATGATCAATTGAAGGAGCCTGTTCTACAGCGACTCAGTTTTAACAATCTAGTGATTTATATACTTATCGTTTGTATAATCGATTCTCCGATGTTATTTAGTTCGAATCATTTAACCGATTTAGCCGATGCACTCCAGACTCCCGGCGAAAGGAAAAACAAACACAGGTCGAAATGTGCATCTTCCTCGATTCATGACACAGAAAAGAGCTTTATATATAGAGCTTACGTAATCGGCGCATTATTTTCAGGGTTCCGTACACAAAGGGTAAAAACGGAACCCTATTACTAAGACTCCGCGGTCCGTCTGTCTGTCTGTCTGTCACCAGGCTGTATCTCATGAACTTTGATAGCTAGACAGTTGAAATTTTCACAGATGATGTATTTCTGTTGCGGCTATAACAACAAATACTAAAAGCAGAATAAACTAAATATTTAAGAGGGGCTCCCATACAACAAACGTGTTTTTTTTGTTGCCTTTTTTACGATAACGGTACGGAACTCTTCGTGCGCGACTCCGACTCGCACTTGGCCGGTTTCTTTAAATCGCAGGCAACAGACTCACAATATATATAATCTCTTGGACGCTGAATTCTAGAACAAATGGTCAATTTATTCAGCCACATGATACGCTGACCGTTATTTAGCTGTAGTTATTATCTAATCTGCTTGCATAGTCTGCTGGCACAGTTGTATCTACTTATCTACATCTATATAAAGGATATCCTACAGTTAATAATATGGTTCAATGAGAGCCGATGTCCTGATAACCTCAAACTCCATTGGGAACATAATCCCTGGTCATATAGGTGGCATTAAAAATGAAGTCTATTTGCTGAAGAGCTCGGTAGCAGCGCTCCTTTTGTCCGTTAACATGTTGCCTTTACTAATATTTAACTGAATACATGCGTCATCCTCTTACTAACGTCATTTTTATCGATCTATTAGAATGCCAACATTCAATACTTTTATGTTAAGTAACAGACTTTAGGGTCAGATTTAGTGCCGCGAGCGATGTATCCTTTGAACAAGGGAATATCTAGAGAACAGATACTTCAAAATCTTGCCAATTTAAATGCAAATTAGTAAAATATATTCTAACTAGGTTTTATCCTACGGCTACGCTCCGTTGGCCCATCCCACAGAAACGGTTTATTCTTTTTCTGGATGATAAGAAACCACGTACACTCAGCGATAGAGTGAAAGAATTTTCCAAATCGGATCAATACTTTCTGAGATTACAAGCAAAAATAAAAATAAATCCTCTTTTTTACCCGAAGGGGGGTAATGTGTTTATCAGTCAATGTATGTATGTATATTTGTTCCTATGTGGAGTTCTAGGGACCAAACGCGTCGGCCGATTTTGATGATTCTTACGTCAATCGATTCACGTCACTGGCTACATTTAAATTGGAAAATAGAAAAAATGGCGGCTTTTTGGCGGCATATTGTAGGGGCCCAATTTTTTGTTCCTTCTAAACCTATCGTGTGGTGTGGTGTAACAAAATAAGGGTTTTAAGAGGAATTTAAAAATTTATAAGACTTATATGTTTAAATGAACTTAAATCGAAAAAAAATAGTTAAAAGTTAAAGAAAGTTAAAAGTGAGATAAAAAGTTACCTTCATAGCAATCTCTGACGGTGAAGAAGTATACATAATAGGAGTTTCCATTGAAGAACAGCAGTGAGATCCAGCTGTAGCAGCCGTATATAGGTACGATGAACAGGATGCGCACTATCCAGCGCTGTTCGGAGGGGTTCGTGTACCAGCGGAGGTGCTGGTAGATCTGGAAAAGAACAAAAACAAACATTTGAAAAAAGAACAAAAATCAAAAACCAACAGAGATAACTGGAAGGTTACAAGTCAGATACATCTGTCCCTTATTCGATCTCAAATTGATACCGCTCTAAGAGCTTATGGTCACCCTCCTGTTTTTAAAAGAAAACATTTCTATATGATAGGTCAACAGATGAGATGAGTATTTTGTTGGAATGGTTCTTCTGCTTCGTTCTAATGTATCCTCCGACTGCACAGCATGAATTTTTCTTGTTTGTCTTTTCAGTGCAATATTAACTTTAAAACTGCGCGTTAAATTCCCGTGATATATTGTTTTTCGCTTTTTAAGCAGTCGGGTTTTTTTTATTTATTTTACTGCCGTTCCACGTTAGCATATTTATGCTACGTAAAGGTCTTTCAGGGTGCAGGTTTCGTTGTATAGAGAGCACGACAAGAGGTGAGGCATTGTACCCCCATCCGACTAATTTTAATTATGTTGATTATTGAGGAGCTCGTGGCTAAATAATAACAGCCGCTCAGGTCGATCATCAAGGTTAAGCAACGCTTGACGAGGTCGGTCCGTGGATGGGTGACCATTTCAACATACCGAGTTTCCTCCGTGCCTCGCCGTTGGTCCCGGCTGTCATTTGAAGATCTTTGACAGTCGTTACGGGTAGTCAGAAGCTTGAGATCTAACACCAGTCTTGCCAAGGGGTACCGTGTTACCCAGTTACTGGGTTGTGGAGGTCAGATAGGCATTTTTTTTTTTTTTTTTTTATAATACTTATCCCGCTCAACAAAGTTGGCGCCTATTCTGTGCAAATTCTTTCATTCCATTCCTCTTTCATTCCTCTCGTACTTTCATTCTTCATCCTTATTGTTCTTCTTGCTTACATCTCTTGTATACGGTGGGTGGGAATCCCACTTTCTTTAATTATGTACAAGGCAGCTTTATTTATTTAAAATTGGGTAAAAAGACAAAAAGTGCTAACATTTACAGAATTACAAATGTGCAAGAAGTACTGGTAAATTACAAGGTTTACAGAATTACAAATTTGCAAGAAGTACTGGTAAATACAAACAGATAGGCCAGATAGGTCAGATAGGCAGTCGCTCCATGTAAAACACTGGTACTTAGCTGAATCCGGTAAGACTGGAAGCCGACCCCAATATAGTTGGCTAGGCAGATGATGATTAAATATTAAATCAAATTATGTTGATGGATAGAGATGGCAATAAATTCTTTGTCCTGGATTAAATGCGAACGGCCCCGATGATAATTTGTATAAGAAAATATGATAGAAAATGAAAAAGAAGTCTTATATACATAGGACCAGGATATAAAGAAGAGTGAAGCAAAGAGTAACCTATCCATGGTCATGGTAAACATATACATGGAAACTTAAATAAATGTTTGTGAAACCATTGCCGAAAATTGTCGAGGTATTATGACGTAGCAATACTTTATTGTTATCAATGTTATATTGAAACAGCTGGTGACGGGTCTATTATAGAAATCATTATTTTCATTGTTTCTTACATTATTTATGAAACAGCTTAGGTCATAGGAAGCCAGTACATGTAACATTTGAATGTGTGGTTGGTTATACAAATACATAATAATGTAGTACTAGCTTCAGACAGCGGTTTCGCCCGCGCGGAACTCGAAAATATATATTCCCAGGATATAAATTATTATGCTATGCCTGACCATAATCTATCTGTGCCAAATTTCATCCAGATGCGTTTAGCCGTTCTGGCGTGATTGAGTAACAAACATGCACACATCCATCCGAACTTTCGCATTTATAATTTTAGTAAGAATCATACAACATCGTGTCAAATAATATTTTATGTAAATGTGAAAGATTGTAGGTATGTTTTTGTTTCAATCACGCAAAAATGGCGGAACGGACTTGGACGAAATTTTGCACACAGATAGTTTATAAGCTGTATTACACATAAGATACTTTTCATCCCGCTAAACTGGGTATAATGATCCCTTCGGATAAAAAAATTTATGGATGTAATCCATTCATGTTTCTGTTATGGTTCATGGTTATTGGCTGGTCATCAGACTCAGCAGTCACGACAGAACGCGTGCAAATTAACACATTTTCGTCAATCGAAAGTTGACCGATTTGCAATAAATTAACACCGCATATATATTATTATAATTTTTGAATTGGCATGCATAGAATTAGAAACCTTAACTCTTTTACATATAATTTATTTTCCATTGCGACTTTAATAAAATTATATTTCGATACCTTTCGTTTTTTGTTTTCAATCATTTTTTAGGGTTCCGTACCCAAAGGGTTAAAACGGGTCCCTCTTACTAAAACTCCGCTGTCCGTCTGTCTGTCTGTTTGTCACCAGGCTATTATGTAGCCAGTATCTCATGAACCGTGACAGCTAGACAGTTGAAATTTTCACAGTTGAAATATTTAAGTGGGGCTCGCACTTGGCCTGTTTTTATATAATTTGTTTTCCATTGCGACTCCAAATAAAACTGGTACAACTTTTTTACTGTCGTCCATGTTTTATGTCATTCAAAAATCAACTGGATCAATTTTTTTTCAGCATTAAGTTTAGCATGTTTATTTGTTTTCATAGACAAATGTAACATGTTGCAAGAACGTAAGATGTTTACCATAAAAATAAATTGATTACGGAATATAAATAATAGGGTCAGCAGTACACTCGTAATAACGCTACGCTCTCTTACTATTAAAATCATTAGATAAAGTTATATTAATTGACCAAAGCGTAACGGTTATTATGCTGCTACACTAAGATATAAAATAACGTTACTTGTATATAGTTACAGTTTGATAGAGCAGCTATATTTTACAAGCTTTTAATTAACTTGCAATGTATGTTTGTATGTATGTAAGTGTGTTTGGGTCAAATCTTGCAACTGAATTTTAAAGCAGTTGTCCGCCACCGATTAAGATGAAATTGTAGTTTGGATGACAATGCATGGTTAGATAAGTGACGTCATTCTAAATCCAATATGGCGGACGGCCCAAGATGGTGGACTAGTTATTTGTTGTGCACTGCCATGATATGGGTACTGTTATATCTTAAAATACACGCGAATGCATATAAAATAATAATGATGACCACGCTGGTCGTTACACGTGGAACCATCTTTGCATTGTCAGCGTTTACGACACATCGCTAGTTTTCTATACTCCATTTACTATAGCATTAGACAGAAGTTAAAAAAGGCTCTTTTAGGTGCACACTTTGTAATAAAAATACAACTAACACTATTACAGTCAAGATTGATGTGTAGTTAAATATAATCAATTTAAATAACAGTTGTCACACTTAATTGCACTTATTTAACCTATCTACCTTCTGAAATTACAAGGCCTTCATTTAATATTATTTAGTTTTTACATAAAATAATGTCGTGTCAATGTTTAAAACCTAAAAGAAGCAGGGGCGGATAGTACCGGAAACGTTTTTCATGTCACTATAACTCGACCAAATCTAAAATGTTACCTATTCCCTTAATAAGTTGTGGCAGCACGTGTTTTTTAATTTTGTCGGATTATGATGTCATCTTTCCGTCAAATTGCATGCATAAATAATCTGCAGTTGTCAATTGTCATTCGCTTGTGGATACTTGTGAATGCTACGCCTTTTCTCGTTGTTATTGCTGAATTTTCGTGGTTTAGTTGTTATGTTTCTGTTGTTATTGTTTTGTTATCGTTATAAGTGTTAGTTTTGTGTTATTCGTACAAAGCGGTACGTTTTGTTGAACTATGGACAGGGACGATGTGCAGGCCCGAGTGGTTTGCAAGCGCAACATATACGCTCTGAAACTGCTGGTAACGCTGATCAGTGTCAACAGCGTAAAAAACGTGGCCCCAACGTTGATCACGACGTTAAAATATTGTCTCCCAAGAAAAAGAGAACAAAGCAAACAACGCTTCGTGCTGCAGAAAAAAGTACAGTCATAAATATTTATAAAGATGTTAAGGGGTCCAGGCCCGAAGGTTCTCCTGCTTATAGGACGCAGTTAATTAACAAAACTGCAGAAATTGCAGTTAAGGATCATAAAATTATTACCATAATAAATAAACGTATTTAAAAGTAACATGATTTGTGAGGCAATAACATACATTATTAATCTTATTTTATAGGCATATCTCGTGCAACAGTCTATAATGTACTGAAAGAGTACAATACAGAAGGTCGCCTGCAATCACCCCCTCCTCGCCAACGGAAATACTCAAAATCTGTCGATTATGATGATATAACGTTAAGTGGAATACTCGTATGGAGAAAAATTCATTCTTTTTTCTTTGATAATGAGTTACCAACGTTGGACAAGATTCTGGAAGCTGTAAATAGTGATGAGTCTCTACCCGATTTTAAAAGAAGCACTTTATACAACTTAATCAAGAAAGAAATAAAATTTACTTACATTAAAAGAAGCAGAAAAAGTGCCATAATTGATAAACAAGAGATTGTATTATGGAGGTTGAAATATCTCCATGAAATTAAGAGATTAAGGAAAGAAGGAAAAAAAAATTTTTTTAATGAGACTTGGCTAAATGAAGGTACAGTGCTGCTAATATTTATAGTCTGAAAGAAGGTTACATAACTTGGTAAGCTATGTAAAGCCTCCTTTATGCAAAACAATACAGTGAAGTATTAATAGTTCAACATAAGTCGATATAATATTGTATTTACATCTATAATTTGAATTATACATACAGGACACACGAAATGCAAGGTATAGCAAGACAATACTATTAAGTCAAAAGAAGCACACCGGGCAGGTTTATCATCTGGTTTAAGAACCCAACTGGAAAAGGAAGACGGCTTATCATTGGCCTTATTGGTAAAACTTGATTTAAATGTATTTCTTTTGATAATTTCAAAAGAAATACATTTAAATTAAGAATTGATCAACGAGTGATCATTTTACTAATGATTTGGTAATGTGACATTACCAAATCATTCATAAAATGATCACTCCGTTATCGGTCACTGAAATCTGGTTATGTCTTAATGCCTCCCCTCAGAGAAAGATATTTATGGTTGTAGATTAACCTGTTCAAGGACAGTAATGATGCAGTTAATTTCGGTTGCTACTTAAAGGTTAAAATCTATTTCCAGCGAACAAGTAATCTACGCCACCGGTACACAATTATTGATTTACTTTTATTTAATTTCACAGGATTAACGGATGGGTTTTTAATGGATGGTGAATTAATATTTGAAGCCAAAAAGGGTGATGGAGACTACCATTCTGAAATGGATGCACACAATTTTGAAAAGTGGTTCAAATTAATATTGTCAAAAATCGAGAGTGGTGCAGTTATTGTTATGGATAATGCACCATATCATTCGAGGAAATTGGAGAAGCTGCCAACTACAGCCACACGAAAGGCAGATATTCAGGAGTGGCTAAAAAACAAAAACATTCCTTTTGAGGAAAAAGACCTCATCATCATAAATCTCATCTCACACTTCTGTCTCTGGAAAATGTTTACTGAGTTGGTATTTAGCCTGTGAAAGTGTATTTTTGTTAATTCTCTGTCATTCAAAATTATTATAGTTAAAATTATGACTTTTGTTACCACCCATGTCAATTAATTATTATCATTTGTGATGACTGATGGCAGCAGTAACTAAATTGTTAAGTGGTGTTTTGTGTTATAATTATTTGTTTGATTGAAAACATGGACATATTGTGATAAAGTTGTTTTTAATAAACTTATTGTTACTATTTTTTTTTCTTTTCATGTACCTATCCAAGAATCGTGACGAGTAGATAGATAGAATACGCTGTATTGTATGCCATACATTGTGACTTACAAAAAAATCATATACATTATTTATTAAAATTGTTTGAACTTGACTTGAAAATAAAAGGTTTCGTACTCCTGCTTCTGCGAGCCTCTTTTGTCTAATGTTATAATAAATGGAGTATAGAGCCGGATAGGCAGTGTGGATTTGAACGTCGTCGCGGATACGTACTTTTATTGTATTTACTGAAAGTCAATTAAAATTCTATTCCAGTGCTTAATTAATTGTTTTTTTAAAAACCATTTTAAGAACCACCCCGTAACAGTGGTGTCAGAAGTGGGATACTCAGCAATCGTTGGCTGGTATCCGTTATACGATCCGCGGAGTGCGTCTTGACAAACTCTTTCAAAATCCTTCGAACTCTTACTAACTCTTACAAAATTAGTTGGTGTGCAAATCACAAACTCTACGAATTCCGAGGAACTGCGACAGTAAGTCTTACCACGTAAGCCTGCCACCCTCTGGCCTATCACCACCACGTGGTGCCACGTGTCTGCGCCGTGTGACTTCACAACGTGATTAAGCCTGTTCGTGCTTCTTATCTGACGTTGGTGTCAGGACTCGCAGCCACCATCCTACCCAACTAGGCACTTACCTGGTTTACCTGGTGCCGTCGCCGTCGGCTCCGCTGCTATACACGTTGTCTGTGCGACACGTGTCCGCCGCCGCTCACTTTGCCGCTGCCGACGAAGTCCCACTGCTGCCCTGGTTCCTGTTGAGCTGCGAGTGCAACATACCTGCTCTACTCAAAATCTACGATGTCCACACTCCTTCTCGCGGTGCTGCTGTGAGTCGAACATTTGATAATTTGTTATTGCTCAACCTTGTCCCAAATAGTATCTATATTATTTGTTTTCCTTACAAATCCTTATTTTATCGAATATATTTATTTACCTTCTTTTGATCGTTAGTCAACTTATGACCAAAATGAGTAAAACTGAAATCTCGCTAAGCGAACAATATCCTATTAAAATTCTTTGTGATTTTATTGATACATACAATGGAGATCGTGAGACCTTGTCCGCATTTTTAACTAATTGCCAAAATTCACTAAACCTAGCGTCCGAGAGTCAGAAAAAATTGCTCCTAAAATATATCCTATCCAAATTGCGAGGCAAAGCTCAAATAGCCTGCTCAAACAAAGTTTTCGATGACTTTGATTCGTTGCAGTCATTCCTTCGCCAAAATTTTGGTGAAAGGAAACATTATAGCCATTTATTCTTCGAGTTGCAATCTTGTAGGCAACAACAAAATGAGTCAGTGTCACAATTCTCTTTGCGCTTGGAAACCTGTCTCACCGACATGCAGACCGAAATTCACAATTCCGAAACTACTAAGAAAGATCTGTCAGGTAGAATCGCAATGACGGAAGACCTAGCTCTCCACACTTTTATTTTTGGCTTAAAACCTAACCTCAGTAATATGGTGCGGTGTAGAAACCCTAAAACTCTGAATGATGCTATTAACATCGCGATCGAAGAAGAAAAAATTCAAAATTTCTCTCTAAAAATCTCCCCAAAAATCGCTAAAGCTTGTAAGTTTTGTAATAAACCTGGTCACTTAGAAAACGAGTGCCTGAAAAAAAACCGATTTCGGTCACAACCTCCAAACTCGTCTAACTCTCAATATCAACAAAATTCTCAGCCGAGTCAATCAACAGACGCAGTCTGTAAATATTGCAAGAAACCGGGCCATGATATCTCTCAATGCTATAGGCGCAAATATAACAATTCTAGAAAGAATAACCCTTCGATTCAACATAACGTTACGGCTTTACCCGATCATGTTGAATCGCAGGAAGAAACTGAAGAATGTGCTGACGATTTAAACTAAACAGTCGGGTGTCGCTAGCGTGCCGCACTACGCCCGACCGTATTCAAGGCACAACAAAATCTCGCATTACAAACCCACAACTTCATTTAAATCATAATCAATCTAAATCTTTTAAATCAATTGTGACCAATCGACCGGGTAACCAGCCCCAAACTGAAGGTCAACTTCTAACCCATCCGGCTAATCGACAGGGTAGCCAGTCCCAAACCGAAAGCCACTTAAAATCTCGTGTTGCCATGCGACAGGGTAATCAGTCCCAAACCGAAGGCTACTCAAAATCTCGTGTTGCCATGCGACAGGGTAACCAGTCCCAAACCGAAGGCTACTCAAAATCTCGTGTTGCCATGCGACAGGGTAACCAGTCCCAAACCGAAGGCCACTCAAAATCTCGTGCTGCCATGCGACAGGGTAACCAGCCCCAAACCGAAAGCACACACACCTCAAACAAATCTCAACATATTCCGTCAGGAACCTCTGTCTCGTTGAGTCCTAATGCCCTACAAAACCAGGAGTCCGTCACTCCAATTCATGAAATTAAATCTCACAAAATCTCTCTACCCCACGTATTTCTCAATACCAATTTTTCAAACAAACCTCTGTGTTTTCTTATCGACACTGGAGCTAGTGTTAGTATTGTTAAGCTTCAAAATTTTAATTCTACACCATCCTTATCCAGTGATAAAATTAAACTCAAAGGTCTGAGTGAAGACGACTCCTGCTACGAAACTTTAGGGTCATTCACCATCGATTTCGAATATATTCTCCCTCCAAATTCTAAAGTCTGTTTTAGTCACACTTTCCACGCCGTCAGTGATAAAGTACGGCTTAATTACGATGGCATATTAGGTAATGATTTCTTACAAAAACTTGGGTGTGACGTTAGGTATTCTCAAAACTCATTGCTCATTGATGGTCATCTCATACCGCTAAACTTCAGTAAGCCTGTCTATACCATCCCGCCTCGCTCCGAGGTGATAGTTGAATGTTCTGTGTCAAACTCCTTAGAAGAGTTAAAATCCATGAAAGAAGGTCTAGTTCTTGATCATATGTATGCCGAAGGAGTCTACTTAGCAAATTGTATTGTTTCAGTTAAACCTAATAATCGCATTAATATCTCAATACTGAATACCACTGAGTCTAAAGTCGTATTCAAAGATTATTGTGTCCATTTGATTCCCTTCAAAAACGTATCACTGTCCTCCCAATCGTGCAATCAAGATAATGTTCAATTTATTAATAATCTCGATGACGTGTCCTTACATAGATCACAACAAGTACTAGACCTCATCCGAACAGAACATCTAAACCCTGAAGAAACAAAGATCCTTTTAGAATGTTGCTCTAATTACACAGACATCTTTTACCTTGAGGGCGAGCCCTTAACTTGCACTAATGCTATTGAGCATTCGATCAGTACTGGTGATGCTGCCCCAATTCACGCAAAATCTTATCGTTTCCCCGAGTGCCACAAAAGTGAAGTCGAAAGTCAAATAAAGAAAATGCTCGATCAGAACATTATCCGTCCTTCAAAATCACCATGGAGCGCCCCTATTTGGGTAGTGCCCAAAAAGATAGACTCATCGGGTAAGCAAAAGTGGAGGATAGTCATTGATTATAGGAAACTCAATGATGTGACTGTTACCGAAGTTTATCCTATTCCTTTAATTACGGATATTCTAGACCAACTAGGTCATTCGAAATATTTTACTACGCTTGACCTTGTAAGCAGTTTCCACCAAATAAATTTAAATCCTAAGGACGCGCCTAAAACTGGCTTTACGGTAGTAGGAAACGAAATTTCTGGGCACTACGAATTTACAAGAATGCCTTTTGGACTAAAAAATGCCCCTGCTACATTCCAAAAACTTATGAATACTGTCCTATCTGGTCTTCAAGGTCTTCACTGCTATATTTATTTAGATGATTGTATTATTTATAGCCAAAACCTTCAATCTCACATAGAAAAGCTAAAATTAGTGTTCGACAGATTCCGTGAATTTAATCTAAAACTACAACCCGCAAAATGCGAGTTCTTACGACATGAAGTTGCGTATTTAGGACACATAATCACCGACAAAGGTGTCTGTCCCAATCCAGATAAAATCCAGGCCGTCACTCGGTTTCCAACTCCTAAATGTCCTAAAGACATCAAATCTTTCCTGGGTTTAGTCGGCTACTACAGGCGATTCATTGAAAATTTCTCTAAGATATCCAAACCCCTTACTTCCCTTTTAAAAAAGGACGTCCCATTTAATTGGTCGGGAGAACAAGAACACGCTTTTACTATTTTAAAACAAAAACTAACCACAGCGCCTCTTTTACAATATCCCGATTTCAGTCAACCTTTTGTGTTGACAACTGATGCCTCCAACTACGCTGTAGGTGCAATACTATCGCAAGGACAAGCCTATCGCATATGCGTCACGGACACTTAATAAAGCCGAGGGCAATTACTCCACTACAGAAAAAGAACTTTTAGCCATTGTATTCGGCGTACAAACTTTCCGTCCCTATCTTTTTGGCCATCGGTTTAAAATCGTCACCGATCATAAACCTTTAGTTTGGTTATTTAATGTTAAGGACCCCGGCTCTAAATTAATTCGCTGGCGTCTAAAATTGGAGGAATATAACTACGAGATAGTGCATAAACAGGGTAAATTAAATTGCAACGCCGATGCTCTGTCGCGTTTCCCGCCTCAAGATAACAACGACTCAAATCGTCCCGTATGCGCCGTCGACGATAGCAATTCTCCAAATCCTTCAAATTCGCCCTACGACTGTCCTTCGCCGTCCACAACAGACACTTACGAAAAGTATCTAAAACTTATTAAACAGTCGAATTTTACATTCGACACGGTCATTCGAGAATTCAAAGAATCCCTACTTAAGGCTAAATGCAAACTAATCGTCTATCCTACATCAATCGATTTAGACGATTCTGTACCTTATTGCAAAGAAATTATAGAATCATCCACAAGTCAACCTAACATTCGTGACATAGAACGCGAACTAAACACTTTTTACAACACATCAAATGACAACCATTTGTTCACTCACTTATTCGTGCGAGTCCACCATTACGACGAAATGTCGTATAAGGACATTTTTAAGTTATTAGTTGAATATAGGGACATGATAAAATTTTGGTACATGGAAGAGAAAGAAATTGCTATATCCGATTTTTCTGACCCATTCACAAAACTTTCTTATACAAAAGTCTATAATATTATAGCTTACGTCTTCCACAATACTGGGCTTAAAGTTAACATCTATAAAAATGCCATACTATTCCCTACACCTGAAGAGGTTAGGAAAATTCTTCGGGATAATCACGACTTGCCTTCTGCCGGTCACCCCGGCATCACACGAATGGCGGAAAGAATAAAATCCATGTACTGGTGGAAAAATATGCGGCAAGACATTGAAGATTATGTAAAAAACTGCAAATCTTGCCAAATTAACAAACCTTTACGTCAAACTAACCGCGCTCCTATGATTATAAATTCCACCGCAACAAAACCCCTCGAAAAGTTATTTTTGGATATAGTAGGTCCCCTTCCGGAAACTTACGAATTTAAATACAAATTCATCCTCACAATTCAAGACGACCTCACCAAATATTCACAAGGCTATCCACTACAGACATGTTCAGCAGACGAAACTGCTAAAAAGTTAGTTCATTTTATCTCTCATCTCGGTATCCCTAAAATGATAGTCACCGATCAAGGCACTAACTTTACTTCCGAAGTTCTTAAACAACTTAGCAAGTTATTTGGCATTAAACATATTCTAGCAACGCCTTATCACCCACAAACCTGCGGTGCTTTGGAAAGGAGCCACTCAACTTTAAAGGAATATTTGCGACCCTTTGTCAATGAAAACGCACATACATGGGACTTGTACTTAAACACGGCCATGTTTTCATACAATTCTAACGTCCATTCAACCATTCGAATTACTACTAGGTTTTAAACCATACATTCCCAAATCCATCGACACGTTAGAAAATAACACATACACGGATTACGTCAGAGTATTGAATCATAGGTTGTATTATAGTAGGCAGAAAGCACTACAAAACATTCAAAATTCCAAAGAGAGGTCTAAACGTTATTACGATTCTCACGCTAAACCTATCACTTACGATGTCGGTGACTCAGTATATCTCAAGTGTCACCACAAGCAAAACAAAGCTCTGTCTCCAGTTTGGAAAGGTCCATATAAAATCGTTAAAATCAACGGGAACCACACCGTGACCCTCCTCATAAACCGTAAACATGTACGTCATCACTATGACGAAATTAAGTTGGCGTCTGACGTTGCAATAACTTGATCTATTTCAGGCACCTTGCTGCAGAATGTAGGTGTCATCAGGTCGTCACACCGATAACAAGCAGTTCCGGTTTATACTTCGATAAAATGATCAACGTTAAGTTTACCAACGATAATTGGAATGTAGTTACGTATTTAGATATTAGTAAAATACAATCGCACCTAGATATAGTTGAATCTCTTTTCGCTAAAGTTGGCTCTTATTGTAAAAACTATAGTTCATCCAAAATCCAGATTGACTGCCTAAATGCGTTAACAGCGTTGCAGAGTCAGCATGATAACAATATTAAAAAATATTCGTCAGTTTCTTATATCGTAAGCAATAAACGGTCCAAACGCGGTTTGATCGATGCCGGTGGATCCCTTTTGAAAACCTTTTTCGGCACATTAGATTCAGATGATGCAATCAAATTCTCAAACGCTATAGACCAAGTACAGACGGACGAAAAACAGTTAGCACATTTGATGAGAGATAATATACATATAATCAAATCAACCATTACAACGTTTAATAGCTCAATATCTAAACTAAATGAAAATGAAAAACGGCTTAACAAAAACCTTGAAATAATCGATCAAGCTTTTCAGCAACTAACTAATTCTAATGATAAGTTGGATGTCAAATCTAATATAAATACATTCCTCAACGCTATTGAAAGCATCATTATTTCCTTGTCGTTCGACATTGAGGATATTAATAACGCGATTCTATTTAGTAAAGTCAATATTCTACATCCGACTGTACTTAGTCCTTATCAACTCTATAACGAACTTGAACGGAATATGAATAATATGCCAAGGTATTACGAACTCCCTTTATCTTTGTCATTACAAAATATTCACGATCTTATTGATATTTCGAGACTTATATCTTATTTTCATAATAACAAAATAATCGTAGTTATTAGAATCCCGCTCGTCCTACCTCAAATATACAACTTATACCATATAATCCCAATGCCTGTTCCCTATGACGTTGCGCAACCAGACACTTTCGCACTTATCGCTCCCAGTCGACCTTACCTTGCAATAACAATCGATCATATGTTTTACTCACCGTTGCACAGTGTAGACAAGTGCAAAGTGATTCGTGAAAAGTTTTACATATGTGAATTAGAAAGTGTATACTCAAGTGTCGTGAACCCAATCTGTGAAACTATTTTAATTACGGAATTAGTCAGTAAGCTACCTAACTCTTGCGAGACTAAATTGTTAAAAGGCTCTATTCAAGTGTTTCATAAAATTAGTAATAATAGATGGATATTTGTTCTATCTGAACCAGGCAAATGTCATGTATCTTGTGAAAATGATGGCAGTAGCTTTGATGAAACTTTATTCGGTACAGGAATATTATCTTTAACCAAAAATTGCAAAGCCTTTTATAAAACTTTACAATTTGTGCCATCATCAAATGTTTTCGTAAATGTAAGCTCACATGTTGTTTCTAATTTCAACCTAGTTGAAGATGACTGTTGTGAAAGGAGTAGGGTCAACAATACACTTTCACGTTTACCATACCGAAAATTAAACAATGTTAATAATCTAGACTCTTTACTACAAGCCAGTATGCACCTAAACTCGTTTGAGCAAGAATTAAATAACATTGAAGATCCGACCCACTTCCAAAAATATGGAGTTCATTATATGTCCTTAAGCTACACATTTTTTATCATATTCTTATTATACCTACTCTACAGAGGTCGAAAATTAATATGCCCAAATTCAAAAGCTCCATGCTGCATACAAATATTCAACCAATGTAATAATACCAAGAAAGTAGATAATCACAGTCATCCTCAACAAGCTATTGAACTATCTGTGTTTGAAGAAACTGTTGAGCCTGATCTGTCAACATCAAGGCCAACATCATTGAAAAGAAACATTTTGGTAACCAATAAACAAAATTAATCTCGTTACTAAATCTCGTTATGTTTTACTAAAATAGTATTATAATGTGCTTAGTTTATAAGTAACAATCTGTAAATCTCCAACGACGTCCAAATCCAATCCGCTTCAAATCTTAAATTTCGCATCTTTCATCTCGGATGCTCCATTTTATTCGGGGGGCTGTTATATCTTAAAATACACGCGAATGCATATAAAATAATAATGATGACCACGCTGGTCGTTACACGTGGAACCATCTTTGCATTGTCAGCGTTTACGACACATCGCTAGTTTTCTAGAGCCGGATAGGCAGTGTGGATTTGAACGTCGTCGCGGATACGTACTTTTATTGTATTTACTGAAAGTCAATTAAAATTCTATTCCAGTGCTTAATTAATTGTTTTTTTAAAAACCATTTTAAGAACCACCCCGTAACAGTACCTATCAAATGAAAGGGTTTGCTGAGAAGAATCCAATATGGCGGACGGTCCAAGATGGTGGATTAGTTATTTTTTGTGCACTGCCTTGATATGGGTACCTATCATCAAATGAAAGGGTTTGCTGAGAAGAATCCAATATGGCGGACGGTCCAAGATGGTGGATTAGTTATTTTTTGTGCACTGCCTTGATATGGATACCTATCAAATGAAAGGGTTTGCTGAGAAGAATCCAATATGGCGGACGGCCCAAGATGGTGGATTAGTTATTTTTTGTGCACTGCCTTGATATGGGTACCTATCAAATGAAAAGGTTTGCTAAGAACAATACGAAAGAATCATGTTTAAAAAAAAATAAAAAAATTATACTCAGACTAAAAAGCCAGCATGTCTAGTATCCCATAATTATGTATTTATAGGGCTGTGAATAAAGCGTAGGAAAATGGCCTATTTATTTTCTACCCTATATCATTAGTCCGTCTGAGGGCTAGGTACGTTATTACGTGGTTCAATAGCGTAAAAATCGTTCTGGATTGGTAGATGTTTTTTTCTTGAAATATCGTTCGGTTTTTACCCGACTGCCGAAGGAGGGTAATATGTTTATCAGTCTATGTATGTATGTATATACGTATGTTTGTTCCTATGTGGCGTTCTAGAGACCAAACGCGTTGGCCGATTTTGATGATTCGTACGTGAATCGATTTGTCTTAACCCTGCGAGTGCCACTGGTTACATTAAAATTGGAAAATAGGAAAATGTTGAATTTTGGGCGACATATTGTATTTTTTTTTTCTTCCATACCCATCGTGTGGGGTATTAAAATAAAGGGTTTTAAGGTGATAAAGTATATAACACTTATAAGTTTAAATGTACCTAATCCGAAAAAAAATAACTAAAAAGTTAAGTATAATTTATAAAAAAAGTTAATTTAACAAATCAATAAACCCGACTGCTTGAAAAGCAAACTAAAAAGATGTAAACAAGAACAAAAGATGCTGTGCAGTCGGAGGATACATCTGAGATCTGACTCCGACTGCACAGCATGATTTTCTCCTTGTTTATGTCTTTTTGAATAAAGAATTCACTAGGATCATGCTACGAGCAAAACTTTGAAGAGAATACCATTCTACTTCAGTATTTCTAAATCATACTGTGGAGGTCATTTCAAAACGCAAAAGTAATAGCAGTGTGCGCTTAATTTTTGATAACCTAGCAAGATAAATAGTAGAAAGCATACGCCGCTCATTGGCTAATGTACGATAAAGGTAATTACGAAAAAAACACTGTTTTTGCGCATTAGAACAAAACCATGTTCCATTTATGATAGTTAAAGATTCTTAAAATAACTGTAATAGCAAGTTTGTTTCGCAAACACATCTTCCTTCTGTAATCTTTGTCTCATCTCGTACATCTTCGTAAATCGTGATTTCCGTCAACCAAAAAAAACCTGCCCGCAAAAATGATTTACTTGGGCACGTAACAACAATAAAGAACAAACGTCTTCGTCGTGGCCGCCTGAGGCCGCGTTACCGCTCCATCAGCACACGTTAAACCTCCATTCCCACATAAAAATGTAGCATACCATGTACAATACATTATGTACTTTATTAAAGGCTGTTCAACTACATTATAACAGTAAAGTACGAACATTTCCCGTCCCACCGGGCAAACACAAGGTCAAAAAACCGAATATATCATGCCGCGAACTCCACAGCTACCTAGTATCTACTCTCTTGTGGCTAAAAAGTCATTATTCGTACTCGAACTATAATAACTCTTTATCAGTTGGCAAATACAAAACGGAATATAGCCCATAACGAGGTGCGATAACAAACGCTCTGATAGTGGTACAAAAGAATTGGCTAATGCCGTAATTTCAGATTCACACTCTGGAACTCTTATCTGTAAAGAGAATGTGGAAATAATTTTCTTGTATACAAATATTTTATCAGTCTATGCTCTGATATAGCAACATTATAATAATACAGTATATAAAGCCATTCTTTACAGAAACAGTGCTAAATTAATTTGCCTTTGCCGCCTCACCAATACCAGATGTGGCAAATTGCCGAATCCTTGAGTTATTAAGGGTACACTAGTCGACGCCACGAACTATTTTGTGCGCGAGGTGAAAATGCATTTTATATCAACCGACAACACGTGTGGAAGAGATAGATGCTGTAATGAGCAGTAGGAAGCTAGTTCGCGTACGAATACACACTTTTGCAAATTTGTAGCGAAATGGATAATGATTTAGGACATGCGAAATTAGGCGCGCGAAATTTTATAAACAGACCTTTGGCAGTCTAGATATCATGAAAAAACGACTAAATCTATCTGTTCAAAATAAAATTATTTGCATTGTTAAACTACTAATCTATCCCTGTATGGAGGCCGTTTTATAATTTTCCGTCTTCTTATGGTATTTATTCGCGCCCAAAAATGCGTTAAAAATTAGTGTTGAAATGTGGAACTTTCGACGCTCATAACTTTCAAACATTTTCTTTTTTTACTTTTTTGCTTCCATACAGGGCTAGATAACGATGAGACAAATTGATATCACTTTTTATTTTGAACGTACATCGTCAAACAGTGCCATAATCCCTAGACTACGTTTGTATGGAAGAATTTTCGACTAGTGTAACCTTAAGTAAGCAAATGAAGTTATACTGCGTACATATGAAGCCATACCTGTAGAATTAACTTTAGCATACATACAGTAACAAACCTATACCTAGATTATTAACACCTTGAACTTTAGAAGTGAAAAGTGTTTTCTAAAACCAGCTAGCATTCTGTCATCAGTTTCTCATAGCTACCAAAGTGTTGACAGAGTAAAGTCTACGGTCTTCAATAGAAAAGGGGGAAGCCTTTTACTAGATACAGATTTGTGTATAGTTAGTACAGAATAAGATGCAGATAAGCTAAAAGCATGACTACATATACGAATTCTTAACAACACCAGTCATCAATGAGGTAGTGACTAAATACGATGATCGCAACATCTCAGAAACCATCTTTAACGATTACTAGATTGAATACATTTTATAACTGGATACTATTGACCTTTAGATTCAAGACAGCGTGGCATTCTAGATTAATATTTTAGCCACTGATTAGTTTAAAATATTTGCTCTTATTATAGTTTATGGCCACCTTCCGATGTCGTACTGCTAAACTTTATGTACCTACCTGTGTCTGCTACAGTTTTGGAAATGAATTGTCTAACGATCGGAAAAAAGGGGTGGCCAGCCATTTTTAGGGTTCCGTAGCCAAATGGCAAAAAACGGAACCCTTATGGATTCGTCATGTCTGTCTGTCTGTCTGTCCGTCCATATGTCACAGCCACTTTTTCCGAAACTATCAAGAGCTATGCTGTTGAAACTTGGTAAGTAGATGTAATCTGTGAACCGCATTAAGATTATCACACAAAAATAGAAAAAAAAAACAATAAAATTTCGTCATACACAATACGTGTGGGGTATCTATGGATAGGTTTTCAAAAATTACATTGAGGTTTCTAATATATTTTTTCTATACTGAATAGTTTGCGCGAGAGACACTTCCAAAGTGGTAAAATCCCCCCCCCCCCCCCCGTAACTTTTAAAATAAGAGAATGATAAAACAAAAAAAATATATGATGTACATTACCATGAAAACTTCCACCGAAAATTGGTTTGAACGAGATCTAGTAAGTAGTTTTTTTTTAATACGTCATAAATCGTAAACCGCAATTTACCAGAGTCCGACTCGCACTTGGCCGGATTTTCTATCTTTTCGTTTTGGCGTAGTCGCTAGTTACATTCTCATGGGAAGAGCAGTGAGAGCATTAACTTCGCCGAGAACTAAGCAAAAGATGGATGAAGACAGTCTTAAATTGAGACACAAGAGATCCCACGAGGTGGCAAATACTATGGAAAATATGGAGTAAAGATGAGGGAAAAAGGAGCGGAAAACATTTAGTCAAAACTTATTCATTGACCTGCACGACATTGTGACTTGAGGTTCATTAAAAAGCCGCGTTATCCCGCATATGTGGCATTCCACTATCGATTTTTACGATAAACGCATGCGGGAATGCCTTATCCGTCAATTAGTTTCCGTTAACATGCGAAATTCCATGAAATGTATAATAAATAAACATCGCAACGTGAATTCATGGTTATGAAGTCATTGTGTCATCGACATCGTGTACCTAAACGAGGTACTTACACAGAAATCGGTTTACCTAATACAAGTGTGTGGCGGAGTGTTAAGGCGTCCATGTTTTCCGATGAAATAATATTGATGGAAAACTTATTCTCCTACCTATTTTATGGTCTTGCCTAGTGCCTCAAACCAACCTAAAAATCGCTTAATCTGAATCATTGCCCTTTCCAGGTAAACAGTCGATTAAAAAGAAAACCACTACCGTCATAACTGCTTATCATAATAGGAATTTAGTATTGACGCGACAAGTCTACTCGTACTCACGCACGACGCGCGATAGTTTTTGCTGATACGTCATATTTATCAAAAGCGTACGTTTCTAAATTGCATAAACCTGCTTGATACGGTTACTTAGGTGTTACAGCAGCGAATAATGCAATATTTGCAACTGCATAGTATGATCTACTAATAGTTATAACAGTATTCCCGCCTCCAACAGACTATGGTTGAGCTTGCAATAAAAAAAGTCGGAGGATACATCTGGTTTTGGTCAGCCAGCTCGCGAATATGTATCCTCCGATGCACATCAAGATGTTCTTCTTGTTTACATAATTTTAGTTCGGTTTATAAGTAGTCGGGTTTTTTGATGTCAACTTTTTTGTTGTACCAATATTTTTTTTCGTTTTACTTTAAACATATAAGTGGTACATATTTTTAGCACCTCTAAAAACCCTTCATTTTGATACCCCACACGATGGGTTTCGAAGAAAAAAATAATTGCAATCCCTACAATATGGCGCCCAAAATCCGCCATGTTTCTTTTTTTTAACGGCACTTATCTAAGAACACTTGGGCGGCCAAGACCTATCTAACGATGTCTTAATTATAAATATCCGTCAAGTGCTTTGAAAGATACCGAGGTAATAAAGAATATTACGTACATACAAGATACGTGCGAAAAACATAACCCTTTCCTTGCAGCCGGGTAAAAGCCCCAGTCCCAGCGGGTCATAAACAGCCATGCCATCCCTAGACCGGTTACGAAGCCAAGTGGGCCGCTGTAGGCATAACTTAGTGAGATGGGGGTACTCCAATCAGTCAAAGTGTGACTGTGGAACCACCCAACAGACGATGCCCCATCTCCTGTCCTGCTCCTTATGTAAGGACACCTGCACCATGCAAGACCTTTGTGAGGCCAGCGCTAAGGCTATCGACGTGGCTGAATACTAGTAGAAGAAAATTTTATCAGGAACCATCGAAGAAGAAGAACAGTATTATTTTATAATACAAAATTTTTGAGCGGGTCAGTAAACGTGAGATAGGAAGACCTCACGGCTAGGTGGAGCGGAGATCTTCACAAGGTAGCAGCTGGATAAGAGTTGCCGAAAATCGAGATAAATGAAATGTGATTGGAGAAGCCAGCAGCAGCAGTGCATGGACTGCCGTAGGCTGATGATGATAATAATAACGAGGTGACGAGCAAATTTGTAAGCGTTTGTATATAGCGCAAGAGCGCAACCCTATGAAACCGTAACTAACACATCCTCGCCCTAGTTTACCGTATGTTGATATGAATGTTATCTCCAAGGAAAACGCGAACACATATTTTCCGTTTCCACGTCCTATTGTGCCATTTTCTATACCACAGAATACAGATCCCTGCAATGTTTCTATCTAAACCTTTTCGTAAATTCTAGTTGATTTATGTAAGAAATAAATTGTACAAATCTCTGCACATTCTACATTTCGTCGATTATAGAATTTCTGATTGATGTTATAGCGTAATAATAATATGTTAACCTGCATAATACTGGCATTAAACATGAGAAGTAAATGCATAATAACTAATGATTTCACACTTTCTACACTAGTTTAAGGAGGTAACATGAAATATTATTATAAGTCTATGACCACCCGCAGTGCAGTAATTTCAAAGCCTGTTGCAGAAGGCCATAGATGCACATTAGTGACACTTCAAAATGGTTGATATTTCGATTGTTTTTCGCGTAAATATCTGGGTCTTATGATTGTACAAGCAGAATGACGCCTAATGAATTCCCGTAATTTTATTACCGAAACAATAGAAAAGCCATTGTGTCTCGCGTGGATACACATTTCAGGCACTCAAGGGGTTAAGATCAGCTACATCCACTTCTTACTCAGTGCTATTGTTGATCTGTCTCTCAGTCATTTTATATTTGCCCTGAAACTGATATAAAACTTCAAAATTCTATTCTGTTTTTTAATCATTTCGACAGTATCCACTGTCTGATAATCTATTTTTGCAACACGGAAACTGATTTGCAAATATAATTGCTCACAAACAGTTGGTTTAAATTATACGTTTCAAACATGTTTAATGAATTCGATTCGTCTGCCCGGTTATTTTATAACTTTATTTGTCAATGATTCAACCATAACCGAGCCACAGAATAATTTATAGTACATGCGCAAAAAACGGTTAAAAGAAAATTTATATACCTAATGTTAGCGGGGTTAGGGTTGGTTTATGCCCGACTTGAGAAAAACGCCAATAACACACCTTGTGATGGCTGGGGAGCGATACAATTTAATAAAATATTGATTTTATACGCAACTAGCTGTCCGCACCGCCCTACCTACCCACGCTCGAAGACCTGACTGGGAAGCTTTTTATATTTCTTCTCAATTAAAATAGTTAAAAGGTTCATTGAATTATGCAGATATAATTTTCTAAGAATCTGATTGTTACCATTATGTTGCATACCTACTTATAGTAATGTGTGATTGAGAGTCATCATCATCATCTTCCTAGCCTTTTCTCAACTATATTGGGATCGGCTTCCAGTCTTACCGGATTCAGCTAAGTACCAGTGTTTTACATGGAGCGACTGCCTATCTGACCTCCACAACCCGGTAACTGGGTAACACGGTACCCCTTGGCAAGACTGGTGTCAGATCTCAAGCTTCTGACTACCCGTAACGACAGCCAAAGATCTTCAAATAACAGCCGGGACCAACGGTTTAACGTGCTTGCCGAGGCACGGAGGAAACTCGGTATGTGTGATTAACGTGTGATTGAGAGTAAATAAAACAATTGGAGCTGTAGTGCTACATCATTCATAAGGAAAACTGATCAATATAGCAAGCAGTGTTGTAACTGTTTATAAGTGTAGGACGCAGGTGCGTCATCCTGACGTAATTTTCGCCGCGTAAACAATCTACAGAGTCCACAGACTAAGTAATATCCGATTCTGACGTCAGCAACACATCCTTGTATCCGATGTGAGCAGCTGTTGCGCTCTTCTAACCTCGTATACATTTACTTAGAAATCTAATCACTTAATGGACCGCACCATCACATCGTAAACACTAAAAACGAAGGTGATTAGGTGAATTAATTACTTCCCGCTTTCGTGTAATTTCATATAGTCCATAACACCGAATACATTCCTTACTAATACACCCAATTACAGTTAAATATGGTCACGCTCTCCAAATTGGAGTGTCGTTGAAGAGCAGCTATTTCAATAACATCAATTTAATTGCTTGCTAGTTTCCAATGACAATAGTTAACAATCTATCTTCGCAGGCATGCTTTATTCTCTATTGACTATTCTACTCAATTCGTATTGAAACTTTTTGCACAAGATCTTCTAAAAACTACATGACGTAAGCACACCTGTGGCGACACAGACAGCCTTAACAAAGACACCTTGTCTTTTGTATTGTTGAGACAAAGATCCGAAAGTAACTTTAGCAGTAAAACCTTATCAGCATATAATACTATATGACAACAATTAATAATTCTCGGAAATATGTTTGTAGAAAGGTGAATATACCCGAGATTTACCTAAAAGATGTCTAAGCATATCCTGCTAAGGCAGTACGACCTTTTCGCAAATTAGGGTTTAGGTACCCGAACGTGTGTGAGAGGTGTAATTAATTTACCTGTTGGCAAGTTATGAAAAGCGCGGCAAACACGAATATGCCGGCGATACCCTGGGCTCCTGGCGTCTGTAGAAACATGCCCTTTTCGTGGACTACCTCGGTGATAGGCTGGGCCGTTACGTTGATCGTCTCCGTCGTCATTCTGCAACAAATAGCAACATTTAAAAAGTTGTTCGCGATTTCCCACACTTGTTAAGTAGGTGAATGAGTCAAAACTAACGGGACAGGTAATATACACACAATACAATAATATTACTACGTAGTCTACAAGATTCCCTTTCTACAAAAGAGTCTTCAATTCCATAGAGATTAATAAAAGGACGATGGATAAAGTATAAATGAAAGGAATAATCATTAGTGTTGAGGCAGAGTAACGTTTTATTACGTTTAAAATGGAATGGTTCTTTGAAATGGAGATTTTACTTCAGAGTTGACTCATTTGAAGTTATTTCTGCAGGATTAGCGTCGGTTATCTGGGTTTTTGACACATGCAACAGTTTTAATGACGTGGCAATATATTTATGAACTGCATGCGTTATTTTGATTATTCATCACGTGATTGTTTAAAAACTTTATTACGATAATGATCTCTAAAGAGACGACAAAACAATTATAAAGTGTCTCAATCATTTACATTCCTTTTCAATTAAATCCAAAACATTAGATAGCGGTCTAGACAAAATACGATGCTATCTATTGTCGTATGAAAGCACATTGTAATCTATGACTCTTCATCATCATAATCATCAGCCTTTTAATGTGCCCAATGCTGGGACTGAGGCCTCCTCTCTGCAAGAGGGAATGGGTCGTAATCGAACACGCAGGCCCAGTGCGGGTTGGTGGATGTTACATGTCTTCGAATTTTTTGGTATAGGACATACCACCGGTTTCCTCACGATGTTTTCCTTTTCCGTTTTGAGAGCAGTAGTGATGAAATAATTTACACAAAGTAAAGCGACTGCCTGGGCTCGAACCCACGACTCACAACTTGCAAGTCGCGGCCGTCACCACTGGGCCACCACTGCTCTCCATCTATGACTATTATATTTTTATTTTGGCAGGCCTGGTAGCAAGGCCTGCGCTATAACAATGAGATATGAAAACAATAAAATTGAATCCCAGAGGCACTTAAATAAACAAATCATTGCGGCTATGACCACTACATGCGGTATCGTCATCCGCACGTAACTTGAACTACGAAACCCCCCCTTACTGCTACAACATAAACGCTGTTAATCCTAAATTGTTTCCATGCACGTGCAGTTGAATGTACAACACACAATAATTCTGTGGCCGTATGTTAATTAAGCTGAGGTCAACTGACGGAGGATTTTATCTTTCTATCGTTGGTTATTTCATACAGAATGAACCAAGGTCCAACTATGCTGGCGGCGAACCCAATTAACCCAACAGCGTTTTCGCAGTTTAATCTTGGGAGGTTTTAGAGGGGAGTATGCTATGTAGTCCATTCGGGTATACATATATGAGAATGGGTAAACCCGAACTGCCTGAGAGGTCAGGATATAATATAGCCGAAACCATCGACCTCACCATAGTCGAAACACATGACTAGAATTTATATAGGTAGGTACATAAATATGTCGGACACCAAGTGTCATACATTCGCGCTTCGTATGTACTCTACTTGCCTATTAGAATTGCAGCATGGCCGTGGTGATTTCGCAGTCAATTATTTGGTCGCGTTATTGGCCGATAAAAATATGGGGGTTATGGGTTTGCCAGTAGCAAAAAATAAAAAAAACTATAGGGTTGTCTGTGGATATCCAACTGGCCCTGTTATTTAAAAGGCATCTTTTTTTTGTTGATAGGCTCTCGCTTGACCACTATAAGTAAGCGATGATGTGGTCGACCTAGAAGCACGCTTGCCTAGAAGTAACTTAACTTAACTTAACTTTGACTAAAAAACCCCTAGATTGTACCTATCGGTAAACACATACTCCAGCAGGGAACCCAATTCCTGTATCTCTGAGAACATTCGTATTTTGGGGGTATGCGGAACAGGGTGTAAAGTCCCACAAACCTCCATAGGAGGATCCTCCGACCAGACGGGTGTTGTGTCTGGTCCGGGCAACTGCCCAACGGTAATTGTCGGAATGTTGTATGTGTTCAAATCGCGCCGAAAACTTTACTTGCGCGATGCAGGATTTGTGTGACGTCATGTCATTGGTTCGTAAGTGGCGGCGTTGGTGCCGCTACAGTATTAATGTCAGTGTGTTGCATTTTTAACCGACTTCCCAAAAAGGAGGAGGTTCTTGAAAAAAACACACCTCTCATGTCCTTGAATTTTTGACTAGTTCTTGACTGTCGCGTTGATATGAGATTGTGTCTAGGTTTTGAACGTTTTAATTACGGGAATTGAACTTCAGATGTTGTTATTGTACAAGGTGAATGTTTGTTATGGAACATCACGGCGAAAATTACTACCTATCTAACCGAAACCCTGGCTTAACCAATTTTTTTGGCCGAAACTGAACCTGGTCGGTCTATACGAGTTATAATACCTATACATTGGCCAACATATAGGTACAATATTTACTAACAAAGCACTGACCGCTCAATCAGCTGACAGGAGTGAAAATTTTAGGTTTGTTCTAAATGATCTCAAATTATCTTTGATCTGTATTAACTCAGTTAAATCAATGATATATCGAATATGTTTTATAACTTTAATACATTGGTTGTTGAGTAGAGGGTAGTTCTAAAAAAATGCAGTTCTAATTTGTTAGTAAACATTGTATCTTCAAAATGGCTTGAATATAGGTAATGAATATAATTATTACATTTCACAATGTGAATTAATGTGGTAGGTAATCTTCATATTATCTCAAGTATTTACTCATTTTCAAATGCAACTGACAGGCTTTTATTGATCTTTTATACAGTGAATAATACACTTTTGCAAAATAAATAAATTCTTGACCAGTCCATATCTTATTGCCTAGCCTTAAAATATATCTTTTTCTCAGAACTTAGAGCATTAAATCTATTTGTATAAAGAGTAAAATAATACTGCATCAAAATGGAGTGACTCACTGACCTTCATTTAAACCAGACTGGTTTATTTTTATTACCAATATATAATATAGGAAATCGATTTGATCTACCTACTTGTAGTATTTAAGTTAGTAAAATAAATTTTGAATGGAAAGATACATAAAGGATATCTCATACAAATTGAATTAAATGTTAAACTTGATAAACTCAGATAAGAAGAGGGCCCAGGGTTCATGCAAGATTTGTTTGTTGCATAATAATAATTAATTAGCTTGTAAGTATCACGTCATCTTGATAACATACACAATACTGGAAGGTGGAATTTCATTGTTTATTTAATGGTCTCAAATAAAAGAGATAAGGATATGTTTTCATAATTAATAAACAAAAATATTGTCCTCCAATTTGATGAGTAAATATAAATATTGTTGGATAGAGAGGGTGTTGAGTGATAGCGTATGTTGTCACAGGAAAATTGAAGAATAAAAAGTGTTGAGCCCACCCCAAGTATAGTCCTCGCCACACTTCTGGGCCGCCCCGAAGTTGGGCTTCCGATGCGCTAGGCACGAAATGGTGCTGTTTTTGTAGGAGATTTACTACTGCGCAGCTATGCCAACTTCAGGGCGGCCAAAAATTTTGGCGACGGCTATAATAGGTTGCCTGTCCACTTGGCGCGGAGCGGCGAAAAGAGTAGCGGAGCTAACCAATCGAATTGCATAAAAACTCCACTCGAGCGTCGGAGCATTTATGCAATTCTATTGGTTGGCTCCGCTCTGCGCCAAGTGCACAGGCAGCCTTATGGAAAAGAGCAGGAAGATGAAGACTGGCTAATTAAATTATACATGTACAAATTGATGTTAAACAAGATCCAATAGACATTCAAAACAATAAAACCCCTTACCAACTACCAATTTGATTGATCAATCCTACCACTGATGCTTGAGATGTCCTAATACAGCTTCTCTTCTTGATTCAAGAGGTATTCTAATGACTTTTTCTTTTCTATATCTCACTTTGAATCTTTTAAATAATCTTTTAAGTGATAGAAGGAAATCAATCTTATTTCATAATGTAATAACACTTTTATCTAAACGGCAACACTAACATTTAAATGTTCCTGACTTATCTGTTTATGAGTAATGCTCTTGATATTATGATTGATAAGATTATTCTGTGACTAATTGAAATTGTTTATTAAATAGGAAACAATACAGTTCTATGCAGGGTACCTATGTGTGTATTATATACTATGAAAACTTAAAGACATCATGTTTTAGTCTGTGAGAGAAGGAGCCAGATACAACAAATATCAAATATCCCTTATTCACAGAGGAATCATGTATTGCATGTTCTATGTTAGGGGGTTTTGGTTTCCGCACTTAGTACTGGATGGACCATTGTACGTGACATGTATTGCATTCAGACTTTGTAGTAAAGTCCCAGATATTGATATTATGTTCCTGCTCACGTACAGTCAAATGGTCATTGCTGATAACAATTTGACATTGATAATTTGAAGCTTTATTTTGTAGCAGTACGGGTAATTTTATCAAATCGACTCTTACAACTTATTTGTGATTGACTGTACAATATTTAAATAGATTCTTTTCCCATAATGCACACATGTTTTTGAAACTATCATTTTCATTCAAATTGGCAGTACAATCAAAGTGGGATGGAGCTAGGCTAGCTAGACTGGCTACTTTAGCTGGTAACCCCACAAACAACGGACCAAATGGGAGTCTAAGTGCGGAGAAGGCAGTCCCTCTTCTATTCTATTCAAAAAAATTGAGGGTCTACTTATTACATTATCTGTTTAACTGTAACTACAGCAGTCACAGCGGATCTTTGTGTCTCTGAAATTGGCTGCAAGACCCAGCACAAAGGCTATTTTTGTGCCAATGTTGAAGTAGACGATAGCATTGTATAACTGTCTCTTTCACTTCCTTATGTTTGACACATCGTCTTATGTCACTTACTGTGTGCAGTATACCTGATGACAAACTGTTTCTGGCGCAATGGTTCGCAGAGCCTAACTTTAGAGACACAAATATCCGCAGTGACTACTGTATACATAACTTTAAAAACTGCTAAAGCTCTTTTGGCAATAGGCAGATGTTATTTAGGTATTTTGTTTCTAACTGACTTACTAGACCTACCAAAATAGCATGTATGAGCAAATTGATTAAGTAATTTTCAGTTAAAATATTGAAGGTCAATACATTTAATGTAGTTACTGAAAAGCAACCAAAACTAAGGGCCGATTTCACCAATGAAACTAATTGCAATTAATTCAACTAAACTCAGTTTATACAAAAACAGTGTTCTGATTGGTAGTTTCTCAGCAGTCTCAACCAATCAGAATGCTGCATTTGCTTAAACTGAGTTGAGTTGAATTAATTGTAATTAGTTTCATTGGTGAAATCGGCCCTAAGAACTCAAACTTGGAATTACCTTGTTTGATAAGGAAGAGGAAAACAATACTAAAAATAATAATTTTATAAAATACAATGACTAACAACTCAACTTCATGGAATAAGTTTCTATTACAACATTGAAATACAGAATACTTTTTTTAAATATACAATTTAATAAAGAATAAAGTGCCAGAAGCAATTACTTTCAGATCTCAGTTGACATCATTGTTTCTAGCAAACTGCTGATTGTGTAAATAAATAATGTTATTATTGCAGCCCATGTACAAACAAACTGGATATGATGTACCTCTCAGATATGCAATACACATTAAATTTGAAATTCACTCCTCCCTCTTGAAACAATAATTTTCTAAATGTAGGTATCTGTGTCATCTTTCTCTACTTACCTATCTCATCAAATTAAATATTTTTATAGCAGGTACCTAGATCAGCTTATCATTCATAATCCTTCTTCTATTAATATTAATTACCACAATTATTACGAATTGATGAACAATTTTCTATTCTTTCCAAGTAGTTGTTATGTTGTTCAATCACCATTTCATTTTACCCACTTGCTAAGTGGAACGTTGTTATTGCAAAAAAGCGAAACTATGGTCTCCAATGGAAACAGCCTCATGGCTCGTGCTACAAATCATACATTATTACGGAACTCGAAAATTGGAGGTCACACGTCTTGACATTTTCTTGTTTGGTGTATAATACAGAGTGAAGGGCGATTCGTTTACTGACGCACAAAGTGGCAATGTCGCAATTCTCTAAGCTAACGAATATTGATTGCCTATGTAAAGATAAACAAAGATATGGTATAGTTACCTGAATTAAGATTATCAACGTCTCTATATTTCTGTTTTCCTTTTGTTAACAGATGTCATTCGTAATCAACACTCTGCGCATATTGTACACATAATCACGTAGGTTTCCTACACAACAATGTTCACGTAAAGTATCTTAATGTAAAATGGACACAAATGTATATTTAACAAAAGCACTGCAAAAACAACAATTTCACTTGGCTTGGTTTCCCATCATTTACTTCGGTCACCATCAACACTTGCACAAATTCGAGATTCGTGATTGTCTTCGTGACGAATTGACTGGAATTGACGTTTAGTTTTTTTTTTACCAAACTTGCTAATAACCATAGACAATTTTTGCACTGGCAATAATGTAAATTGGTACATTTGATAAAGATAAAAAATGGTTCACACGGAAGGGTAAAATTTTGTATCGTTTGGCAGGAGGAAGGCGGAGAGGGTGCACCACTTCCATTACAAGGTAACGCACCGTTCCTGAGAAAAACACATTATTGTAACCTAACCTCAAAACACATTAAAGTTGCTTCTGCATCGTCTCCGGCGCTGCGGGAAGTGCAACCCCTTCGTCCTTACGTAACAAAGCATAGGCACCCGTGCGAGACGTAGCGGGTGAGGCTGGTCGCTGAAGGCGACCAGTAAGCCGAAGCTGCGAAGGTGAGCATACAGCGGGCAGGGATTGCTCTCCCTTCGCGCCTCCTGTTTTTATAAACACTAGGGGTAGGAGCCAAAAGACTACGTGAAGTCGGGGTGCCCCGGTCCGGTTTTGGAACAGATTCGACCAATTTTAACGAAAATGAAGTGGGGGTATACTATTATAACTTACTTTCTGAACAGGATTTCTAGGTAGTTATAAAAATGAATAAAACAACGAAATATTCATTAATTTTTCATTTATTAAACAAGCGTTGGTCAATCGTGAAGGCAAACAATCAAAGTCCAGAAGATAAGCCAAAGTCGTCGAAGAAAACCATAAAAACACCAAGTAACACAAAAGCATTCACGCGACTCGTAGAGAAACGGAATGAACGAAAACAAATGACACTGACTGACACACGTCACCCATGACGCAAAAGCCATAGTTTCTTTTTTACGTTCTGTTTCAACAATTTTGCTCGAAATATTGCGCCACAGACAAATATACGGGTACTGTTTTGGTTGTCAATCGCCCATTTTGACGTTTGTTTTTACTGTTTATCTGATTGAGGTTGGAAATCTTTTTTGTTACTTTCTCGATAATTATGTAATACCTTGTAATAAGAGTGGTAGTGTTTTAATCAGGGACCCATACCCTACCTGCTTTAACCACTTTTAACCCTCTCCTCCTGCCAAACGATACTAAACCCAAGCCCATCTATAAAATTACAATAATAGTGCAGAAATAACACTTACCACAACTAGTGGGTAGTTTTAGAAACACAATGGTACATCGATGACCAGAAAAAAAATATGGCAATTATTCTTGATCGACTTGGCGCTTGAATTTTTTAAGTGTTGTGGAATAAATATCTATTGATTTATGGCAATTATTAAGAAGCCTACAAAGTCTGGGGATGGGGGAGATAATTTCGATACAGTTTTGCGGAATGGAGGTCGTAATAGCTTGATAGGGAGACGCGGATATTTTTTTTTTTTTTTTTAAATAAATAACGTTGCCCCACACTAGGAATTTCTCCTGTATCGTCATTGTTATGTTTTTGATGGAGTCTCATTTCTTTTTGTACCTACGCAGTCCTCCTTTATTTCTTTTCGGGTAGGTACCAACTATTTTCGGTGCGTCCAGCGTCAGCTACGGTCCATGTTCCTTTAGGTAGGTACCTAGATCAGGTACCTTGTCCATCCGTACTGTCAATGTAGGTAGTGCAAGTGAAACACACAACAACAGTTAGCTTATGAAATTCAAATACAACTACTTGTACTAACCCGCCTAACTAAATTTAGTCTGCTATAAGATCTATATAAAATGATAATCTCATCACTTGTCTTCGACATACTGCGCCGACTAATAAGTATAGGTATATTAAAGGAGACATCGTTTATGATTAACTGTAAGGCAGTACAGCACTGTTAGCACGCACTGCGGATAAAATTCGCGCGATTTTTGCCTCCTTCTACAGGTAGAAGGAGGCAAAAAAGGTATGAATTAAATTCGCGCTGCGATGCGGTGGATTCTGTGGCAAAACACGGATTTCTTGCAGTATTATTTCCGCGCGATTATTTTTTCGCAATGCGTGCAGCTTCAGCCTAAATAACATTCGCTAAGCCTAACTACCTATAATCACTGTTTACCCACCTACCTATCTAGACAAGCATTGTTGGTGACGAACTTTTGTATGAACTGTAAAAGTAACTTTGTAATACGATATGTTTGATGACTATTTATATAGGATTACAGAGTTACTTTGAATCAGAAATGTTGAGATCCGTAAGAGAACCAGGGTTACCGACATAGCCCGAAGAATTGCCAAACTTAAGTGGCAGTGGGCAGGGCACATTGCTCGCAGAACGGATGGCCGATGGGGCAGAAAGGTTCTGGAGTGGCGACCGCGAACCGGAAGACGTTGCGTTGGAAGGCCTCCCACCAGGTGGACCGATGACCTGGTGAAGGTTGCAGGAATCCGCTGGTTGCGGGACGCACGAGACCGGTCAATGTGGCGACGCTTGGGGGAGGCCTATGTCCAGCAGTGGACGTCTTTCGGCTGATATGATGATGATGATAATGATGACAGAGTTACTTATGCAGTTTTTATGTCTAGGAAACGGGATGGAAATTTAGTTTGTCCTTGCTTTATAGGCTAGACGCTAGTTCAAAATTTGAAGCTTGTGAGACTATTAGAATTAATAAGAAGTATCTTAGAATTTTGATGATCGGTGAGTGAGTGACGAAATTAAGGGATTTTGACTTGCAATCATTCATAAACTACAAGTTCAAATTGAATGTAATTCGGGATTCTGTGTAGTGGTATTATGTTCTACTCAAAATTGGGACCTAGAGGCCTCAATTTTGAGTGACTTACGGCCGGTTTATTTTTTTTTACCTTTATCCACAACGAAGTTACAGAACGGCTTGGAGAAATGGATGGTACGGCTGTGACTTTGATTGCTCGATTCGTGCCTAGGAGGCACTGCTGATGCCGTGCCGTTTTGAAGGCAGGGTGATAAGGTTTTCGGGCTCATTTTGTTAGATCTTGAGTAAGTGTTTTTGTGTAACTTGACAAAGTAACTCTTATTCGTATGAATGAAGATATAACCTAGGTACTCTTGATGGGGTGCTAAAATGTATTATGTCATTATCATCAGCCTTATGTTCCCACTGCTGGGACACAGGCCTCCTCTCTGTGAGAAGGAATGGGCCGTAATCCACCGCGGGCCCAGTGCGGGTTGGTGGATGTCACATGTCTTCGAATTTTTGGTTCTAGGTCATGCCGGCTTCCTCACGATGTTTTCCTTCACCGTTTTGAGAGCAGTGGTGATGAAATAATTTACACAAAGTTTAGCGCCTGCCTGGGTTCAAACCCACGACCTACAACTTGTAAGTCGCGGCCGTTACCACTGGGCCACCACTGCTCTGCTAAAATTTACGAGCACTCTTTGCTCGCACTTGCATTGTGAACTCTGTTCATGAAATTTGGTAAACGAAAACATAATATTTTCGAGGTGGGGAGAACAATAAATCGAGATCGCTTCCTGAAGCTGATAATCCACCTTCCAGAAAATAATCCTGCCGGCACCCATGTCCGCATCCATTCTCGAATAGGTTTTTTTTCTAATCTAATATTACAGAGTAGGTTATCAATTTTTCAGAACAATCCGATAAAGGTAACAAATGGTGACAACGAAGAGATATTAGAGCAAGCGTTGAGAACTCGTCAATGTTATCATCACAACTTGGAGAGTTCCTTTTATTTAACCTATATTGTCCTACTGATGAGCAAAGTTTTCCAACATTCTTTGAATTTTGAAGAGGTAAGCTTACTTTACAGCATACTTTTGTCCGTACAAACAAAAGCATGTAATGGTAACTAAGCAACAAAATTAAGTGAATGTACGCAAGAGTGAGTTCGATCATTTTAGAAGATAATGCGTTTCGGGTTCGTTATACTTTTGATCATTTATAGATAAATAGGAGTCATTTTGTCATAATATGCAGAAAAGGTCAAGGACCAACAGAAGTGTGAGTCTATCTGGCAGGCCCCAACGAGATTCATCAACGGGTGATAGCTTTTCATAAAGACATTATTTTGTACCTTAAGAAAATGAATATGATACATTTTGTACCTCGTTAGTTTTTGATTGAATGACGTTTTTATGAAGTGTCTAGCTAGCGGGCCCCTTAAGATTATTTTTATTATAATTATACTTTCAGATCGCCCAATAGTGCTCGGAGTTAGAAACTATTATGTACCTTACAAATCCACAATTTTGACTTTCTATGAGCTATACTTCAGAAGATATTCGTTATTTAAACAAACGTCCAGCCAGCGGGCCCTATTTAAAATACTACTCTTTTATACCATACAATAGTGTTAGAAGCTTGATAGTAATATGTACCTTGCAAATCCAAAAATTCGACCTGTGAGCTATACTAGACTACTATAGAGTTAATTTTGTAGGCAACTTATAATAAAACTACGAGGGTACTTGTGAATAACTTTTGTAGCTCACAGAAAGTCGAAATGTTTATATTTGTAAGGTACATAATAGTATCAAGCTCCTAATACTGTTGTATGGTATAAAAGAGTAGTATTTAAAAAAGGGCCCGCTGGCTGGACGTTCGTTTAAATAACGAATATCTTCTGAAGTAAAGCTCTTAGGAAGTTGAAATAATGGATTTGTAAGGTACATAGTATTATCAAGCTCCTAACATTATTGTATGTTATAAAAGAGTAGTATTTAAAAAAGGGCCCGCTGGCTCGACGTTTGTTTAAATAACGAATATCTTCTGAAGTAAAGCTCTTAGGAAGTTGAAATTTTGGATTTGTAAGGTACATAATAGTATCAAGGTCCTGACACTATTGTATGGTATAAAAGAGTAGTATTTTAAAAAGGGGCCCGCTGGCTGGACGTTTGTTTAAATAACGAATATCTTCTGATATATAGCTCACAGAAAGTCAAAATTATGGATTTGTAAGGTACATAATAGTTTCTAACTCCGAGTACTATTAGGTGATCTGAAAGTATAATAACAATAAAAATAATCATCAGGGGCCCGCTAGCTAGACACTTCATAAAAACGTCATTCAATCAAAAACTGTCGAGGTACAAAATATATCTTATTTGTTTTCCTTAGGTACAAAATAATGTCTTTAAGAAAAGCTATTACCTGTTCATAAATTTCGTTGGGGCCTGCCAGATAGACTCACACCCAACAGAAACAAGAGTAGGTGCAAAAATAGAGCGAAACGAACTCGAATTTATTTTTTAACATTCGGTTTGCGGAAACGGCCTAAATGTAATACAGACTTCATAATGGTGGCTTGAAACACGCAGGCGGTTTAAGTCACTGCACAAGTGCGCAGTAGCAAATTAAAGTCACAGATCGCTCCCGTCACCTCCTGGTGACGGGAGCGATCATTAGGTCTGAATCGACCTTTATATCTATAAAATTTTACTAGGCTCAGTCAGACGTGTTCGAAATTAGGTCGGCTTTATAAAAATATTTTTAAGTCGGCTGAGATTATTTTTGAAACTTAGTGAACTATGAAACTGTCAAAAATACGTTCAAGTCAATAATATCTGAATAATGTCTGAGGTTTAAGTTAATAATACCAAACCGTAGCTTTGCAAAGTGCTGTTCGTAATTTTTAAAATGATTGTGATTTTATAGAAGGTTTTTAAGTTTTTGAGCTGGCAATAGTGGCAATGTTTTATCATAGACAACTTGAACTAACAAAAATGAAAATGTCCGTCGTAAAAGATACGCTCTAATTTATTTTGTGACTGTATAGTAATCGTTGCTTGCGATGTGAATATTTTATAGTATTTACATTCTTAAAAGTGCATATTATAATCTACCAAAATGATTGTTCAAGAACCTATACAGGTGAGTAACAAATTGATTTTCTAGAAGCTGTCAAAGTATTTTCGTAGAGACGTTTCAATTCATTTTAAATTCCCACAGGTTATCGTTTGGGATTGTCTGAATAATTATGAATACGACAATGCTATATTTCTGGCTGAGAGACTACACGCTGAAGGTAAACAAACAATGCATCTTTTGACTAAAATTTGATAGTTTTAATCATTGTTTAACACCTGCATTTTGTGTGCTGTTATTGATTTTTACGTAATTCTTGATTTCGAAATTAATTAAGCACTTGAAATGCATTTGAGGATTACCATTTATGTTTCCTTTTCAGTTGCATCAGAGGAAACTGCATTTCTATTGGGCACTTGTTACTATAGAACTGGCAAAATAAATGAAGCCCAATATTTGTTGCAAAACATGTCATTAACTTTACCACAAGCCAGGTTCCTATTAGCTAAATGTTTCATGGAATTAAAATCGTAAGTGATCATTTTGAACCCATTATACTAATTGCTTCTGTTAGACTGTCTAGCATGTTTATCTTATCTTGTATGCTCAATTAACATTTTAATCATTAAAAAGAATAATCATACCATATTAATTTTTATAACTTATTTATTATTCGTTTTTCAGGTATAAAGAAGCCGAACTTGCACTAGGAAATAATCTAGATATTGTAGCTACTGAGTTTGGTGAACAAGCCCCATATGCATTGCAACTACTGGCTAAAATATATACTCTTACAGAAAGAAGAAGTAAAGCCATTGAAGCTCATCGGAAAGCATTGTCATTGAATCCATTTATGTGGAAATCTTTCTCCCAGCTGTGTAATATGGGTGAGAAAGTAGACCCTCACCAAGTATTCCAAATGAACAATACTGACTTTTCATTTGGTGTAACTGCATTAGTGAATCTAGTCAGCAATTCAGAAAACATTTCACTTGTTAATAGTAACATTCCTAATAATACTGCTATGAATGCTAATGTCACACCAAATAATGTATCTATGAGAACCCCTATGACAATGTCCACAAGCATCACTCCTGAGACACAGGCTCCTGTAAAGAGAATGCACAGTGTTTTCAGTGGCATGGCACCCATTCCATTTTCGCCCTCTTTTGGTATGCTGCCAATGGAAGAATCTCCTGTATTATACACACCAACTCTAACAGACTCAAATGAGCAAAAGGCCATACCGAAGATAGTTAATTCATTACGGGCACAGATGGGTCAATTAAAAGATGCAGTATTCAGCCCAGCTCCTAGGTGCACTCTTGGACCAGCTCCACGGCGTTCATCCAGATTATTTAGTAATAATAACAGCAGTTATTCAGTCAAAGAAAACAATAAATCACCAAGTAGAAAATTTGTAGCTCCTAAGAGTCCTTCAAGAAAAAATAAACAGCGTACAGCCAAAAATATCAAAACAAATTCAGTGGAAGCTAATGAAAGGAACAAAAGTGTTGAGTCTGTTACACCAACTATCCCACCAAAGAATTCCAATGGTGTAGCATTGTTAAATTTATTGAGAGATTTGGGAGAAGCATACAAGTCA
The DNA here is from genome assembly GCA_948252205.1 of Orthosia incerta. Taxonomy (NCBI): domain Eukaryota; kingdom Metazoa; phylum Arthropoda; class Insecta; order Lepidoptera; family Noctuidae; genus Orthosia; species Orthosia incerta. The sequence continues at coordinate 18,540,362 of OX411760.1, forward strand.
CTGGCTTTCTTAGACTGCAAAAATGCTATTAAATTATTCCAAGAGACATCACCAAAGCAACTAGCTTCTCCCTGGGTCCAAACTATGATAGCAAAAGCATATTATGAACTAGCTCAATATGAGGCAGCTGCTAAAATTTTTGCTGAAATTAGGAAACTGTATCCAAATCGTACAGAAGGAATGGACATTTATAGTACTTGTTTGTGGCATTTACAAAGGGAATCACAATTATCAGCATTGTCCCAAGAGTTGGTAGAATTGGACAGAAAAGACCCCATAGCTTGGCTTGCTGCTGGAAACTGCTTTTCACTTCATAAGGAGCGGGACTCGGCATTGAAATTCTTCAAACGAGCTGTTCAGCTCAATCCTGAAGCAGCTTATGCTCATGCTTTGTTGGGCCATGAGTATGCAGTGGCTGAGGAGACAGACAAGGCTCTATCGAGCTTCAGAGCGGCAGTTGCAATTGACCCTCGTAATTACGTGGCGTGGTTTGGTATAGCAACAGTATACGCGCGTCAGGAGCGCTGGAAACCATCAGAGGTGCATATTCGTCGAGCTCTTACCATACATCCCCATTCAGGAGTATTGAGATGTCAGCTGGGATTAGCACAAGCTGCTTTAGGTAAGATGGACAGAGCCCTTGCCACCTTAGAAAGGGCTGTTGCTTTAGACACAGAGAATCCTTTATGCCGTTTCCACAGAGCTTCTGTATTATTACGTGCTGGCAGACCAGAGGATGCATTAGCAGATCTCCATCTCTTGAAAGATATTGCTCCAAGAGAGTCATTAGTTTATTATTTGCTTGGAAAAGTTCACAATAGGTTAGGTAATTCTCACTTAGCCCTCATGCACTTCAGCTGGGCTACAGATTTAGATCCGAAAGGCACAGGAGGACACATAAAAGAGGGTTTTGATCCTTCCAAACAAGAAGACCCACCAGAGAGATCTGCCTAAAAGATATGACGAATTTAAAAGAATTCAAAGGATTGTAGAGTGGCCTGCACTGTTGTGGTTGGCATTGCAGTGAATACCTGACTGATCCCATGTTAATATCGCTCTCACCCGTCGAGCTCTCAACTGACACCAAATTCTTCCAACAAAGCTTTATGGAGTTAGATGGGTGTGTGGTGACATTTAGTCGCTGTAGTAGTAAGGGCGTGGAAATGTTAATATAGCGTAAGATGTGGATATTCGTAATGTTATCCTAGTTTATTATATATATATCTTGTATAGCTAATAACTTCTAGAAAGATGAAAGAATATAATTTTTAAAAAGATGATGCTTTTGAATGTTAATAAAAAAGACTCAGAGCCTTGATCTCAATGGGATGATGTTATAAATAATAATCATATTATAGAGCCTTTTAATAATTGAAGTTGCAAATTCTTACAATGCCATAATTATTATGAACTCCTGAAACATAAATACTACTAATTGTTGTCGTCATATATGTACATAGAAATCTTGCCGTTCAGCATGTAAAGTTCAGGGCGAATTAACGTAACTGTATAATATTCTAGAGATCTAATAATCATGTAAACAAAAAATTATTCTGAAGTCATTGTACCTATGTAGATCTTATTTATGTGACTGAATCTGCTTTGGGAAAATACAAACTTTAGAACCAATATTTTTTTTGTATTCAACTCTTATTGAGTTAATTCCAAATCTTAAGCATCAAAATAAAACTGTTTCGTGTGTATGTAAATAATAACACATTAACTATTAGCACTGTTTGTCACTGAAGTCACCAATGAACTGCTAGCTCTGTGGACAATTTGTTTAGATGAACTTAATAAATAAAACTGATGTAACTTAAGGTCGAGTTTTATTATCAGTAAATGCTTAAATTTAAAATACATTCTGCAATGTTGCATCTACTGAGATGAAAAAACCGCATTTGCTCAATTTTAGCTATCAAGGTAAATCATAAAACTGTTGTAAATATTTTAACAAATTTTAAACCATTTTCAATCTTAATGGTTTGGTCACTTTTATATTGCATCATAAATAAAATTGATATATGGAATTGAGCACATATCGACGGAAAATGCGGGTTTCCTCTGTCAAATTACACTTATACAGTAATAAAAGATAATCTAGCTTAAGTGAATTTCTGAAGTATTGTATCTAGTGCTCTTCTGACGGTGGGATCGTTCAGCAGTTTGGTCTGTGCCGGGGCCGCGGCCGGAGTGGGCGCGACAGGCGGCGGCGGCGGCGGCGGCTCCACCGGTGTAACCTTCTTTTCATTCAATATACTTAGAATTCTCTGTTGGAGTTCTACTTGTGTTTTGCTGGTGGGGGCTGTAGTGAGTGGCTCTCCGAGTTCTATTTTAACTTGCTTTTCTCTGCGTTCCTGTAATGATACACAATATTTAATGACAACAAAAACATGAACCAACTAATCTAGTGCCAATATTTTTATAAATTTATGTAACACTAGCTGTGCCCGCGGCTTCGCTCCCGTCATCTGCATGCCAACCCTACCATACTTACCAGCCTGCCTGCCTACTCCACATACTCAAAAAAACTTTTTACAAAAAAATACTACCGACTTCCAAATAAAACTACAAAGTGAAAAATAACTTTATTTTTGGAAGTCGGTGTCTTTCGTAGGTACCAATTTATTGCGTTATGGACACCGACTTCCAAAAATAAAGTTATTTTTCACTTTGTAGTTTTATTTGGAAGTCGGTAGTATTTTTTTGTAAAAAGTTTTTTTATTTTTCACTTTTTAGTTGTACCTACCTAATAGGCAAGTTGTTTAGTAAGTTACCTACTCGTATAACGCCAGAATATATTACCCTAATATCATGAAACTTGAACATAACCGGTGAAATGAGAGATCTGCGTACCCCTTAAGAGCGTACTGGCGTGATGTTATGTTATGAAATGGTATAAACAACAAACAGACATGCGATTGCAGCAATCCCGAGAGATTTGCCGTTATTTATTGAAGAGTTCTGTTGAATATCTTCGAATTGCTTCGTCAGTCCTACACCAAATTAAAATGGGACCAATTTCGGAACATACTCTTTCAAACAAAAAAAGATTTTTTGAAATCGGTCCACAACTGACGGAGATATCGGTGAACACTGAACATACACAAAAAAAAAAAATAATAACATTCATAATGTCGAACATAGAACCTCCTCCTTTTTGGGAAGTCGGTTAAAAATACACGTACTACATACCATTATTTTTTTTCTAGGGTCATTCTTTCGCGTAAAATCTTAACACCGCGATTCAGATAATGACTTTAAATGCACAACGCCATCTATCGAATAGCGAGTTCAACTGTCCGAGTAACCGAATTGCGTGAGCTGTGATAATTTTACTTCTTGAACACTTTAAATTCATCTAACTTTTGATAGAGTGAACCGATTGCGATGAAACAAAAACTAAGTAATTCTTCAAGATACGCACAATTTTTATGTATAAAAGTTATCTACATTGGTTTCGTACATTTCACGTGATGCGTGCACAAATAAACAGATAAACAGACAAACAGACAAAAATTCCAAAAATGCTAGAAATGGGTTCTGTTGGTTATCCTTTAACACCCTGGCTATTTTTTTTGGAATTTTTTTCGATGTACAAAAAATATTTTTCTACAGATTTATTATATGTATTGATATTGATAATATTTCGCCTGTAATTCCGGGAGGGATGTAAGCTGAGAGTACAGCCGGTTTCTACCATTTTGAGAAATATACTACTCAAAATAAGAGCCACCTGAAAATCAATTTATTCAATATTATCCAAATGATTCTGACTGAATTAATTAAAGTATGTAATTTTAAATAAAATATGTATAACCAAAATGTGTTTAATTTTCAATCATTCAGTTTAAATAAACAAAATTAAATGAAAAGGTTTTTCACAAAAAATAAACAGACTTCAAAAGCACAACACTAAAAAGTGCAAAATAACATTACAGTCTGGCTACATTTTATCTCGGTATAGTGTACCTTATAATTACTAGCTTTTGTCTGTCTGAAAAGGTCTGTCTAGCGGTCTGAAACATAACCCTTTCCTTGTAGTCGGGTAAAAAGGTGTATACTGACCTGTAGGTACTCTAACACTTTATCGTACTGCATGACGGTGAGCGCGCGGCCGTCGGCGAGCTGCCCCAGCAGCGCGTACACCGCCTCCCTGCCGGTGGGCCCGCCGCGCTGCACCTCTTGGAAATTGCGCGACAACAGCTGCAAGGCGTCTTCCAGGGGCATATTGCGGTGCTCTGTTATACACACAAGTAAAATTTAAAAAACCCCCTACACATTTTTATTGCATGGTACTTAATTTATCTTGTAGTAGACACGCTTCGATCGACAAATCTATTGAGCACGTAATTATGACACGATATCTTGCGGAAACACCCCGTTTCAAACAGTAAAACGCCCATAACTTTTGAACGGCTGAATCGATTTTCAAAAAACTTAGCTAAAACACTCTCGATAAAGTCACCTTTCAAATAAAGAACAAAATCATAATCGGTCCATCCGTTTGAGAACTATGATCCCACAAACATACAGATACACCTTACGTAAAACTTACAACACCTCTTTTTCTGTTGTGGGTTAAACATGCAGATTTAATACATCTAATAATTGTTTTTTAAACAAGCTTTTATTGGACTGAAGCACGAAATGTAATATATCTTGTCAATACATAATATCCAATGAGCACAAACACGATGCTGCTATCTTGTCTGGTTGAGGAGTTGCTATGGCCACCTTCCGGGTCCATCATGAGAACAGCTCCATAGCAGTATATAACATAAGTACACCACTTTTCAGGTTAATTGGATGCCAGGAAGTGCTTGGAAAATTTTCACATACGAAAACAAGGTAATACAAAGCTTGTAAACATTAATTTGGGTGTCAGAACTATAAAGTTTATAACATTCGAAACATGCTAATTTTCAGGATATATTCATGAGCCACATAAAAGATACAATGTTTACAAACTAACGAAAACAGTTGATTTTTAGGTTTATCACGTGAAAATGTTATGTTCTTACAAAATTACAATGATTTCACCTACAAATTGTCATATTTTTATTTGTAATCGTCCATTCTAATCTATTATAATCTATAAGTAATCAAAAACATAGTCACCAGCGAATATTTAACTTTCTATCACTGCCAACCCTAACAAATTTCAGACTTGACGTCCTGAATGGCCAACAATAGGTCGTTTTTAACACGCTTTTATTAGGTTGGCATGTATGTATCTATGAATTTATGTATCAATGTAACGGAATCTTTGAACGTGATTTTCACCCCCTTCAAAACGTCGGATTGATTTGAAACTTTGCACACTTATGAAGGACCGATGACAATGCAATAATTTAAATAGTTTGTCCTAGTATCCTTACCAGGATCTTCAGGATTAGCGACTTTTTAGTTCAATTTACGATTAAAGCGTGTTTTTTAGTTTTTAGAACTACAATTTATTTGACAATGACTCGAAATTTAGAAGAGCATTAACTAATTATTCGTAGTAATTGAGCATCATTTTAATTTAGTTTTATTATTGATGTTTTTTTTTTTCGTTTTACTTCATGGTGCATGTTGCTTACCTGGCCGATTATATTAAACTCTCTATTCAACCACAAATCTTGAAAGTAATAAAACGAATTCGAAAAAAAATAATACATCGATTTAACCGAGTTAGTACAGATGAAAGATAGTTTAGGAACATATAATATGCCTGGTCATAGTACTAGAAGATTATTAGAGCAAACTTAAAAAATAAAATGGTTTTTCACCCCTGCTGACAGCTGATTGAGCTGTCAGTGGTTTGTTAGTAAACATTGAACCTTGATATTGGCCCATGTATAATTTGAACAGATAATTTTCACGCACAGTGCTGCTAGTGATGCTACACTGCACTGGTTAGACCAACAAACATTTTTTGGAAAAGTTTACGAGTATATCATAAATATCGGACGATCTATACAAGATATTATATAGTAGAGAAGCTATTTTTTTAATAGATTACGCCAGATGCACATTTCAGCTTAGAAATTCAATCAAAACAGAAATATGAGAATTAGTAGATATTATATCTCACCTTGTGGTAATCCATGAAGTATCGTAAGAGTAAGAGATCTATTTTCCTGGTTCTGTGGCATAACTAGTATTGCGTAGAGACAGCCGCGCGACGCGATGTTGCCCAGCACTTTGCCGATGGGCACATCTTCCATAGGGAATAGGAGATCAACCACAATTCCTAGCCTCTTGAGCCGGCCTTCGATAAATTCAGCGTACTCTCTGAAAATTAAAATAAAATGGATTTATGATTTAAAAAAAGTATCAATTGGTTCAAAATATTAATATAATATAATTCTGACCGTACGCACAAAAATTTGTGTACTTAGTAGTACTAGTAATTTTAGTACGTACGGCCAGAATTATTTCTGCTATATTAAATTATACACGTTAAGCCGTTGGTCCCGGCTGTCATTTGAAGATCTTTGACAGTCGTTACAGGTAGTCAGAAGCTTGAGATCTGGCGCCAGTCTTGCCAAGGGGTACCGTGTTACCCAGTTACTGGGTTGTGGAGGTCAGATAGGCAGTCGCTCCATGTAAAACACTGGTACTTAGCTGAATCCGGTAAGACTGGAAGCCGACCCCAATATAGTTGGGAAAAAGGCTAGGCAGATGATGATATTAAATTATACTATTCCTTGTGGAAATTCGTGCGATAATTCACAGTTCATTGTTCAAATATGATGTTATAGCGACCAAGTATGTAAAAAGTGTAAAGCAAATGTAATAGCTTAATAATGCTTCTTGCTAGTCCTGCTCAACATCAACTAGGGCGCAAAAACACGTGATATGTAGAACATTATTTTTTTGAAGTATTGTTGGACCTTCTGAAGATTGTATAAATATATTTGTATTGTATAAACTCAATTTCTTTCATCAAGGTATGTACTTATGTACCTAAATATTGTAAAAAATATATATATTTTTTAAAAGAGTAAGTATGGAGTTTCTTGTGCATTCTTCTCCATTACAAGCTACTTTCCGAATGCACGGTAGAATCAACTATTATTATATAAAATATTAATGTAACGTTCAAAAGTGCCACTTGGTGGCCTACTTGAAATAAAATATCTTTGTCTTTGTCACCACATCATCGCTTGTCATCAGGTGGTATAGTGGTCAAGCGCGAGCCTACAGTTTATAAATAAAATTATATTATGTTCGGCTTCATTGGTCGTGGTCGTTACATCTTAGGAACCAGGCCTCTTCTGGAAATAACCCTACACACGCCAATGCTTGTGATAAAAATCCCCCCCAGACAAGTGCGGCTCGACAACGAGATTACATAGAAATTGTTCGACTAATATTCTGTAGAACAATTTGTACAAGAAAGGCATCATTGTGACATTGTCGCGTTGTATCTGTCTGGAGGTGCCTAAAAGCATGCAATATATGATTGAAGTACGTGCGTAATTTTATCCCTAGAGCGATGTAAAATAAAAAAGGAAGTCACAATATTCAGAAAATATCTAAATAAAAAAATCAGTATTTATTGAGTGTTGATGTTGAAATTATTCAATGAATCTGAGCTAAAGTTATACTCCTTTGCTCAATGTGGAGTAAAGATAAGCCAACAGTAAAAATGTGTAATAAATAATAATATGTACATTTATTTATTGGCATAATAAAATTCACTATAATATAAATGTTGCAAAACGCTGGTCTGGTATCAACTTCTCAGAAATGTATGGGTAATCATGGAACCTTTTGATTACCCATTTATTCCACATTTATCAATAAGGGGCACAATGTTCTCATGACAGATTTTTCAGTACTTACGTTAGAGATTTGGACACCACAATAATTTCACAGTCATTTCTTTCTGGAACAGGCAGTGCTCTAGGGTATTCTGATGTCATCTGCTGTTGGTAGCGCTCGAAGTTACCGCGCTCTTTCCAGTCGCCAACTAAATGGCACAGAACATGAACTTAATACAAGTACGACAATGATAAACCTATTTTAATGTGAGTAATTAAACAAAAAACGGATTAAGAATTATACTTATTCAGGTTGGGAATGGAGTAGTATATAATACATGACTAAATAACAATGAGAAACTTGTAAGTATGCAACATTTTACACTCTGTGAAATATGATATCTGCTGATATAGTACTTATGTAAAACAATGTTTAGATCCCAGGCATATCAAATGTCATCATGCTGCAAACCCAGCATTGCTATTGCCTTCACTATATAAAATAGTGATATTTATTCCTGACATTTCCTGATTTGATTGAAAACTCTAAAGCTTAGTCATTAGTGTATAGTTTGACAAATTTATGAGTGTGCCAATTAGACCAGGGTAGATAATTTTTGAAACCGAAAAAATAATAGTAAGATGAAACCCATTGGAAAAGCAAGAAAAGATAAAAAAATCCGGGCAAGTGCGTGTCGGACTCGCGCACCGAGGGTTCCATACAAACCTCAGCTTAAAGGTATTATAGATCTGAGTATTTGATATGAATTTAATTTAATACCTCTACGCGTTCATGAGGAAAGGGGTAATAAGTTTAAAATTATTAAAAATATATGTATTTATTATATATGACTAACTAGGTAACTAAAAATTTTACGGTTTTCGCAATTTTGCCTTTATAATTATATGGGTTAATCTGGAGAGCGTCAGTACGTGCATAGTCTTGACTCTTGAGCTGATAGCCATTTGACTAAATTTAATTTACAAGTATGCTTTGAGTATCCTACTATGTTCAAAACCTTGTTACAGTTTTTATAAATGAACTAGCTGACCCGGCAAACTTTGTTTTGCCATAAAAACACCAAGATACACCTACCCTACACCTACCCTTTTCAACCTTTTTAATTGTTTTTTTTTTTTTCTTTGCTATAAACCTCACGGAGCCCGAGACCTTTCCAACGAATGCAAAACCTTGGAAATCGTTTCGTGCGTTCTGGAGTTATAGCGTCAGGAAGGAAAACCCGACTTATTTTTATATAGTAGAAGATGGACCCGTGTAGTTAGGCGATCTTTATATTATATCAGCCGTCACTGCTAAGCAAAGACGTCAAGTTCGCCTCACCATCTTCACTTAGGCCTCCACGGCGGTTTTTGTATTAATAAATTAGTGGCTCTGTGAGCTGTAGACCTCTTTTTGGTTTTTTGTCGATCCAGTTTTTTGGCAATTTTGCAAATTGGTGGCGCCATTTTGAAAATTTTACAAAAACTGAGTCAGCAAAAACATTTCATATAATTATCGAAACTGCTCACAAAATTTCACGATAATCGGTTGAGAACTGCGATCTATAGAGGAGAACAGCTGGACAGCCGGACATATGACAGAATTTTTGCCCAAGCTGAAACGGAGACGCTTCGCGCTCTGTCGGTCATATAAAACTATAACTCTGACCAAAAATTTTCCAAGTTCTGAAACTAGATAATAAACCAAGCCAAACATAAACAAAGACCAAGCTTATGGACTTGTTATTTTTTTCCTAGCCTAATTTAATTCTCATTGCTGCGCAAAGGCCTCCCATTTATCCTTCCAAACCTTTCCAACTTGCGCGATCTCTGGCCAGAGTGAGCCGTGAACATGATCATTGTTGAATTAATAATAAATACCATCCTGTTATTGTCCCACTGAAGGGCAAAGGCCTCTTCTCTTACAGCGAAGGCACTAGCATTATATCACCACGATTGCTCAATGCAACCAACCACATAGACGACGGAAATCCATATCTTGCATGTGATTGGTCGATTGATGGCGGTCAAACCCTGTGCCTTGCAGAATTCACTTGCGCAGTTAGGCTGCAGGTTTCCTTTACCGTTGTCAGCGGTGTCCAAGATAAACTTAGAAAGAGGCGAGGTCTTAACCACTGGGCCACCATAATCTAAAAAAAAAACATCTTAAAACGTGCCTCGGACGCCACCGCCAACGCCTATCGGCGAGCGATCACGGAAGCCGGGAGCGCCGCGTCCCCGCACCCCGCGGCCGCGCACCACTCCTCTGAGCAGCCCGCGCCCGCGGCCTCCCCCTCGCCCCTCCCACGCTGGTTGTTGGTGGTTGGGTTCGTATTCTTCAAAACCTGTAAATATATGCAACTATTAATGATTTATTTCAAAGGGAAATGAACTTGATCGACTATAAGTTAAACTGTCCGCAATTGCACGACTGCACGTCCAAGCGCGTAATTTGTCGTAGTTTTAAAACAATAGCTCTTAAATAAATTCTGATATCAAATGTGGGTAATTCTGAAATATTTCTTTAATGTCTATAGCCCCTTGAGTGCCTTTTGCGAACTTTGGTTCCCAAGACAATTGTTTGTCCAATTCCTTTTTTGCCAACCTATTACGAGATATATGAATATCTAATATTTTAGACAAGAGTTTTGTGTGTGATCCAGATTATCATCTAGCTGATGGTATAGGATGGTGGATACTATCTAGAGGAGTTTTTAAAGGTACTTGTACAAACTACTGATTTTTTATTATTTTTAAAATCATTATAAAATCTGAAGGTATGAAAACATATTTAAAATTAATAACAAAAATTTAATGACTGTTTACTTGCCAAGTAATTAGCTGACAAAAATTAGTGTAGTTTATAAACTTCAGTAGTAAAATATATTACTATACCATAGGCATTATAATCTACTTACCCTGGTCCCCTACATAGTTTCCAAAATTATCATAGAGTTCTTCATTTCCGTCATCAGCAGGAGCTACAGCCAGCTTATCATTGACTGCTGGCGGGGACACATCTGACATTTGAGTATCGGCAAGTCTGAAGTAAACAATCATTATAATTAGCAGAATAACAATTAAAATTTCTTGCATTGGATTCATAAATAATGTAAGACTAGTATTATTATTTATTTACGCAAAATACGCGCTTGGTCGTGGAGTTGCGGAAACAGCCCGCCAAAACTAAACTAAACTAAGACTAGTATTGTTGATAAGACTGTTATTAAGACTAGTATTGTTGGATAACTTAATGTCTACCATAGAGCACTGAATATTATAAATGTAAATATTGGCCACATTTAAATCTTTTCTTTTACAGCAGTTTTAATCATGTGTAGTAGACTCTGCTATTTGTGGCAGGTCATTCCTTCATTATATAAGTCACTCCAAACTTCATGGCCACCCCTGAAGTAGGCTTTCCAATGCGCACAGCACGGATCGGTGCTGTTTTTGTATGAGATTTACTACTGCCAAGAAGATTGGCGAAAACTGTATACAGTAGATGATTTCAACATTAAGTTAAAATGAGCTTCACCAGTACTTGGGCACATTGCCAGTTACTTGACTACTAGATTTTTCTATAGAGCATACCCATCACAATAATAATATTATAAAGGTGAAATTTTGGAAGGATGTATGTTTGTTACTAAATCAAACCAGAAAGGCTGAACGGATCTGGATGAAATTTGGAACAAACATAGATTATAGTCTGGAATAGCACTTAGGCTACTTTTCATTCTGGTATAATACCTTGGGATAAGAAAATACTTTAAACGCGGGCAAATCCGCTGGCAAAAGTTAGTTAGGTATAAAGCAGATAAGTTCTTCTAATTGTTAGTTTGTTTTTAAAACTTCTTGGCTTATGTTAAGTGGTTTACCTTTTCTCAATTGTAAGGTTCGTCTGAGCAGTTTTAACGTTAAGGCTTTTACCCTGGAACATACTTCCATTGCCTTTGATAATAGCTTCCTGAGCACTGGCCTCATCATCAAACTGAACAAATCCAAAGTTTCTATTTATAACAATGCCGTTAATTTGTCCGAATTGGATGAAGTGGTCATATAATTCGTCAACATTTGCGTTCTCTTGTAAACCACCGACGTAAATACGAAGATGGGACGTAGACCGGTCTTTCATAGCATGTCTATCAAGGGTTAATTTATCTGAAAAGGAAGGTACCTGATATTAGGGCTGTTTGATTGTTAGGTACGTGATCATAACCATAGTAAGTTTTAAACATTTTCAGTGTGTTTTAAGCAATAAACAAAATAAGCCACGATTTAGGAGTCATGTCAGTTCGCGGCTATCTAGTTAGAAATATCCACAAAATCGATAACAAATATATTTGTTTTAATAATGTTTACCTGCCATTGTGAATTTCTTAATTAAACTTATTTGCAGTCTCAAAATTGCATTTATAATTCACAAAATTATCAAAAAACAAGACGCGAATTCAGCTGAAAGTATCGTAGAAGGACATAGATAATTCATAGATTGATTATGAAACTAGAGTAGAGACACGAAGAGATTGTTTTTTTGGGGATTGATCCAAATAGTCGATTAAGGCTTAACATGCATTGCGATGTTTATTCGCGTTAATTTTTGTCTGCGTACTGAATTTAACTAGTTAACACACACTGCAAATAAAATTTCGCGTAATTTTGGTCAACTACCTGTTCATAGAGTTAAAAAATTCGCGCGAATTTAATCCGCGCCGCGGTGCGGTGGATTCCGTGGCAAAACACGGCTTTCTTACGGTATTATTTCCACGTGATTTTCGAATAAAAATCGCAATACATGCATATTAAGCCTAAGCCTTAGGCTTAACACGCACTGCGATTTTTATTCGCGCGAATTTTTTTGTACAATTTGCGCCCTAATTTGGCAAAGAGATAGGTTATAGTCTGGAATAGCACATAGGCTACTTTTCATAACGGTATAATGTTCCCTTGGGGTAAGAAAACAGTTTTCACGCGAGCGAAACCGCTGGCAGAAGCAAGTCTTTAATAATTCCATGGATATTAAAAAGAATGCAGGACTACTCTATCGCTGGCACAAGTGAGTCAAGTGACAGCACTTTGTCAAAGTAGTAGTATCTTTAAGTCTGTGGATGTGTGTGGATCAGTGCTAAATCTTGCTAAAATAAATACTCTTTGGTGACACTGACAGAAAGTTGACACTTTTCAGCATGGTTTATTTGGGGATTGTTTAAATTTTTTGAGGTTAGAATTTACCTAAAAAATCAAGTAATTTAATTTCAACATCGTTACATAATACTATATCGAATAAAATTATAAGTAAGAAGTTTTAACTTGTGTTATGGAATTTATATTAATTTAATATTGTTTATTTACGTCGATATTTTAAATGAAATGTAAGTACCTAATATATATTTTTACATAATATAATATTTTGAGAAGTTTTTAAATTAATGGTAAAATTATAAACACTGATGATGTCTTTCTAAAACAGCTTCGTAGTACACACAACAACCATGAATTTGTAACCAATCAGTGTAAACTTAAGATCAAATTAAAGGGCTACATTTTGTCATCAGAGAGCACAGGAAGTTTTGTAGTTTAAACTAGTTACTGTACAACAAAGAGCATTGGTTGCATAGTATCCTAGCTGTGGCTTTAATCCATTAGAAAGGGAGAATAGGAAACCTGATCCTTCAGGCATTTTATTGTACACATTGAGTTCTTAAATAGGAGGAATGAATGTAAGTAAGTAATCCGTTTTAACTCACTTGTTTTAGATAACTTGCTAATAATGGTAATGCGAAGAATATTTTCCCAAAGTTACGATTCATGTAAACATGCAGTTGATCATGCATTTCAGCGCAAGAATCTGATTTACACCAATATCGTGATATCTATGGGCGTGTCAACTTGTGGAGACTTGATAGAACAGACTTACCAAATTCATAAAGGAGGGCTTGAAAAGTTTGAGTTAAAGCGTACTGCTCATATGGCATTCTCTGGGAGCACAGCAGGGATCATATGCCATCATTGGTATATTTTTATAGATAGAGTGATTGTTGGTAGAACTTTTGATATGGTTATAAAAAAATTATTACTGGATCAGTTTCTCTGTTCTCCTGTCGTAATTTTATCTTTCTTTGCAACTGTCGCCATATTTGAAGAGGACCCCATAGCTAACTTCACTGATGAAGTGCGATCTAAGTTTTGGATTCTGTATAAAGCCGAATGGGTTGTGTGGCCCCCTGCACAAATTATTAACTTTTATTTTTTACCAACCAAGTATAGAGTAGCTTATGATAACACAATATCTGTGGGCTATGATGTCTTTACTTCTCGCGTAAAGCATGCAAAGCAAGAAAAGTCAGATAAAGAAAAGACTGAATAGAGTCAAATAAAAAGAATACTGAGCTGATTCAACAAAGACTGATATCATCAAATTTTATATTTGTAATAGGTATTATTTTTAACAATAAATTGTTTCAGTAAATACAGTTTATATTTTTACTTAGATTAGTAATTTTTAGTTCTTGCTGGGTAGTTTATGACTTGATCACTGGAAATAGTTGTGTCTTATCTTGTGGAGGGGCCGAGAAATAACTCTGACACTTAAAATCATGGGAATCTATTGTGGTCCCCAGATAACCTACTCTTCGGAAATCTCATTGAAAACTCTCTTCAAGAGTTCTACAACGAGACTAGGAGATATGAGTCTATAGTCTTCTGGTTTTGATTATCCAACCCCTAGGAAACTCATTTGCTTACCAGCCAGTGCATCGCATGTGCACAGAAGGTGCTACATGCATTCTGTATGTTCCCCACACAACCTGCACATGGGTGTCGCGGTTAGACGCATCTTCATGAGCATGTCGTTGGTTCCAAAGTGCCCAGTAAAAGGGGGCAAATCCACTACCTGCTTGGGGAAGCAGGTAGCGGATTTCCCCCTGCTCATATTCCAAATGCATTCTCGTGCTTTGAACATAGAGCTTAGGAATTTCTTGGAGTGTTCCAGACTGGTATTAGACAGCCAATGTTTTGTTGTCTGTGATCTGCAAACTTCCTAAATGTGGCTTTTACGAGGCAAGTCGAAATGCCTACACATGGTTCTGGACCCATAAAATCATTTGCCAGTTCATCTGCCACTTCGTTACCATGGATTCCTTTGTGCCCAGGGACCTACATCCGTCTTATTCTGTTATGCTTCCCAAACCTGTTTAGGGTTTGGATAGCATCCAGAACAAGTTTTGGAGTTCACTTTGTAGGATGCCATAGCTTTAATTGCTGCCTGACTGTCACTAAGAATAAATATGGAATTAGCGACCAATGTCGCTTCTTGGGGGTTGTAGTGAGGTAGAATGTAGCTTCTTGCCAATCCCGCAGATTTCACATCTTTACCCACATCACCATGACTTGGAAAAAACACCAAACCCACTCGTTCAAAAAGAGACGAGACGACGACGAGAGTTCTTCACCAATGAAAGCGTCCAATAATTTTGGCAATACCGATAGAAATTAAAGGAAATTTTTCATACTCTATCATGGAGTCATACCCTTTGCCCTGCCGAACTCACTTACGTAATAAGGCTGCTGGTGTCCATGCGACTCAAACAAATTAGCACTAAAAATTGTTGTATAATAGCCTTGTCCAAAGCATACTGGAGTATTGTAGGTACCAGAAACGTTTTCTATGGCGAGTGGGTTTGGTGGTTAAGCAGTTGCCTTCTTATGCGTCACGTCTGCAAACTTTCAAACATTATCTACTCGAAGAGAAGTAATGGATGCCCTGTTTCTGTACAAACTCCTCAGAAAGCAAATAGATTTCCCACAGTTACTAAGCCGCCTCAAGTTTCGTGCCCCAACCCGCTATCCTCGAAATCCCATCACCCCGCTTTACCCGCCCCTGTGTAGAACTGCCCTAGATGCTAACTCACCAGTAGGTACCGCGAATGTGCAAAATCTTAAATAGCTGCAGTGACCTGGTTGACGTACTTACACCACGTTAGCATAGGCTTATTTTGTAAATTAATTGACGCACGAATAAGACAGTGCAGTGGTTGAGCGATTGACTGCTGCGCTGCGTGTCGCGGGTTCGATTCCCGCACGGCACAATTATTTGTATGATCTAAAAATAGTTGTTCCGGCTCTGGGTGTTTGTGTATGTAAGTTTATATGTTTGTAAACGCACCCACGATACAGGAGAAATTCCTAGTGTGGGCCAACGTTTTTATTAAACAAAGAAAGAAAGAAAGATAATATGAAATTATTATCTAATGTAAACCATATATTTAATCTTAGTTTAATTTATTCATCTGCTATTTTATTATCAATCAGTATAATATTTTTAATGTAATGTTTAATCTTGATTAGTTTGTTAATTTGCTTAGTCGTTATTTTTTTTAATCGTCCATTATCTTTAATTAATTGCAATAATTTATATTTATTATCAAATCAAATAAGTGCATGTGGTGTTAGCTTGTAAATAATTGTTGCACTTATAAATGTATATCGTGTACTTATATGAAATGTAACGTGTAAACAATTGTAAGCTAACCTGAATAAATAAGTTATAGGTTAGCTAGAAAAGTAAAAAGAGAAGATAAATCTATAGGGGACGACCACATTTTTTATCATTGCTGCAGCAACCTTATTGCTACCACGAGTAAATAAATATAAATATCTACTGCCTACTACTATGCTAGTATTATATTATCTGGGCTGCTACCTAGCTCTAAAATTGCGAAACAGTGACTCAAGCTTTTTTTTGACTTAGTCATTGCACTTTCTCTATAGTATCTAACTAAAGGGAACTGCCTAGTGCCTTTCCGAAGTTGGACCGCAAAGCATACCTGCCTTTTTCAAGTGTTTTTGACGATAAACTTCCATTCTCTGATGATAAACTTTCTAATTTACACCATTTAATTTACACAATGATTTTATTTACAGATAATGAAATTACTAAGTTCTACTTGGAGAACTTTAACAGCAAACCTAAGAAGAACAACAGCTGCAGTGCCAGTTAGAAAATTTATAAAAGTAGCGTTTAGTGACAAATATTTAATTTATACAAATGTTACCATATCGCTAACATTGTCGTCTGTTGGCGACCTAATGGAACAGACTTACGAAATATATATAAAGGAACAAACTCAATATGATCTCAAGAGGTGCTCACACATGGCGTTCTCTGGTGTTGCAGTGGGTGTTCTATGTCACCACTGGTACAAAGTCTTAGATAAGTTTATAATAGGGAAAACTTTTGACATGGTTGCAAAGAAATTGGTGCTTGACCAATTTATATTTTCGCCAATTATGATAGTCACCTTTTTCGGCAGTGTTGCCCTGTTCGAAGCTAATCCATTAGAAAATTTCAAGGAAGAGGTGAAAGATAAGTTTATCAGACTGTACCGTGCTGAGTGGATGGTCTGGCCACCGGCGCAAATTATCAATTTTTATTTTCTGCCGACGAGATACCGAGTGCTCTACGACAACACGATATCATTGGGTTATGACGTCTACACCTCTCAAGTCAAACATTCGAAACCAATGAAAGCTGGGTCTGAAGCTATTTCAAAAAAGATCAATCAGTTATCTTGACGAAGGCCTACATAAAAAATAATGTAATAGTCAATTTTATTAATGTTAAACTTGTTTTAAAATGGCACTTATAGTCAAGATTATTATTCCTACACTGACGGTGTAGTAGGACCTCTCAGTTTTTATATTGTATACCTCGACATAAGCTTTGCTGTGATAAAACGTTTACCTACGTAAAAAAATAGGTACTTACTTAAAATAATGTAATTTTTTATAGTATAAGTATTTTATTATGTATTTATTGAATGCAAAATAAATAATTTGAGTATGCAGGAGTATTTTACTTTTGTTTTTTTATTACCTTTTTATACACTGAGACTGAGTACATCTATATGTACTCTTACTCTTTCTTTACCTATCTATACTCATCATTAGGATCATCTGCCTGCCCTTGTTCCATGTTAGGTACAGTACAAATTTTTTTCACAAACTTCGTGTTTCGTCAGTCGTCGGATTTATATTTTTTAGGATTCCGTACCCAAAGGGTAAAAACGGGACCCTATTACTAAGACACCGCGGTCCGTCTGTCTATCTGTCGGGTCGGTCTGTCTGTCCGTCTGTCACCAGGCTGTATCTCATGAACCGTGATAGCCAGGCAGTTGAAATTTTCACAGATGATGTATTTCTGTTGCCGCTATAACAACAAATACTAAAAACAGAATAAAATAAATATTTTAGTGGGGCTCCCATACAAAGAACGTGATTTTTTTGCCGTTTTTTACGATAATGGTACGGAACCCTTCGTGCAAGAGTCCGACTCGCACTTGGCCGGTTTTTTTATATACGGGCATTTGGCATACCATCAGCCCAACAATCGTACAACGTCGGATTTATATCAGTTGCCCCATAGACTACTATTATACATATAAGAGTTGACCTTTGCACTTGGTGCAGACCGGACGCTCTCAATCAACTTAGAAGTATATATCAATCAAATAAAATAAAAATAGCTTTATTCATTCCATACATGCATTTAATTTAAGAAATCACTTGTTGACTTGGTAAAATAACAAATAGTACCTACTAATAAAATCAATCTTCAACTTAATGTAATTAGCGAATTACTCTATAATTGTAATTTATATTAAAATGGGCGGAAAGCTGCTATTTTTATAGCTCTATATATTTTACACGGCAATCAAAACAACACAACAATAAAGTACCTACTTAGGTCTGAATTCAAATTAATATACACGATAAATCCATAGATGTACGTAGCAAAAAAAAATCTAAATCTATGGATAAATCTAATAATTGATGGACATGGCAATTAGCATTCGTTTGTATTCGGCAATGCGATGATTGCCGAGGTACCTTCATGTAATTTTGCCCTAAACTATTGAGCTTTAGAGTTTTCACTAAGGCAATGTACAGTCTATGGAGGCGTAGCATCATAGATTGGATTGCACAGTTGGAATACAAAGAAATCCATATCAATTAAATTTTCTTTAAATTAATCCTTATTTACTTTCACTACTGTAGGTACCTACAGTTACTTTCTACTGGCTAGTACCTAGTATTAACTAGCGTGATAGTATCTACTTAGGGGTCATGAAGGCCTCCTCCATCTGCGAACTTCCTTTACTAGCTCGCAGATTGCTGATAACGCTACGAACTACAGAGTCCTCGAATATTCTCTCTGGCCATGACTCCGATCGCCTTCTGTGGCCATACCCAAACGTGTCTGGGGCATTTCTTGGGATCCGACTGGATCTAGGTGTGGCACGGTTTGAAACGAATGACCTGCCACGCTTGCTGTCTTTGAGGCCAAGTAATGACGTCAATAGCTTATCCAGTGCTGCTATATCATTTACATTCGAAGCTCGGGGGCCAGTGGGAGTGCTAGTCCCAGAGTTCAGCTGGCTAGACAGCAAAGAGATGGGAGTCCTTGACAGTCCAATCGTACGGTTAACCTGAAAAGTTAAATATAGAATTAGAACGGCCGTAACTAAATTGGTTATCCCGTTAGAGATAGTGAAAACATACGTTAGTATTGTGTTATTGGCCTCATGATCGTGAATATTCGTGACTGTTTAATTTGTAAACTTTTTAGTAGGTTTGATTGAATATTTTTAATATGTAGGTACCTAGATACATATTTTCAAAATGTATCCGTGCAGCACTAAGCTAATTTGATTCTAAATTATAGTCCTTGGCGGTTTTATTTTATTTTAAGTAGGTATCGATCGTCCCTCTTATGTAGTTGGTATTGCATAATACCAGCAACGGTACCTACGTAGAGTAGTATCTACGAATCTACCTATAAGCAACGCCTATAAATGATTTGCTGTAAAGACTTTATCTAACTCGGAACAATCTATGAAGGTTGCACATCATACTACATACACGCCTTTTTGATAAAATTGCATGAGTGTAGATAAGACGTCGTTAGCGCAAACCATCAGATTGGTGGCGATGAACAACAACTTTTTTTCAACCTTTACTGTTTCACTGCCGGACAAACGTCTTCCCCACTATTTCGGTGTGTTAGTTAGGTACCTTCTACAGTAGGTAGCTAGGAATTTAGCGTCAAGTAGTTGCCTAGAACATACTTTACGAACCAAATGTCTGTTTTCTTCAAGAGTGTAGGTACATGCGCGAAAGTTTGCAAAGCCTATGTTCAGACGGGCCACGACTCATCGGTCGTACCTACTGTAACTACGGCTTATTTCATGTAAAGGCCTCCAAGTCATCAAGTCAGAGTTTTCTAGGCCTCCCTCTATGAAGAACACCAACTATCTGCTCAACTAGTAGGTATCTCAAGACGAGTAGATATCTCATTAAAATGAGAAATTATTCCTAGATGCGATTTCATCTTTGCCAGTCTACAGTGACTAAATGGTTTTGGAAAGACGGATGGCTTTGACTTATAGATACCTCCTCAGCGTTGTGACTCTGATAGCTCATTCTCTTCACTGTCCTGTACGTTTCATCATCCAGTGCTTCTTCCACAGCTGCTTGTAGCTTCTCCTTCATGTCCTCGTCGGTTTCTTGATTGAGATCTTCCAACACGAATCTAAGGAGAATACACTTAGATTTGACATCGTACTTAGTACTTTAGTTCCTACTCTGGTCGGCAGCCTTATTGCCATATTGCGTACCTAAGTGAATTCGGCAAGGCAAAGGCCAAAGAGTAACTATGTAAATACAATCGACACTTATTTATCAATTTCATTTTGGAGAAACAAAGTTCCTCTGAAGGTAATTTACCTAGAAACCCGCTGACAAGTAGGATAGATAGCTAAAGCATCTCCAGTCCCCAAGCAGACAAAATTTTCTCGAAAACTTGTGCTTGTCTTACATTATGTAGTTTGTGTTGTTTACTACGAACGTACAGTATAGTAAATATCTCCTATCTATCTTACATTTGACCCACACTATCTAGACCTTACTTGCAAGTCATTCAAGAGATAAGCAACGGCTGTATAGTTCTCGCCAAACTTCTGGGCCGCACTGAAGTTGGCTTTTCGATGCGCAAGGCACGGTTCGGTACTGATTTTGCATGAGATTTACTACTGCGCAGCCATTGTAGCCAACTTCAGGGCGGCCAAGAAGTTTGTCGAGAACTATACTGCAATCGTAACAGTTGCAAACTTCTTGGCAGAGGCAATACGACAGTAGATATTAATATTATTGATGGCAAATTTCCATGAAATATGTTAATACAAATAAAACGCAGTAAAATAGTTAGACAATTATAAGTTAATTAGACGATCGAAAATCGCGACGTCACGTTAGGTTACTAAGTCGGACACGAGTTTTGGGAATCTACAATTATATTTTGAAGGGTACCTAGGTTATGTGTAGGCAAACCCGCCTCAATTCGCAACCACTGCTACTCTAGGATCAATAGCGGCGAGCATCAGAAAAGCGCCCAGTCAACGAAGCTTGAAGACCGTCTTGATCTTCTTGCAACGACATTAATTAGTAAAGAATATAATAGCAAACGGTATGACATTTCCCTTTTCGTCTATTATTCTAGTAAGGCTTCCTGAGGCGTTAGCAGGCACCACATACAGTTGTGTAACTGCATGTCTTGGTCCTCAAGCAAAACAGGTAAGTTCTTACTCAGCTCGTTCATCATGCTCCGCCTTATGCAAATTAGCTCGATTGGCTTCCCTCGCCACTTTGATGTCTTGCTCCCAAAATCTCCTGAGGTCGGGACTGGAGGTGTAAGGTGCTGCCACCTCCTTGATCTTCAGGAATATAATGGCTGTTATGAATATGCAGATCACGTTCACTATTGTTAGACAGCAGCTTACTATGCCTGAATAAACAAGAACATGTTACAATTAAGGGTACACTAGTCGACGGCACGAACTATTTTGTACGCGGGGTTAAAATGCATTTTATATCAACCGACAACACGTGCGGAAGAGATAGATGCTGTGATGAGCAGTAGGAAGCTAGTTCACGTACGAATACATACTTTTGCAAATTTGTAGCGAAATGGATAATGATTTAGGACGAAACCGAGCGCGCGAAATTTTATAAACAGACCTTTGGCAGTCTAGAAATCATGAAAAAACGACTAAATCTATCTGTTCAAAATAAAATTATATGCATTGTTGAACTACTAATCTATACCTGTATGGAGGCCGTTTTGCAATTTTCCGTCTTCTTATGGTATTTATTTGCGCCCTTTTTTATGCGTTAAAATTAGTGTCAAAATGTGGAACTTTCGACGTTCATAACTTTCAAATATTTTCTTTTTTTTACTTTTTCTTTTCCATACAGGGCTAGATAATGATGAGACAAATTGATATCATTTTTTATTTTGAACGTACATCGTTAAACAGTGGAATAGTCCCTAGACTACGTTTGTATGGAAAAAAATTCGACTAGTGTAACCTTAAGGTTTTAAGACAGATCTAGTATTAGCTAGATGTGATTCCAAACTCAACGCGCTTTATGGTGTGCACATTTTATGACTAACAATGGTGTGGTTAGCTTTGCCAAGTATGGTCGTAAGTTGTGTGCATGAGTTCCTATATAGAGTTTTTTTGTACATTTTGAATCTATCTGGGTTATTCTTACTCTATCATCAATTCATTCAACATGCCTCCATCTGAGTTCCAATGGGTTTGCCTATCCAGGTACTAATGTCCTGTCATGTAAATAGGTAAGTCCACGGTCCTCAGTGCCACGGCCTCAAAAGTTGCCTTGTTTATTACATAAGTAGGTATGTGCACAATACCGATAACATGTCATGCAGGTATAGTCATTAGCAGTTGCATATTTACCGTTCACTGCAAACTCGATTGGAAGATAATCATGGTACAAGGGCGTATATGATGCATTTCCAGTATAAGCTTCACCCTTTATGTGTGGGACCTTGACTCCTGGATACAGCAGCCATATACACGCCAATGCCCAATATAATCCCTGTAACAATAGCATCATAAGGAAAGATGTATTGGTTACAAAAAAATAGGTACCACGTCAGTTTTCGCCGAAGGATATTTTCCAGCCAAGCTTGTGTGCCGTTGTGCCGTCAATTGGGCACACAACATGTTGCTTTACTGGGTAATAATAATAAGATCTTTGTCCAGAACCCTTGCTTGAACTACTCGTACTTAGACCAAAGATGCAGGGCAGTCAATAATTTACTTCGTACCTAACTTAGGTATGTTCAGAATACTTACACAATTGACGACAGGTGGTAGCAAAGAAGCTGAGATAGCAATACCGATGAGCGGTCCAGCACTTCCTTGAAGTAAGGCTAATGCTACTCCTGTGCCTGACGTCAGAGCCCAAAGCACACCCATCCATAAAGACCGAACGTTGCCTCTAGAAATAATAATCCATTCATTACCTAGGTAAATAATTTACAAAAGCGTTCTCCAAGATTGTTTTGCTTAACTAGTTTAAACATTTCATAATATTGGTATCTACAATGAAAATTATTCTCGAGTTCTCGCTACAGACAATTTTACTTGGAAAACTTCAAGGATTTAATATTTTGTTACTAAGCTGAGCTTTTAAAGTTACTGATAATATAAATATTGACGAAGAGTTCAAGCAATTAGATAGACTTATCTAGACATTTAGATACTCGATACTCGTATTTAAGGGGAAGCCTGAAAGTGAAACTGGTGCCTGAAAAGTGGTGTGGAAATCGATTGCCATGGTATGGGACGTGGAAGACTGAAGATATATCTTGAGGAAAGTTTCGAGTATGAATGTTAACGACTAAGAGTAAAGGAAGACCAAAGAAAAACGAACAAATACCAATTTATTAAAATATTTGTATTTGGTAGTAAAATATACGTAACTAGCTGACCCCCGCGGCTTCGCTCCCGTCACCTGGCTATCTACCTGCCTACCCACCTACCTTACCTACCTACCAATCTCACCTGCCCTACCGATGAACCTAACTGCCCTACCCTATCCTACATACCTACCTACCTTACCCTACCTACCAACCCATCTACCCTACCTATCTACCTACGCACCTACCCACTGACCCGATCTACCAATTTGTTAAACTATTTATTTGAATAAGAATTTATCCCATACTACAATACGAATGTAACCAACTTTTGTTTCTACTGGCGCGGGCGATCTAATTAAATTTTAGAACACAAAAGCTGCTATTGTGACTTAACTATGATAGTGAGATATATTCTCTCGCAGACTTTTATGTAGGTAATAAGTACATTAATCATGTAGTACATAATTCTTATGTATCATCAATAGTTTTCTCAGCGCACGCCTAATAATGAATTTTATAGGCAAAATTTTGCTACTTTGGGTTACATTATTTCAATTTTCATCAGGATTTTTTTGAAAATATTTATTATATATTAGCCTATGTTACTCAGGAATAATATAGCTTTCTATTGGTGAAAGAATTTTTCAAATCGGTCCAGAAGTTTCGGAGCCTATTCGGTACAAACAAACAAAAAAATCTTTCCTCTTTATAATACACTCGCGAGCAATGAAAAAGTTCCAGTGACATAGCACCAAATTACTCCTAAACGGGAAAGGCTAGCTAAATGACACCGTCTGCAATATTGAAGTACATTTATAGCGCATCAGAATATTACCAACTAAAAACGTAAATATTATGATCAAATTTTAAATTAAATGTTTTAAAAAATTGGGGCTATTTGGCAAATAAAACCAAATCTAGGGTAGTAGGGGCTTTATTAGGTGTAAACGTAGGTTTACCAGATTCCTTAGCATATGCTGAGGAATGTTCTCCCATTCTTCGATGAGCGCGTAATTCAAGTCACGAATAGTAATAGGAGGTGGAACTCGTTTTCTCACACGTCTGTCAAGCTCGTCCCAAGCATGCTCAAATCGGAGCTCCTTGCTGGCCACTCCATTTTGTGGATTCCTACGTCCTGAAGATACTCATTTACAACTTGAGCGGTGTGGGCCCGTGCATTATCGTGCATGAACACTGCATTGTCGCCCATATTGGCCAAAAACGGACCAGCATGTTCATTGAGAATCTCATTGATGTATCTCGCAGCAGTTAGGTTCCCGTTTTCGATTGGAACTAACGCTGTTCGAACCTCTGCAGAGATACCAGCCCACACGTGAACGGTACCTCCGCCGTGTGACACTTTTTCTTCAAAACATGCTTGTGCAAAACGTTCTCCTGGTCGTCGGTATACTCTTTTGCTCCCATCATGATGGTACAGCATAAATCTTAACTCATCAGAGAACATCACTCTGCCCCATTCGTCCTCATCAATCGGGCAACTTTATGATGCCATTCCTGTTTTGGGCCATTTGCTGGCCTGTAAGGCTTCAATCCTCTTTCGGCAAGACGTCTCCTGACTGTGCACTCGCTTATTGGCTCCCTTCGAACTTGCAGAAGTTGTTGTTGAACCGCAACTCCCGTCTGTCGTCTATGTCGATTTCTTAACATGGCTGCCGCAATGAAACGATCTTCTCGGACTGTTGTGCACCTTGACTTGCCAGTACCTGGTCTTCTCAGGTTTAATCCAGTCTCCCTAAACCTTTGGATCACTCGTCGGACAGTAGTATGTGTCACGCCCATTATTCTGGCCGTATTTCTTTGGCTGGTCCCCAATTCCACCATAGTGATGATTCTCGTACAATCCTCGGGTGATAGAGGCATGATTTATGGGTACGAGAGCCGCAGAACTTTACAATTTAAGAATTCTTTCACAACGGCGAAAACAAGGATGAAATCAAAAGCAAAACAGAAAACGAAACAAATGTATTCCGAAATTTACAAACCCCAAAATTTTGTTTTTCTACTTTTTTTATCCATGGCTTCAAAAAGACCAGTATTTAAAAGAGTTTAAGTTTGCATAATAAAATAGATTTCATTATACTTTTTTATTTATGAAGCTAGGTTCTATGTCTTAGGAGAAATTAAGGTGTTTGTCGGCATTTTGTGGGTGGCACTTTTTCATTGCTCGGCAGTGTATTAGTATAGATTGGTAGATAATAATCATTATCACTAAATTTCAAGTTCATAGGTCAATTAAAATTCATAGGAAGTTCAAAAGTTCTTCGGAACAAAATGTGTGACTGACGACGGACAGACAGACAGACGGACGCGTTAGTCACAACAATAGGGCTCCGTTTGGATCCTTCGAGTACGGAACCCAAAAAAAATACGACGATGACATCTAATAGTGAAGTATGGATTGTATTGATGGATAGGGGCATGCGAATAGAATGAATATTGATGCGTTTACATACCGCCCCTTCATTTCTTCAGTAGGCCAGTCGCCAAATCCCCAAGGCATGTCAGTACTTCCTAGTATCAATCCAAAAATAAATCCAAATAGTAGAGAAAGGAACATTCCTAAGACCAGACTCTCGAAGCCACTCCTCACCAGGCTCCTATCAGATATGATGACGCCGAATGTGATAGACATCACGGGTCCCATCAGCGGGGAAACTAACATGGCGGCGACAATATTCGAAGCATTGTTTTCTACTAGACCTAAAGCGGCAAGGGAACTGAAACATAACATAACATGAAGCCTGGTTAGTCCCTAAAGGGTTCGACAGAGACATCACACTTATATTATAAAGGCGAAAGTTTGTGAGGGTATGTGTGTGTGTTTGTTACTTTTCACGCTCAATCGGCTGGACGGATTTGGATGAAATTTGGCACAGAGATAGATTATAGTCAGGAATAGCACATGATACTTTTTATCCCGGGAATATGTTCCCTAGGTATAATATTCGACTTTCAGCTTATTAAAAAAACCGGCCAAGTGGGAGTCGGACTCGCGCACGAAGGGTTCCGTACCATTATCGCAAAAAAATCACGTTTGTTGTATGGGAGCCGCACTTAAATATTAATTTTATTCTGTTTTTAGTATTTGTTGTTATAGCGGCAACAGAAATACATCATCTGTGAAAATTTCAGCTGACAGACAGACAGACAGACGGATCGCGGAGTCTTAGTAATAGGGTCTCGTTTTTACCCTTTGAGTACGGAACCCTAAAACTATCCCCTGTGCTATTCCAGACTATAATCTATCTCTGTGCCAAATTTCATCCAGATCCGTTCAGTAGTTTTTGCGTGAAAGAGTAACACACATACACACACTCGTATTTATAGCATCTACAAATTAAATGAGAGCTATCTATTACAAAATGTGTCATGGTGCCAACTTCGCCATTGTAAGTGACATTTTAAAGAATGATGCAAATGTTTCTGATCAAATAGATAGGATTGAAGACATATTTATATACTGCTGCGTAGATTAGGTAGGCTATTGATAACGATAACACAAACATAACACAAGATAAGTAGCAATCTCTTAATCTCTGTGGTTAAAAAAATTGCCACCTTCTCAAAACTAGCTTCTTAGCTCGATGGTGGAAAGTCAAAATATTGATAATTAGATGACAGCAATTTCCAAAGCACAGTAGGATGTGCCTATTGTCTAATCATGATCCTTAATTGTTACACTCACTCAGCCGTGATAATTAGCGTAAGATAATCAAATGATAGCTCTCCCCCACCCCTTACTCCTTCAACAACTTGCTTCACAGTCAGTTTAGATCTGATGGACTCCACGAAGCTTCTCCATCGTGTTGCGTCTTCTGCCTTTTGTCTACGAGAAAGCAGAATATTTCAGAAGACGCCTTAAGTTTTAATAAAAAAATATAGATGGCGTTTTCTTCTACTTACAACGCAGTGTCTTCAGTTATTTGTTCATTCGATAAAGCAGAATGTACCACGTTACAGGGAAGCACACTGCAAATAAATTGGTCTGTGGTATTTCAGTTGATAGGTATATAAATGAAGTTACAATCCGTGATCCAGTGGATCAAGCTACACGATTTTACACAGGAACTTTTGATTTAAATAGTTGCTTTTCGAGTGCGTTACTCCAGCCAGATAATGTCGTTAATCGTCATCTAAGTGCAATAGATAATTAGATATTCAGCTTCTGTAATTGGTAAGCAGATTTATTAATTTGGTAGCTGATAGTTTTTTTAATTATTAGATAAAAAGATTTCCGGCTGGAGTAACGTTACCGCAGCCAGATATTTTGTTTTCTAACGGGTATATTGAGATAAATGTTATCTAAATAATTAGATATAAATTTGAAATAAATGGTACAACTTAATTTGTATTTTTATTTGCTATGGTTCCGAAGATATTTAAAATCCTGCTGCGGTAACGTTTACATGATTGCTGCATCTCGGAATTGACGAAACGGATGGTTATGATTTTTGTACATGACATCTGGCTAATTAGTTATAATCTGTTACGCAATTAAATAATCCACAATAATGCACCGTTTTGAAGTTATTTAAGTAAATGGAAATATGCTTTAATAGGTCCTAGCACTTCCAATGAGCGGTCCAAAGACTAACTTGAAACGTTATTATATAGGTAGTTACTGCTTATAAATGGTACTGAAGTTTCATTAGTATCCTATAAGTAATTAAAAAGTTATGATGAAATTACAATTTATTCCGGCGACGGTGTGCAGCGAGTTATTTGAAGACCGATTCACCGAGTTATAGTATCTGAATCTTTTATCAATAATTAGATATATAGTTCAATTATATACCTGTGAAATATCAGACTTGTACACTAATTAATTAACAAGATAATAGAAAAACAATACTTATGCGTGGTAACCCGACCAAATCTAGAATGTTATAAAAAAGCGGCCGCAATACATTTTACCAAGCTTCTAAAACTTACAGGATAATACGTGAGAATAATACGTGTTTGGTGCAGACGAGTACACAAGTTGTAAAATAAAACAAAGTTATATTTTAATTAAATATTAGTAGTAGTTTCTACAGATAGATGATTACAAAAATAATTATGCGTAGATAAGAAAAATTAAGGAGTACCTACTTATGTAGATGATGATGATTTTATGCAGATAAAATTAAGGTAAGTAAGTATATAAATGAACTTCAAAAATAATCATAGATATGTTTTAATGAACTTTATGAAACGTTGGTTTGGTTGCTTATCTGAAATTAAAATTAAGAACTGATAAACACCTTCACTATTTTCACTGAGTTGTGCTTCCTCCTCCTCGCGTCGTGTTCCACATTAATGGGGGTCGTGATTCCCGTGACAGGAGACCAACTTTTCTCTGACGATGATTCTCCATCTGTGTCTGTCTTTGACAACGTGGAGTGCATCGTGCAGCTTGGTGTTCAGCGTTGCACGTATATGGTCAAACCATGGGATCGGGCTGCGGCCCCTCGACCTCTTGCCTTAGACCTTGCCAGTGATCATCAGCTGCTCGAGGTTATGAACATCCTTTCGGGCAATGTTGTGTTGTGTCGTGTTGTGCTTAGCGTTCCGAATAAATTAAAGTAAAATAATTGTAGCCATATTTAAAATTAAGTTTTATTCAAAAAAATCATCAACAATAATAAAATGTAATAACATCACAGTGCAGTAAGTATTAACAAATTATACAGTAGGTAGGTAGGTTCTACGGTTTTTCTAATCTGATTTTACAATAATTTGTTAAAGGATTTTTTTTAAGCTACGGGGTCCATATTACTTAAAGGTTACCTTAATCTAATTAAATCATAATAATAAATCCCTTTACCTAAATACATAATATAAAATTAACTAAAAACTTGTTATCGCAATTTGAACCTAAAATAGTAAGTAGGTACCTAGACGACAATAGATCCCAATGGGTCGAAGTGTCCGAGTTATTTCTCGGCCCCTCCATAAGATAAGATAGGTAGGTACCTACCTACCTCATCGACAGAATGGTTAAACGTTGGTAGGTAGATATATGAAAAATGGCATACCTAGTGTACACTTACTTTGAGCAATTTAAAATTTATTAATTTTTCAATCAAACTAATTTCATTCGTGACTGTACTAACTTTTAAGGACAATTATGCTAATAATTTTAGAAGGTTGGTAAAATGCATTGCGTGGCCGCTTTTTTATAACATACTAGATTTGGTCGGGTTATCCCGCATAAGTATTTTTTTACGATTATCTCGTTAATTAATTAGTGTACAAGTCTGATATTTCACAGGTATATAATTGAACTATATATTTAATTATTGATATAAGATTCAGTTACCGCAACTACGTGAAACTCGGTTAATCGGTCTTCAAATAACTCAGCTGCGCACCGTGGCCGGAATAAGTTGAAATTTCATCATAACTTTTTAATTACTTATAGGATACTAATGAAACTTCAGTACCATTTATAGGCAATAATTACCTATATAATAACGTTTAAAGTTAGTCTTTGGAGTGCTTATTGAAAGTGCTAGGACTTATTAAATTACATTTCTATTTACTAAAATAACTTGTGGTGCATTATTGTGGATTATTTTATTGCGTAACAGATTATAACTAATTAGCCAGATGTCATGTACAAAAATCATAACCATCCGTTGAGTCAATGCCGAGATTCAGCAATCGTGTAAACGGTACCGCAGCAGGATTTTAAATATCTTGGCAACCATAGCAAATACAAATACAAATTAAGTTGTACCATTTATTTCAAATTGATATCTAATTATTTAGATAACATTTATTTCAAAATACCCGTTAGAAAACAAAAGATCTGGCTGCGGTAACGTTACTCCAGCCGGAAATCTTTTTTATCAAATAATTAAAAAACTATCAGCTTACCAAATTAATAAATCTGCTTACCAATTACTGAAGCTGTATAACTAATTATCTATTGCACTTATATGACGATTTTCGACATTATCTGGCTGGAGTAACGCACTCTTGCTTTTCAATTTCCTCTGCATTTTTATAATTTTTCTTACATGGATGCATATTCTACCAGGATATGTCCATAGCCACATCGTCAGGTTTATGTCAAGACATATTGCATGTTGTTTGTATAATGCAATACAGTTAAATATAATTTATCCCTCATTCTGTTCAATACACTTACCAGTTATAACAATGATCTCCAATCTACAGAGAATTTAGTGCCGCTTTGTAAGGGGATATACCTACCTACAACTATAATGGTCATGGTGTTACCTGACAATAGATTTGCATCGCACGCCGATCCCCAGCTGCGTGAGACAGTGGAGCATCGTCTCGCATTGGTCGCCAGTTGGCAGAGGGAAGACGATCTCGAAATAATTGCCAGCTTTGTCACTCATCCAAACATCGTGCTCCACGTGTAGCTTGCTTAGTAATTCTTGTAGAATCTGCGTACAATGTAAACCATGCAAGACAAGTATTTTACTTTCTTTTCTCATTTATTTGGAACAAGCTGTAGTGAAAAACTTTTTAACCAATTGCGGGAGGGTAATGCTTTTCGAGCGTATGTATGTATGTACATTTCTATAGCACGCTCTACAGCCCAAACGGCTTGACAGATTATGAAATATAAGGTGCTATAGAAATGGACATACATACATACTTACATACACACATATATACTTACTTACATACATAATTACGCTCGAAAAACATTACCCTCTCTTTGGTAAACGGTGGCACTTTTAGTAAATCTTTTACGAAAATAGGAATTTACTTGCCCCCGTACCATAACATGTCAAAACTATCATGGTTCTACTGTAAAAAAAGGGACAGATATATACAAGTTATATACATCTGCTTATGGTTACCTCCCTGGGTTTCTTGTAGTGGAGTTGCTATTGCCTATTTCAATCGATCTACCACGTTCTTTCCTGATAGTTCATTTTTGCTTTAGAATCAAACAGATAAATACTAGCAAAGACCAAAGAATTTCCTATCTATCAGCTCGGTTTAAATTTCAGTTTGATAATACCGATATCATTAGCAGAAGGTCTTTAGAAATTAATAGTTTTCTATTGTTTTTTTAATTTACTATACCTACCATTACCTATATACATGTAGATTGTAGCAATTAATAGAACGATGACGCCCAAATAATTTGGCAACCAAACTTACATTTTCCATTGTAAAATCTTCATCACTTTCATCTATGTTTTCCAAAGGCTGATTATATCCCTCATTATAGTACTGTTGGGTTAAATGTATGGGAATACTTCTTGACCTTTTATTCCTTAACTCAACGGCAAGTCTACCCGGCTTAAAGGCAGTATCATCAACTGAAATAAGATCTTTCGGCTTACCAAATCTTAGAATATGTTCGTAATTGCTCGAAGGTATGTAGACGATAAAAATGACGCCGGAAGGCATGTTTACTGCACTTGAATCGTGTGACCGGCTGACTGAAGGTGTCCCGATGTTCGACGGAAATAAACGAACCGTTTAGCACATGTGCGACACTCAATTAAAGCCTTAGTTAAACAATTAACGCGTTGAAGCGTATTGATGGTGTCGCATTCGATTATAGGGTGGGGTGTAGGTACGTGTACTGTACCTACTAAACACAGGTAACAACACGCTACTCCTTGTTGACTTCGGCACTATATAAATATTTAAGAGGGGCTCCTCTTAAATATTTATTTTATTCTGTTTTTAGTATTTGTTGTTATAGCGGCAACAGAAATACATCATCTGTGAAAATTTCAACTGTCTAGCTATCACGGTTCATGAGACAGACAGACGGATCGCGGAGTCTCAGTAATAGGGTCCCATTTTTACCCTTTGGGTACGGAACCCTAAAAATGAAAAATGTTGACAATAGTAAAACTAAGATATAAACACATAGGCATCTATACAAATTGTGCAATATACTTAAATAAATACATAATTTTAAAATATATAGATACTTAATATATAAAGGTATATATATAAAGGTCATGTCTGAGAGGAGAGTAAATGCTCTTTTAGTCGCTTTTTGAAAAGCGAGATAGATTTTAGATCTCGAATGCTAGGCAGAAGTGAATTCCACAATCTTACAGCATGGATGGAGAAGGAATGGGAATAATAGCTGGTTTTATGAGGATGGGTTCTAATGAGAGATCTAAGATGCGATCTACATGGCGCGTTTCTAGGGCGAGCTTAAGAAAATCGATCACGCAGGTAGGAAGGGTTGTTGAAGACAGGTTGTGAAGTTTGTTGAAGAGGAGACATAAAAATCCGAGTGTTCCTGCGAAGACGGATCCACTTGAGTTTCTTGCGAAGATGAGAAACATGATTATACTTACGTAGACCAAAATCAAACCGAATACACAAATTTTGCAAGCGCTCAAGCTTGTTTAATAGCTCCTCTGTGGCATCCATGTAGCAGGTGACGGCATAGTCTATAAATCGGCTAAGTAAGTGTTTGTGCCAAAGAAATTTTAGTCTTTAAGGGCAAGAGACTCTGAAAGCACGTCGGCGAATGGAAAGAAAAATGTGCCTTGCGACTGACCTCGTTGACCTGAGCACGCCACGAAAGATTGGAGTCAATAATTACCCCAGATCTTTTGCGGTTTCGATAATGTCAATGCGTACATCGTCAAGATATAAAGGCATCAGGGAATTAACGACAGTCGCATTGCGAACAAATTTGCTGCCTATGACTATAGCCTGTGATTTACTTGGGTTAATTTGCAAACCAAAGGATTTAGCCCATACGCTGATACTGGCCAGGTCTTGGTTCATTGCCGCAATAGCAGAACTAGCGTCATCTATGGAACAAGGTCGATACAGGTGCAAGTCATCCGCGTAAAGATGGAAACTGGACGAGATAACTCTGGTAACAAAGTTAATGAAGATTGAGAAAATAAGAGGAGAGAGTACGCTACCCTGAGGAACACTCTCAGTGAGGCTACAACAATCAGAGAAGGACTCATCAAGGTGAACACACTGAGAGCGTCCCTGAAGATAAGAGCTGAACCATGCTAAAGTAGAAGAAGAGAAATTGATAGATTCAAGAATGCGTACTAAAATGTCGAAATCCCCACTAGGTTGAAGGCGCTACTAAGTCGAGCAATTCTTTTTTTTTTTTTATACTCTATAGGCTCGCGCTTGACCACTATCTCACCTGATGGTAAGCGATGATGTGGTCGACGGTGAATCACGCTTGCCTAGAAAAAACCTATTCACTCTTGACTTAAAGACCCCTAGATTGTAGCTGTCGGGAAACAGACTCCGGCAGAGAATTCGACTCCTTAGCTGTACGCACAATAAAAGTGTTCCCAAAACGTTTTGTGCGTATGGGTGGGATGTTCACCATGTACCGATGGCGCATCGCCGTACGTCTGGTTGTCCGATGACGAAACGGGCTAGGTGGCATTAGATCATGCAATTCCATCGCACACTCGCCGAAGTGTAACCGATAAAAAACTGACAAGCTGGCAACTCGGCGACGATGTTCATGGCTCTGGAATTCAAGCACAGTGAGGGACTTGTTCTCCATAGCCCAGCGGATATCGTCAGTTACTTTCAAAACTGCAGAAAAAGTGTTGTGGCCCTCGTGAAAACCTGATTGAAAGGGAGAAATGATCGAGTTTGACGTCAAGAAAAATGTTAACTGTCTATTTACTAATTAAGTGCTCGAAAACTTTACAGAGAAATAGAAGAATAGATCTAAAGTGAGTTAATAGAGATGGATTGTTGGTTTTAGGTAAAGGTATGATGTCTGCTTCCAAACCGATGGAAAAGGGCAAGAGGTGAATGAGTGATTAAAGATGTGAGTTAGAACAGGGACCAATGAGGGAAAGATAAGAGTTATCATTCTCGCATATAACTCATCATCACCGACAGCTAACGAACTTATTGTAAGTACAGATTTCTTAACCTCATCCTCAGTAACAATAAAGATAATACTAGAAAGACTATATAGAGTAGCGGCTTTGACGCGCGGATCGAGAGAAAAAAGAAGATGAGAAAATGTTTATCATTTAGGTTCACATCCTTGCACTGGTTGTAGGCGAATTGCCTATGCCTGCTGACTTATGGAATCTCTGTACATCGGATGAACTGCGGTTATTGAGTTGTTCATGGAAGAAGTCTCTTAGACATAGATGTTTGCAGCGATTACGTAAAGATTTGTAATAAACGAGATTTATGTCTGAAGGTCTGCGTTTATATCTGCTCTTTGTCCCTACGGACCATATGCTCTTTAATATATTGTGTAATCCATGGTGAAGGAATATGTCGCACTACAAGTAACTATATATTTTTGTCTACGTATTTCTCAGAAACTATATTTATCCAATCGTGATCATTATTTTTTATCGATAGCCCGAAGAATTGCCAAAATTTAGTGGCAGTTGGCAGGGCACATTGCTCGCAGAACGGATGGCCGATGAGGCAGAAAGGTTCTGGAGTGGCGACCGCGAACCGGAAGACGTTTGGGGGAGGCCTATGTCTAGCAGTGGACGTCTTTCGGCTGATATGATGAAGTATCTCTCAACTTAGGGAATAGTGCAAGTTTCATCAACATCGGTACAGCAGTTTTCAAGATATGGTACATACAACCGAAGTCCTCAGCGAAAAATAGCACGAATGTGTAAATTGTGTTATTATGAGTATTTTGTCAATCGTTTAGGTACCTTACTATAGAACTTACTCACTTTTTATTGCTTGTGTACCAAATTGAAAAGTGCTGAACAAAAACTTTTAACTAAAAAGTAAACCAACTTCAAAAGCAAAACACTTAAATAACTTTCGTTTCGAAAGTCGGTGCGCAAAACGATAAAAACAAGAGGTCACAAAGACACTGAGTTCCGAAATGAACGTTATTTTGCAGTTTTAGTGTTTTGCTTTTGAAGTTGGTTAATTTTTATGTGAAAAGGGTTTTTTTCCATCTGTAATTTCTCAGTAGTAGTTCGGAGTTTGGATTTGTACCTTGTTGATGGTAATAGGCTCTTAGGCTATTTGGTACATTGAAAACATATTTGGCGAAATGTTAGGGAATTCAGGCTTGGTTTTATGTATGCGTGTGTAGGTAGGTGCACATGTATTTCCAGCTAACCGTCCCTAGGAAGATCTTAGGTTGTTGTATGTTTCTTGAATATGAATTATGGTACATGCTCGTTCGTTTTGCGCAGTGGAGTCTTCCGCTAGAAATAGGCCAATTGTTGGCCATGGTATAATAATATACTCCGCCTGGTATTCTCTTCCCACGATGGCCTAAGATTACGTCACGAAGTGTTACCAATGATTGTCCTTTTCAGTAAATATAGTTAATTTCTCATTTAGTTAATGAAAATAAAATAAATTACTAACTAGCTTAACTATTTAGTAACTCGTGTGATTCATCTATTTTGTTTATTTTTTTATAAATTGAATTAATAGCGCATCGCAATCGCAATTGATGACTCGTTATTTGGCCAATTACGTGACCCAGCTGTCACGTGAAGAGAATACCAGGCGGAGTTTATTATTATACCATGGGCCATGTTACTTTCTCGCGTATGTAGAGCATTCAATTACTATTTAAGCTATTTCAATTGTATTTAGACTTCTGTTTTAATCTCATCTGTTCCTTTCACTTCTATTAATTGAAGACAGTAATTTGACGACGATAGTAAAACAAAATTGATAAGTGTTTTAAAAATATTTATTAATATTTATAAATTAAATTCTCTACTATCATAAAATGGATACAAAATAACTTATTCTAGAGACTTATTTTATAAATTTAACATAGTTAGTTCATTACACATCATAAGACTTCTTATGTAAAAGTACTCCACTTTTTGCATTCACTGTGTAACTTAACGAGGGATCCATAGTTGGGTACTGAGGTGAGGGTAGTTTCACATTTTCACTCTTTTCAAAACCTAAGTTATAATACTCGCAGCTATGAGTTAAATCATCTGTGTTCAGTGGTTCTTTATTGTCACTTTCGCTTTCCATCATCTTATTGCTGTCACTATTTCCAGTTTTGCTGGTCTGTGTCTCGAGGTCTCCTATTTCTAGGTCTATCGGTATGTAGATGTCTGCTAATCTGGAAACGTTACGTGATATTATATTAATCCCAATGGAAGTTGCCTATAGTAAAAGTTGTGTTTTTTAGATTACGGTGTTCAACAGTTTCGATCTCAACCTAAGATGCTTCTTGAGTGGGATGTTGGAGGCCCTTATGTTGGACCTCGTTGGTGAATTCAAACATTTATAGGGTCCTGTGCAAGTGGTTTTTGATCAGTTCTACTGATTAGTTTATGAATGTTCCAAGTATTTTTTTTTTACTTTTCCCCACACTAGGAATTTCTTCCTCTATCGTGGGTGCGTTTACAAACATATAAATTCACATACACAAACACCCAGAGCCGGAACAACTATCTGTAGGTCATACAAATATTTGAAGAGGAAGATACAAAATTACACTAATTTATATCTTTAATTAATGTTGTTAACAAATTCTATTATTGCATAGCTTGCGACTTTTAAAATCGGAGACGGAGAGCCATTATTCCTGCTCATGACCATAATAGTAGTTTATGCAACAGTCATATAATAGGGGTTGACACTCGCGTAATATTATTATCACACTAGGCTTGGCCACGTGTGATAAACCTACGCTCGTGCGTCAGATTATTTAATACCTAATTATATGCCGTTGCATACACTCCTTTATCTTCACTCATACAGATGAAACAAAACAAAAGTGGAAACGAAAAAAATATGTGGTATGGCGGGAAATTTAGGTTCTCATTTCGCATGACTGCGCAGCGCGCGCATCCATAGACAATGACACTATTTTTCTACATTGTCAATGCTGAATACTGGGCCAGGCAAGGCATTTAACTAAAAAGAGTGTTTGTCATCGACACGCTAAGAAGAAGAATGCGCCCATAAGCGCCAATAAATTAAAAAGTAAAACTATGCTATAAAAATTAAAAAGTTATTTTATGATGCAGTTGTTTGAAAATCAAAGGAAAATTATGGTTGTTTTTTATTTTTTCCTATCCACGAATATAAAGTGAGTATATATACAATATTTTTTGAATTCATATTTGGAACACTACGTTGTGAGTGTAGATAACGTAGTTTTTGTATGGCTGGTCCTAGGAGCCAACTAAATTCTCTATTATAGTTTTACTTACTGTGTATTTTGACAATAGCCCTGTATATTTTGTGCTCTAAGTTGCTTGATAAGCGTGGGTCTTCTTCGGAAGGTGCTATTATCTATCAGTCCAGGGTTTGTGGCAGTAGTAGTTGGAAATGCTTGCTCTTCTTTACATTCTTGTCTTGTTTCCGTTTTTTCGTCGTACCATTTGCTGTAAAAAATAAATAATTGCTTGTAAAAATTACAAAGATTGCTTGTTTATAAAAGTAATCTCTGAAAATCCTTACCTACAAGCCGGGCGCAGAAAGTTTGTCGATGACTACCTCTCCCGCCAACCTGCGCGATGTTGTTGTTCGTCGAACGTCAGAGTGACGTCATCGGCAAACTTTTTGCACCCGGGTTATAACTGAAAAAATCCATCACTTGTAGAAAGTTACAATGTCGCTGCGTGTCAGAGGTTATTTTTTATCTCGGAATAATACACGGTTCCTGTAGCATAGACTTCATGACAACCTATTTGTAGAGTTTGATGGTTACAGTAATTCAAAGGCTTCCACATGAACGGAAATTGCGAAGTACTTCGCAGTCTTTGTGATACACTTACTTGTAGGCATCCCATTTTAAATCATCTTTACTTTGTTTGGCTTGCAAGCGAGTTCTGTTGGCTTTCCACCATGAGATGTCCTTTCTGTCTAGAGGACTCACTTCTTTTACCTGTAAACATAAAATACTGTCAACATTCTTCAAGGATTTCTATTCTAGTTACTCGGTTTTAAAACATAGCTAATTGAACATTTGTGTAGGCCGGAACAGCCCATACTTATTTTATACTAGCTGTGCCCGCGGCTTCGCTCCCGTTAACTGCCTATCCTCATCTAGGTCTGTCAGATTCGTACTGACTAAAAACCACCCCGGTGTTCCATCTCACACGTCGTAGCGCGTGGAACACCACGCGCCACGGGGGGCTGAAAAAGGGCGCTGTCCGCCCTCCACCGACGCCTGGCGCGTCTGCTGCGGATTGGGTTAGCGGATGAAATCTCCCTCTCAGCGACAGGTCACTGCCTACTTCAGAGATGAGGGCACGGCGTGGCTCCTCTCAAGCGGCACACTTTGCGCGCCGTGTCCTCCCGGCAGTCGACGCAGTGGTGACACCGGTCCGGCTCCCTGTTTATGCGACACAGGTACTTCCCGAAGCACCTGTGTCGCATATACGCGGCAGTATACGCTTTTATAACAAGTTGCCTAAGCCAGTTATAGAACTGACCGATGGAAAGTTCAAAAACTACATCAAACGTATCCTTGTTAAAAAAGCATATTATAAAATCAAGGACTACGTTGAAGATAAAAAATTTGGCTTTGACACCCTCTGCGCATGCGGCTTCCCTGGTAACTCATAAACGGCACAAATATATGGATATCTCTAACTATTCTCAATCTCATTTTTTTTCTCTTTTAATTAGACTTTTTACAATATTTTTCAATCATCATTATAGCCCTTTGCTAAGAATAGTTACAGCACTGATTACAGTATTTGTGCCACATGTTAAATTTAGTGTTGTTTTTTTTATTTTATTATACCTTTGTATAGATTCTTTTACCGATTGTGAATGTGTGAACATTGTAGGCTTTCTAGATGATTGTTAACATTTGTTAACTTTTTACTTCGTACATTTTTTTTTTGTTTGTTTTTTTCAATTTCGTACGACTTATTGTCGGGCCTACGTTGTCCCCCCATATCCAAGTACTAATGCTGTAACATGGAAATATTGTAAACACAAAAAAAAAAAAAAGAGTAACCATGGAGTTTCTTGCCGGTTCTTCTCCATAGGAAACGACTAACCCGAACCGTGCACCTTTTGTCGACGTTTTATAAGTGCCCATGTAGGCCCATGTAAAATAAAAATATTTGATTTTGATTTTGAAAAGCAACCATGCCCCGAGAGCACCTGCTTCACCCGAAACGACAGGGAGCCGTGCCACCTCCCGAGCCAGCGCTCGAGCACTGGCCGGACCGCCTCGATGGTAAAGGTAGGGCGTGTAAGCCTGTCCCGCCATTCCACCACCAGGACCTCGCGAAGCTGGGACTGATGCAACTCCATATGTCGCTGCATCAGCCCTTCAACCCGCGCCCGCGCTTCCTCACGCTACCGGTACAGTGACACGAGTAACTTCGGCTCCAGGTCCCAGGGCGGGGATCCGGCCAGTGCACAAGCCGCCTCGTAGGAGATCGTGCGATACTCCCTGATGACTCTGACAGCCATCGCTCTCTGCGGCTTTCACAGAACAGTGATGCTGCCGGCCGTCAGGTCAGCCGCCCAGATCGGGGCCCCATACAGGGCCATCGATCGCACGATCCCCACGTAGAGCCACCTACAGGCAGCGCTCAGGCCCCCTAGATTGGGAAGCAGCGTTGACAGCGCCCCAGCCCAACAACTTGGGCGCCAGCCGCCGGATGTGGGGGCCGAAATCCCACCGGCTGTCGAGCACCAATCCCAGGTATTTCATGGTTGACTCGACAGCGATTCGAGCCCTCCCGACGACGATGTTGGCATCCGGCGGTGGCGCCCGTCGGGGGCCATGAAAGACCATGGCCTCCGACTTTTTGAGGGCCACCTCCAGGCCAAGGCGCCGTATGCGGCTCACCACCTGTGAGACCGCAGCCGTCGCCAGCAACGCTGCCTCCTGTATGCACTCCCCCGGGCGGTGACCAGCGTATCGTCCGCGTAACACGCCCGGTTGGAGTTCGCTCCTCAGCGCCCAGTCATACCCGATGTTTCACAGGGGTGGGCCCAAAACCGAGCCCTGTGGAACACCGCACGACATACAGTGCTGGTTTTCGACGCCATCACGTCCCACGTAGGTGACCCACCTCTCCGCCAAATAAGCCCCGACGATGCGGCGGAGGTAGGGAGGCACTCGATGATACCGCAGTGCCTCCCGAACAGCTTAGCCACCACGTCTAGCAGCACATGGGCCGGTACGCGGACGGCGAGTCCGCAGGGCGCCCCGCCTTCCTGAGCAGGACCAGACGACCAGATTTCCACAGAGTGGGAAACTGGCCCCGCTCAAGGCACGCTGTGAAGAGTCCTCTCAGCCATGGCTCTAGATCCTTCAGAGCGAGGGCTAGCATGTGGCCGTGATTTCCGTCGGGCCCCGGAGCCACGTTCTTGGCCCGGAGCCGCATCACGGCCGCCCCCGTCATCTGCCTGTGTCACCTCTGGACGCTGATGGCGTTCTCTTCTGTAGACTCTGCGGCCGTGGGCAAATCCATCGGCGGCGGAATATGCTCCGCTCTCGCCAGGAAGAGGGCTGCGACTACCTCCTCCAGCAGCTCGGGTTGGAGACTCTCCGTAAGTGGAGGCGCGGTGGCTCGAATTTTCGCTCGAACCGCTCGATAAGGGCGCCTCCAAGGATCCCGGTCTAGAGTCTCCAACATCTCCTCCCTGGCTCGCTTTTGCGCCTCGCCGATGGCCAGCCGCAGAGTCTCCGTCGCTGCGCGGTACACCTCATACAGTGCGGCTTCTTCGTCGGGGACCCGACGACGTCTCCTCCGGTATCGGGTGTACTGGCGTCTGGCCGCTACGCACGCGAAACGCAACTGTGCGATCTTGGGGGACCACCAGTACACCTGGCGCCTCGATACTGTGCGTGGACCCGGGGCATGGATGCGTCGCTGATTTGCGTCATCGCTCCGCGGAACCACAGCGCCTCCTGTTCGACGTCGACGGGTTCGACGGGACAGTTCCCTGTCGAAGCGCTTTCGCGCCCAGCGCGGACCGTCCGGTAGACGTCGAAACGGATATATCGGTGATCCGATAACGTCTCCACCTCCACGGCGACATGCCAGTCACGGACACGGCTCGCGACAGCAGGGCTAGCGAACGAGACGTCCACTACTGACCCGACCCGCTGTCGCACCATGTCGCACGATGACCTGGCCGTTGGTTACTGCCCACTCTTCGAGCGCCTCACCCCTAGCATCGTTTACCGGAGATCCCCACGCCGAAGACTTGGCGTTGAGATCCCCTAATAACAGCACAGGGCGAGGGTGGAGTCGACCTACGACGGCGCCTAACTCGACAAGGAAACTCTCGAAGTCGGCGAGACTCTTGTTGGGCGAAAAATACGCACCAACTATGCCAACGCCGTCCGCGAGGGCGGCCACCCAGCCACGACCTCGGGACGGGCTGTCTAGAGCCCCGCCAATAATGGCCACCAAACCGTCGAGGTCTCCAACCCAGTTATCTCTGGGTGGGACGAAATACGGCTCGGCGACCACAGCCTCGTGAATCGACCACTCTGCCATGCTCTGGAGCAAGAGATCCTGAGCTCTGGAAGAGTGGTTGATATTGCCCTGGAGGAAATGGTAGAGCGCCATTATGCGCAATCCATTCCCTCCACTCAATTCCTAGGCCGGGAGACGGCCGAAGGGCAGCCAGGCTGACAGGGGGGTAAAGAGCCCCCGGCAACCTTGGCTCTCCTTCTCCTCTTCTGCTGCTGCGCGGGTGTGCCACAGGCCTTTCCGCCCGCTCTGTGCCCATTGGGCCTCCCTGCAGCTGTACAAAGACAGTTTGGCGCCGCAGAGCACTGGGCCACCTTGTGTCCGGGCTGACCTCAGCGATAGCACTGCTCGCTGCGGTCTGTTTCAGCGGTGCATCGTGCCCTGACATGCCCAATGTCCAGGCAACGATAGCACCGGAATGCCCTTGGTTGTAGCAGCTTGACCCTCGCTGCAACCCACCCCACCAGCCCATTTTAATTTGGTGAAAATCTGATGAAGAACTTCGGAGATATACAACAGAACTCTTCAATAAATAACGGCTAACCTGTCGGGATTGCTGCAATCGCACGTCTGTTTATTGTTCATACCATTTTATAACATAACATCACGCCAGTACGCTCGAAAGGTGTACGCAGATCTCTCATTTCACCGATTATGTTCAAGTTTCATGTTATTCGGGTAATCAATTCTGGCGTTGTAGGGACTTACTAAACAACTTGCCTAATAGGTAGGTACAAGTAAAAAGGGTAAAATGAAAAAACTTTTTTGCAAAAAAATACTACCGACTTCCAAATAAAAAATTACAAAGTGAAAACAAAAATTGGTACCTACGAAAGACACCGACTTCCAAAAATAAAGTTATTTTTCACTTTGTAGTTTTTTATTTGGAAGTCGATAGTATTTTTTTTGCAAAAAAGTTTTTTTTATGTAAATACCTAGATATAAATAGGAATTTGCATTTCGATCCCATTTCAACCTAGCTGTCTTGTTCCCGCTCTTAACTAAACTTTAAACCGAACTATTAAAGAACTGAAGATTGTCTACTAACTTAGTCCTGACCCTATTATACTAGTTAGCTAAAAGTGGAACTTAAGAAGTGTCCGGCATTTTTCAAAAACGTTTAGTCTAAAGGTACCGAAGCTATTTCAGTAAGTAGGTTCGTTTACTGAACGGATCTTTTTATTTTAATGCAAACAAGGAACAAAGAGTCTGGGGAAGTCAAGTCCCACTAAGAATCTTAGAAGGACAATAAGTAAGAGGTCCTTGAAATATCCAATTGAATTTCATACTTTGTGTGATTCTCTTGACCTCTTTGTATTATTGTCTTTGATGGCAAGCACCGAGTATTCACAGACATTGAGACTTGGGGCTTGTAAAATAAAGTATCTTTCAAGCTATTGTTTTCTCACTTAACTCAAAACATAGATGGTAATGATATTAGAGGCAATTAGTGTTGACATTGTTTAAAGTTTTGCTCCATCCACAATTGGGTAGTTTACTGAAAATTAGTTTTTTATCCGTCAAGTAGATTAATAAAAAATATTGGGACACGTGTTGAGGTTTTATTGTTTGTTTGTGGTATTAAGAAGAAAAGAATAAGTTCTGTCAGTGAGTAAAAAATCTTACTTGTCATAGTATGTACTGAAAAAATGATTTAAATAAATAACAAATTTTATTCAAGATTATGTGCCTTATTGAAAACCAAACTTCAAGATGGTAGCAGAGCGTTCAGTTGTAAAAGCTTGTTATTTGGATAAAAAATAAGAAGATACTGGGTTGCGATCCACGTACGTACATATATTTTATATAAATATAACAAAAAAAAAAATGACGAGCGCTGCGGTGTCGTCGTTACCGTGTTTAACTGAAAACAAAAATTTTAGCACGTGGAAATTCCGTGTAAAACTAATCTTGGAAGAGCGACAAGTTGCATATGTTTTAACGTCAAAAGATGTCGAGAAACCACAATGGAAGAAAGATGACGCGAAAGCAAGGTCGATTATCGCACAAAGCCTGTCGGACAAAT
This sequence comes from Orthosia incerta, assembly GCA_948252205.1. Taxonomy (NCBI): domain Eukaryota; kingdom Metazoa; phylum Arthropoda; class Insecta; order Lepidoptera; family Noctuidae; genus Orthosia; species Orthosia incerta. The sequence goes on from OX411760.1 coordinate 18,584,327, forward strand.
ATATAGAATTGGTAAAGGATGGGGAAACTGCCACGGATATGATAAAGCTACTTGAAAGTATCTTTGAAAGAAAGAGTGTATACAATCGTTTCCACCTTAAGCGAAAATTGATATCCATGAAATGTGTGTAACGTTGAATAGTAACGGTCAACGTTCCTGACTAAATCACCATAGCAAACTGCGCTATAAATACGCACAGATCAACAAAAATAATAACAACAATCTTACAACCTAATAATTTAAAATAAGAAACAAACAGATAACAAACACATTGTAGGCGATAATACTACTAGGATAAATTAAACCTAATATCTATCTACCTACACATTATTAACGAGATATAAAGAAAAAATCGACTAGTCATTGCACTACGTTACAACTCGATAACTTCCCGTGTGGCGGTAGTCACACATTAAGAGACATGACAACTCGGGCTTTTCATCAAGGCACCGGACGCCCATTGACTTTCGGACATCTGAACAGTGTGCACGGATACTCGCTCCATGGTATCATTATCTCATATCTAGCGTGTCCTTATTCGTGTACCTTTTTTTTAAAAAAAGGAAACAGTAAAAATCGTTACCGTGTGTGCCGATTATAAAAAAAAACCTAATTTCAATTTTAACCCCGATTTGGGTAAGTGTTGACAATCATTCTTTGCTTATTCATGCTGGTTACGGTCATTATTGTAATCTCTGTTGGTGTTTTAGTTAGGTACCTATTGTTAAGCTATTTCTTTAGCGCTTACCTGCCTAAAATGTTTTTATGTTTACCGTTACAATTTAATAAAAACTCTCTAGAGCTCCGGTTCTGATTGTGACAAACACATATTCGCCTTAAGCGCCGTGGTACATCCTCTGCCCTACGCTTACGCTGTTGCGGTCACAATCAGACAAGGATAAGCCGGGAGACAAAGAGACTGACACGACGTTTGGAAAATTCCAGGGTCCAAAGTCCCGGTTCAACCTGGGACCTTCATCGAAGAACCTGCAGGCAACCTTCGATCTTCGTCAACTCTGCGGGACGTCTTCCTGCTGGCGCGTAGTCCTCGGCCTTCCACGTCATCGTGACCGCTTCTGCTGCCAGGCCAGGATAGTACCTAGCGCCTACCTCCATAGTACAAGATAAATAATGAATGAGAAACGGCCTTTGTACCTGCGACCCTAAAATTAAATTATTGTAGATAGTTTTTGCGTATTATTTATCTCACTATTAGATAATACCCGCAAACGCTACATGTGAAGAGCCGTTACAGTCATATTTAATTAAATTTAGTTCTATTGTCAGTCAACTGCAGGCTATAGATGTAAAAGTGGAAGATGAAGACCAGATTTGCTATCTGTTATCCTCACTACCTAAAGAGTATGATCATGTTATCACTTCAATTGAAACAATGGCTGCGGAGAAAAAGTTGACCTTCGATTTTGTTAAGGCAAGGTTGTTAGATGCTGAAACTAAGATAAAAATAGAAGGAACACAGTACAGCGAAGAGAATGCATTCAATATTTCCTGCTATAGATGTGGAAAGAATGGCCATAAGTCATACGAGTGTCAAATAAACAGTAGTTATGCAAATGACAGAGGAACATCAAAGGCAAGAGGCCAAGGACGAGTTTATACTCAGAATCGACGAGGACGTGGTCGCGGACTTCGTGGAAGAGGTTTTCAAGGACAAGGATATAGAGGACGAGGATTTCAGGGACAAGGAGCAACATCAATGATGACGGATGGCGAAATTGGATTTATTGCAAGTGAAAATGCTTTAAGCGTAAGGAGTGAAAAGGACAGATACTATGATATTTCTTTTATAGTGGATTCTGGTTGTACTCAACACATTGTAAGTAATAAGTTTGAAAAACACATGACAGATGTAATAACATTAGACAAGAGTGTCAAAATACTGGTTGCTAATGGTCAATATCTCTTAACAAACAAAAAAGGTAATTTAAAAATAAAATGTGACAATTTAAAGATAAACATTGAGGCATTAATTGTTAAAGATATATCATATAACTTACTATCAGTTCACAAAATTACTGAGGCTGGACATAATGTACAATTTAATAATCATAAAGTAACCATTAAAAGTAACAATTGTTATCTTGAGGGAACATCAGAGAGCAAGCTGTATAAATTGTATGCTAATATTTGTAATGAGTCTTGTAATATTAGTAAAGTTCAATGTGATGATGATCTTTGGCACAAGAGGTTAGGACATTTAAATAGAAAATCTTTAGGAATTATGAATTTAAAAATGTCTAACAAAGTTTGCAGTGCATGCATGGAAGGGAAAGCTACAAGAGGACCCTTTAAACAGACACCAAGACCGAAATCAAGGCAAGTGGCAGAAATGTTACATACAGATATTGCTGGGCCAATTAAGGATTGTGGATTAAATGGTGAGAAGTATTTTATGACAATACTAGATGATTATTCTCATTTTTGTGTAGTATATCCACTAGTTAGTAAATCACAGGCAACAGAGAAGCTTATCAACTATATAGTACAACTTGAAAAGGAAACTGGAAATAAAGTAAAAAGGATTCGCTGTGATAGTGGCGCAGAGTATACCGCCAATAAAGTTAAAGATTTTTGCAGAAGGAAAGGGATACGTTTAGAGTATTCTTTACCTTATAGTCCTCAAGAAAATGGATGTGCAGAGAGATTAAACCGAACGTTGTGTGATAAAACGAGGACTCTATTCGCAGAAACTAAGCTCCCGAAGTTTTTGTGGTGTGAAGCTATTCAATGTGCAGCTTTTCAATTAAATAGATCTCCTTCATGGGCAATTAATTTCGAGACACCCTGCTTTATGAAATATGGACAGACAGATTTGTCAAGATTGAGAATTTTTGGTTCCAAAGCATGGGCCACTATTATACCAAGACAGGATAAATTGAGCAACAGAGGCAGAGCAACAAGAATGGTTGGATATGGAGTAGTAGGTTACAGATTGTGGAATCCAGAAGACAATTCCATTATAAAATCCAGAGATGTGAGATTTGATGAGACTGATATACAATATAAAGAAGAAGTAGAAGAGAAAAGTGGTGAAATGAAATATATTGAAGAAGAAGAGGAAAATAAAGAAAGAAAACATACTGAGATGGAAAAAGTAACAGAACCGAACACTGAAAATTTAAATGAAGAAGAAGGAACAGAGAGACACAATTGCGAAATTCAAGCCACTGAAGATATATTAGAACAAGAAAATCGGACTAGATCAGGAAGAAATGTCAAACGTCCCATATATCTCGATGCATATGAAACTTATAACACAGTTGTTTGCTTGACTGCAAATGTACCAAGCTCATTTGAAGAAGCTGCAAGTCAAACAGATTGGAAGGAAGCTATTGATAAAGAACTACAAGCACTTGAAAAATTAGAGACATGGGAAGAAAAAGAATTACCAAAAGAAAAAAAAGCGATCGATACTAAATGGATTTTTAAAGTAAAAGAGGAAGGAACAAAAAAAGCGAGATTAGTAGCTAGAGGTTTTCAACAAAAGAAGGACGATTTCTTTGAAAACAATTATTCACCGGTTGCTAGACATTCAACGGTAAGAATGTTCTTATCCAAGGCAATTAACGAAGATATGAAAATTGCACAACTTGACATACCAACAGCATTTTTAAATGGTAAACTGAAATCTGAAGTATACATTAAATTACCTAAAGGATATAAGACAAAGAATCCAAACACAGTTTTAAAGTTAAGAAGAGCACTATACGGATTAACAGAATCCCCTAGATGCTGGAATGAAACTATTGATATGTTTATTGTTTTAAGTAAAGGATTTCAAAGATCGGAATATGATTTTTGCATGTATCACAAGCAAGATACTTGGATACTGGTATATGTCGATGACATTCTGATTATTGGTAATGGAGCAGATGATACTATCAAAGCACTAAAAAAGCAGTTTAATGCAAAGGATCTGGGAGTAATACAAAGATTTTTAGGTATGGAGATAGAAAGAAACGAAAATGGTTTTATATTGAAACAAACTACATTGATAGAGAAAATACTGAAGAAATTTAACATGAATGAATGTAAAGGAGCGAAAACGCCTATGGAAATTAACTATAATATAAAGATGAATGATGAGCAAATATAAGACGTGCCTTATCGAGAGTTAGTTGGAAGTTTGATTTATCTAACAATGACTTCGAGACCTGATTTGACGTTTGTTGTGTCTTACCTTAGTCGATATTTGGATAAGCCAAACGAACAACTCTGGAAAGCTGGTAAGAGGGTGATTCGCTATCTCAAAGAAACAAAAGATAAAGGACTTGTATTTAGAAAAACCAATGACTCTAACTTATATGGATATTCTGACGCAGATTGGGCTGGAGATAAAAATGATAGAAAAAGTGTGAGTGGAGGAATTATCTTACATGGAGTAAACCCTATATTCTGGTTCTCAAAGAAACAGTCTTGTGTGGCTTTGTCAACAGCTGAGTCAGAGTACATAGCAGCTGCTGCCACAGCACGCGAGCTAGTAAATATAAAAGGGTTATGCGAACATCTAAGAATTAACAGTGATACAATATTATTTGTTGATAATGTAAGTGCCATCTCCATGTCAAAGAGTTACGAAAATTCAAAACGAACTAAGCATATTGACATTAGAGCTCATTATTTAAAAGATCTTGTTGAAAAGAACATCATCAGTATTGAGTATGTAAACTCAAATGATAATTTGGCAGATTTGATGACAAAGAGTTTATGTAAAGAGAAATTTAACAATTTTGTTAATCAATTCTTGTGTTAGCGTGAATACTATTATAGTGATTCAGGAGGAGTTTTATTAATGTTATTATTTTTATTTTTGTTGTGTACAAACGAATAATGTTATTTGATAATCATTTTGAAGTCACTAAACATTGTTTTTGTTTATGCTACTATTAATGAGAAGTTATAAGTAGCAAATTTCAATTTAGGTTTGATTCTTAAAGTTAAATTTGAGGAGGACTGTTGAGGTTTTATTGTTTGTTTGTGGTATTAAGAAGAAAAGAATAAGTTCTGTCAGTGAGTAAAAAATCTTACTTGTCATAGTATGTACTGAAAAAATGATTTAAATAAATAACAAATTTTATTCAAGATTATGTGCCTTATTGAAAACCAAACTTCAAGAACACGTACTTTTCTTTTGACACGTAAACATGAAGTGACGACGATATAATGCGTTGAAATATTGTGTGACGTCATACCGGTAGTACACTTTATACTGCCTTAGTGACGTCACAAGCCTCCACTCCTGAACTTTGACGCGCTTTTTCAATATTATTTGATTATCTCACTGACGAACTAAATAGAATTATAATTTTTCTACACAGAAAACATCCATATTGACCCATTTGGTATTAACTATTTCTGGTATACAGAAGTTTAGAACCCACCTGTAACAGAAGTGTATATAGATACCGACCTAATCATACTGTATTATCTTACTTTGCTACGTTTCCTTTAATAAATATAATGTAAGGCGTTTTTCAAATTTAGGGAAATCTTGCTACGTTCTAAATTCGATATATTCTCTCACGGAGAGTCTCAATCCAGGTGACAACCTTCAGGGATATGCCAAGCCCAGCTAGCTTTAATGTCACCAAGATGTATGTTTTAGGCACAGGGACAGGCAACTTTGAAGGACAGAAGTCTGCTTTTGACGTCACAAGTCTGTTTATAAGCTATAAATACATTATAGACAGTCACTCCTGCGAGGAAGTTAACTGTGCACTTCGCCCCCACTCCCGCCTACCCCCGTCCCTCTTGCGCCAATAGTGATCTTCAGAGTGATTTGACAGCGCCAAGTGCACAGTTATTTTGAACGAGCAGTACACATATATTGAAAAGCGCCAAGAGAAGCGGTGCCGAGAACAGCTAACTCTGAAGGTTGCACCACCAGCCATCGCTCTTCTTGTGACGTTATCAGACTGAATGTGTCACTAACTGTACCTTATACACAGCGACTCCTGCGAGGAAGATGCACACGATATTGACAAGCGTCAAACAAAGAGATGCAGTGCCGAGAACAGCTAACTCTGAAGGTTGCACCACCAGCCATCGCTCCTCTTCTGACGTCACCATCAGTCGGGTCAACGCCATAGCCCATAGGAGTCCCTGAAATGATAGGAATTGAGTTAGGCATTAGGAGGTCAGAGGTATTTTCTTATGAATTTTCGTTTTTACAATGTGAATGTCATTTATAAAGAAATCTTCTAACTTCATCTTATAACTAGCGGTATCTACTCGTATTTCACACAATAAAAACTGAAAAGAATTTCATAGGTAAACACAAAATGTGAAAAAATAGCATTAAACTTGACAAGGGACACCTTTTCAGGTTTTACGTTTATTCTGTTGCACATTGTATACCCCGGGTTTATAACGTTTGTTCTCCTAATTTCTTTAAAAGTTAGTTATCAATACCAGCCAGTTTCTGTGAGAGTAAATTAATACTTTTTCTTTCTTTCGTCCGTTGCGAAACATTATTATTTGAGTGTTGTTATATTTTCCTTTTTGTGTAGGCAGGGGGGTCACCATAAGCTCTTAGAGCGGTATCAATTTGATATCGAGTAAGTGACAGATGTATACAAGTCAGATATATCTGTCCCTTATTCGATCTCAATTTGATACCGCTCTAAGGGCTTATGGTCACCCCGCAGGTACCTCGATCATTTTCGCAGGTAGGTACTACCCACACAACCTCTTAAGGCCGTACCCTGACCAAAAAATCAGCATGAGATATGAGCATTCCTATTGGCCTAGCGGCACTGGTGGCGCATGAATTACGGTAGTGAATACGCTCAGATTTTAGAATAAAATCTTTACAAAATCGAATACAGCAGCCGAATTGCGTGAGTATATTATGCAAAGCAAAAGAATCGATTCCTTCCCAAAAACGACTTTTCGTATCAATATGCAATACGTAAAGTCGGTTTTGGGAAAGAATCAATTCTTTTGCTTTGGATAATATACTTACGCAATTCGGCTGCTGGTGCTTTACAAAAAAATAAAACTTACAAAATGTTCGTTATCAAATTGTCTATCCTTTAGTGTTTGTATAAAAAATAATTAATGAACTCTTTACGAGGAGATGCATGCTATCAATAATTATTTCACATTTTTATGGTTTTGTTGGAAAGAGATTAGTGACACATACACCTCTTTAAAAAAAAAGTGTGCTACAATTTTAGAATCAACATTATGTAGAAATTTAATGTATTTGTATTAATTGATATTTCTTTTTAAATAAGGAGTCGATAGCTCTTAAAAACTGCACAAAATTCGACTAGCGCGGCGTTTTGCTCGGGGAGGCGCCTTAAAAGGTCTTAATAAAATAATTCCTACCTACGTAACTAAGAATAGTTCTAATAATACAATCCAGATATAGCATATTTGCCATTTTGGTAACCCTTCCTTCTATATTTATGGGAGCGGACGTCAATGAAAATCCTAATTTAGAACTTCCCTAAATAACATGTTCTAATTTAGGTTTGATCATTATCGTCAGCGGAGAGCACATTGATAGAATATTTTTGAGATAGATAGATGAACTGCGATTCATAGCGATTCCGTTAATAGTAGAAATCAGGTAAAACCCCAATAAAGTTGTTTTATCTAAATACACAGAAACTGGTGACTTTAATACAAATTCAAACCAACTAAACCCCGATTTCTGAAATTCTGAATTTCATATTCGTAAAAGATAGTTTGAAAAGTTTTTCGACTTCGAATTCGCAATTTAGAAACCGGGGCAAACATTTTAAAATTGAAACCCTGTCTAAAATACTCACAGCGTTAACAGCAGGAGGCAGCAGCGAGGCGGATATGGCAACACCGACGAGAGAGGATGTATACTCTCCAAGCACGGCCAACGCCACTCCAGCACCACTAGGGATCGCCACCAGAATACCCACCCATAGGGAACGGTACTCGCATCTGGAAAACAGAACAACCGGATCATGATAATACAATCGGGTTTTTATCGGGTGTACTATAAGAGCACTTCTACATAACCGTTCCGGGAATTCGAAGTGATATTATATGTGGATTTTTTTTAGGTTTCCTTTGCTAATAAAGAGTAAGTGTGGAATTCTCGTCTGTTCATCACCATAGTAAGCTAGTTTTCCGAATGGACGGTAGAATCAATTAATTATTATCTATCTATATAAAAGAGAAAGTATGTATGTATGTTCCTTATAGACTCCGAAACGGCTGGACCGATTTTAATGAAATTTTCAGAGAATCTTTAGATTGACCCAGTGGATTTTGACGTTCAAAAGTGCCGCTTGATGGCTTAATTTAATAAAGAAATTTTGATTTGATTTGGATAATCCTGTAAAGTTTGGTGGCGATTTCATTAGAAAGGCAAATAATGCCAAGTTGGTTTCAGACAAAAGAAAAAAACAGTGGATAGGTAGGTAGGTAGGTAGAGTAGGTGGGTAGGAAGGGTTGGATTTCCCCCGCTGGGTTCCAGTATTGTCGAGGCGGGGGACACCGAGGAGGGTCCGGTGACGGATAGGCGTGGCGGGTTCGCGGTGAGTGAGTGTCCATGTTCCCGCCATAAGCGGCACAGAACGGCACCGTGGAGTTTTAGTGGGTTGGCTTCCCACATAAATTAGGTAGGGTAGGATACCTATCCTACCCTACCTAGTAGGTTTGTAGGTAGGGTAGAGTAGGTAGCTAGGTATGGTAGGTGGGTAGGTTGTGTAGGGTAGGTAGTGTAGGTAGTGGGTGGGGTAGGGTAGGTACTTAGGTAGCCAGCCAGGTGACGGGGGCGACTTCGCGGGGGACAGCTAGTGCAGAATAAACCTGCTTATTCTATCAGATTTCGGATTTTCATTACACTGTGTGGATCAATCAATGCTTGTTGGTCTAAGAATAAAGCCTCCATTGTAACTATCAACCCGAAAAAACGTAACTTGCAATTAATTGCAAGATTTTCACAATTGGATTTTGTTTACGGTAAGAAGCTTTTTGGCTAAAAATTTGTCGACCATTCTACGTAGGACGTGTTGCACGTTAGCTGCACGTTTCATAATTAAGTTTATCAGCCACGCACTCGTGCGTTACATGGCCTGGGAAGCAGTGGGTGCTACCGCCTACACTTTCACACAAAGCGAAGCTAAGCACACGTGCGTAGCTTAGCCGTGGGTTGCTGTGGAGCATCGCCTTTAGCTAAGTCTTTAAATGACGTGATGTTGTATTCATCGAAACTGGAAAATTAAAATTGTTTTTCTTCTAATACAACTGCGGCCTTGGAGATTACTAATTTTTCTTGGCGTTTTTAATGAACAGAATCTTTTATCTTGTCATTCAGTTTTGATAAAAAAAAAAAGTTTTTATTCATCTGATTTCCTAATAATAAATTACATAACCTTTTATAAATCACGACAATTCTCATGCATTGCAAAAAGTGTGTTCCAGTTTGCTCATCTCGCCTCTTCCTCAATTAATACTTGGCTAGTTCCCATTAATCTTTCACAACATCGCTTATCCTTTCTTTACCCATCATTCTATCGCAAATAATATTTGCAGCTGTGATGATGATGTGTGATGTGATCTTAGACTGATTATGTTTGTAGAAGTTTGAGGCTAAATAATACACAGCCGCACGGGTCGATCTTCAAGGTTAAGCAACGCTGGCCGAGGTTGGTCCGTGGATGGGTGACCATCTGTAATATCGAGATTCCTCCGAGCCTTCTAAAGTGTCAATGTTACTTACAGACATTTATATCATGTCATTACAGTAACGTCGCCATGAGGAAATAAAGATGTTAAAACAACGGTTGTATTATACTGCCAATAGTGTGAGGAATGATAGATGCATCATAGAATGTTTCATTTATCACGTGGTGACAACTTCATGATGAAGAAAAAAACAACTGTCGCTCGTACAGCAGTGTTTTAACTAGTTTTATGTTTGCCCATATAGGTACCTATTCGTAAAGCGTTTGCAATTCCGGAGACTGATGGTTTACGGTAGATAACTATAATGTTAAAAACTTTTCCATCAACCCTCTGACGCTACGCCTCTTCCACTGATGAATAATACGCGTGAATGTGGATACTCCGCTATTGATGAACCGTTCCATAGCTACCATGTGAACATACGTCGCATACTCGATCACCAAACCGTAGTTACAGTAATCCCAAATTTTTCGTTTTCAGGTCTGAAGTTGGCTACGAACGGCTACGCAGTAGTAAATCTCATACTAAAATACCAGTGCGCCATACTATGCGCATCGGAAAGCCTACGTTCAACCCCGGCTAAAGATTGGGCATTACTGTAGGTACTGCGGCAATGACACACTATCACAGTCGGTACGGCGTTCAGCATCAAGCATATCACTAAGGCTAGAAGAAAGTTTCCATATTTGGAAAATAGAGACAGTGCAAATGTTTATTTGATACGTGGACCTACCTTGAAATCATCTCAGAAGTAGGCCAGTCCTCGACCACTCCATATCGCTCGTCGATGGCGCAGATGGTGAGGCCGAAGAGGAAGCCCATGACGAGAGACAAGAACAGGCCTAGGAACTCGTTCTTGACGCCTATGAGTTGGAGGGAGCGATCTCTCACAGCTGTGCCTAGGGTGCCTGCTGTGATTGGACCCTGGAAAACATTGTTTTTAGATGAAATATTTAGCACTTGGAAAAGTGTTGCGAGATTTTTGTATACGATGGTATGTAAGCAGTCACTCATCTTTGTAATGAATTTAACCGCATTAAGTAAAGTGACAATTCATTTACTAAAGTGTCGGTTGGAAGTTGTCGCTGAAGTCTAGACTTTGATAGAGATAATTTATCCTTTCCTTCTCTGCTTTTGCCATACTGATGGATGTTTATACTACTTGATGGTCTACCTAAATACATAGGTACTTACAGCCTAAGTTCGTTTTTTATTTACACTTACCATAAGCGGCGAAATAAGCATGCTAGCCACTAGAATGACAGTCGAGTTCTCGACCAGTCCAATAGCGGCCACGAATGCGGCGACCAGCAGCAGGAACACCCAATCAAAGGTGAGTGCTGCGTCTGCCCTTACGTCATGTAGAACTTGTGCCAGGTTCGTGCGCGCTCGCACCGAGGACGAGAAGCGAGACCAGGCTGTTTTTGATTCGCCACTGGAAATAAGGATTGGAACTGCTTGAACATTGTAGATAAATAAACGTGATTATGTTACGATATGCCCCGTGGTATTGGCTGTAGTTTTAGCATTCTCATTTCAGTTACAGGTCTGATTTTTGTAAATAAGATACATTTGAGTCTGCTTTCTAAATCATGACACATCAAAAGTACTAGCTTGGAAAATATTATCTTGATCTTAAACTTACATTAAAGATAAATAAGATAAATAAAATAGTCTACAATTGAATCGCTCTGCCTATTCAATTTAACTGTTATATAAGAATTCTCATATAAATCTTCTTTATCGCAGTTAAAGACATAGTAGTGGGCGATCTTCAGTTGACATAATGTTGCCATTGCTTTATGGTATCTAAAGACGAAAATAATAATCGGTTCAACAAATAACTTTCATGGTAAACAATGAATGGCTCACGTTTTTGTACACATTCTTAACAGTACATTAGGCAAAGGCTTTCTTGCATGATTGTGATATGCATATTTTCAATTTACTGTTATATATTTTGTTTCGGTATTACACTTAGTGATGGGCACTCCTTATCTTTTGGTGTGTCTTTTAATAAATCAGGCAATTTGACAAAGTATTTACTGTTCTATTTTAGCTGGTTAAAGTGATTAACAAGGGATCAATTAATTACTTATCCAATTTAATCGTAGTTTTTAATTAACTTCGGTCATTACCGACCACTTGCGCAAAGTCAAGATCAATTGCTTGATTACAATAAATTAAACATTTTGAAGAGGAAGATTGGTAGGCACCTACGTGGTTGGTTAATTTTAGAACAAGACTTCTACGTGGGTTGCCTGAAACAATGAATCAATGAATGGAAAGAATATACCTAACCTGCTGTTGAATACAAATACTTATTTCAGATGGAGCGACTCAAATATTGTCACGATTACAATGAGCAATGAAAATAATTATTATATTATAAATTATACTCTGGTAAATATTCTTGTTCTATCTGATCTCAACAAAATTTTACACAGCGTGTTATTATTCTAAAAACCTTTTCACGCCGTGTTTATCAGCAGAGAGGTTCAGATTAACCGCTAGCACGGGGTCTCATTGCAAAGAAAGAAAATTTGGTTCAAATAAAACTCACTAGATGGCGCGACATGTACACACAATTCAAAAGAATTGTGTGTAAAATTAACATTTTCTGGAATTGAACATTAAAATTGTATGTTCTTGTTTAATCAACTCTCCTAAGTACAGAATTGTGGAATATTGGGCTCTTAATTAACATTTCATAGATTATTTGAACGGATCATTTAAAATTGAAGCCAATAGATGGCGCATTTTTTTTCTGAGGCATTCCGCTCTACTGTTAAAATTTGCATTGTAACATATTTTGGTGCAAAAAAACTGTAAAAAAGTGCAAAAAATACTATAAAACGAACCTTCACTGTATTTAAAGAACAAAATATTCACGAACCTAGTAAACCCTTTTACTTGCAATTCGCTGCTAACACCATATATTGCCGTGAAACGGGATCGAACGCGAATGATGTACTTACAAAAATAACAAGATTAATCAGATGAAAAACGCTAGTTACGTCGGCACGGTTTCTTTGTATGGGATGAGATATCTGTATGCTAGTATTATATTATCTGTGCCGCTAGGTACTTACTCTTCATGTCTCGAGCTTGATACTCCTGATTCGGAGTCAGGTGGGCTAAGATCATCATTGGACTTGTAGAACAAGGCACAAGGCAACACGCTTACTGAAGACTGGTGCTTCGCTCCGATGCCGAAGGTCCTCAGTACTTGTAACAGCTCCTCACTTAGATTTCCAGACTCAAGGGAAAAAATTACCTGCAAAAAACTTATATATTAACCTACATGCAAAAAATCAACCTGCCTTGATTTAAAAAGGGGTAATCACATCGTTATGTAATATTGTTGGAACTGCACAATATTCACATACGCACACGCCACTTTGTCCTCACATTTCTCCGAAACTACTTATTGGATCGGAATCATTCTTTTTTTGTTAGATTGAGTATCTCTCAACTTAGGAAAAACTGTAAGTTTCATCAAAATCGGTCTCGTAGTTTTTAAGATATGGAGCATACAACCGAACTCCTTAACGACAAACAGCACGAATGTGTAAATTGAATTATTATGTTTATTTTGTAAATTCTTTAGGTACCTTACTATAGAACTTGCTCAGTTTTAGTGATGGTGTGCTAAAACTAAGAGAGAAAAGATAAACTTTTTCAGAAAAAAATTAACCGACTTTAAAAGCAAAACACAAAAAAGTGCAAAATAACTTTCGTTGCGGCAAGCGGCAGGTGGTGTCTTTGGTACCTCTTGTATTTATCATCTTTCAACACCGACTTCCAAAACAAAAGAAATTTTGCACTTTTAAGTGTTTTGCTTTGGAAGTCGGTTAATTTTTTTTGTTAAAAAGTTTTTTTCCCAACTATGTTACTGTTAGACTGAATATGTTACATGGATCGGCTGTCTATTTAACTGAAGGCGAGTTAGTGTCATAATGTAACATAAGTGTCTTGATTGGTATGATGATACAAATGATCAGAAAAAAAAGGTGGCTGAGACAGGGTGCGGACGCTGAGGCACGGGTGTTGTGGTGCAACTTGGCAGAGGCCTATGTCTAGCAATAGACTGCAATAGACTGAGTTGATTGATATATAGGTACACACATCTCATCACATCATCATTCTATTAATGTGCCCACTGCTGGGACACAGGCCTCCTCTCTGTGTGAGGGAATGGGCCGTTATCCACTACGGGCCCAGTGCGGGTTGGTGGATGTCGCATATCTTCGAATTTTTGGTTCTAGGACATGCCGGTTTCCTCACGATGTTTTCCTTCACCGTTTTGAAAGCAGTGGTGGAAAAACTTATACAAAGTAAAGCGCCTGCCTGGGCTCGAACCCAAGACCTACAACTTGTAAGTCGCGGCCGATACCACTGGGCCACCACTGCTCGTGAGATATATACTGCTAGTGAGATTTATAACCCTTCCTCTCTGCCGTTGTCAGTTAAAAATAAATGGACTGCGAGTTATAGATAATATAGAGCAGATTATGTCTAGCCTAACATTTTTTCTACGGCTAATTAGTTTTTAACGAGATCACTTAGGTAATTGGATTTTGGACTTTTGCCACTTTATCTTATTGCGGGCTTAATTACAACCTATCCATTAGAACAAGACCGAGTTTTGAGTACATTGGATTTTATGCCTTAATATTTGAAATTTAAAGAGAAGCTATATATGAATGACTAGACATAATAGACTATTTTCCATAAGCGAGATTTCTTCGCTAGATGTGTCTGTGCTGGAACATCGAGAGTTCGGCAGCCTTATTTCGCAAGTGAATTCGCACTTGCGCAATATCGCATAATCGCAAGGCGAAGGGTTTTACCGCTATCAAATGACAAATAACATGCGAGATGAATGACGCGATGTGGATTTCCGTCTGTGTGATTGGTCGATTGATAGTGGTCAAACTCTTTGCGTTGCCGTATTCACTTACGCAATAAGGCTGCCGAACTCTCGATGGTCCAGCACAGACACATCTGGTGAAGAATTAAGAAGAGAGTCGATTCCAAATAATCAGATAAGTTTAGTCAAAGAGAGAAGATTAACCTTTTCTAACAGACTTTCGAAAAAGGAGGAGGTTCTATGTTCGACTTCTTGTATGTTTTTTTTATGTATGTTCACCGATATCTCCGTCAATTATGGACCGATTTTGAATATTTTTTTTTTGAAAGAGTACGTTCCGAAATTGGTCCCATTTTAATTTGGTGAAGATCTGATGAAGAACTTCGAAGATATACAACAGAACTCTTCAATAAATAACGGCAAATCTCTCGGGACTGCTGCAATCGCATGTCTGTTTATTGTTTATACCATTTCATAACATAACATCACGCCAGTATGCTCTTAAGGGGTAAGCAGATCTCTCATTTGATCGGCTTTATTCAAGTTTCATGATATTCGGGTAATCTATTCTGGCGTTATAGGAAACTTACTAAACAATTTGACTATTAGGTAGGTACAACAAAAAAGTGAGAAATAAAAAAAACTTTTTTACAAAAAAATACTACCGACTTCCAAATAAGATAACTACAAAGTGAAAAATAACTTTGTTTTTGGAAGTCGGTGTCCATAACGCAAAAAAATGGTGCCTACGAAAGACACCGCCTTCCAAAAATTAAGTTATTTTTCACTTTGTAGTTATCTCATTTGACTTCCAAATGAGATAACTACAAAGTGAAAAATAACTATAACGGTAGTATTTTTTTGTAAAAAAGTGTTTTTATTCCGAGATAATTTTCTACGTTAGTCCAGTAGGAGGAAAATATCAATGTCCCATATAAGGATCCTGAGGAAAATGCAATAGCAATATTTCTAAAACAAATATACACGGCGAATTAGGGAAGCGTATTTACGCTACCAGGTTTTACAGCAGGTATTTGCTTCCAAGTACGTACACCAGCGAATACCAGACTGTATCAAACATTTCTTTCCGCTAGCAATTAAGAAATTAATATTAACAATTTAATCTCACTTTGGATATCAATAGGTCATAAGCTAGTTTGGTTAGTTCTATTGTGTACTTGTATGGGTAGAAACAAAGCAGGTGGGTACCCATTCTTAATTTTGATGTACTTTGAATGACTGCCGCGTCCATAACGTGCAGTTATGACTGATGTCTGAGATCCTTATCTGTCTAATAGGTCCTACGCGATATAAGCATGTTTGTATGAATGTAAGGAAAAGATGACGTCATGCTATATTTGGGTCACTTTTATATTATTCTGTTGGTTTTAGGAATGTTGTCACTGATACCTACATAGATAGCCCTTTGTATGTACTCGTAGGCTTTGTTAAAGAATTAACAACCATTTCAAATTGACTTTCTTTAATAGGCACAATGTCTCCACTAATTAGGAATGATTTATTGTAGTTTTCGCATTCGAAGCGACTCTTCTTCGTTTTGCATGAGAAGCCAAAGAAAATCATAGAAAAGAAAAGCACCTTTTTCTGTATTTAGGTACACTTTCATGTTAAATATCTACCACGTTCTCGCTACAACAGCTAATAGTAGGTCCCACAAACCTGCCAAAATTTGTCATCCTTCGTTGAGCTCCATGCTGCATTTTTTATGTCCAACCGCTCCACGATTTCTGACAGGATCTGAGAGCAACACATTAATTATATTTATAATTCAGAAAAGAGTTAAAATATAAGCTCGGCGCTTGCCGACTTATTGGCCACCACGAGACAATAAATTCTGAGGATAAACTGACATAACATTTGAAACTGACACTACAGTAGGGAAGCAGATGTCGGCAATAAATTTTCAACCTTAAGAATTGAGCTTAAGGTTACACTAGTCGAAATTTCTTCCATACAAACGTAGTCTAGGGATTATTCCACTGTTTGACAATGTACGTTCAAAATAAAAAGTGATATCAATTTGTCTCATCATTATCTAGCCCTGTATGGAAACAAAAAAGTGAAAAAAGTAAATATTTGAAAGTTATGAGCGTCGAAACTTCCACATTTCGACACTACTTTTAACGCATTTTTGGGCGCGAATAAATACCATAAGAAGACGGAAAATTGAAAAACAGCCACCATACAGGGATAGATTAGTAGTTGAACAATGCAAATAATTTTATTTTGAACAGATACGTTTAGTCATTTTTTCACGATATCCAGACTCCCAAAGGTCTGATTATAAAATTTCGCGCGCTCGGTTTCGTCCTAAATCATTATCCATTTCGCTGCAAATTTGCAAAAGTGTGTACGCGAACTAGCTTCCTACTGCTCATCACAGCATCAATCTCTTCCGCACGTGTTGTCGGTAGATATAAACTGCATTTTAACCCCGCGCACAAAATAGTTCGTGCCGTTGACTAGTGTAACCTTAAGAATGAAAATAAGTTATGTAATAACGTGATCTCTTCAGCAGTCACCAGTATAAGCTATAGTAAATCACACTATGACACTAATATTATAAAGGCGAATTTGGCACACAGATAGAATATAGTCAGGAATAGCACTTAGGATACTTTTTATCCCAGAAATATCACACTAAAATAATAAGGGCGAAAGTTTGTGAGTGTGTGTGTTTTTGTATGTTTGATACTTCTTCCCGCTCAAACGGCAGAGTCAGATAATTTTCTTTTTTTACGCGGGCGAAGCCGCTGGCAGAAGCTAGTTTTTTATTATATAAACATTACCTTACAATTCAGAGATGTTATTACAACTATTGCTAGTTATTCTGATGACGCAAGTGTTTGGTTGTACCTACTTGTAAGTGGCCATTTTATTTTCTCGGTAGGTAAGTATAGTAAACATCTTTCATGTTGTGGAAATAGCTACGATTAAGTAACGATTACAATGGTCACTACGTACAAATGTAATAATAATAAAAAAAGTGTTGAATAAAGGAAATAATAATAATAATAATAAATGTTTATTGGTGCAAAAAAAGGTTACATTACAGTTTGCATACACGTACAGTCAACTATATTGCAAGAAGCCCATTGTAACCATTTTGAATAATGAACCCTGCCTCTCAAACTAGGGGAAACCTGTATCTTGAGAGACAGTAAAATAAATACGGACTAATAACATATCATTTTATCAGAGAAGCCCAGGATTCAGAATAACTAGCGTCTTACATAACAAAGACGACTTACAGGGCAGACGTGGGTAGAAACACTAGGTGGGAAGCCCTTTTTTTTTAATGCCCTATTGGGACATTTTTTTTTAAATCTTTTATTTATGGGCTTTTAGTCACAATTAAGACTATGCCAGCTCCATCATAACCTAAGCTTATACACATATATAAATATACACTTATTCTATCTTATCTATTATTTTATAAACTACTACAAGTAAAAATTAAAAATTTCCAAAGCCCCCGGCATTTTTTTTTATTTTATCCTTTTTAAACAAACTCTCAAAGTCTTTTTAATCTGTTGTCTGTTCACCTGAGGACCTTATGACTGCGTCAGCGGAGGGCGTTGCCGTGGCTGAATTCTGGGCCAGGCAAGGCATTTAACAAAAAAGAGTGTTTGTCATCAACACGCTAAGAAGAAGAACAAAATAATTTATGTAGTAGTAGACACGCTTCGATCAACAATCTACCGAACACGTAATTATGACACGATATCTTGCGAAAATACTCCGTTTCAAACAGAAAACAGCCCATAACTTTTGAACGGCTAAACCGATTTTCACCAAACATAGCTAAGAACACTCTCGACAGAGTCACCTTTCAAAAAAAAAAACTAAATCAAAATCGGTTCATCCGTTTAGGCACTATGATGCCACAGACAGACAGACAGAAGTAACACATGTCAAACTAAACACCCCTCTTTTTTTTTCGTCGGGGGTTAAAAATGGCTGCTTCCGACAGAGGCGCTACCAGGATACTTTGGAAAGTTCCTAAATCTATTAATTATTAATTTAAAAATAATATTAAATCGATTCATCAGAGCCTCTCTCCCAGCTCTGGTCCTGACACATTCCACCAACAAGTGGTTTACGTCCTCCACAACACCACACTCAGGGTACAGTTAGGTACAGTTAGGATTGGGTTTTATTCTCATAAGATGCCTAAACTTCTTGCAAGGAATGTGTCCAGACCGGAGTCTGTGAGATTTTATGACAATTTTCCTATTAAGTACACTGTTGGCAAACCAGGGATTTATTCCATTCTAATACCAAAAACTAATACCACTGGTATTTGTTTCAACTCATAAATATTTTTTATATCGAACGGATACCACTCTTTAAATATTAAATTTAATGTGCGAACGAATACCAACAACTTGAATTTGGTACAGTCAGCACAGTCAAACCTAATCAAATGAATAGGTTTTCTGATATTTTTATGTAATCGTAATATAATACTAACTATTGTTTTACTAATTGGACAGTGAACCTGTTAATATAAAATAAGAGTTGATTTTCTGAGATATTTTGTATTTTTTTGACTGTAAGTAAATTGTTCTTCTTGTTTTGATGTAGTTGCAAAAAAATATTATTCAGGTACAAGGAATTTTATGATTGAACTAGACGTTTGCTTACTTAAGTTTATTATTTTGGATTTTACTGTTTTTTTTTCAATTACATACAAAGCATTTTTATTGACTGTACCTTATATCTTTGTACTTGTTTTGGTATTCGTTTATACCATGGTATCAGAGGCCTTAGTGCGAGTATTTTAACCGACTTTCGAAAAAGGAGGAGGTTTTATGTTCGACTTCTTGTATGTTTTTTTTTATACACGCTCAATCGCGTTAACGTAAACTACAATTTGTATTGAAACTGGATAAGCGCCGTCTGGTGACGGCAAGGCAAAACCTCTTTTTTTGTATACATTTTGACATAAGAGATCGTTTACGATATCACGAGTGAGTACGTTAAAAAACTCGCACTAAGCACACTGTTCGGAATACAAAAGAAATATGATTTTAAACAAATACCAGTGGTATTAGTTTTTGGTATTAGTACGGCATAAATCGGGCACACGAGCGAGGGGGTTCACTTTGAATCGTTCTATACCAGATTCCTTTTTCTAGCGATCTTTCCAATAGTTTTGGCATGACTTGACTTAATGTCCTATGTCCCCTGGATGGGGCAGAGGGCGTCCACAGTAGTTCTCCATCGCGATCGGTCTTGAGCTTCACGCTTCACCTCGCTCCACGTCATACCGATGCTCGTCGCTTCCGCCAACACGGTGCGACGTCAGGTTTGACGGGGACGGCCACGTTTTCTTTTTCCTTGGGGATTCCAATCCAGCGCTTGCTTCGGTATATGACAAGAATCCCTTCGCAGCGTGTGGCCAATCCAACTCCATTTGCGACGCTTGATCTGGCAGTCGATCGGGCTCTCGTGGCAATGCTCCAACAGCTCTACGTTGGTGATGGTCTCGGGCCAGTAAATGCGGAGTATGCGACGAAGACAGCGGTTGACGACGATTTGGATCTGGCGTGAGATGTCTTTTGTGACCTTCCACGTTTCACTCCCGTAAAGCAGCACGGATTTGGCATTTGACCCGAAGAGAGAGTTTTGGAATACAGTCTTAAATTTAGTTAAAATTTCGAAATAATTTGGAATGACATTGATTTCGATACCATCTGATACAGCTTTTCTTGCTAAGCGGTCCGCTTCCTCATTTCCCGGTAAGCCAACATGTCACGGAACCCATTGCAAAACCAACTTAACATTACTACATACTCGTATAAAGTGATAAATTTGCTTAAGTATGGAGTAGGTAGGCTATCGAAACAGTGACCAGAGGCGCATCGAGCCAGATGTTGGAGAGCACTCATAACACGAAAATAACACATTTACCACTTCCGATATTTCGGAGATATACAAGAGCTTCTGATATCGTAACAAGCTCCGACCGTCATGATACATATTTGACTTACAGATATTTTAAATATACCAGTAACTTTGTGTTTTGAGTCGTAAAAGGCGGCACCAAGATCATTATTTGTTTTCGATCCATCTGTATACAATTTAAGCCAGCCGTTATATTTATTATGCAAGTCCTCCAATACAATAGTTTTTGATATGTTGTTATCGTACGATTTCTTAGGTAATTTTACACTATCAATCTGATCTTAAATTACGTTTTCTACATTTATATTGGTATCCATGTATCTAGGCCAAACATTTCTAATGAATAACTAGAGGATATTGATTCCTCTTTAATTTCGATACACCATATATTGCAGCTAATATTGTTTTTTTTATTATTTCGCCTATAACTGTTGGTAGTTTAATTACTTAATGAGTTTAGTAGTACATTTGTCAAATTGTTATCAAAAGATTTAGCTTTCAAGCAATATTTTATGGCCAAATATTTTCTATATTATTATTCTATAAGTTTAAAAAAACATTCACAAACAAGATAAGATAAAAGAGATAAGATTAAAAACAGTTTTTCTCGAATAGGTTTTTTTTCAAGAACACGAAAATAAAAATATGGTAAGGCGGTTATCGTATATGTGTTGATATTATTATTTTTTTTAGTTTATTAAGAAAATGTTTTTTATAACATAAATGTCTTAAAATAATTGGCAACACCCACTGAAGTTTACCATTTACGGACGGGGATTTTCCTAATTAGAATAAAAAGATGATTCTGATTGTAAAAAATTAAGTACCTATTTTCTAAGTTCATAATAATATTGATTTAAATTTAAACGTAATTTGACTTTAATTAAAAACAAAACAACCAAATTCAGTTATTCACTTTTTTCTGAAAAAAAAACTAATTGTAAAAAAAACGACGGTGTCAAGTTTTATTTTTCATGTTTTTTATCAAGATTGTGAAAAAAAAAACATTACTTTTTTTCCAATATACATCTCTAAAGAGGAGTGTGTAAGGATCTAAACAGGTGTCGTTCTATAGTTCCTGCCTAATTCCATGAGAAAAAGATCTTCGAGTTTATCTAACAAAACACGTTTTTAGAAAAGCAATCTTGAGGTAAGACTCACCGTTGCTAACAAACATACATTTTGCGACAAAATATCGAAAAACACAAGTTTGTTTTCTTTTAATTCCAAGTGGCTAAGCAATAAAACTATCCGTGCGTTCACCATTGGCAAAAACATTGGCCGATAAGTAATTGTAAGTGATTACTTAAAGCGACAGTTGTGTATTTCGTAAACGAAAATAAGGAAAATATCTCGTTTTTATGAAAGAGGCTGTATGCTTGAAAGACATGGAAGGGCTTAGTGAAAAATTTTCTAAACGTAAGGTAATCTATGGTCCGGAAGAAAGACAGACGAAGAACATATGAAACCTGGTACAAAATGTTACTCTTTTTTAGGGTAAGACGATCTAGATCGTCAATGTGGCGACGCTTGGGGACGGCCTAGGTCCACCAGTGGACGTCTTCGTAGATATGGCTAATCTAGCTAAGATGCTTGTTGAGAGGATGTGAATATGCCTGCCATTGAACTTCTTGTTACCGTTTCAGACCGATAGTCTGAGTTTGTAGTATATCAATGCACTGTCCTATTTTCTGGTTAGTATTCAGGATGATAAATTAATGAGCCAGATTCCTGAAAAAACGACCAATAATAAGTACAAGAAAATGTTTATGGTATTTTGGCTAGCTAAAACTTATTATATCTACTAAATGTACACCTAATATATGTATCTAACAGTAGCAACGGTTTGTGTAGGTATATTCATTAAAAATTAGTTGACCCGACAGATATTCTGCATTTATAGAAAAAACACAAAAAAAAAAAACATTTTTTTTCCGTATTTTCAGATTTTCTGTCAATTACTCCATTTTCTTATTCCCTAAAGGAAAGTAAGTAAATGTGGGCTACTGCTTTAATATGGGCTAGAGTAATTCCAATTGTTCGGGGCCCCCTTTATCTGTATGGGAGTGCACCTTAAAAACATTTTTTGACAATTCGTATGGCTTTGGGTGAACATGATGCTTATATACTGTGAAAACTTTGACAGACGACGGACAGAGAGACGGTCACCGTCCGTGCTCGTTTTCAGCGCTCCGTTTGGACGCTTCGAGTACGGATCCCTAAAAGTGATAAACATGTATGAGAATATCAAACGTTATCGAAATGTCACTCCCTTATATTTTAGAATTTCGACCTATCGCCATCGCTTACTTCGAATGACAGTTGTCTAGAGCCGCAGGCCTTTCCAAGTGATGCGCTTTACCTACAAATAGTGTACCTACGTATAGTTTTAATTTAGACAGAAGATAGATAAAAAATAGTTATAAAAAATATTTTTTTAAACAAGCTTCTTTCGTATTCTTCTCAGCAAACCCTTTCATTTGATACCCATATTATGGCAGTACACAAAAAAAATATTCTACCGCCATCTCGGACCGTCCGCCATATTGGATTTAGAATGACGTCACTTAGCTAACCATACCAAAGACCTTATACTTCTTACTACTGGTTCAAAGACCTTATACGTAGTAAAAAGTATAAGGTCTTTGAACCATGCATTGACAATTTGTCATCCAAACTAAACGTGTATGCAAAATTTCATCTTAATCGGTGGAGGATAACTGCTTTAAAATTCAGTTGCATGATTTGAACCGAATACACTTACATACATACATACATTGCAAGTTAAATAAAAGCTTGTAAAAATAAATAAGCCGCAGAACTAGTTACTACGGCCTATTTATTTATTATACTCGTATTTAGTTGTTTACTAATTTGCATCTATTAAAGTGTCACGCGGACAATTTCAAAATATTATGATAATGATTTAGTATTGTCTAAACAGTCCATTGATTGTCAATTTAGAACAATAGTAATGAATGAATGCTCGGAAATGTGATCGGTAGACCGCCATTATCCGCAGACAGCTGTTTGCAGGGCCTAGGAAGTGCTGAAATGTCTCTGGTATGACGACACATACCGGAGACATTTCAGCACTTTTTTGTCGGCTATCTATTGTCATTTCCTTTGTATTGCAATTTTTTCGTATTGTCGCCAGGTGGGTTAGCAAATTGCGTGTTGGCTGCTGGAATTTGGCTTCTGTCTACACGGTACTAATCCATAGCAATACTAAGCCATTCTCTATCTATCTGTCTGTTTGTTACTGTTTCACGTTTTGAAGGCAGCACGGAATTTTTTGAAAATTGGCATACGGGTAGACCATGTCCGACTTAAGATACTTTTCATTCCGGTATACACTTTTTCTTTTTTTTTCTCGCTGGCGAAGCCGCTGGCAGAAGCGATAGTGTTATATCATGGGGCCCCAGCGCCAACAAAGAAAATTTGGTTCAAATAAATGTCACTAGATGGCGCGATATGCATTGATTTGTTATTGAATTGTGTGTAAAATTAACATTTTCAAGAATTGATCATAAAAATTGTATGTTCTTTTTTAATCAACTCTCCTAAGCACAAAATTATGGAAATTGGGCTCTTGATTCACATTTCAAAGATTATTTAAACGGATCATTTAAAATTGAGACCAATAGATGGCGCGGTTTTGAATTTCTGAAGCATGCCACCGAATTTTTTTAATTTCTATTGTTTCACGTTTTGGTACACTGAAACTGTAAAAACGTGCAAATTAATACTGTAAAACAAATCGTCACTGTATTTAAAGAAAAATGTTCACGAACCGAGAAAGCCCTTTTACTTGCAAGTCGCTGCTAACACTATCTATAGCCGTGGAACGGAACCGAACGCGATCGGCTTAAGTGGACTGATCGTTTTTTTATTTTACTTCTGAGATAATGAACTGAATGTGAATTGTACTTATTTTTATTTTACTACAGTGAGAAGATTGTAGAAATGCCAATCTTCTCACTTTTGCGAATTTGGCACACAGATAGAATATAGTCAGGAATAGCACTTAGGATACTTTTTATCCCAGAAATATCACACTAAAATAATAAGGGCGAAAGTTTGTGAGTGTGTGTGTTTTTGTATGTTTGATACTTCTTCCCGCTCAAACGGCTGGACGGATCTGGATGAAATTTGGCACAGAGATAGATTATATAGTCAGATAATTTTCTTTTTTTACGCGGGCGAAGCCGCTGGCAGAAGCTAGTTTTTTATTATATAAACATTACCTTACAATTCAGAGATGTTATTACAACTATTGCTAGTTATTCTGATGACGCTAGTGTTTGGTTGTACCTACTTGTAAGTGGCCATTTTATTTTCTCGGTAGGTAAGTATAGTAAACATCTTTCATGTTGTGGAAATAGCTACGATTAAGTAACGATTACAATGGTCACTTCGTATAAATGTAATACGGACTAATAACATATAATTTTATCAGAGAAGCCCAGGATTCGGAATAACTTGGGTTTTACATAACAAAGACAACTTACAGGGCAGACGTGAGTAGAAACACTAGGTGGGACGCCCTAGGAGGACATTTTTTTTTTAATCTTTTGTTTATTGGCTTTTAGTCACAATTAAGACCATGCCAGCCCCATCATAACCTATGCTTATACACATACATAAAGATAAACTTATTCTAACTTATCTATTATTTTATAAACTAAAATGGCTAATTCCGACAGAGGCGTTAACAGGATACTTTGGAAAATTCCTAAATCTATTAAATCTATTCATCAGAGCCTCTCTCCCAGCTCTGGTCCTGACACAACAACAAGAACAACAAGTGGTATACGTCCTCCACAACACCACACACGGTACAGTTTAGGTTGGGTTTTATTCTCATAAGATGCCTAAACTTATTGCAAGAAATATTATGAGTCCAGACCGGAGTCTGTGGGCTTTTATTTAAGAGGAAACGGGGGCAGAGAGCGCCGACTGAATTTCCTTAGTAATAAGTCATAATTCTAGGTTTGGCTCTCGTCTCTTTCCTCCTCCAATATTGGACCAATTTAAAAGATATTCCGTAAACTGAAAATTAAAGATATATACTATGTCCCTGTTTTCCTTTTTTATGATACATTATCTTTAGAAGGACTAGAGCCCTCAAAAAATGCTCAAAATTGCGCTGTTAACAGTGGCTTAGAGTACAAATTTGACAAATATAAATGAAAAAAGAAAAACATAGGGACATAATATATATCTTACTTTACCAGTTTATGGAATATCTTTTAAATTGGTCCAATATTGGAGGAGGAAAGAGACGAGAACCAAACCTCGAGTAGTGACTTTTTACTACGGAAATTCAGTCGGCGCTCTCTGCCCATATTTCCTCTTAAGTACACTGTTGACAAACCAGGGAACACGAGGGGGTTCACTGTGAATGGTTCTATACCAGATTCCTTTTTCTAGCGATCTTTCATTAAAATACTCTTTCCAATAGTTTTGGCATACAGTCTTAAATTTAGTTAAAATTTCGTAATAACTTGGAATGACATTGATTTCGATACCATCTGATACTGCTTTTCTTGCTAAGTGGTCCGCTTCCTCTTTCCCAGTAAGCCAACATGTGACGGAACCCATTGCAAAACCAACTTAACATTACTAAATATGAAGTGATTTGCTTAAGGCGATATATTCGCCCCAATGTTAACGCAGTACTGGCCGTGCGCCTTTTGAACAGTTTTGTTTGTAAAATATTATTTGATTTACATATGCTATGTTAGTTATGAAGAAATTCCAGCCATCAATTTCTCTGTGTATAAATATTTATTTATTTTACGAAAAAACCATGTGTTAAATAATATACATGAAACAATAATATATATGTGTAATGTATTTAGGGGGATAGAATGAAACCAGGCGTTCTGCGACACGACTATATTTGAACTGAACATTACATGCAGATCTTAACCTACCTACATAAATCAATATTATATATAACTACCTACATTACACTCCTCCCTGTTAAATTAAGGACCACCATATGAAAACTTAATTAACATAGGTACATTACATAATAATCTAAACCTTATAATTAATAGTCTTATGTCTACATTGTCTAAGCGCGCGCTGTGGAGAATGTATCACTTGAGGCAAGGCGACCGGAGCTTCTGTTGCAGCTTGTGTATCGAACGCTGTATCATTTAAGGGCTGCTGGGCAGGCGCCGCTGGCAGCTCGCTCGACTCCCGTTCCGGTGACCTCTCCGACTGAGGTGGTGTACCACTCCCACCAGTGTCCCTTGCCGCTGACCCCTGAGAATCTGTGTCTGACCGCTCTATAGTGCTAGGGCCACTGGATACCAAGGATGGCCTTCCTCCTGTTCTCCTACGTAACTGATCAATGTGCCTGTGCACCGTTTCCCCACTTTGACCTTTGATCCGGTAGTTGCTAGGTCCTAGACATTCCACGATTTGACCGGGAACCCATCTCTCGCCTTTTAGGAATTGTCGATACCATATATCCGTCCCTTCTCCCCCTATACTCCTGTTCGCCCCACCTATCGCTTCCACCTGTCGTTGTTGAGCTAAGTGCACCTTGTTTTGTCTATCTGGTTTGATAATGTCTAGCTTAGTTCGTAGGCGTCTACCTACAAATATTGTAGCTGGGCTTTCCCCTGTTGTAGCATGTTCTACGTTTCTATAATACATTAGAAATGTCCATATTGCCCTATCTATGTTTTGTTTTCCTAATATTGCCTTTTTTATTACCCTTTTTACAAGCCTAACTGCATTTTCCGCTAATCCATTTGATGAAGGATGGTAAGGGGCTGTAAAAATGTGTTCTATTCCATTGGCTTTTGTAAAATCTTGAAACTCCCTTGATGTAAACTGAGTACCGTTATCGCTAACTATCTGTTTGGGTAGCCCCCATCTACTAAATAGTTCTGCCAATTTATCTATCAAACTAAACGCGGTTGTGCTTGATACATTAAATACTTCCAACCATTTAGAGGTGGCATCCACTATCACTAGATATGTTCTGCCGCTAATGGGTCCCAAGTAGTCGATATGGATCCGGCTCCAAGGCCGACTAGGCCAGGCCCACATGCGCGGCGACTGTTGGGGTGGTGCATCCGCTTGGGCTGCACACACCCCGCATCCACGGCACATGTGCTCCACTGCCTCATCGACCCCGGGCCACCATACGTAGC
This sequence comes from Orthosia incerta, assembly GCA_948252205.1. Lineage (NCBI taxonomy): Eukaryota > Metazoa > Arthropoda > Insecta > Lepidoptera > Noctuidae > Orthosia > Orthosia incerta. Next base: position 18,612,002 of record OX411760.1, read on the forward strand.
TTCGGGCTAATGATTTGGACTTCACTATACCCATGTGAGGTTCATGCAACATCGATAACACCCTATCCCTACACGCTTGCGGCACCACCAGCCTATGACCCCACATTACGCATCCTAGTTCTTCATAAAGTTCTGCCTTCCTATTAAAATATGGTTTTAAGTTTTGAAGCTCACATTCATTTGGCCAACCATCTCTCAAATAACTTAGTATTTTTGATAGTTCTACGTCCCGCGTAGTTTGACGTTTTATATCATTATAGTCTAGCAATAATGATTGTTGTACAAAGTGCAAATGCGTTTGCTCCGGCTGCCCGGTCGCAATTGTTTGTTTACTCGTTAGCGGTAACCTTGAAAAACCATCCGCTCCGTTGTGATCGGTGCGAACGTACTCAATAGTAAATGTATAAGCCGATAAAATAATTGCCCATCTCTGCATACGGCTCGCGATCATTGTCGGTATGCCGGTATGCGGACCAAATATGGATACCAGTGGTTTATGATCTGTGCGCAAAGTGAAATTCCGGCCATATAAATATTGGTGAAATTTACTAACACAGAATATTATTGCTAATGCTTCACGATGTATTTGTGAGTAGTTCTTTTCTGCATCGGTAAGCGTGCGAGACGCGTAGGCCACCGGCCGCTCGCCCCGTTCGCCGCCCGCGCCCGCGGGCTGCGACAGAACCCCCCCTATACCTCGTGCGCTCGCGTCACAGGTCAATATTAACGGCTTATCAGGTTCGTAATGTGCTAATACTTCCGTGCCTGATAATACATTTTTAATTTCTATAAATGATTTTTCACATTCCGTGGTCCAACTCCATTGTTTACCTTTTTTTAATAATTCGTAAAGCGGTACTAATCTACTACTCATGTTCTTAACAAATTTGCCATAGAAATTTATAATCCCTAGGAATGATCTTAATTCCGATACATTCGCGGGTCGCGGAATCTTAACTATAGCTTCGACCTTCGCCGGGTCTGTTTTAATTCCTTCTCGATTAATGATGTATCCCAAATATTTTACCTCTTTTACTAAAAATACACATTTTTCCTTTTTTAGTTTAAGACCAGACTGACGTAATCTACTAAAAACTTCTTCTAATGCTTGTAAATGTTCTCGTTTGTTTTTACCCCCTATAATTACGTCATCAAGAAATATTTCTACATTTGGAATTCCTTTCAGTAAATTGCACATAATTCGTTGAAATATGCCTGGGCTTGAAGACAATCCATAAACTAGCCTATTATACCTGTACAGACCCCTATGTGTATTTATGACGGTATATTCCTTTGTATCATCAAGCTCAATCTGATTATAGGCCTGCGTTAAATCTATTTTCGAGAAATACGTAGCTCCACTGAGGTTAACCATTAAGTCCTCTATTCTAGGTAATGGATAGCGGTCAGTAAGTAATACAGGATTCACCGTCGCTTTGTAATCAGCACAGATTCTCAGTGAGCCGTCAGGTTTATTTACCGGTACCAGCGGTGAGGCCCAGTCGGAGCAGTCCACCGGCTCGATGATACCGTCGCGCAGCATGGCGTCGAGCGCGTCGTCGAGCCGGCCCAGCAGTGCGTACGGCACGGGCCGCGCGCGGTGGAACACCGGCCTTACTCCGTCGCGCACGCGCAGCGTCGCCTTGCCTCCAGTGTACCGCCCCAACCCGCCGCTGAATAGTTCTTTAAACCTGTTTAACAATTCGTTAATATCGTTAGATAGATTAACATTTTTACACCTAACATTGTAACAGTTATTAAATACGGGTATTTTAATTTTTAACTCTGTTAACCATTGACGGCCGAGCAGTGATGTGGTACCCCCACCTATGACAAATAATTCTAATTGTTTCTTACAGCTTTTATATGTTACTACGGGCTTAAACATTCCAAGGGGTTTAATTTTTGAGCCGTCATAGAAATTCAATATAATATCACTTGTTTCTAATTCATGACCACTAAAAAACCTTTTGTACGTATCTTCACTGATACATGATATCGCTGTACCCGTATCTACTTCCATCGGTATTTTAAAATTGTCTATATATATAGGTAAGCTTACCGCACTATAGTCGTTTAAGCATAGATGATGGAAATCTTGTTCCGATGGCCCCTCAATCTCGTGGGAACTTGCACTAGCCTCCCCGAAATACATAGAAGGACGCTGGGAACCCATCCCGCCAGGCCTGTGGGCCACCCTCTCTGGACATACCCGCCGCAAGTGCCCTGGGCGTCTACAATTACTGCATACGTAGTTACGGAACCGACAACCCGCATATGTATGCTCTGTGGCTCCGCAACCAGCACAATTTGTTGAGCGTTCCGCCTTGCTAGCGCCCGCGCCGCCGCCGCCGCTCCCGCCAGCATGCTGTCTCTTGGCTGAGCGCGGCCGCCCCGCCGGCTCTGCACCCCGCGCTCCTCCGCGTGCTGCACGCGCTCCCCTCTGCGCCCGCGGCTGCGCCCCACCGCCGTCCTGTCCGCTGAACAGCGCGTGCACCGCATGTTCCGGTCCCCCGCTCCCCGCTGTGTCACCCATGCTGGCCATCGACGTCATCGACTCCACCGCGGCTGCGTCCCGCTCCGCCGCTTCCAGTGAACTTGCTAGCCTTACAGCATCGGTGAACGATATAGTGTCGGCCTCCGCAAATAGTCGTTGTCGAATTATGTCGCTCCGCAACCCGCAGATGAATTGATCGCGTAAATTCTCGTTCAAGGTTTCTTTGAACTTACAATGTCGGGCAAGTTTCTTGAGCTCGGCTACATACGCTGCTACTTTCTCATCACTGGTCTGTCTCCGCTGTCTGAACCGGTAACGTTCGGCGAGCACCGAGGGCGTTGGTTCTAAGTGCTGATGTAGTAATTCAACCACTTTGACGTATGTTAACTCCGCTGGCTTGTGTGGGCTTGCCAGATTACACAAAAGTTCGTACGCCTCATCTCCCATAACAGCTATAAGCGTCGGTAATTTAGTATTGTCGTCTATTTTATTTGCTTTAAAGTACATTTCTACGCGGTCCACGTACACTGACCACGTGCCGGATTTTACATCGAACTCCTTTATTTTTCCGATCGACATAGTTTTCGAGTTTTATACACACGACAGTCACAATTAACCACTCGACAACCCGTATTATCACACGCGAAATAGTTCGGTTTTTGTCCAACTCGTCGCCACTGTAATGTATTTAGGGGGATAGAATGAAACCAGGCGTTCTGCGACACGACTATATTTGAACTGAACATTACATGCAGATCTTAACCTACCTACATAAATCAATATTATATATAACTACCTACATTACAATATGTATATATATTTCAAACCTTTTAACCTAGCAGGAGGCCTAGGAGTATGCTTTAGAAAGTTACCGTTTTACGGCACTAAAGCGGATGTAGGCCCTTAAGTATGGAGTAGGTAGGCTATCGAAAAACCTCTGTAACCAGAGGCGCGGCGAGCCAGATGCTGGAGAGCACTCTTGCTATCCACGAAAATAACACATTAATCACTTACAATTTCGGCGATATACAAGAGCTTCTGATATCGCAACAAGTTCCTCGTCTTGATACATATTTGACTTACAGATATTTTAAATATACCAGTAACTTTGTGTTTTGACTCGTAAAAGACGGCACCAAGATCATTATTTGTTTTCGATCCATCTGTATACAATTTAAGCCCGCCGTTATATTTACTATGCAAGTCCTCCAATACAATAGTTTTTGATATGTTATTATCGTACGATTTCTTAGGTAATTTTACACTATCAATCTGATCTTTAATTACGTTTTCTACATTTATATTGGTATCCATGTATCTAGGCCAAACATTTGTAATGGATAACTAGAGGATATTGATTCCTCTTTAATTTCGATACACTATATATTGCCGCTAATATTGTTTTTTTTTATTTCGCCTATAACTGTTGGTAGTTTAATTACTTAATGAGTTTAGTAGTAGGCACATTTGTCAAATTGTTAACAAAATATTTAGCTTTCAAGCAATCTTCTATGGCCAAATATTTTCTATATTATTATTCTATAAGTTTAAAAAAAACATTACTAAAAACAGTTTTTTCTCGAATAGGTTTTTTTTCAAGAGTACGAAAATAAAAATATGGTAAGGCGGTTATCGTATATGTGTTGATATTATTATTTTTTTAGTTTATTAAGAAAATGTTTTTTATAACATAAATGTCTTAAAATAATTGGCAACACCCACTGAAGTTTACCTTTTACGGACGGGGATTTTCCTAATTAGAAAGAAAAGATGATTCTGATTGTAAAAAATTAAGTACCTATTTTCTAAGTTCATAATAATAGGTACCTATTGATTTAAACGTGTAATGTATGGAACCTTAAACCTATTGTTTATGATCTGTCTTGTTGGTGGTCTGTCACGGCTATGTCTGTCATCGCCGTCCCGAATAAACCGAATTACTAGCTACACGTTGTTTTACTCATATATTTCAGTGGCGACGAGGATGGGATGCTCAGGAGCGCCAACAAAAATACGGCGCAAGTGGGTTGCGTCAACTACGCCCGGGGGATGAGGTCTGGCTGCGTCAATATCGTGGACAGGATAAATGGGTATCTGGAAAGATTGCAGAAAAGATAGGGACCACTGATTATAAGGTAGTAAATGCTTTAGGTAGAGAATCCCACAAACATGTAGATCAGCTGAAGCCACGGATACGGAGTTCACTAATCTGTCCTTCTCCCTCTAGTCCAATCAGTGACAATTCCGAGACGGTTGAGGTAACGCAGGAACAGGGAGCGCCCAGTCCGGGCTGTCCGCGGAGCGAAGGCTCGACCGCAGCGACCACACATCAGGATGACGGGGAAGGTAAATCTTTTGAAGACTGCGTAGAACAGCCGGTTCAGAGCTCAACACAGCCTTCCTTGCCTTCCCCGGAGCCGCCCCAGTCTCGTCCCGTTCGTCAATGTCGAATTGATAAGCCAGCTAGGTATAATTTATGGTGAAGGTGTAAGATAAGATAAGATAAGATAAGATAAGATTTATTTGCTCAAACATGGGTAACACATACAATATGCATGCAAGATAACAAAGAAAAGAAACAAAAGATCCCGACATGTTTGCCACATTCTATGGCGTGCAAATATTATGCAAGTTAAATTACAAACAAAAAACAATGACTTAGTTTAATTATAAATTAATTCCATTATTATCAAGCCAACAATAAAAAAAAAGTGAAAATCAATAATAATAATAACAGTTATCTCCAAATATCAATTAAATTAAAATAATAATATCAGTTAAAAAAATGTCAAATAGCAATAAGGTATGATTATTAAATCCATGCAAAAAATATAAATCCAATGTCAAATAAAATAAAATAATGCATGTCAATTATAAAATAATTCAAATGTCAAAATGAAGATATCAATCAAATGTCAAATAGGAATAATGTCTAATTAGAAAATCAACATAAAAATTTAAACAAAATGTCAAATAAAAAAATAATACAAATCAATGTAAAAATTATCAAATGTCAAAATTGCAATAAGATCTATGTCAAAACAAAGGATTCTTCCATAAATTCGTTAATATTATAGTAGGCTCTTTTACTTAGAAACGATTTTAGTTGCTTCTTTAATTCTACATTATTAAGCTCCCTCCAACTTTTGGGTAATTTATTATAAATCGTAGGAGCCATGCAAAAAACACTTTTGCGCATAAGTGCCGTTCTACTGCTATGCAGACAGAGCTGATTTTGATCACGCCTGTTTCTTGGAAATTTATCTTGCATACGTGAAAATAAGCAATAATTTTTCCTAACAAACATTACCGTTTCTAAAATATAAAGAGACGGCAATGTCAATATTTTATAGCGGATGAAATAGGGTTTACAACTATCAGTGGTTTTTAACTTAAACATCGCTCTAAGGCACCTCTTTTGTGCTTTAAATGCAACTTCTTTATCGGTTGAGTTACCCCAAAAGATAATCCCATATCTAAGAACAGATTCACTTAGCCCATAGTAAGCCGTTAATAGCGCGTCTATATTAACCGTTCGAGACAGAATGTACAAGGCGTAAGCACTACTGCTTATTCTTTTAGTCAGGGTCTCTACGTGTGCCTTCCAATTTAAATTACGATCTATTGTCAGTCCTAGAAACTTGGTTGTATAAACTGTGTCAATTGCAATATTATTATATGTTATGTCAAGATTGGAAATAGTCAGTGCGCGTTGGCTAAAATGCATTATCATGGTCTTACTTAAATTAATTTTTAAATGATTGTTGTCTAACCATTCTATAGTTTCATGTAATGTTTTATTTATGTCTTGTTTATAAAATTCTCTTTGAATACACGGTATTGTTATTGTGCTGTCATCCGCAAACAGTGTCATCGGATGTTTGATTGCCCTTGGAAAGTCATTAATGTAAATTGTAAAAAGCGGTGGTCCCAGTATACTTCCTTGTGGAACTCCGTAGACAATATTACGTTCCTCAGATTGAAATATTTCCTCCCTTTTTGTACGCATGTTTAATCTATTTATTTCAGTTATTTGTTTTCTGTCGTTTAGGTACGATTTTAAGAGCTCAAAGACATTTCCTCTTACACCATAGGCATCAAGCTTTTTCAGTAAAATCTTATGTTCCACGTAATCAAAAGCTTGAGTCATGTCACAGAATATTGCACAAACTGGAGTATTTGTATCCATATTTTTTATAACTGTATACAAAAAGTCGTAAATTGCCATGTTAATTGACTTGCTTTTCCTAAATCCTTTTTGTTCGTTGCAAAGAATTTTATTCGTGTCTAAATATAAATTGAGTTGATTATAAATATATCTTTCAATAATTTTTGAGAATATTGAAATCAATGCGATCGGTCTGTAAAATTCCATTAATTCTCTATCTGATTTTTTAAACAATGGCTTTATAACAGATGTTTTTAAAGCATTTGGAAAAATACCTTCGCTTATACACAAATTTATGATATGACATAAAGGGCAACAAATTTCCTTGGCTACTGCTTTAAGTATTTTTGTACAGATGCCATCAAAACCGACACTGTTTGTATTATTTAGGGCTGTAGAAGTGATATTAAGTTTCTTTTGTTTTTATGAGCCTTTTATTGATTGTTAAAATGTAAAGGGTTCTAGGTTAAGGGTGAAGGTGTAATGTATGGAACCTTATACCTATTGTTTATGATCTGTCTTGTTGGTGGTCTGTCACGGCTATGTCTGTCATCGCCGTCCCGAATAAACCGAATTACTAGCTACACGTTGTTTTACTCATATATTTCAAAACGTAATTTGACTTTAATTAAAAACAAAACAACCAAATTCAGTTATTCACTTTTTTCTGAAAAAAAAACTAATTGTAAAAAAAACGACGGTGTCAAGATTTTTTTTTCATGTTTTTTATCAAGATTCTGAAAAAAAAACATTTCTTTTTTTCCAATATACATCTCTAAAGAGGAGTGTGTAAGGATCTAAACAGGTGTCGTTCTATAGTTTCTGCCTAATTCCATGAGAAAAAGATCTTCGAGTTTATCTAACAAAACACGTTTTTAGAAAAGCAATCTTGAGGTAAGACTCACCGTTGCTAACAAACATACATTTTGCGACAAAATATCGAAAAACACAAGTTTGTTTTCTTTTAATTCCAAGTGGCTAAGCAATAAAACTATCCGTGCGTTCACCATTGGCAAAAACATTGGCCAATAAGTAATTGTAAGTGATTACTTAAAGCGACAGTTGTGTATTTCGTAAACGAAAATAAGGAAAATATCTCGTTTTTATGAAAGAGGCTGTATGCTTGAAAGACATGGAAGGGCTTAGTGAAAAATGTTCTAAACGTAAGGTAATCTATGGTCTGGCAGAAAGACAGAGGAAGAACATATGAATCCTGGTACAAAATGTTACTCTTTTTTAGGGTAAGACGATCTCGATCGTCAATGTGGCGACGTTTGGGGATGGCCTAGGTCGACGTCAGTGGACGTCTTCCGGTAGATATGGCTAATCTAGTTATGATGCGTGTTGAGAGGATGTGAATATGAATTGAATTTCTTGTTAAAGTTTCAGACCAATAGTCTGAGTTTGTAGTATATCAATGCACTGTCCTATTTTCTGGTTAGTATTCAGGATGATAAATTAATGAGCCAGATTCCTGAAGAAACGACCAATAATAAGTACAAGAAAATGTTTATGGTATTTTGGCTAGCTAAAACTTATTATATCTACTAAATGTACAACTAATATATGTATCTAACAGTAGCAATGGTTTGTGTAGGTATATTCATTAAAAATTAGTTGACCCGACAGATATTCTGCCCTTTATAGAAAAAATACAAAAAAAACACATGTTTTTTCCCTATTTTCAGATTTTCTGTCAATTACTCCATTTTATCTCTTATTCCCTAGAGGGAAGTAAGTAAATGTGGGCTACTGCTTTAATATGGGCTAGAGTAATTCCAATTGTTCGCGGCTCCCTTTATCTGTATGGGAGTCCCCCTTAAAAATATTTTTTGACAATTCGTATGGCTTTGGGTGAACATGATGCTTATATACTGTGAAAACTTTGACAGACGACGGACAGAGAGACGGACACCGTGCGTGCTCGTTTTCAGCGGTCCGTTTGGACGCTTCGAGTACGGATCCCTAAAAGTGATAAACATGTATGAGAATATCAAACGTTATCGAAATGTCACTCCCTTATATTTTAGAATTTCGACCTATCTCCATCGCTTCCTTCGAATGACATTTGTCTAGAGCTGCAGGCCTTTCCAAGTGTTGCGCTTTACCTACAAATAGTGTACCTACGTATAATTTTAATTTAGAAAGAAGATAAATAAAAAAAAGTTATCAAAAATATTTTTAAATAAGCTTCTTTCGTATTCTTCTCAGCAAACCCTTTCATTTGATACCCATATTATGGCAGTACACAAAAAAATAACTATACCGCCATCTTGGACCGTCCGCCATATTGGATTTAGAATGACGTCACTTAGCTAACCATGCCAAAGACCTTATACTTCTTACTACTGGTTCAAAGACCTTATACGTAGTAAGAAGTATAAGGTCTTTGAACCATGCATTGTCAATTTGTCATCCAAACGAAACGTGTATGCAAAATTTCATCTTAATCGGTGGAGGATAACTGCTTTAAAATTCAGTTGCAAGATTTGAACCGAATACACTTACATACATAAATACATACATTACAAGTTAATTATAAGCTTGTAAAAAGAAATAAGCCGCAGAACTAGTTACTACGGCCTATTTATTTATTATACACGTATTTAGTTGTTTACTAATTTGCATCTATTAAAGTACTGTCACGCGGACAATTTCAAAATATTATGATAATGATTTAGTATTGTCTAAACAGTCCATTGATTGTCAATTTAGAACAATAGTAATGAATGAATGCACGGAAATGTGATCGATAGACCGCCATTATCCGCAGACAGCTGTTTGCAGGGCCTAGGAAGTGCTGAAATGTCTCTGGTATGACGACACATACCGGAGACATTTCAGCACTTTTTTTGTAGAAAATCTATTGTCATTTCCTTTGTATTGCAATTGTTTCGTATTGTCGCCAGGTGGGTTAGCAAATTGCGTGTTGGCTGCTGGAATTTGGCTTGTCTACACGGTACTAATCCATAGCAATACTAAGCCATTCTCTATCTATCTGTCTGTTTGCTACCGTTTCACGTTTTGAAGGCAGCACGGATTTTTTTGAAAATTGGCCTGGTCTATATTAAGTCGGACATGGTCTACCCATACGGGTAGACCATGTCCGACTTAAGATACTTTTCATTCCGGTATACACTTTTTCTTTTTTTTTCTCGCTGGCGAAGCCGCTGGCAGAAGCGATAGTGTTATATCATGGGGCCCCAGCGCCAACAAAGAAAATTTGGTTCAAATAAATTTCACTAGATGGCGCGATATGCATTGATTTGTTATTGAATTGTGTGTAAAATTAACATTTTCAAGAATTGATCATAAAAATTGTATGTTCTTTTTTAATCAACTCTCCTAAGCACAAAATTATGCAAATTGGGCTCTTGATTCACATTTCAAAGATTATTTGAACAGATCATTGAAAATTGATGGTGCGGTTTTGAATTTCTGAAGCATGCCACCCAATTTTTTTAATTTCATTTGTAACACATTTTGTTACACTGAAACTGTAAAAACGTGCAAATTAATACTGTAAAAAAGTCGTCACTGTATTTAAAGAAAAATGGTCACGAACCGAGAAAGCCCTTTTACTTGCAAATCGCTGCTAACACTATCTATATCCGTGGAACGGAACCGAACGCGATCAGCATAAGTGGACTGATCTTTTTTTATTTTACTACCGTGAGAAGATTGGAATTTCTTCATTGTGTTAGTCTAATGTCTAAGTCAATGCAACATTCTTGTATCTTCTTTTCATAATTTTCTTTTTCTCCTACGTTTTTTCTTGGTTTATAATCGTAATGACGTAATTTAACACACGACTGGGCGTCGTGTTACCCGAAAAATTGTTTCGCCATTTGAATTTTGGAGGTGAAACGGTGGGAGTTTTATTTTTAATATTTTCTAAGTATCAGTTCAGAAAACAACAAATTGGAGTAATAGGCGATATGGATTTTGACTTTGTCGTAGAGATACGTGCAAAGTTGTCATACCTTTAAGGTAAGTATGAAGTATCTTAAAGGTATAACAACTGCTGGATATTTTCAAGAAAGTTTTTCGTAATCCTAACATAAATTGCTTAATGTTGTAGAGATTAAGCAATTTTTGGAGTTATAATTTACACAAATAACGCAGGATACCTAATAGAGAACATAACAGGCAAAGCATGCGAGCTTTATTCCTACTGGCGTAGACAGTTATCCTCCCCATAAATTACATACTGTAACGAGGTACCTACCATGTATTTTCCTTGGCTAGGAAAACTTACTGGGGTCAATAAACTCGTTGACAAACAACTTTTTGGGCTTGAGAAATCTGTTCTGAGACATTATCTCATCAGAATCTTTTGTAGATGGTCGGTGCTTACATACATAAAGGTTCAATATTTTGTTCATGGCGGTATTCACATTTCAAGATGCTAATTTTCCTAAAAGTTATTAAGAAAATTAGTTATGTTGTTAGGGAAACATTATATTTTTTACTAGCTGTGCCCGCGGCTTCGCTCCCGTCATCTGTCTGCCCTACCCTACACTTTAATTTTACTTCTTGAACACTTTAAATTCATATAAATTTTGATAGAGTGAACCGATTGCGATGAAACAAAAATTAAGTAATTCTTCAAACTACGCACAATTTTTATGTATTAAAGTTATCTACATTGGTTTCGTATATTTCACGTGATGTGTGCACAAATAAACAGACAAACAGATAAACAGACGAAAATTCCAAAAATGCTGGCAATAGGTTCTGTTTGTTATCCTTTAACAAGATGGCTATTTTTTTTTAATATTTTCTATGTACAAAAATTACTTTTATATAAAAATTGTGCGTAACTTGAAGAATTATTTAGTTTTTAGGGTTCCGTACCCAAAGGGTAAAAACGGGACCCTATTACTAAGACTTCGCGATCCGTCTGTCTGTCTGTCTGTCCGTCTGTCACCAGGCTGTATCTTATGAACCGTGATAGCTAGACAGATGACATTTTCACAGATGAAAACAGAATAAAATTAATATTTAAGTGGGGCTCCCATACAACAAACGAGATATTTTTGCCGTTTTTTGCGATAATGGTACGGAATCCTTCGTGCGCGAGTCCGATTCGCACTTGGCCGGTTTTTTTGTTTCATCGCAATCAGTTCACTCTATCATAAGTTTAATCTGTAGAAGATTTATGATATGTATAATAATCTATACTAATATTATAAAGCTGAAGAGTTTGTTTGTTTGTTTGAACGCGCTAATCTCAGGAACTACTGGTTGGAATTGAAAAATTCTTTTTGTGTTGGATAGTCCATTTATCGAGGAAGGCTATAGGCTATATAACATCACGCTACAACCAATAGGAGCCGAGCATAAATGAAAAATGTTGCAAAAACGGGCAAAAATATTCCTTTTTGAGAGCTTTTGTTGCATGCGCTGGGGTAGGTGTAGGGTAGGTGTAGGGTAGGTGTAGGGTAGGTGTAGGGTAGGTGTAGGGTAGGTGTAGGGTAGGTGTAGGGTAGGTGTAGGGTAGGTGTAGGGTAGGTGTAGGGTAGGTGTAGGGTAGGTGTAGGGTAGGTGTAGGGTAGGTGTAGGGTAGGTGTAGGGTAGGTGTAGGGTAGGTGTAGGGTAGGTGTAGGGTAGGTGTAGTATAGGTGTAGGGTAGGTGTAGGGTAGGTGTAGGGTAGGTGTAGGGTAGGTGTAGGGTAGGTGTAGGGTAGGTGTAGGGTAGGTGTAGGGTAGGTGTAGGGTAGGTGTAGGGTAGGTGTAGGGTAGGTGTAGGGTAGGTGTAGGGTAGGTGTAGGGTAGGTGTAGGGTAGGTGTAGGGTAGGTGTAGGGTAGGTGTAGGGTAGGTGTAGGGTAGGTGTAGGGTAGGTGTAGGGTAGGTGTAGGGTAGGTGTAGGGTAGGTGTAGGGTAGGTGTAGGGTAGGTGTAGGGTAGGTGTAGGGTAGGTGTAGGGTAGGTGTAGGGTAGGTGTAGGGGTAGGTGTAGGGTAGGTGTAGGGTAGGTGTAGGGTAGGTGTAGGGTAGGTGTAGGGTAGGTGTAGGGTAGGTGTAGGGTAGGTGTAGGGTAGGTGTAGGGTAGGTGTAGGGTAGGTGTAGGGTAGGTGTAGGGTAGGTGTAGGGTAGGTGTAGGGTAGGTGTAGCGTAGGTGTAGGGTAGGTGTAGGGTAGGTGTAGGGTAGGTGTAGGGTAGGTGTAGGGTAGGTGTAGGGTAGGTGTAGGGTAGGTGTAGGGTAGGTGTAGGGTAGGTGTAGGGTAGGTGTAGGGTAGGTGTAGGGTAGGTGTAGGGTAGGTGTAGGGTAGGTGTAGGGTAGGTGTAGGGTAGGTGTAGGGTAGGTGTAGGGTAGTGTAGGGTAGGTGTAGGGTAGGTGTAGGGTAGGTGTAGGGTAGGTGTAGGGTAGGTGTAGGGTAGGTGTAGGGTAGGTGTAGGGTAGGTGTAGGGTAGGTGTAGGGTAGGTGTAGGGTAGGTGTAGGGTAGGTGTAGGGTAGGTGTAGGGTAGGTGTAGGGTAGGTGTAGGGTAGGTGTAGGGTAGGTGTAGGGTAGGTGTAGGGTAGGTGTAGGGTAGGTGTAGGGTAGGTGTAGGGTAGGTGTAGGGTAGGTGTAGGTAGGTGTAGGGTAGGTGTAGGGTAGGTGTAGGGTAGGTGTAGGGTAGGTGTAGGGTAGGTGTAGGGTAGGTGTAGGGTAGGTGTAGGGTAGGTGTAGGGTAGGTGTAGGGTAGGTGTAGGGTAGGTGTAGGGTAGGTGTAGGGTAGGTGTAGGGTAGGTGTAGGGTAGGTGTAGGGTAGGTGTAGGGTAGGTGTAGGGTAGGTGTAGGGTAGGTGTAGGGTAGGTGTAGGGTAGGTGTAGGGTAGGTGTAGGGTAGGTGTAGGGTAGGTGTAGGGTAGGTGTAGGGTAGGTGTAGGGTAGGTGTAGGGTAGGTGTAGGGTAGGTGTAGGGTAGGTGTAGGGTAGGTGTAGGGTAGGTGTAGGGTAGGTGTAGGGTAGGTGTAGGGTAGGTGTAGGGTAGGTGTAGGGTAGGTGTAGGGTAGGTGTAGGGTAGGTGTAGGGTAGGTGTAGGGTAGGTGTAGGGTAGGTGTAGGGTAGGTGTAGGGTAGGTGTAGGGTAGGTGTAGGGTAGGTGTAGGGTAGGTGTAGGGTAGGTGTAGGGTAGGTGTAGGGTAGGTGTAGGGTAGGTGTAGGGTAGGTGTAGGGTAGGTGTAGGGTAGGTGTAGGGTAGGTGTAGGGTAGGTGTAGGGTAGGTGTAGGGTAGGTGTAGGGTAGGTGTAGGGTAGGTGTAGGGTAGGTGTAGGGTAGGTGTAGGGTAGGTGTAGGGTAGGTGTAGGGTAGGTGTAGGGTAGGTGTAGGGTAGGTGTAGGGTAGGTGTAGGGTAGGTGTAGGGTAGGTGTAGGGTAGGTGTAGGGTAGGTGTAGGGTAGGTGTAGGGTAGGTGTAGGGTAGGTGTAGGGTAGGTGTAGGGTAGGTGTAGGGTAGGTGTAGGGTAGGTGTAGGGTAGTGTAGGGTAGGTGTAGGGTAGGTGTAGGGTAGGTGTAGGGTAGGTGTAGGGTAGGTGTAGGGTAGGTGTAGGGTAGGTGTAGGGTAGGTGTAGGGTAGGTGTAGGGTAGGTGTAGGGTAGGTGTAGGGTAGGTGTAGGGTAGGTGTAGGGTAGGTGTAGGGTAGGTGTAGGGTAGGTGTAGGGTAGGTGTAGGGTAGGTGTAGGGTAGGTGTAGGGTAGGTGTAGGGTAGGTGTAGGGTAGGTGTAGGGTAGGTGTAGGGTAGGTGTAGGGTAGGTGTAGGGTAGGTGTAGGGTAGGTGTAGGGTAGGTGTAGGGTAGGTGTAGGGTAGGTGTAGGGTAGGTGTAGGGTAGGTGTAGGGTAGGTGTAGGGTAGGTGTAGGGTAGGTGTAGAATAGGGTAGGTAGGATAGGGTAGATACGTAGCCAGTTGACGGGAGCGAAGCCGCGTGGGACAGCTAGTCTATACTAATATTATAAAGCTGAAGAGTTTGTTTGTTTGTTTGTTTGTTTGAACGCGCTAATCTCAGGAACTACTGGTTGGAATTGAAAAATTCTTTTTGTGTTGGATAGTACATTTATCGAGGAAGGTTATAGGCTATATAACATTACGCTACAACCAATAGGAGCCGAGCATAAATGAAAAATGTTGCAAAAACGGGCAAAAATATTCCTTTTTGAGAGCTTTTGTTGCGTGCGCTGCGTAAACGGTTTAAGTTACGCAAATATAATGTATGATGGAATTGTTCTTCTTTAAAAGTTTCAAAAAAAAAGTCCGCGACAGCAAATGTCTATCTTTTAAGATTGACTCACAATAGACTCACAATAGCAGCTTTTATGTTCTAAATTTTAATTAGATTTAATTAGGTTCGGGTTCGTTAGGTAGGGTAGGGTAGGGTAGGTGTAGGGTAGGGTAGGGTAGGTGTAGGGTAGGTGTAGGGTAGGTGTAGGGTAGGTGTAGGGTAGGTGTAGGGTAGGTGTAGGGTAGGTGTAGGGTAGGTGTAGGGTAGGTGTAGGGTAGGTGTAGGGTAGGTGTAGGGTAGGTGTAGGGTAGGTGTAGGGTAGGTGTAGGGTAGGTGTAGGGTAGGTGTAGGGTAGGTGTAGGGTAGGTGTAGGGTAGGTGTAGGGTAGGTGTAGGGTAGGTGTAGGGTAGGTGTAGGGTAGGTGTAGGGTAGGTGTAGGGTAGGTGTAGGGTAGGTGTAGGGTAGGTGTAGGGTAGGTGTAGGGTAGGTGTAGGGTAGGTGTAGGGTAGGTGTAGGGTAGGTGTAGGGTAGGTGTAGGGTAGGTGTAGGGTAGGTGTAGGGTAGGTGTAGGGTAGGTGTAGGGTAGGTGTAGGGTAGGTGTAGGGTAGGTGTAGGGTAGGTGTAGGGTAGGTGTAGGGTAGGTGTAGGGTAGGTGTAGGGTAGGTGTAGGGTAGGTGTAGGGTAGGTGTAGGGTAGGTGTAGGGTAGGTGTAGGGTAGGTGTAGGGTAGGTGTAGGGTAGGTGTAGGGTAGGTGTAGGGTAGGTGTAGGGTAGGTGTAGGGTAGGTGTAGGGTAGGTGTAGGGTAGGTGTAGGGTAGGTGTAGGGTAGGTGTAGGGTAGGTGTAGGGTAGGTGTAGGGTAGGTGTAGGGTAGGTGTAGGGTAGGTGTAGGGTAGGTGTAGGGTAGGTGTAGGGTAGGTGTAGGGTAGGTGTAGGGTAGGTGTAGGGTAGGTGTAGGGTAGGTGTAGGGTAGGTGTAGGGTAGGTGTAGGGTAGGTGTAGGGTAGGTGTAGGGTAGGTGTAGGGTAGGTGTAGGGTAGGTGTAGGGTAGGTGTAGGGTAGGTGTAGGGTAGGTGTAGGGTAGGTGTAGGGTAGGTGTAGGGTAGGTGTAGGGTAGGTGTAGGGTAGGTGTAGGGTAGGTGTAGGGTAGGTGTAGGGTAGGTGTAGGGTAGGTGTAGGGTAGCTGTAGGGTAGGTGTAGGGTAGCTGTAGGGTAGGTGTAGGGTAGGTGTAGGGTAGGTGTAGGGTAGGTGTAGGGTAGGTGTAGGGTAGGTGTAGGGTAGGTGTAGGGTAGGTGTAGGGTAGGTGTAGGGTAGGTGTAAGGTAGGTGTAGGGTAGGTGTAGGGTAGGTGTAGGTAGGTGTAGGGTAGGTGTAGGGTAGGTGTAGGGTAGGTGTAGGGTAGGTGTAGGGTAGGTGTAGGGTATGTGTAGGGTAGGTGTAGAGTAGGGTAGGTGTAGGGTAGGTGTAGGGTAGGTGTAGGGTAGGTGTAGGGTAGGTGTAGGGTAGGTGTAGGGTAGGTGTAGGGTAGGTGTAGGGTAGGTGTAGGGTAGGTGTAGGGTAGGTGTAGGGTAGGTGTAGGGTAGGTGTAGGGTAGGTGTAGGGTAGGTGTAGGGTAGGTGTAGGGTAGGTGTAGGGTAGGTGTAGGGTAGGTGTAGGGTAGGTGTAGGGTAGGTGTAGGGTAGGTGTAGGGTAGGTGTAGGGTAGGTGTAGGGTAGGTGTAGGGTAGGTGTAGGGTAGGTGTAGGGTAGGTGTAGGGTAGGTGTAGGGTAGGTGTAGGGTAGGTGTAGGGTAGGTGTAGGGTAGGTGTAGGGTAGGTGTAGGGTAGGTGTAGGGTAGGTGTAGGGTAGGTGTAGGGTAGGTGTAGGGTAGGTGTAGGGTAGGTGTAGGGTAGGTGTAGGGTAGGTGTAGGGTAGGTGTAGGGTAGGTGTAGGGTAGGTGTAGGGTAGGTGTAGGGTAGGTGTAGGGTAGGTGTAGGGTAGGTGTAGGGTAGGTGTAGGGTAGGTGTAGGGTAGGTGTAGGGTAGGTGTAGGGTAGGTGTAGGGTAGGTGTAGGGTAGGTGTAGGGTAGGTGTAGGGTAGGTGTAGGGTAGGTGTAGGGTAGGTGTAGGGTAGGTGTAGGGTAGGTGTAGGGTAGGTGTAGGGTAGGTGTAGGGTAGGTGTAGGGTAGGTGTAGGGTAGGTGTAGGGTAGGTGTAGGGTAGGTGTAGGGTAGGTGTAGGGTAGGTGTAGGGTAGGTGTAGGGTAGGTGTAGGGTAGGTGTAGGGTAGGTGTAGGGTAGGTGTAGGGTAGGTGTAGGGTAGGTGTAGGGTAGGTGTAGGGTAGGTGTAGGGTAGGTGTAGGGTAGGTGTAGGGTAGGTGTAGGGTAGGTGTAGGGTAGGTGTAGGGTAGGTGTAGGGTAGGTGTAGGGTAGGTGCGTAGCCAGTTGACGTGAGCGAAGCCGCGTGGGAATAATAATATATAACGGTTGACGTATGTCGGACATGCCACCGCCCAGGTGAATCCATCCGACATATTATCTCTGGTTGTTCTCGTCTGGCTAACAGCGAGTACTTACACAGACATAACCAAGTGGCCAGGATTATTCACCAGCAACTTGCTTTGAAATACAATCTAGTGGATTCTGAGGTACCGTATTACAAGTATGTGACCGACACAGTTCTCTAAAATGACCAAGTCACGTTGTATTGCGATCGGTCTATCATCACTGATAGGACTATTGTTGCCAATAAGCCGGATATAGTGGTGATAGACCGATTAGCGCGTCGCACAGTGATAATCGATGTCACCATCCCACATGATGAGAACCTCGTGAAAGCTGAGAAGGAGAAACAAATCAAGTATCTCGACTTAGCACACGAGGTTGTCGACATGTGGAGTGTGGACTCGGCGATCATTGTGCCGATTGTCGTTACGGCCAACGGCCTGATGGCCAAGAGCCTCGACGACCATCAGTCGAGGCTGTCATTGCGTGGTTGGATCAAGGGCCTGGTACAGAAGGCAGTACTTCTTGACACGGCTCGCATTGTGAGGAGGTTCCTGTCTCTGGAGCCCTAACCACCGGTAGCTTGGACCCTGTTCCCGATACCGGTTGGCCTCTATTTTTTATATTTTAAATGTTTTTTTAAGTTTTCTTTTTTAAATATTTAAAAATAAAGAATTCAATAAGAATGTAAATAAATAAAGGAAATAATAATAATATAATTGATAATTGATATTGATAATTATATTCATTATAACATTATATACATATTTGGGACCTTAGCCGTGGTCCGTGAAGGATGTAGGGAGAACACTAGGATTTCTAGTGCTAGACAGAATCCGTCAAGTTTTATTCGAGTGTCATGAGTTTCATCTAGGTACAGTAGTCACAGCGAATCTTTGTGTCTCGGAAGTTGGCTGCAAGACCCTGCACATTTGATATTTTTGTGTGATGTTGAAGTAGAAGACAGCATTGTATAACTCCCTCTTTCACTCGCTTATGTTTGTTGCATCATCCTATCTCGCTTACTCTATGCAGTATACTCGATGACAAACTGCTTCTTGCGCAATGGAGCCAACTTCAGAGACACAAAGATCCGCTGTGACTTCCTCATCAACCTTTCAGAATAAGATCTTAAGATTAGTAAAAGTAAATCATGAAGATTTCTATAACTTTTCTTTAGTATTCAGTTTTTAGATAAGTCGGGGTCGATGTTTAGCAACAATAGCAGATGTTTTATTATTTTCGAAGCTAGATTATTTTAATCAATTGCGAAACACTGACCGACGAGATTTTTTAAAATAAGTATGTTATTGGTATCTAAGGTGAATATTTGTAAAGATTTTCACCGTTACTTACGCCTTTATTCAGATAAAGCGTCAGCGTTCTGGTTCTCATGTCATGTCAGGGGTTATTTACTGTCGTTAACCCGAATTCGAGTTACTTATATATCGATCCGTGTATTTTATTAAAAAGTGTGTAGGTAAACATAGCTTCGCACTGCCATTTACCTAGGTAAACGGCAGGCTTATTACGTATCTTTTGCAAGAGCAAAACGATTGCGATTTTTTCGCAATAATAATTTGCTCTTCCATACAGAAGTTTTAGAGTTGTTGGCGGTTTTTTTTTAAAGTAAGTGCATTTGACAAACAGCAAGCGATTAGCAAACGATTGTGTAGGACCTACCATACCTACACTGCAGGTAATGCCGACTTTTTCACATAAAGCGTTTGATCGCTATCGTTTTGCTCTTGCAAAAGATCCGTAATAAGCCTGCCGGACTGCCCTTTCCTTAGGCCCGCTTGCACAGCGGTGGCTCCAGTGAAACGGGAAATAGGTATATAAACTGATTGGATTATTTGTTAATTTATTTGTTATTTTTATTTTTTGTACGGATTATTGTTTCAAGGTTCCGCACCCAAAGGGTAAAAACGGGACTCTATTACCACAGATGATATAACTATTACTAAGATTCCGCGGTCCGTCTGTCTTTTTGTCTATCACCAGGCTGTATCTCATGAACCGTGATAGCTAGACAGTTGAAATTTTCACACATTATGTGTTTCTGTTGCCGCTATAACAAAAACTACTAAAAACAGAATAAAATAAGAGATAGTGAGGTGAGATAGTGGTCAAGCGCGAGACTATCAATAATAAAAAATAAATTAAGTTGGGCTAAACGTGACTTTTTGCGATTTTTGCTTTTTTGCGATAATGGTACGGAACCCTTCGTGCGCGAGTCTGACTCGCACTTGGCCGTTCTTTTTATTACGATGAAATTAATAATTTATGTAAATTTACTAACATAGTCATAAGTGTATTACTTACAAATTATGGATCATGGTCCGAAATGAATGATTGAATTGAATTGAATTGCTGAACTTTAGCTTACATTTGTTAGAAGAAAAATTTTATGCTTAAAAAGTCTAGAATATACACTGTTTTGGGAACAAATATTATTACCCTCTTACTAATAAACACGGAATAAAGTTATACCAGGTATAACAAAGGAAGGAACATACATTTTCATAGGTATAAATAACTTTGTATAACTTGGTATAACTTTATCCTGTGTTTATTAGTAAGAGGGTTAGTGTTTCGTTGGTCTAGTTGGTTTCTGTGATCATGAATTCTAGGTTAATTCTCATTGGTGACTTTTTTTTATTTTTTTAGCTTGGTGAAATGCTCATGCATCAGAATGCATGAGCATTTCACCAAGCTAAAAAAATACACACATAACTGCGCTATCTCCCCGTGGTAGCGCAGTCGCTACCACGGGGAGATAGCGCAGTTATGTGGGACTCGAACCCACTAAACCTCCACGGTATCCTCCTGTGCCGCTTATGGCGGGAACACGGGCTCATTGGTGGTCTGGAATTTCGATTTGAGCCCGCTAGATGGCAATAGGTTCGCATACAATTCCATGGGCCCTCCATCGCTTTAGTGCTATAAAACGGTTATTTTCTAAAGCATGCATAAAAAAAAGATATCATTGGTTCATGTACATTATTTGAGAAACATGATTTTTTTCGTGTGTGTGTGTGTTAAAAAAAAATAACAACACGATAATTTTTCGCTACTTTTGGATACTCCTCCATAACGACATGGATGTATAAAAATATTTTTACACAATAATTGATGGCTAAAATTTCTTCATAACTGAAATAGCATATGTACAATCAAATAATATTTTGCAAACAAAACTGCCCAAAAGAAGGTTCAATATTGATATTCTGGCTCCGAGAGGGCGCACGGCCCCACTGCGTTAACATTGGGGAATATACGAGTATACGCCAGATCTGGTGAAATATACCACCATTTCACCAGATCTGGCGTATATATTTTACTTGAAACATCCCTACCTAATCCTATAGGGGTATGCAGATAAGATATTATGGTCTTGCATCGGCCAAAATGATAAACCATAGTAGAAGATATTGTTTGTTGTACTAGCTTTAACTAATGTATAGTTTAGTAGGTACTTACAGTTTCAAGCGGTGTGTCCCAATGAAACGCTGCAAGGATATCAACTCCTCGAACAGGTCTATTTATTGTTAGTTTGTTCTTCCGCGGTTTTATCACTTGTTTTATCTCGTCCCAAGACGCCTTCACGTAACTTTTCCGGTCGCCCGGTGGTCCATCTGCTAAACAACTCTCACTCCGGCACTTGAACGAGTCTGCTCTCAAGTTCTCATGCAAACAATCAATTGATCGGCACTTAGATATTATAATAACATTGTCATCGTTCTGCGCACACGATTCTTGTAATCCTATCTGTTTTTCTTTAAATTCATCGATTAGTTTTGTAGCCGTTTCATATTTTTCTTTTTTGAAAATTAAATTTGGAATTGTGTTTCTTTTTAAATAATTTTCGTATTCTTTTTTCGGAACGTTCACAATAAAGAGTACACCAGCCATGATTGTCACAATACTAACTGTTGCTCGTCACTAATGGAGCAGTGTGCGCCCGCGCTCGTGCCTACTAACGATCTAAGCAGCCTCTGTCACACCACTAACTAATCTAACCCTAGTATCCATTGTTTCATTTGCTGTCGAAATGTCGCCTCTATGTGCGGAAAATTACAAAACAATCGGCTTCCGTTCTAACCAAGTGGGCAGCATTCAAGTTGTTTTTTTCTTCGCTGATTATTTTGTTTTGGTTTTGTAATTATACGAAGATAAGAAATACATTATTTCACCTCGTTGTTCAACTGGCATAATCATGATAAGTCTGCTAATGTGTACAACTATACCTGCTAAGCTACATTGTTTTATAGAACGAAGTGTAGTGATGATAAACAACAATTATTGCTCAGAACAGATGTCCACCTTTCAAATTAATGCTCTATTCTTATCTAAAAACAAAGGAGTAATTGTCAATGGAATGGACATTGTTGTCTCAATTAATGTCGAGGTGAATCAATCTTTACAACATAAAACGAAATATGCCCATATAAAACAATACAAAGCTCTGAAGTTTATTGACAATGTTCACGTGGCCGTTCCATCTTATCATGAGCATCCCCTCGGCAACGGTTGCGGGCTTGCGGGTCAAAATAAAAGCTTGTCGCGCAGGCGAGGCGGGGGCGGCGCAGCGAGCTCGGCCGCCCGCCCAGTCGCGGCACAGCCTGCCACCCGCGCGCACATCGCGCCCTCCGCGACTCACGATCGATAACCGTGATAACCTAAACTAATATCATCTAAAACCTTCTCTATAAACTGAAGGGAATCTACTATCAACGGATCCTCCAGTCACCGCAGTCTTCACGTGGGTACCGCACTTCGTAACGCCGATAGCTTTTTTGTCAACACCATAAAACATGGCTCCCTTCGAAAACACATGATCGCAGCTCGCCATCCGTTTGTTGGAACGTGAGTCTATTCTCGTTGGGCCACAGTTCGACAGCTTGCATGTAACTCCTGTATCCTATGTATTTGTGTGTTTATGCTGTTACGTAAATGATACGCTACTGCCGTTTCAAAATCGATAAATTATTAAATCTTTATGAAACGGCTTTATTGGCGCCTCTTATGTTGCACGTTGTGAATGTCTTTGATTGAATCGTTATTTAAACTATATTCTATAATGACCATAGGTAAATGAGTTATATTTTCTTGTTTGTGTCATGATTTGCGGTCACTAATTGGCTTTCAAGTGTAACACGGTCGTGTCGGTTTCACAGGGCCACGGAGGTTGTATAATTGCCGAAAACGTGCGATAGCTGTCAGGATAAACTGTCATTATGTAACGCTATCCTTGTTGTGACGTAAGTGTTGTGGACAGGTGAGCGCCGGGCTGGAATAGTATGGATTTATTTATTACCAGCTACGGACATAGATAATAACAACAAGATGCGCGTTACGGTTGAATCTTCTACTTTAGCTATATTAAACCAATGAATTCACGTTTTTAACAAAAAAAGTAACATCAAACGGTATCAAAAACAAATATAAGTTACATAAGCCTTAAAAACGTTGTATTTACCTAGATATATTTATTATTAAGTTGGAAGCAGTCACGCGTGGCTTTAGAGTTAGACAGACGCCTGGGGCTGTGCTTCAAGGGTCGCTGAGTTAAGTCAATGTCAATAAATACACGTCTGCACGAATTTCAAGGGAGTAATAATAAGTTAGGGGCGCTAGTCGGTCGCTGACGCTGATGTGACACCGATTTTACAATAATATTTATTTAGCTCAAGTTGCCCCAGAAAGCTAGCCTTTCATTTTCATTGCATATTTGATTTGAATTTATATATGCTTGTTATCTATCCTATATTCAATTACACCCTTAATAAAGTTTAGAAATAACTTTGGATTGAAGCCATAATTTTTTAATCAAAACTTTGTTGGTACGATGTTTCGTAACTGGATTAGATAATAATATGAATATGGCTTGGCAACACAAGGGTACATATTTATGAACAATGGACCATTGCTAAGCGCTACAAACAATATTACTTATCCCTCCAAATTGCCAGCAAGGCAGACAGAATCAATAATTTTCCCATTTTATTTGCTAGCCCTACACTTACGCAGTTTCGTCTTACATAACTAGTTAATTTTATATGTTAGAATTAGGCCGTATACTTATTTAGGTTCTCGAAAATCTTAAGATTGTTGTATCATTAAATGGTACGTGTTAGGACCAACTATAGTAGAAAGGTACTTAATAATTCCATGGATACAACTTTCTACAGGGATGTTTTCAAATGATTTGATTGGTGCGTTCAATGTCAATATCAAAGGCAATGTTCGAAGTTTGAAATTTTATTCCAAGTTTGTTGTTATAATTAAAAATACAAAATATTTTCTCTGTATATAATAATATATTCGAATTTAACCTTTGTACGGATTGATGGAAGCAATGTAGGTCATGGAAAACCTTTCGAACGAGAATGTCGGGTTTATATGGTAGCCGGTATTTTATTTAGTGGTTCTTTGTTAGTGTAGTAAACGTAACGTAGAGAATTGTGCGGCGGCACTGCTGCGGGACTCATTGCTTCATTTAATTATCTTTATTTTCTCCGTTAATTGCTTACGTCTTTCACTAACTTAACGTCACTTTTACGTTTTCTTGACAAGTCGACTAAAATAAAAGTGGCTTTTGGTTTTTTACGATCTTTTCCTAGATTCTAATTATTTTTATTATTGTGCTGAGCAGAGTGCCCAATGAGTTTTCACTACTGCAAAAACGCCTAATTGCCAATTGCCATACAAACTGCCCACATATTACCTCCTCCCTTGGGAGGTAATCCGTGCAAACTGCCATATCCCATCTAAGATAACCCCTCTTGAGGATGTTTTTAGGGTTCCGTACCCAAAGGGTAAAAACGGGACCCTATTACTAAGACTCCGCGGTCCGTCTGTATCTTCTGTCACCAGGCTGTATCTCATGAACCGTGATAGCTAGACAGTTGAAATTTTCACAGATGATGTATTCTATTGCCGCTATCAAAAAATACTAAAAACAGAAAATAATTTTTAAGTAGGGCTCCTATACAACAAACGTGATTTTTAGCCGTTTTTTGCGATAATGGTATGGAACCCTTCGTGTGCGAGTCCGACTCGCACTTGGCCGGTATCTTTTTTAGCATCTTGTCAAGGTAATTTATGATTATGACACATTGTTTAGTGCAATCTGTGTAAGTACAGTATTATTTTCTCTAATAGATAAATGATGGCAAAATAACAAGTGTGCAGGTCTAATAAAACTAGATTTAAAGTTATGGGGAGTCGAAAGTGTAATAATGGTACGGAACACTTCGTGCGCGACTCCGACTCGCACGTGGCCGGTATTTTTTTTAATCCTTCCTTAGTTCTCACCTTCGATATTATTATGCTTTTAGGCTCATTGGTATACATACCTATGCTTTACGTTGTTTGTTAGTGAATCATAGATAATGATGATAAACAATATAGAAAATGTAATAAATAATATTTCGGTAACGGATTCTTATTCTAAAGTATCCGTTTTATTATTAGAGTTTATTTTTGAAAACAATGAAATTTAAACTACTTCCTGTACTTCTGTCGTGGGTTCGAGCCCATGCAGGCGCTTTACTTTGTGTAAATAATTTCATCACCACTGCTCTCAAAACGGTGAAGGAAAACATCGTGAGGAAACCGGCATGTCCTAGAACCAAAAATTCGAAGACATGTGACATCCACCAACCCGCACTGGGCCCGCGTGGTGGATTACGGCCCATTCCCTCTCACAGAGAGGAGGCCTGTGTCCTAGCAGTGGGAACATTAATAGGCTGATGATGTGTGTGTGATGTGTGTTACTTCCTACTAACCTAACCTAATCTTTTATTTTCCTACTTAATATCTACATAACATCATACGAGTATTTTCCGAAAGTTTATGCAGAGGTAACTCCTGAATGTTAATCAAAATCTTAATCATAATATGAGGGAAATGTGGACCGATCCTGTATTCAAAGGTTGAAAGGAGTGTAATCTCCTGAAATGTTAGTTTAAAGTAATTCAACAAGATAATGGTAGTCGCCAGATTTCGTTTTCACTATGCAACGCGAAGCTAGAGAAAATACTAGAACAACGTTATTACTTCGCTCGTGTACATTTTATATGATTTAAATAATTGAGTTCTGTTTATAGCGTTCTTTTTAAAATGAAAAGCTTGCAGCAACTTTAATTAAAAGGTTGCGAGATCAGTATTTTTATTCTGAAACAGCTTTTTATAATGAACATAGCATATCTAGCATCTATTTAGTATTAAATTCACTCGTAGAACTTAAACAAAACAGAGATAGCTTTACTTTTTCATCCCCGACAGAAATAGAGCGGTGTTATAAGGTTGACGTATGTACCTGTGCGTTTGTGTATTTGTGTATATACACCGTGAAATTTAAGTGGTTGTTTTCCCGCGGCAGAACGACTTGCCTTTAGGAGTACTTTCGAAGCATAGAGTTAAAGTAAAAAAATAACGATGTTTTTATTTTAAAATAATTTAAAAAATATTCATCAACTCGAAAAAGTGAGTAACAATAGTAACTTGTAGGTACTAGGTACTACTCGCGTCACCACCGTATTATTCACCGTAGTACCTAGTACCTACAAGTTACTATTGTTACTCACTTTTTCGAGTTTATGTTTTTTTTTTTTAATTATTTTAAAACAAAAACATCGTTATTTTTTTATTTTAACTCTATGCTTCGAAAGTACTCCTTAAGGCAAGTCGTTCTGCCGCGGGAAAACAACCACTTAAATTTCACGGTGTATAACTATGTAATATAGCTCCTAAACGGATGAACTGAATTTGATTTTGTTTTTTTTTTGTTTTAAAGTTGACTTTATCGAGAGTGTTCCTAACTATGTTTGATGAAAATCGTTTCAGCCATTCTAAAGTTATGGGCGTTTTACTATTTGAATCGGGGTGTTTATTTCGTGTCATAATTACGTGTTCAATTGATTGTCGATCGAAGCGTGTCTAGTAGTAGATAAATTATGTAGCAAGAAATAAGAGAGTGTCAGGGGTTTTTTTAATTTTACTTGTCTAATACATGATTTGACCAGAGGGCTGGCAGCTTTACTTCGGCCAAAGAATCAAAATTGCCATTCAACGTGGCAATGCTGGTAGCGTTCTGGGCACTTTTTCCATTGCCAGCAATGTGGACGAAATTTTTCATGCCGAATGACATTTTCTCTCTTTTCTTTTTATACGCACTTGTACTTTATTATGATTTGTTAAACGTAAACGTGCAAGTTTGTGAGGATGGATGGGTGGACGTTTGTTACTCTATCACGTAAAATCTACAGAAAGGATTTTGATGAAACTTACATCAGAATAACACATAGACTATAATTTATAAAGGTTTTGGGAGAAGTACTAATATCAAGCGGGCGGAGTCGCGGGTGGCAGCTAGTATAGTTCATAATATTTCAGTTAACTTCATACATGGTTTTGGTCCACTGGGATGCCAACGACCCCAGTTAGATACATAATGCTTATATAAAACATGCATATATAATGCTTTGTTATGCACGAATGTTCACAGTTAGCTGAGTAAAAATGAAATATTCTATGATTCATTTACAAAGGATTTTTTATCGCTTCTTTGAATGACTTTCACAAAGCAATAAAAATAAATAGTATCTTTGGACAGATAATAAACTACTACATAAAACTTGAATTTTACTTGGGTGGATTAATTTTTATTGAATTCTGTTTTTAATTTAATGTTCAGATATGAATGTAATTTTATTTTAATTTAGGATGGTTTTTTTTTAAAATATAATTTAATGTTTGTTGAAGAGCAGTGGTGGCCCAGTGGTAACGACCCCGACTTACGTGTTGTGAGTTCGAACCCATTCAGGCGCTTTACTTTGTGTAAATTATTTCATCACCTCTGCTCTTAAAACGGTGAAGGAAAACATCGTGAGGAAATCGGCACGTCCTAAAACCAAAAATTCACATGTGATATCCACCAACCCGCACTGGGTCCGCGTGGTGGATTAAGGCCCATTACCTCTCTCACAGAGAGGATGCCTGTGGCCCCCCAAGCGAAAATTACATCCACAAACCAGCTATATTACAGCCAAAGGCTCTTATGTAGCTGTAATAACGGATAAAATGATTCTTGAGACTGTATGAGGGGTGATCTCTACACTATTAAACAGCACAGCTGACTAATGGCTGTACAATGGAGAAAAAAAACAAAATGCTTCTTAGTAGAATTTGATAGATCTATTGTCCAGCCTTTGGCTACGTATAATGCTTTTAGCTGGTTAAGAAGACCAAATCTTATAAACGGCTGCTTAGCGCGATAATGTCACCCCTCTTCTAAGCTGTGAGCTGTATTAGAGAATCAAATTTTGCCATTGGCTTTTTTATGGTGTAAACTAATTATATTATAATGCTACCACAATGAGCTTAATAGTAGCTGGTTAAAAGAATTTAAGAGCTATATGAGCTGTAAATTAGTGTAACCTTACTCCACTTTATTTCCAAAGCTTGTAGTGTAAATATTAGCTATTATACAGCTTCTAGAATTATTGAAGAGTAAACATAGGTTAGTAGTGTAAATTTTTTCAAGACCTCTAAATTGTCGTGCGAGAATAAAATACAAGTTTAATGGCTCGCTAGTTTGGCATAACAGGTGAGAATAAGTAGCATCACAAAATCAAGTAAAGTACCTATCTAAGCTACTTGAGTACGAAATACTCGAAATGAGTTAAAGTTTTCTAATCAAGATTAGATGTTCCTAAGACGCTGTTGTATAGTCTCACTTTTCTCCTCTAACCAGTCGTTAGAGTACCTAACCGAAAACCATTGTACAGCTAGCGTACAGTTTCTAGCTGATTAATGCACTTAAATATGGCCATTGAACAGAATAGGGGAAAAAAAAGTCAGGGGAATTTAGTTAGAATTATTGCTGGATAACAAATTAACGCCATTTTAATGTGAACAAGCCATTACATATGAAAAATCACTGATATCTGTTAGATGTTCATGATCTTTGAGAGCTGTTAAAGTAAAAACTCATTATTTAATTGTTACAAATAGATAATAATGCTCAATAAAATGGAAATATTGTACACTGTATTTATTTTGTATAATATTTTTAGTAAACCTATAATATTTCGATGGCGCGTGTAGTATTTGATAATGCCACCTATATATATTGACAGTAAAGTGGCATCCGCAGTGCAATTTACCAATTGACGTACAAAACAAACGTGTTAAATAACTTGGCTTAAATTAGAAATTATTATTTGTCCACAGAAATAATAAGTCCGCCTTGACGTAACACTTTAAAGTGTGCACACTGCAAAAAATATTTTTTGTTGCTATAATATTTCTTTGTAGATTTAACAATAGCCGGTAGGTACTAAGCCATTATCCATCTGTTGGCTGTCTAAGAGAATTAAAGGAGCTGGATAGTGGCCTATTGGTAGCTGTCTTAGTACAGCTCTTAGAATGCTCGACAGCTGTTAACAAGCTCCGGGCTGGTTAGTTTGGGGCTGGTAAATCGTGCATTATAGGAGCTGTGTAGCGGGATATACAGCCCTTATACAGAAAGTATAACAGCCTCGAGTTTTACTAACTCGAGGCTGTTATACTTTCTGTATGAACCCGAATCACTTCAAAGTTAGAATGAACAGTCTTCTTCTGTGTAAGCTCGCTCCATCGTCGACTCTGTCTCTGTCACCTCTGACCTAGACTATTGTCAAGAGCAAACCCATATTAAAGAAAAAAAAATGCGTTAGGTGAATATTTAATAACTCTGTAATGAAGAACATTTTATGCATGACAAAAAGACTATTTGAAAATGACAAAATAAAGTGAAAAGCACTAGAGCTTAATTATTGTATGAATCCTGCTCTCGATTCAGAATAATGTAGAGTAAATATTATTTTTTGATAAGGCCACATTGGTCTATGAAAAATGTTATTTATGACTATATCTACACTACTACCACCTACCTATATCTACTCTATCTTTATACTTTATGTCTGCCTTTTTGGTTAAGTCGTTTGGTTGGTTTTTGTAACCTTGTGGTGGCCACCGCCAACCCCTAAGAGACTCATTCGCTTACCAGCCAGTGCATCGCATTTGCACAGAAGGTACTCCATGCGTTCCGTATGGCCCGCACACAACCTGCACATGGGTGTCACGGTTAGACCCATCTTCATGAGCATATCGTTGGTTCCAAAATGGCCAGTGAAGGCCCCAAGCAGGTAGCGGATTTGCCCCCTGCTCATATTCCAAATGCATTCCCGTGCTTTGAACGTAGAGCCCAGTTATTTTTTGGAGTGTTCCAGACCGGTAGACAGCCAATGTATTTGTTGTCTATGATCTGCAAACTCCCTAAATGTGGCTTTTACGTGACACGTCGAAATGCCACATGGTTCTCGACCCACAAAATCATTTGCTGAGCCCTCTCTTGCCAGTTCATCTGCCATTTCGTTACCATCCTTTGTGCCCAGGGACCCACATCTTGTTCTGTTATGCTTCCCAAGCCTGTTTAGGGTTTGGATAGCATCCAGAACAAGTTTGGAGTCCACTTTGTAGGATGCCATGGCTTTGATTGCAGCCTGACTATCACTAAGAATATATATGGATTTAGCTGTAATTCCTCTATCTATATTCTCTTGAGCACAGGTTATTAAGGCTTGTTTCTATTTGGAATACAGTTGCCATCTTCCCTAAGCTTTTGCTACATTTGTAACCTTTATATGTAATGATAGTGATACTGCTCTCAATACACAGCAATGTTTAGTAAATACTAATTCAGTTTCACAATTATTTAGTTAGCTACATATTTGTTAGTCTAATTCTACCGTCAGTTAACAATTTTGCAACACTGCCAGAGAGTGAATAATTCCAGTATCATCAAATATTGGAAGTCCGAAGTTAATTAAATTTCGCGCATCGTTTCGACCTCACATTTTCCGTATTTAATAAACACGTTAATGGAATTTGAGTCTAAATACTTTGGAAACTAAGCTCGAAATTCCCGGTTTATTTGTTAGCACTCAACATGTTTGCTTTGTCTATAATAAAAGCTTCAGTAGCTTTAGAGGTAAGTCGCAACTCACAAGAGATGGTAAAACGAAGCGCTGTTTATTTACTGTCAGTGCTTAAGTACCAAGTGGTAGATAACTCCGACGATAAAGTTTATCCAGCGAATGACCAGAAGGTACCTAAGTATCTTGGAGCCAGTCCACTGGCTGCAAAGTGCAGACGTCTAGCTCAGGGCATCGCACTGTCCCTAGTTTGAATGCTGTGTTCGAAATATACGAGAGTTGCATTTTAAAGTTTGAAGGGTGCCGTTTTACAGATGGTTAGGGATCGCAACAATTTATAGAATAGAATCTAAATTGAGTTTTACTACGTTGTAGTTTACGCAACTGAAAAATAAAACAAATAAAGAAATAAACATAACAATTCTAAAAAGATAAGAAGAGGCAGAAGTTGAGAGAGTGAGAGAGACCAGAGATTCGATTTAATTTTTGCTAATATTGGTACCGATTTTTGAAGAAAGTTAGCAGGGTTAATAAATAGTAACATTGAAAAGGAAAATCTAGAACATAATAGGCAAAACCACCAATAGGCTAGTTGACGCAAATTGGTTTTTTGTCCGTCAGGTAGGTAGATTAATTAAAAATATTAGACACGTATTTTTTATTTTGACACGAAAACAAAAAAATACGACGATACAGTGTGTTGAAATATCGTGTGACGTCACGGTGTGCTCACTTTATACTGACAAAGTGACGACACAAACCCCCACTCCTGAACTTTGATTCGCTTTATCATACGTCCGTCTGTGTGAGCATACGGCGCGTTTTCAGCTTTGCCGTCGATTTTCTATTTATCATCTGTGCCGAATGGCAAACGCATTTATGGCTATACAGCCACGTGAACGCAATTTGTACTAAGCAAAGAGGCTTACTTTGGTATGCCAAGAATGATCCAATCAAAGAGTATCTAATAACCCCAGCACGCCGTTTCACACAACATTGCTGGAGCGTTGAAATGTTCCAAATTCAAAAAACGCTCCAGCTATGGATTTGATTTTCACTGTCCGTAAATTCGGTACTTCGCGTGTTCTTTTTTCTAAAATAATGACAATATTATTTCCATGCATTTTTGAGAAAAATAATTTTGTTGTAACTATAAGAGCTGTATTCACGAGAACACTGCCGACAAACTGTCCTGCAGTTTAGCAGATGTACCCACAGATGTAAATATTGTAGAAAAAAAAAACTTAGTCAATTTTGATTTATATGATAAAGCAAAAAATACATGTCCAATATTATTTGATAATTTAACTGACGGACTAAATAGAATTATAAGTTTTTTACCAGGAAACAACCCTATTTATTTCTGTTCCAACGTTGTTCACAAATCGATATAATCAGTCGTTTGTGTAAATTTTCCATCAATCTATTTTCACAATGATTGCGCCGCACGGGGCAACCATTATGTACCTAACTACTCATAGGATATGTAGATTTATATTCGTCCATAGAAATCTTTAAATTGTATAAAACAAAGTCGTTATCTGCGTCTGCGGACGTCATTTCTAATAAACCACGAAACGGAGCTTGATACAGTTTTCAATAACAGTTATAGCGATAAACGAGGAAAGTTTTCGCTTATATGTGTCCCGTACGAAGTCGTGACTGGTGACTAGTATCTACACACGTAGGAAATACAATTTCTTCATTTTATTTTTATCATTCTACAAACATGTGCTTAGGACAAGCTCATGTTTCTTGAGGTTGACGCAACACGTTCTTTTCTATCATTCTCTCCTGTCAACCGACACGCCATCATATTCTCCCTTTTCTTTCATATCAGTCCAGTGTGCTTATGCCGAGTTTTTTTTTGTCCCGTACCTACGAAGTCGGGGCGGGTCACAAGTATCTACATTCATAGGAAATACAATTTCTTTAGTTTAAACGTGTATTTAGGACAAGCTCATCTTTCTTGGGGTTGGCGCAACACATATTTTTATTGTCATCTAAACCAAACGTGTAGGTAATATGCAAAATTTCATCTTAATCGGTTAAGGATAACTGAGCTATAATTCAGTTGCAAGATTTGACCCGAACATACATACATTGCAAGTAAAAAAAAATCGGCCAAGTGCGAGTCGGACTCGCGCACGAAGAGTTCCGTACCATTATCGCATAAAACGGCAAAAAAACACGTTAGGTGAATGGGAGCCCTACTTAAATATTTATTTTATTCTGTTTTTAGTATTTGTTATTATAGCGGCAACAGTAATACATCATTTGTGAAATTTCAACTGTCTAGCTATCACGGTTCATGAGATACAGCCTGGTGACAGTCAGACGAACCGCGGAGTCTTAGTAATAGGATCCCGTTTTTACCCTTTGCGTACGGAACCCTAATAAAAAGCTTGATATTAATATTATATATAAACGAGAGCCTACAGAAGTAAACAGAGGCGAACAATACCTAGGTAGGTAACTTAGTATTACCGATACCTACGTCTATATCTTATTTCTAAGACATAAAAGGGAAACAAATAAACATAGCAATGTTTACTTCGTAAAAACAAATATTTGGGCTGAAATCTGAGCAATACATCAAAAACATAACTGAAATAATATCCCAAGGAGAACGATTTCTGAAGGACACTGATATACCGGGGTGTTCTAAGGGTACACGGGTCGGTTGGAACAAGCGGAGATTAATGGTGGAATGTCAAAAGTGTCTGTTGTCTAGTTATTACTGTCGTTATGAATTATTTCTGCTTTATATGTAGCTTTATTACTGTCGTTATGAATTATTTCTGCTTTATATGTAGCTGCATGATATTTTATATACAACTAGCTGTCCCACGCGGCTTCGCTCCCGTCAATTGGCTACCTACCTACCTTACCCTACCTACCCTACATACATGAATGTTGCGTAACTTTAACCGCTTACGCAGCGCACGCAACGGAAGCTCTCAAAAAGGAATATTTATGCCCGTTTTTGCAACATTTTTCATTTATGCTGCACTCCTATTCCTCATAGCGTGATTTTATATAGCCTATAACCTTCCTCGATAAATGGACTATCCAACACAAAAAGAATTTTTCAATTCCAACCAGTAGTTCCTGAGATTAGCGCGTTCAAACAAACAAACAAACTCTTCAGCTTTATAATATTATTATTTTTTTCTTTTTTTTTTTTTAAAAAACTTTGCTCCACACTAGAAATTTCTCCTGTATTGTGGGTGCGTTTACAAACATATAAACTCACATACACAAAATAATAATTAATAATAAAAACTAATAATAATTAATAATAAATATATTATAGTATAGATTAGTAGTCTATACAGGAGCTCATGATGAATTTATGAGATAGGGTTTCAGGATGAAATCTCATGCCAATTTTGAAAAAACTTACGACCGATTTCCTAATAAAGAACTTGAAATTGAGTATTACCATATTGTTTTTTAGCCAGAAAACCTTGGTAAAACTTCAGTATTAAATAATAGTTTGGCGCGTTGTTAACTTCAAATACTCAATTCAGAAACCGGCCCATACAGGTATAGAGTTTAGGTCGGCCAGTTGGTTTTGAAAAATCAATCTGCTTAGCCTTTTCCCAACTATATTGGGGTCGGCTTCCAGTCTAACCGGATTCAGCTGAGTACCAGTGTTTTACATGGAGCGGCTGCCTATCTGACCTCCTCAACCCAGTAACTGGGTAACACTGTGCCCCTTGGCAAGACTGGTGTCAGATCTCAGGCATCTGACTGCCCGTAACGACTGTCAAAGATCTTCAAATGACAGCCGGGACCAACGGCTTAACGTGCTTTCCGAAGCACGGAGGTTGAAATGGTCACCCATCCACGGACCGACCTCGTCAAGCGTTGCTTAACCTTGATGACCGACCAGTGCGGCTGTTATTATTAAGCCACGAGCTCATCTTGGTATTGAAAAAAAAATACATTTCCACATTTTATTCTTAGATGCAAGGGCATAATATAGTTTTTAAACAATTGGGTAATCTGAAGGTTAGCTATGAAGGTCGCAGGCATGCATCATTAGGCTTGGCTCTAGCTAGCTAATTAGCCTTGCCTGGTTCATATAGATTCTTTACAATCACAACAGGTAACTTAAATTTTTTCAACTATATACAAACTACTAGCGTCTGCCAGTGGCTTCGCCCGCGAATTATTTTGAGGGCACATCTTCCCAAGATAAAAAGTATCCTATGTGCTATTGTTGTACGATGTGTCTCTTTCTGTGCCCAATTGCACCCAAGTTCAGCCGTTATGGCGTGAAGAAGTAACAAACATACATACACACAAACTTTCTCCTTTATAATATTAGTTTGATAGTGTGATTTATAATAATGTACCTACAAGCACGTAAAAAATGGAGAAGGGTAAGAAGTCTTGTGCATCAAAAATTCATCCATATCGCTGTCAATGGGGAAAGTGCTCAGAACGCTGGCAGCATTGCCACGTTGAATGGCGATGCTGATCCTTTGAAAGAAGAGAAAGGAAAAAAAACCAGAGGTCTAGCGTCTGGTAACGTGAAGAGTCTCACTTAAATTATAAAAGCGCTCAGCTCTCTTTATTGTTTGTTTCTATTTGTTAGGGTTGTCAATGAAGAATAGAAGAATCATTGTTAGCCTCTAAAGGCAGCTTTAGAAAAAATGTTGCCCTTGGCATAATAAGGTTGGCCAGTCTTGGCATTACCGCTAAAGTGTATGTAACATTGTAGCGGCACCAACGCCGCCACTTACGAACCAATGACATGACGTCACACAAATCCTACATCGCGCAAGTAAAGTTTTCGGCGCGATTTGAACACATACAACATTCCGACAATTACCGTTGGGCAGTTGCCCGGACCAGACACAACACCCGTCTGGTCGGAGGATCCTCCCTTTTCTATGGAGGTTTGTGGGACTTTACACACCCTGTTCCGCATACCCCCAAACTGGTGACCCTCGAACATGAACGTCAGCGCAGCCTTCGTGCAGAACAACTTCGTCGTGACGTCAGCATCCATCAGCATCACTTCCTCAAGCTTTCGAGTAGCGAGTCATACAGCCAGCCAGTACCCACGGCATCTACGGGGGTATCCTGACCACCAGCATGCAGCGGACGCAAATTCCTGGTCATCACCCTCAGCTTCTTTTATCACCGCTCCGACCCACTGGAGCCAGCAGCACTGTCCCGATTTACTGGGACACCATCACCGCTCCGAACCACAGGAGCCAGCAACACTATCCCGACTCACTGGGATATCATCACCCCGACTCACTGGGGCACAACCGCATACAGTTCCGACTCACCGCGAACACTACGACTTCCGGTTCCGACTCACGGGAACCAACCTTCCACTGGCCAGGCACGCATCACAAGATGTACGGACGACTCAATCTGCTATCGACCTCCGGTCTCCGGAGGGGAGTGATGTAGCGGCACCAACGCCGCCACTTACGAACCAATGACATGACGTCACACGAATCCTTATCGCGCAAGTAAAGTTTTCGCCGCGATTAGAACACATACAACAACTCCGACAACAACCGTTGGGCAGTTGCCCGGACCAGACACAACACCCGTCTGGTCGGAGGATCCTCCCTTTTCTATGGAGGTTTGTGGGACTTTACACCCTGTTCCGCATACCCCCAAAACATTTTAAACACATACATTGTGTTTTTATTTCACCGCTACCTGGAAACATTATTTTAGTGGACACATTTAAACTTCACCTATTTTATATATTGGATCAACTCTGAAATATTTAACTGAAATCAGTAGTTTAGTGTTCAATACATTAATTTTCGTGAAAATACGAAAAAAAAAATTAGGAACAGCTGCTGTTCTTTGTTTTGAATGTTTCAGTGATTTAATCCAATATTAAACATTGTTTACATTCATGAGTAATTTCACCCCATACGACCAATGAATCGAAAGTAACCCTGTAGATCAAAGATAATGTTACACATATTATGAAACTAATAAAAAAGTATGGACACGCCAGCAAAGTGACTATCGATGAAAATCACTTTTTAAATATTTAAGCACTAAATGAAACAGTATCACCCGAGATAATCAACCAAGCATTGGCTCTATCGGCATTAAAATCATAATGCTTAGACTAAATTCATTTCAATATTATCCTGTAAGCAAAATGAAAATATAATCAATCTAGGAAGTACCTAAAAAAGACATCTAGACGCACTGCAAGTTACCATCCTCACCTAGTTGCCATTCCACCAATTCGCACCAAGCGCATCCAAACATCCTTCATAATGCGCACAGCAAAAGACTGGAACTCACTACCTGCGTCTGTGTTTCCGAACGCATTCAACCCGAATCTCTTCAAAGTTAGAGTGAACAGGCTTCTTCTGGGTAAACTCACTCCATCGTCGACTTTGTCTCTGTCATCTCTGACCTAGACTAGAGTCAAGAATAAACGCAAACTAAATTTAATAAAATCCGGCCATGCGCAATAATAGGGTTCCAAAGTTTCATAATAATGCAGCGCTGGAGACCTGCGCGCACGCTCCTTGTTTATTTCTCTTTCGGAATTTGAAAATTTGCCCATTTATTCACCTCTAATCTGCGGTATTCACTATTTCGTTCTGGAAAGTTTTACGCTACTCAATTACTGATGTAGTCGGGTTGAATATTGACTTTATAGATGGATATCGACAAAAGAATATAAGTAATTTGCTTGGCAATCGAATCTAATTTGACTTTTGATTACAAAACGTCGAAAATACTTCTGCACTAACACAAAATAGACTAACCCGCGCGCATGCGCCGTATGGACTACGGACCGGTGCTGGCAACGACTCCGGCCACTCAAATGCGTTATTCTAGCTTAAACATTATTAATTTAGAAATTATTAAG
Source organism: Orthosia incerta (assembly GCA_948252205.1). Taxonomy (NCBI): domain Eukaryota; kingdom Metazoa; phylum Arthropoda; class Insecta; order Lepidoptera; family Noctuidae; genus Orthosia; species Orthosia incerta. Next base: position 18,649,209 of record OX411760.1, read on the forward strand.
GATGTTATGATTTTATTTATGTATATTTTTTCCTTGGTTCATAAGCATATATTTACTATCTGTTTTACACATCTAACAACGTTATTTAAGTAATTTTTTAATGGCATTTGTACAAAAATTTTACTGTGCCTAGTACATTTTATAAGTTGGTCGACTATTACTCGTAAACTTGTAAAGCCTACTTATCCGTGCTAGTTTTCCTTTTAAATTCGTTATATTTACTACGTCCGTGATTTTCGCAACCATTTCGCTGGCAGCGGGGAGGGACACTTGACTCTAACATAAATTTGCAATTTAAAGCTTAATTTCGTAAATTTCTTAACGGTTCTTTGAATCAAAAAATGATTTTATCAAACCCATAATAGTTTTGAATGACCTATCCAACGATACCACACACTATGGGATAGACGAGAAAACAAAAAACATAACCACTTTACGTCTATAGGAACCCAAAAAAAAATATTTTTCATGATTTTATTTTAACACTTAGTCGGAATTATTAATATGTATATCCATGCCAAATTATAGCTTTCAAGTACTTAGATTCTCTGAGCTAAGCTGCGGACGGACAGACGGACAGAGCGAAACTATGAGGGTTCCTTGTTGACTTCGGAACCCTAAAAAGCAGTAGGCTTCTCCATTTTTGCTTAAACACTCATTAAAAACATGACTATATTATAATGAACTTACTATACGCAGCGTATTTTTACCCGACTGCCGAAGGAGGGTAATGTGTTTATCAGTCTGTGTGTTTGCTTCCTACGTGGAGTTCCAGAGACCAAACGCGTCGGCCGATTTTGATCACGCGTCAATCGATTCGTCTTAACCTTGCGAGTGTCACTGGCTATATTAAAATAAAAAAATAGAAAATAGCCGATTTTGGGCGCCATATTGTGGGATTCCAAATTATTATTTTCTTCCAATCCCATCGTGTGGGGTATCAAAATAAAGGGTTTTAAGAGATTTCAAAAATATATAACACTTATATGTTTAAATGTCAAAAAAGTGTTAACTAAAAAAAGTTAATTTAAAAAATAAAAATACAGGATACATCGGTTTTGGTCAGCCAGCTCGCGAATATGTATCCTCCGACTGTACTGCGTGATTTTATTCTTGTTTACGTCTTTTTAGTTCGCTTTTTAAGCAGTCGGGTTTTTTTTTTAATATAAATCTTGATCTAGGGCATTTTATACATTATACTTGTATTAAGTAGTGTATCTACAGGTCACCCTGTACCATTATAATTCATTGGCATTATTTTTCAAGGTTTCACCATTTGTCCAATAAAACTTATTTATATTCATGAGTACTTTCACCCATAAAAGATTGCCAAAGAATCAAAATTCACCCTGTAAGCTCATAAATCAAACAGCGAATTTTATTAAAATATTAGCAGCCTTATTTATGAAAACTCACAAACCATATGATTTGTTTTACATTGATACAGTTATGAGTACATGTGGGAATTATAATGGTTTTTATCTACACTCACAACGTAATGTTCCAATTATGAATTCAAAAAATATTGCATAAACACGTACTTTATAATCGCAGATAGGAAAAATTAAAAAAAAGACCATTATAGTTCAACATTTTCCTTCGATTTTCAAACAACTGCATCATAAAATAACTTTTTTTCTATTATGATACAGGACAAAGTTAATCACTAAGGAGATTCCATCAATTATTAATATTTTTTGAAATGCCATTTTTATAGTACCTGATAAAAAAAAATTAATTCCAATTTTAACTTGTCTGTAACAATGCCCGCCTTAGGCTTATTACGCACTGCCATTTTTATTTGCGCGACGTTTTGTCTCTTTCCAACTGTTCATAGAGCTCAAAATATTCGCGCGAATTATATTCGCGCTGCGATGCGGTGGATTCTGTTGCAAAACACGGATTTCATGCGGTATTATTGCCGCACGATTTTTTTACCGCAATTTAATGCGGTGATGTGCTGGGTTTTGGCGCCATTCATACGTTTTGCAGGTTTCGTTGTACTGAATTTCATGACTTTTTAAAATTCTTGCTTAAAATGTCTGATATTAGTGAATGTGAAGAAAAATTGACGCCGCCAAATATTTATATGCGGCGAAGGAAATTACTCATAATCTCTTACCAGCAAAGTCGAGATTATTATACATATGATGCATTTATCACGACTTTATGGCATGGAAAATGCAAAAAATAAGAATAAGTAGGTTCAATCCTAAAATGTATGAGTGTAGATAAAGTAGTGTATGAAACTGCACATAACTAGGTATTAAAACATTCGTGTGAATACTATTAAAAACCTCGCCTGCGGCTCGGTTTTTAAACACACACTCATGTTTTAATACCCCTTATTATGCAACAGTATCATAAACTACTATTACTTTTGATTATGTAGCACATTCTAAATTTAAATTTTCAGCACACAGATTAAATTAAGAATCTGCTAATCGGTTTTAAACCTTATCATAATTATGGTTAGAGCTACATTTACCACAACACACCTTTCAGAATCACACTAATATTATAAAGGCGAATGTTTTTGAGTGTGTGTGTGTGTGTTTGTATGTTCGTTGCTTCTTCACGCTCAAACGGCTTGACGGGTCTGGATGAAATTTGGCACTGAGATAGATTATAGTCTGGAATAACATAGGATACATTTTATCCCGGAAATATGTTCCCTTGGGATAATTTTCGACATTCACGCGGGCGAAGCCGCTGGCAGAAGCAAGTACACAATATTATCGTACCACGGCCTTGCGTGGTAAATAACTGAAAGTGAACATGTTTTAGTTTACTTTCATACCTCAAAGGTTAAAAGGTAATAACACCAAAAAATAATGCTGCATAAATTACCTTTGGATATAATAGAGCCAAAAGTCTAGGACTCTCTAGGTCATAACTTTATGATTTCACAGAGTGTAATTAACTAACTATTTCAGTTATAATTTACACGTTTCTGTAAATCTGTAAGTAAGTAATGTTACACTCGATGGAAGTGTAATAAATTACAGGTTATTCTATTCGCACATATTTGTAGTTTATGGAAACTTTTATAAACCATCTTTATTTTGTTTTCGACAGATACGAGGACTAAAAACAAGCAATAAGGCTTAGGTATAAAGGCTGTAATATTGAAAAGTAGTTATTGTGTCGCAGGTCGGCCGTAAGTCCATTAATTCACCTATTGAAAAACTAGACTTAATATGAATTTTAAGGTTACACTAGTCAACGGCACGAACAATTTTATGCGCGGGGTTAAAATGCATTTTATATCAACCGACAACACGTGCGGAAGAGATAGATGCTTTGATGAGCAGTAGGAAGCTAGTTCGCGTACGAATACACACTTTTGTAAATTTAGGACGAAACCGAGCGCGTGAAATTTTATAAACAGACCTTTGGCAGTCTAGATATCATGAAAAAACTACAAAATCTATCTGTTCAAAATAAAATTATTTGCATTGTTGAACTACTAATCTATCCTTGTATGGAAGCCGTTTTGCAATTTTCCATCTTCTCATGGTATTTATTCGCGCCCAAAAATGCGTTAAAATTTGTGTCGAAATGTGGAACTTTCGACGCTCATAACTTTCAAATATTTTATTTTTTTAGTTTTTCGCTTCCATACAGGGCTAGATAATGATGACAAAATTGATATCACTTTTTATTTTGAACTTATATTGTCAAACAGTGGAATAATCCCTAGACTACGTTTTTATGGTAGAATTTTCGACTAGTGTTACCTTAATACAAATAGCTGCAATGACGTTCCACGTCTGTAATCAAAGCCCTTTTCATGCAAACTTGACATTAATAAACCTTTTAGAAACACTAGCTGTCCTTGTCATTTCCATGTCAATGAAAAAGGCCAACAAGATATAAGAGGCTATAACACCATTCTAGATGATAACATGTTAATGAAAAGGGGTCATACTGTGAGACATTTCCCCTTTGCCGCCTTTTTCGACACCCTTAGGTCAATTTAATATGTAGGACATTATGAGAATGAATTTGCCTCTAAAGGCGCTATAACCATAACATTAAGAATATACGTGCTGCGAATAACGTCTTCAGTAATATGAATTTATACGACTAGTTACGTTGCAATAACGTGTTATTTGTTATATGTAACTTGAGAAATGCGGTCTAGTGGCAATGACAGAGCAAAACAAACTTTCAACAATATCGTTGGATTACAGAGAAATTGCTCTTTCATAAAGTATAACATGTTTTAAACTACATCTAGCACAAATCTTAAACCTCTACGCTTGCAACCAAATCGTAGCATTTCGCTACGAATTTAATAAATGCTACGCCGCGTAGGTGGCGCGTAGCAGGAGTTCAATCGTGAAATAACATGGATTTATTTGAATTTCCCTTGTCAGTAATTAAAAACTGTTCAACTAGGTTTAAAATGGAATTCAATTCGAATCGATAGTCTGAATTGTGCTAATCCACTGCATTGGCATTTCGAGCGAGTGAATCGGCAACCGCAGCATAGATAACATGTTATGTACCGCAGATAGAAACATGTTCATAGAGTCTGACAAACGAAAGTAGAGACTAAAAAGCGCAGCAAATTTAAAAAATATCAGCATATCAAACCAAAAACTAGTATGAAATACCTGGAATAACCTAATTTGATACTTTAGAATTATTTATTTTATTTCGTCTGAATAGGTAATTGAGGTAGGTAATATTTTAGATATTATGTATCAATCTCATTAAAAGAACAACAGTATTCTATAATAATTTTGGTTTATTCAACTTATCAGCGTCATACTAACTTATGAAAACTAACACCACACGTAAACAATCTTGTTCTTGTTTAAATTCGACGTCTTTCTCCTGTTGTTTTCCCTGATATTTAGACATCATGCGAAACGACATCTCCCGTAATCCACTTTTAATTGTTTTATTCATTTTTCACAAATAAATGCTATTATCAAGACCACAACAAATCACCAAAAATAGATTTTGACATTAGTATAGCTTTGCCATATAAAAAGTTTGCAAATAATTCGAGTGTCTACTTTCGTTTGACAGACTCTAGAAACATAATGTATTGGTCGGCCATGCTAAGAGTACTTCGAGAACTGTAAACGCTGCGACGTAATTGGCACCGTAGCAACGTTGTGAAGGTTTTGCCAGTTTGCAGCGCTTTCAAGTTGTTAGGCGCAAGTTTTTGCCTGTTAGTGTTTATAAATGTCTGTGTGCCTTTATTTTTAGCTAGATAGTGTAGGGTTTTGAAACATTTATAATTCCTTGTTTTAAACGAATATGGTGGATGATAAATTACTTCATTCATTAATTGACGATAACATACCCTTAACTTTAGATCTAGAACCCTGAAGTTCCATTCATTAATTCCCTATGTTAAACAGGAGATGGTAGTTTTTAGGGTTCTGTACCCAAAGGGTAAAAACGGGACCCTATTACTAAGACTCCGCGGTCCGTCTGTCTGTCTGTCATCAGGCTGTATCTCATGAACCGTGATAGCTAGACAGTTGAAATTTTCACAGATTATGTATTTCTGTTGCCGCTATAACAAAAAATACTAAAAACAGAAAAAAAAATTAAGTGGGGCTCCCATACAAGAAACGTTTTTTGCGATAATGGGTACGGAACCCTTCGTGCGCGAGTCCGACTCGCACTTGGCCGGTTTTTATGGAATATTGTCATTTTTGCCTATGGGAAATCAAATGTAATAGTCACAACGGATCTTTATGTCTCTGAAGTTGGCTCTGCGAACCATTGCGCAAGAAACAGTTTGTCATCGAGTATACTGCATAGAGTAAGCGAGATAGGACTATGCGACAAACGTAAGCGATTGAAAGAGACAGTTATACAATACAATCTTCACCTCCAAAATTGACACAAAAATAGCTACTGCGCAGGGTCTTGCAGCCAATTCAGAGACACAAAGATCCGTTGTGAGTATTATAAGCACATTCCTTCAAAACCCCATGATCTACTTCAGTTTTATATAACACTGAAACTGTGTATTGAATGTCAGCTAGTCAATCAGACATAGAATCGTATTAAACTGAAAAAATATAGTTATGCACTAGCTAACGCACACAATCATTCCAAGTCACTGAAGAGGTCCCACTCTAAGCATCGTGCCTGTAATGCCAGCGTCAATATAAAGGCATGTTGGATGAATGCCGAAGTCATTAAGCCGATATTTGTATGAAACTATTACGTCACTAAGCAGGCATTTGTATGAAACACAATTATGTCGCTTTCGCCCTCGAAAGCTGTCGTATTTCGCTTCTAAACAGATGAGCAGGCTCGCTGTGACGCATTTCTGTTGCCTTCGTCCATTACTGCTATGATTCTATTTATATGAATAGAATGACTAACTAGAAACTAGACACGAGGACCCCATCTTGTTTTGGAATTCCAGAATGCATCTATACATCAGTCATAGAGGTTCGACTGTTCGCGGCCTCTGCCAATTTCGATTTTGAAAAATTCAGTGTAGGGTCTTTGCTTGATGAACATGAGTTCAAGGCAAACAGTAAGCTTAAATTGATATCTGTAATACTTGGGGTTGTTGCTGTTAAAATGACTCTGAGGTCAAGTGATTCGGGATTTACCTGTCATCTTACTCTTGCCGTGCTCGTCCCATCATATGATCATCTTAGGGTTAGCAAAACACGTTTTCTTCTAACTTTCTCTCCTGTGAAAAAGAAATTTGTTAATTGATATGCGCAAAACCGCAAGTAGATAAATTATACTCACTGTTTGTGCAGATGTTTCCACATCGTCAATGAATCTATGGATATTTCATCGGATCTTTATAGGCATTTGATCAAGTTTTATGAGGAAACTTAAAGTGTCGTATCGATCGACATTTATTGCCGTGAAGAACCGCTCAGTAGGTAGTACTGGCAAGAATTTGTCTTGAAGGAGGGTAGATACTCGTACTTTTATTACACTTCGAAGGATTTTAGGAGATGTAATGGAGTTTTATGCCTAGTTTTATAGGTTTTGGTTATCGAAGCCATAGACAGTAAACAGTATCCATTCAACAACATCATGTCAGCCGAAAGACGTCCACTACTAAACATAGAATTTTGGACGTTCGGTAGCAAAATTTGCAAATAAATTGTCGGCATCACGGGTAGAGCTTGGATAAGGGTGGCACAGAAGCGTGGGGATTGGCACAAGGTAAAAAGAGGCCCAGCAATGGGCGAAGTCAGGCTATGGATGATGACTGAATATAGGCCACCCCCCACAGTCACCACATTAACCGGTTCTGTACTTATCTCATCCTGCACTGCTGTTGTTATACCATACCCTGAAATTTAAAAGAAAAATCATTCCCTCTTTTTCATTACCAAGAAATTTTCTCTAACAGCATAAAAATATTCTCCTCTCCGTCTATTTTTCATAACGATAGTTGTCGTGTCATATATCTTACATTCTTTTCACTGATATTTTATGAAGCTTTCCTTATAAAAAGCGTAGCGTAGTTGTATATTACTAAGTTAGGATACCGGATACTCAGCGGCACGGACGCCCGTCCATCTCTCTACCGCGATAGATTATCTCTTAAGTAGCCTTAACTTTTGTTAAGGATTTGGAAATTGTTGCTTTGTACTTTCTACAACGTATAATCTTAAGGTTTTTTTTTACCTTTACTTACGTATTCAGATCTAATTTTCCGGTGGACAAAGTTGGTTCAGTAACCAACAATTTTAGTTGAAAGAGCTTTAAACTTATGCCAGCACGACTTATTAGATACGATTAGGTATATACTTCAAACTGATTGTTCACTTATTTAGGAGACGAAAAAAGCATATGTGACATTGCCATCAAGTTTTCATCAAAAGATTTCAAGGCGCAGTTACCCCTTAGCTGATTTTAAACGTCACGTCTAAACCGCTAGTCGTATATTTTTGGAATAAATATATGTTACATTAGACCATTTTCTTAATAATTTGATTTAAGAAAATTTTGAGTTTTAGCCGTATAACATAGTGTAATTCATTTCTAAAGTTATGTCTAACACGGATAAAAACACAACATTCGCACCATAACCAACAGGCGTATTTTATTAAATTGTCACCATCTCAAAGACAATCTAATTATGTACATTTTCATCTAACGGTTTTTTTTTTAAGTTATAGAATAATAAAGAAAGAACAAAAAACTACAGATTTATGGGTCGCGCGGGTGTGAAACGAGTGCGCGTTTTGTGCCCTCAAGGTCGTTGGCGACTGTCGTCGTCTTAAAATTATATAGAATACTTGCTACACGGTTCTTCCAAAATGACGAATACGACACACGATACGAACATAATGTTATTAAAATAAGTTCCCCCATTTCTACCACCACCACTTTCTAGAACTTTTGTGAGAAAATAAGCAGGTGGCACGCATTCCCTTCACTCTTTTTTTACTTGACTGACACTAAAGACAGTCTGAAGACTATTTCTTAGTATTTAGGGCGATGTGTTTCTTTAACGTTTTACTAATAATTTTATAGTAGATATTTCCAGCCATTTCGCCCACATAAAAGTCAGAAGTAATCCCACCGGGATAAAAATAAACCATGTTCAAATCTGGCCATGGTTTACCCATCTAAATCTCTTCAGCCGTAGTGGCGTGAATAATTTAAAAACATTTAAACATTCCTAAAATTTGAACATCTAGTACAGACATTTATATATAGGTAAGTAGGATTGCGACATCAATTTTACATACATTTTCTATGAACCAGGCGAACATCCTTCGTTAACAAGCTTGTTTAAATTTAAGAAAGCTAATGCAATCTGGCCTAGCACTGTTTGAAGTTGAATGTCAAATGATAATAATTTGCATGTTGTTTCACAAGCTGAAGAAAAGCAATGCGACTTGCGAGTTGGAATCTGATTAGCGTGGAGCTTGAAGGTGAATGGACTCTGGTTTATTTATGCAGTTTGTTTGGAACTTTGTAATCGTGGTTTTGGGATTGTCCTGCATTATTTTAACGTTTGTCGTCTATTTTAATTTTAAACCGCCGACGGAAAAAGAGTTATGTTATAAGTTTGACTTGTATACCAGTGAGTTTGTGTATTTGTGTATCTGTCTTTGGCATCATAGCTCCTAAACGGATAAACTGATTATGATTTTGTTTTTTTTTTTATAAAAGTGTCTTTATCGAGAGTGTTCTATGCTATGTTTGATGAAAATCGGTTCAGGTGTTCTAAAGTTATGGGCGTTTTACTGTTTGAATCGGGAAGTTTTCTCAAGTTGGAGTGGCAAAATTACGTTTTCAATAGATTGTCGATCGATAGTCTACTACTAGATAAATTATGTAGCATTAAATAAAAATGTGCCAACGATTTCAAAAAATTAAAAATTTACTTGTTGTTGTATCTACATACAGTAATAAAATTCGTAAAATAAACTCATGCCCTTTAGCGCTGGGTCTAGAAGTTTTCCTTGTACATTGAAAGTGAGATAAAGGGACGATTTTTGAAAAGGCATCGTCTAAAGAGGTTTATACTATTAAAGAGGTTAGTTAAATAAGGAATTAAAGTATTCATGGAAGTTTGTATTTTTTTGCCAGATGAGAATTCCAATGGCAAAACACAAGGCTTTTAATATAATAAAAGTGTAGGTGTTGCCCAGTGACAACTGTGTTTTTTTATATCTAATTTGGATTTCAGTATCACTGTCTGATATCTAAGTAAAATGCAAAGTCCATACGATGATGGCGGTTCCGGTTTCCGTTCATTACGAGCCGGAATCACGAGTTTGGAGGAATCGGAAAACCCGGAATAATCGGTGACCATTAATTCCGGCGTTTTTGGCCCGTTTTAGTTGCCACGGTTCATATTATTTGACATGACAATACTGATGTGGACGACTTTTTTGATACCATAATATGAGTTCTTCCTCTCCCCCTGTTAACACGCGTTTGTACATTATTATTATCAGTTGGTTATACATATGCATATGTTAGCTTGGTACCCATATTTATGGGTACTAGCAAACGTTGTGTCGAGAACAGTAATTGTGATCTTTATCAACATGTTTACTTGAGGTATCAAGGTTGCTCACTCACCGTGTTGGCAGTGGCACTACTAGGAACTCATAGCCGCCTAATGACCTGCCTAATAATAGTACATTATGGTACAGGTGTGCAATGTTGGTGATTACCGCTGAGGCGCCATTGAGACCCGAGCTGTAGGTGAGGGTCTTAAGAGAGCCGAGGACGGTAATCACCAATACACACGTGTATCATACGACGTTTTTCAACACACTTGTGAATAAAATAATACAAAAAAATCACTTTGAACAGTAAAAACGAGTTGTGAAATTTTTTTCGGAATGGCGGGCAAAATTAATCACTTTTCCTATGCGCGCGCATTTAACACTGGCGATCGGCCATAGACTAAAAGAATGAGGTTTCTTTTTTTTTGGCTTATCGTGGATAGTGTTTTAGCCATGTACTGGTATAGGGAATTTCAATTTATTACAGAGCAAATAAAATTTATATTTGAGTAAAAGTTTTATTTACTAAGCACGTACAAGTTGAAATTATCTATTTAAATACGAAGTTGCATGAAATGAGCAAGCAATAGGTACATTAATTTATTTGTACTATTGAGCACGATCTTTTTTGTATCGAAACTTTTTTTAAAACAGCGCAACTTAACCAATGAATTAAAAAAAAACTCTATAACTCACTTGTGAATAATAGCAATGAAAAAGTCACAGTTTGATAACAGGGGGGTGACCATAAGCTCTTAAAGGGGTATCAATTTGATATCAAGTAAGTGACAGATGTATACAAGTCAGATACATCTGTCCCTTAATCGATCTCAAATTGATACTGCTCTAAGAGCTTATGGTCACCCGCCAGGTATCATTATATGCCTAATTGCGGTGAAATTAGAGCCACTTTATGAGCAAGTGTGTTGAAAAATATTGAATAGATAGTTTGGTTTTAAATCGATAAGTTGTTTGCCTAGGCTAATAGCAGCTATGTAGCTAGCTAGAGATATTCTTGGTGTTGGACCTTCCTTTAAAGCGAAAAGAAGATGTTTTATTGATGAAATGAAAAATATCAACTTTACAGGAATCATGTCCCATGACATATTCAACCCATAAATTCTTACCTAATAAAGCTAAACATTTGAAATGAGTGATGGAATAAAATATACACGGACGGATCTCAAAATAATGCAAACCTTTGCTAGTTCGACACATCTGATCTCCATTCCACTTCGATGAAAACTGGGCCTTAATAGGTCAGTTTTAATACTATTGAATAATTATATATCTGTTTACAAAAGTACTTAAATACTAAACTGAAAAGACAACAAGAAATGTAGGTACAACTCAACAAAACATGTTTCCTTTATCCAGTACCTTACCTTTAGGGAAAGCTTTCTATGCATTTTAGAACGCAGAATTCTTATAGAAAAATCATACAAGCTCCTATTCTTGTAATGTTCTATGCATATTGAAATGGCTTGCACGTTTTCTGCCCACAAAGTCGACTGCATCCTAAGTGGTATCGACATAAGCACGTTATCCGACACGCCTCGGATGAAAAGATTGCAACAATGGACGATAAGCGACATGCTGCAGTTTGCGTTTAAAAGTCGTTTTACTAGGATTGTGCATTTTAAATTCTTTGTCTTCTTTAGAATATTTGAGCTTTCAGAACATTACTATCGTTACAGGACTGTCACTAGAAGAAGTGTACGAGTTTAAATTTGTTATGGGTCTCTGTTTGGGCTAAGTGTTGTTACGGTTTTCGGTTAGGATTCCCAATAGTTCGCCTCCTATTATTTTTTCGTCGTTCCCTGTCTGCTAAGTATTGTGATCATATGCAAGTTGCGACGCGTCTCCAAGTTATGCAGTGTGGACCACTTCGCTTAAGGCGCCTCCCCGAGCAAAACGCCGCGCTAGTCGTTTTTGTGCAGTTTTTAAGAGCTATCTACTCTTTACTTAAAAAGAAATATCAATTAATAAAAATACATTAAATTTCTACAAAATGTTGAATCTAAAATGGTAGTACACTTTTTTTAAAGAGCTATATGTATCACTAATCTCCTTCCAACAAAACCATAAAAATGAGAAATAATTGTTGATAACATGCATCTCCTCGTAAAGTGTTCATTAATTATTTTTTGTACTAACACTAATGGATAGACAATTTGATAACGAACATTTTGTAAGTTTTATATTTTTCAAAAGACCAATATTCGATTTTATAAAGAATTTATTCTAAAATCTGGGCGTATTAACTACTGTAATATGCGCCACCAGTGCCGCTAGGCCAATAGGAATGCTCATATCTCATGCTGATTTTTTGTTCAGGGTACGGCCTTAAACAAAAGCGGTTACATAATATTTGGGCATCTATTTTTACACTTCTGCCAAATCTTTACAGGAATTATACAGGCGTGATTCATCATCATCGTCTTCCTGCCGTTGTTCCATGTTACTTGGGGTCAGTGCAACACGTTTTCTTCTTCCATACCGTCCTGTCCACCGTCACGCCATCACTGACTCCCTTTTCTTTCATATCACTCTTCACACAGTCCATCCATCTTTTCTCTGGCCCTCCCTTCCCTCTCCATCCATCAACATTTGTATTAATAACTCTTTAAATAACATGCGTTTCATTTCATCCCTCCTCATCACATGAAACCGTTTGACCTGGTATGGTCCCAGGACAAACGGTTTCCTTTCAACTTTTCTGTTATACAGGCTGGTGATTAAACCTTTAAATAAACTTACCTCTTGATGTGTTTCTTAGAAAACTACTATCGTCCTGGAATACGTATACGTATGGCGATACGAGTCAGCAGACTGGGACGAGATGCGGCACTTTTTTGCGTCTTATCCTTGGCGGCATGTGTGCTTCTCCTCGGGTAGCCCCTCGAGCTGTGCAGACGCGGTTGCGGATGTGATTCGGCAGGGAATGGAATATTTCATTCCATTCTCCGACATTCCGCTCGGTCACAAATCCCGACCTTGGTATAATGCAGAATGCGCCCATGCTGAGGCCCGAAAAGAGTCTGCTTACCAAGCCTGGGTCGGGGCCCGCGACCGCAAAGTTAGAGCGCGTAGGGTTCGCGCGAGGAAGAGAGCCTTTAATTCTGCCGCCAAGTTCTGCAAGCGGGTTCTGCGTCGGGCACGTTTTGACCATATTGGACGTATTGGGGCCAAGCTGGCATCGCACCCTCCGGGTAGTAAACAGTTTTGGTCCCTGTCTAAAGCGGTTGAAACGAATTTCTGTCGGCCCACTTTACCTCCGATGCTGAAACCTGATGGGTCGCTGGCTCACTCTGCAAGTGACAAAGCAAATTTATTTGCATCTCTTTTTGCTAGCAATTCACGTCTGGACGCTGGCTCCAAGCAACCACCTACTGTACCTCATTGTGACTCTTCGATGCCGGAGATCGCTGTGCACACGAAAGAAGTCCGGAGAGTATTGTGCAGTCTAGACGTGAACAAGGCCAGCGGACCTGACGGCATTCCAGCGAGAGTGCTGAGGCAGTGTGCGCCAGAACTGTCTCCTGTGTTGACTCGCTTGTTCCGCCTCTCTCTTGTAAAAGGGACGGTGCCGAAATCCTGGAAGCTTGCAAATGTGCAACCAGTGCCCAAAAAAGGCAACCGTGCAGACCCTGCCAATTACCGTCCGATCGCCATTACCTCTATTCTGTGCAAAGTTATGGAAAGGGTACTGAACAGAAAGTTGCTGACCTACCTTGAAGACAACAATCTCCTCAGTGACCGTCAATATGGCTTTCGCCGGGGACGGTCAACTGGCGATCTTCTTGTGTATGTCACGCACTGCTGGGGCGAAGCCATCGAGAGACACGGCGAAGCACTTGCTGTATCGCTTGATATCTCGAAGGCCTTCGACAGGGTCTGGCACGCGAGTCTGCTCAGTAAGCTTCCTGCTTATGGCATCCCCGCTGGTTTTTGTAGCTGGATATCAGACTTCCTTAGCGAACGGTCGATCCGAGTAGTCATTGACGGCTGCTCCTCAGACCTTATGGCTATTGATGCCGGAGTTCCTCAGGGGTCTGTTCTCTCTGCAACTCTTTTCCTGCTGCACATCAATGACCTACTTCAGCCTGGTATTGTTGGGTACGCAGATGACAGTACTGTTTCAGAGAGATACTTGTCCAGCGCAAAAACCAGCATGGATGAAGTTCGTTCCTTGAGGGAGGCTATGGTTGAGCGGACAGATTTGACCTTAAGCCTTGTCTCCCAGTGGGGTGATGACAATCTGGTCTCTTTTAACGCCACCAAAACACAGGCGTGTCTTTTTACCGCCAAAAGGAGTCTGTTCGATCAAACGCCTACTTTTCGGGGTGCGTCTGTTCCTGTGACTGATCGGCTCGAGCTCTTAGGCATGGAGTTGACATCCAGTCTCAACTTTGGCTCCTCCATTGAGAACAAAGCCCAAATCGCGGCCAAAAAACTGGGCATCCTAAATAAAGTGAAGCGATACTTTACGCCTGGACAGCTTTTAACCCTATACAAAGCACAAGTCCGATCCTGCATGGAGTATTGCAGCCACCTTTGGGATGGTTCAGCTAAGTATCAGCTTGCCGCGCTTGACTCAGTGGAACGCAGAGCCAAGAGGCTCATTGGCAACGTGGAACTGGTGGACGCCAAGCTTCACAGCTTGGCTCATCGCCGCAAAGTTGCCTGCTTGTCGGTCTTCTACAGACTGTACTTCGGTGAGTGTGCTCAGGAACTCCACGACCTCATCCCACCAGCCCCCTTCTACCATCGGACATCTAGACGCACTGCAAGTTATCATCCTTACCTTGTTGCCATTCCACCAATTCGAACCAAGCGCTTCCAAACATCCTTTATAATGCGCACAGCGAATGAGTGGAACTCACTGCCTGCGTCTGTGTTTCCGAACGCATTCAACCCGAATCTCTTCAAAGTTAGAGTGAACAGGCTACTTCTGGGTAAGCTCACTCCATCGTAGACTCTGTCTCTGTCACCTATGACCTAGACTAGAGTCAAGAGCAAACCCATTACTAATAAAAAAAAAAATAAAAAAAAAAAAGACTAAAGTAAAGAGAAACTTGAACAAACTTTGCAGTTTGTAGAGATTGCCTTTTTAGGGTTCCGTACCCAAAGGGTAAAAACGGGACCCTATTACTAAGACTCCGAGATCCGTCTGTCTGTCTGTCCGTCTGTCACCAGGCTGTATCTCATGAATCGTGATAGCTAGACAGCTGAAATTTTCATAGATGATGTATTTCTGTTGTCGCTATACCAACAAATACTAAAAACCGAATAAAATAAATATTTAAGTGGGGCTTCCATACAACAAACGTGATTTTTTGCCGTTTTTTGCGATAATGGTACGGAACCCTTCGTGCTCGAGTCCGACTCGCACCTGGCCGGTTTTTCTACTTCAGGTATAAAGCATTATACATCTCATCCGGAATATTTGTCGGCGTTAGTTTTTGCTTCCTCCGTCCTGTTGAGCTCAGCTAATGCAGACGAACTCGGGCTATTTATTTTCTTGAGTAGGTAATTTTTCTTGCGGTGAGCAATGTCGAAGAGGTTCTCCTATTTATATTTACTAGCTTCCGCCAGCGGCTTCGCCCGCGTGATAAGTTTTTTATAACCCATGAGAACATTATACCGGGATGAAATGTCCTATTCCAGACTAAAATCTATGTCTATGCCAAATTTCATCCAGATCCGTTCAGCTGTTCTGGCGTGTTTGAGTAACAAACATACATCCACACATACATCCATCCAAACTTTCAAATTTATGATATTAGTAAGATAAATGTTTGAGCGCTACCTGCTTAATCACATTATTTACAATAATTTATATTTAGCAGCAACAACGCCTGTAGACATTCGCAATCCACATTTAGATATGACAACGCGTTCAATTCAGTTGCTCAAACCAATTTAAAAGGCATTGGCGTTTTGTTTAAAATAATTTAAGAGAAACAAAAAATATCGGGCTTTTTAAAACAAATTCTGTTGTTATACCTCGTTAATTTTTAATGAGTTTTAAGGCTGGCAGTAATTACATGCCGGCCAAGTTTTGTGGGGGCTCGTTTAATTAGCGGCTTAGAGAGTAATGTTTACTTTACGCGGACGAGTTGAGAAGTCGCGTCGTTTGTATGACGGTGCTACGACAATGTGTACTACCCTGGTTTGGTAAATTAATTTCATCTTTCGAGTCTTCATCAGTTTGATTAAATGCTTTTGATACTTACCTATTTCAGGCAAGATTTACATTGGAAAACGAACAGCTTTTCTAATTCATTCTTTAAAATATTAATTAATGTTTTCACCATTTAGCTTCTACAACCAAACACACACGGGCTTTTACAGCCCTAGTAACCAAAGCCCACGTTTTGTAAATAGATACAGATAGATACTCGTACTATCAATGCACTTAGTAAAAATACAGTACAACTAAAATCGTCAATAGGATGCTACGTCTCAGAATAGTAGTAGTACCTATCTTCAAAATCAAAACAAAGTTCCATCATATTTCCTACAAATAAATCCTTCAATAATTGCATCCACGATACAGTACAACTAAAATCGTCAATAGGATGATACGTCTCAGAATAGTAGTAGTACCCATCTTCAAAATCAAAACAAAGTTCCATCATATTTCTAACAAATAAATCCTTCAATAATTGCATCCACGTCAATATTGACTAACGAGCTTTACAATGACTCAACACTATTGGTTCAAAGAAGAAAGTCAAGCGTTTCATCACTGATCAAATCAAAAAAATCAAATCATATTTATTTGTTCACATAGGTAATAAAATACAGATGTTGCGTTTAAAATGAAAATAGAGCGCTATGTCATGCCAAGAGGCGTACAAATATTAAGTGTAGGTATCTACCTGGAGATTAACAAATCAAATGTCTAGAGAAAAAATAAGACAAAAACATTATCGTAAGATCATGCGTATTAAATTAGCAGAACCAATAATTAAATTAACAATAAAAAGTCAGAGAGTAAAAAGAAACAAAACCAAGTAAGTACCTAAATCAAAATACTTAATTTAAAATGTCAAAAAATTACCATGTCAAAGATTATGAGATGTCAAAATTATTAAATGTCAACATTATTAATCCAACAAAACTTAGCATTTTATTTCTGTTATAATATTATTAAGAACATTTATTTATACTGACGCATTACAATAACAAACATTTTATATGGTTTTCAATGATTCATCATTCAGAAATTCCTCCATTGTATAGTAACATTTATCAATAAGTAAGCTATTAAGTGCTTTTTTGAATTTTAATAATGGCATGTTTTTAATGGCATCGGGTATTATATTATATATTTTTGGGGCGTTGTTGAAAAAGCTTTTACTCATTAAGGCTGTTTTACATTTAACATTGCAAAGTTTGTTACGATATTGAGAACGCATTGGATTCCTTCTGACTGCAGATAGGCTTACAAATAAATGTGGGTTTTTTTTCACAAACAATGCAGTTTCCATTATGTACATTGCTGGCAGTGTCAATATTTTTAGTCTTTTGAAGTATGGAATACAGCTATCCGTCGTTTTTAGACCACACATAGACCTTACGCAGCGTTTCTGCATCTTAAATACAGACTCCCTATTAGCTGACTGCCCCCAGAAAATAACACCGTACCGTAAAACAGAAGCCACAAGTCCATGGTATGCTGTCAGTAATGTCTCAATATTAACCTTTTTTGAGAGTTGGAATAGCGCATAGGCAGATTTACTTAATCGTTTACATATTATGTCAGTATGATTGTTCCAAGTCAATTTATTATCAATAGTGATTCCCAAAAATTTAGCATTATCAACTTCCTGTATTTTTATGTCTTTATAAATTATATTAATGTCAGCATTCTCACGACGTTGATGGTATTGCATGATGTTGGTTTTACTTAAATTAATTTTCAAATTGTTATCATTAAGCCAGTTTATTATTTTAGTTAGAGATTCATTAATGTCATTTTCATAGTTATTTATGTCATTGCATTCAATTATGGCTGTGCTGTCGTCTGCGAAAAGAACCATCTTGTGCTGGATTGTTTTTGGGAGATCATTAATGTAAATCAAAAAAAGAGGTGATGCCAGCACACCGCCCTGGGGCACGCCATACTTTATGCATTTTTGTTTTGATAGGTGTACGGTTTCTAATTTGGTTTTGGGACATAATTTAGTGACTTCGGTGCATTGAACTCTATCAGATAAATATGATTTTATCAATTTTAGGATATTTCCCCTTACACCGTAGCCATGTAACTTTTGTAGCAGTATCTTATGGTCAACATAGTCAAAGGCTTTCGTCATATCAGTAAATATAGTACAGATTGGATTATTTTTGTCAACTGATGGCATAATGTTATTAATTAAATCAAAAAGTGCCATGTTAATATTTATATTTTTGCGAAAGCCTTTTTGTTCATTGCAAAATAGGTTATATTTTTCAAAATATGTGTATATGGATTTGTATATAACTTTCTCAAAAATTTTTGAAAAGACGGAGATTTTTGCAATAGGTCTGTAGTTTTTCATATCCGTTTTGTCCCCTTTTTTAAATAAAGGTTTGATAATAACTTTTTTTAATCTGTTGGGAAATATGCCATCTACAATACAAAGATTAATAATGTGAGCTAATGGCTGTGCTATATCTTCCTTTACATACTTTAGGACCTTAGTACAAACGCCATCATAACCAACAGTATTCGTATTTTTAAGATCAGAGATAATTCTTATAATGTCATTATTTGAGACCGGTGTCATAAACAATGATTGTGACGAATGATTTTCAAAAAAATTACCACTAGTCTTATCAGAATTTATATTATTTTCAATTGTGTCAATATAGTAATTATTAAATTCATTGGCGATGTCAATGGGGCGTGTAAAAGTCAAATTGTCTCTGTTTATAGTCATAATTTGTTCCTGTGGTAAGCATATTTTAGATTTATTAATAACCTGCCAAGCGGCTTTAGATTTATTTTTGGATGAGCTTATAAAATAATTGTTTTGGGCTTTCTGAGTCAACTTTATAATTTTTTTATAGACATTAGAATATTTCCTTAGATTATTTTTATTTTTAAGGCTAGGGTCAAATCGATATTTCCAAAGTAACTCCCTTTGTTTCTGGCTGCATATCTTTATCCCTCGAGATATCCACTTGGTTTTCCTGTTTAATTTAACAGTTATTATCTTTTCTGGAAAACATAATTTATATAATAATATAAAATCTTCCATGAAGGCTTCAAAAGATATGTTTGCGTCTTTAGCCGTAAAAACTTCTACGAAAGATAAACAACCTAGGAGATTTTTAAATTTAATCAGATTTTCTGCAGAATAATCTTTTCTTTTGCATTTCCAGAAATGTAATTTGCAAGACTTTTTTATGGGCACTTTCAAAGTTTGAGATGTATGATCCGAGAGAGCTAAATCTATGATTTCGGCCTTGCAGCCCCTTTGGTAACTATGTGCAAAATTATCGATGCAGGTATTACTACTGAGTCTTGTGGGCTTGTACAGCGCTAGTTTTAAATTATATTGTAAGAGAAAATATTCAAATTCCATTGTAATTTTATTTCTCTTTAAAACATCGATGTTAAAATCTCCTGCAAGAATAATGTTTTTTGCTCCGGAGCAAAGCTTTTTGAGTATGTTGTCTAATTTTTCATAAAATACTGTGTAGTTATGTTTTGGTACCCTGTATATACAAATAATAATAGTGTTAGAAGCTGTAAGTTCGATAGCGCAACATTCAAATTGTCCTGAAATCGATTGTTTAGCTACGTCAATCAGTACTCGATATTGCAGTCCTGCTCTGACAAAGATGCATGTACCTCCCCGTTTCGAATTTCTTGAGTAATAAGCAGCCAGATAGAAGTTGGGTAAATGCATTAAATCTTCATTACCTGATTCCATAAAATGTTCTGTAATGCAGATAACGTCAACAATAGTTCCCTTATTGTATAATTCTTCTAACTTAACTAAAAATGTGTCAGATTTGTTCACTAGACCGGCTATATTTTGATGGAGAATATTGAGACAGTTATAGAAAAAACTGAGAGCCATGATGACTCTCAGTTTTTTCTGACTGATGGTGACTCATATTATAGATTTATAATTCACATAGCCCTACAATAACAGTGTTAAATCGTTAACACTGTTATAGTCGTTCGTCCTGTGATCGTAAATTCGCTTGATGAGTATAAATAAATTATTCCCATTTACTATCCTTGTAGGCTAAGATTTTAGAGGCAGTAGTTATTTATTTTATAGTGACAGTTTTTTAGTCTGAATGTGGCACCGGTGACTGAAAAGTTGTGTGGAAATCGGTTGTCACGGTACGGGTATTTGATGCGGAGAAATGAGATAATCTTTTGAGGAAAGTATTTACTATTAATGTGGATAGTAGTGGAAAGCCTAAAGTAATGATGGAGGCTGTGTGGGAGATGAATTCCACTGATATGATGATTAATATAGGAGTAATGGAAGAACCTGTCATGGAACCTCTCATGAACCTCTAATGTCAATCTCAACCTATATTAGAAGAACCGACCGAACGGTTACACTTCGGCGAGTGTGCGATGGAAATTCAGGATCGAATTCCACCTAGCCCGTTTCATCATCGGACTACCAGACGTAACGGCGATGCGCCATCGGTACATGGTGGACATCCCACCCATACGCACAAAACGTTTAGGGATCACTTTTATTGTGCGTACTGCTAAGGAGTGGAATTCCCTGCCGGAGTCTGCGTTTCCCGACAGCTACAATCTAGGGGTCTCTAAGTCAAGAGTGAATAGGTTTTTTTCTAGGCAAGCGTGATTCACCGTCGACTACATCATCGATTACCATTAGGTGAGATAGTGGTCAAGCGCGAGCCTATAGTGTAAAAAATAAATCTCTGTTACACCGCTCGACCAATCAATTGGTGCAAGAAAATGATGTTGAGCAAGTTTCTGTTGTATCGTCTATATTATTTTCTAAGAGTTCTGCAATTTAGATCTTATCAGGCTTAGTTCATGCTAAGTTAGGCTGATGTGGTGTATTTACTTAGGTAATTGCCTGACCGACCAGTATCTATGTACCTGGCGAGAAGCAATGTGTCAGATGTTGATATTACCACAGATATTATAATACTACCATACAGATGCATCATGCCGACGTAACTAGCGTTTTTCATCTGATTAATCTTGTTATTTTTGTAAGTACATCAATCGCGTTCGATCCCGTTTCACGGCAATAGATGGTGTTAGTATTACTAACGTAGATACTTATATTACTGTCTACTATCTATGATAGCTAGACTGATGTTAGATTTGCAGATATAGAATAAGTTCTTCACATACTTTAATTCAAATATAGCTAGATGTTTCCACACATATTTTATGGCTGCTGCCATTTATATCAAGAATGTAGTAAAAATGTTAACATATTTCGAGTCAACGGACAGATGTCTGCGATAAAATTTTGTTAGATTGGTAATAAATCTACAGAAATATCTACATGAGGATTCCTATTTATTCATTATCATCCAACAGACAGCTTACGTACGGCAGTGAGGCGTGGCCGGTGCTGGAGCGACACCGACAGGTGTTGCATGTCACGGAGATGAACATGCTGCGGTGGATGTGTGGCGTCACGCGGAAAGACCGTGTACGGAATACATACATCCGCGGCAGCCTTCATGTCCGTGACATTGCTGACAAGCTGCAGGAAAGTCGCCTCCGCTGGTACGGCCACGTCTTACGACGACCGGCAAGCTACGTGGGAAACAAATGCCTGGACATGACCCTACCTGGCACCAGGAGCAGAGGACGGCCAAAGAAAAGCTGGCTTGATGTCGCGCAGGATGATATGCGCGCCAATGGGCTAGTTGCGAGGGATGCCGAAGACCGGGCAAAGTGGAGGAGGAAGTGTAGGAAAGCGGACCCTGGGTTCTCCCGCGCTCGGCGGGATGAGCAACCGGGATAAACGCTAGGTAGAAGAAGAAGAAGAAGATCCAACAGACAGCTTATACGAGATATTGCGATGAAAAAAGTTAGCCAAAATATTCTCATGTTATATTAGATTTTATTTTTTGGGGGGACTGTTGCAACAGAAACTGGCAGCGTTCCATTTTTAAAAACACCATGAACCCTCGTGCAACCAAAGGTAAAACAAGCATGGAAATAATAAGTACTAAATAAAACTTTTCACTTTGCCCTGCTGTGGGTTCGTCGAGTCGAGTCGAGCATTCTGTACTAAATTGAGTCGTCGTCCAATGGGGCGTAAATAAACGAGCAAGCTTTCATGTCACACACGATCGCGGCCGCTGCAGTGCCCTTGAACAGCATTCGTATTGCCATGCATCACGGCCCCTGTTAACATTTTTAAATACCCACTTCAAACAACAAGCCTTTGTGCTAACTAGAAACAGTTTATTTAAAGACATTACCAATTTATTCAGTTTGTACACGTGGCGCTGAAATCTATTGTAGCCTTGAGAGAATATTTCCGTTTGTGACTGCAGTAAGTTAGAGGAAATAAAGTGATGGCGGCAGCGAGCATTTATAAAATTGCCAGCATTTGGACTATATAAAATAAAATTATAATTATATATTTTAGATTTTAGGTAATAATATTATAGTATCTGTTGCATTATATTTAAATATTTAATTTATTAAATGCATTTTGCGTTCTTGTAAATAAGGACGAGTATCATTCCGATTTATTGAATGGGCAACTTCAAAAAAATTAACAATGTGCAATGAATGCCTTTACTAGAATAGTCAAACAATGCTATTCTAGAATTATATTTTTTAAGTTTTTAAACTGTCATGGTCACTAACACTAACATTAACATTAAAAACGGGATATTTACCATGTAAACAAACACACATTGCGGGTGTGTTTAACACCCACCCGCAATGACTTTCAGTTTATCCGTGATCATGGTGCTTGCAACAGCACCGAAATATCGGGAACTCGCAACAAACAGTAAACATGGTAAATATCCCGTTTTTAATGTTAATGTTAGTATATTTTTTAATATATTTTTCATTTTTTTAATGGCTTCATAACAATTTTTTTCATCAAAACCAGCTAGGGTTTCAATCAAATTAATGAGTAATGTAACCTTTTTGATAAAATTATTACATCCCTTTTATCAATTCTTTTAATCTATTCTTCCTATAAAACTGATTAATTCATAGAAAACTGTTCTAAATAATTTATTATACACACGGTGCTCATTTAATGCTCCATTAAATAGTGCGTAGGAACCCTCTAAAACATAAAATATTCTTATGTAACACCTCATTTGAAACCTGTCCAGGACAAAAGCAACTACGTAATAATTGACTAAACTAAATAGTCCGCGTTACGTGACCAGCAGACGTAAATTCAAAATACAACACACAATTCGCTGGTTCACAGTTTCGAACGGATGGAAGAAAATCTTCAGCCGTTCGTTGCCAACGTAATCGTACATAGACACGTACCTATATGTTCTCTCCAATGTAAGAGTTCAAGGGCAATGCAGTATAGACATGCGACACTGGTTGAAGCACTGATCTTGACAAATACGAGTTTCAGTCTAGCACTGGGTTACTTGGAAAATATTACTGCCATTGAAAAATCATTTTACAGTTCGAAAGAACCGTTTTACGTGTAAATAGCTTGATTTCAAAATAAAGGAGTAATTTTCTTTCAGTGCAAATGTAAAGCGATTTGTAAGCTAATTTTATTTGCTCAAATGTTTTACTTGATTGGTTCGGAGTGTTGAAACAAGAATACAAAGATTTGCCAACTAAGTAATTTCCAAATCACAAGGCCAAATATTTGATATGGAAATTACGTAGTCGACTCATTCAAAGTTTCCCAGAATATACGTCCTTTATGGCCTGTTAAAGACCAGAAAGTATTATGTATTCAAATAGTAGAATTTGAACTGTTGGTATAAAAGTCCTCGTCCCCGAGGAGCGTGGCTAAATTATAACAGCCGCACGTGTCGATCTTCAAGGTTAAGCAACGCTTGACGAGGTCGGTCCGTGGATGGGTGACCATTTCAACATACCGAGTTTTCTCCGTGCCTCGGAAAGCACGTTAAGCCGTTGGTCCCGGCTGTCATTTGAAGATCTTTGACAGTCGTTACGGGTAGTCAGAAGCCAGAGATCTGACACCAGTCTTGCCAAGGGGTATCGTGTTACCCAGTTACTGGGTTGTGGAGGTCAGATAGGCAGCCGCTTCATGTAAAACACTGGTACTCAGCTGAATCCGGTAAGACTGGACACCGACCCCAACAATAATTGGGAAAAAGGCTAGGCAGATGATGGTATAAAAGTCCCCAAGCATTAGAATATTTCCAATCAAATAAGAGGAAAGTATTAGATTACATTTATACTTATTTACATGAGTCATAGAGCCTTATTTACTGTGTCCAAGCCATATGATCGCCTGTTAAATATTGAGTACAACTAGGGCATGCCCTGCGCTCCCCACGAATAATGGGGCAGCCGTCAGTTCCTACGGGTTATAAATTTGAGTAGATTGTGCGTCTAACCCAACGGGTGCGGCAACGCGGTCAAGGGAACACAGACAGAATAGTTCAAGCGGAAATGTTCCAGAAATTAGACACAACATCTAGATTCTAGATAGATAAGGGCAAAATTTTGAATATAAAACTCATTTATTCAAATTAGGCTAAAAATCAGCGCTCTTGAGCTAAAATTGGGCCTTTTTACCCGACTGCCGAAGGAGGGTAATGTGTTTATATGTATGTATGTATGTATGTTTGTTCCTATGTGGCGTTCTAGAAACCAAACGCGTTGGCGGATTTTGATGATTCTTACGTCAATCGATTCGTCTTAACCCTGCGAGTATCACTGGTTACATTAAAATTGAAAAAGAAAAAAATGGCGGATTATGGGCGCCATTATGTGAGGGAATATTTTTTGTTTCTTCCATACCCATCGTGTGGGGTATCAAAATAAAGGGTTTTAAGAGGTGATTTCAAAAATATACAACACTTTTATGTTTAAATGTACCTAATACAAAAAAAAGGTTTTAAATAAAAAAAGTTAATTATTATGGCTTTATAACTCCAATGCTAATAATTTAGTTTCAGAATTTGGAGAGTACCTTGATTCGAAAATTACTTTATTAATTCCAGGCATACATAGAGGAAACTGAAATCCTCCAAAGTAATGGCATATTTGAACTGTGTTTTAGTTTCCTGTAAAGGTACAACTAAGCACGAGAAAGTAACCGGGAAATTGTCAAAGTAGAAGATGATATCATTTTAGGAGTCATCTCGTTAATATACCAACTAGTTATTTTTGAAATAGAAATAAAATAGTAATCAGCGTACATTGTTTTCTCCGTGGAACTAAGCGAGTGGATTGCAGTGTATTTAGTGATCTGGGGGGTGACCATAAGCTCTTAGAGCGGTATCAATTTGATATCGAGTAAGTGACAGATGTATACAAGTCAGATACATCTGTCCATTATTCGATCTCAAATTGATACCGTTCTAAGACCTTATGGTCATAAGCAAAAAAGGGTGCATCTGACAAAAAAAGAAAACGGAGAAAAAAAAATATCTGCAACTTTGAATATTTGTTCGGCAAAACTAGATTTTTAACACGCTTTTATTAGCTTGGTATTTATGTAACGGAATCTTTGAACGTGATTTTCACCGCCTTCAAAACGTCGGATTAATTTGAAACTTTGCCCACTTATCAAGGATAATAATTAAATATTTTGTCCCACTATCCAGGATCCAGGATCTTCAGGGTTAGCGATTGAACTAAAAAGTAAAATTTAATAAAATACTACTAAAACACGCTTTAATAGAAAAACCAAACTAAAAAGTAGAAAATAATTCTCAATTAATTTAAATTTAGAATTATTCCGATGATAACAACTCAATTTTACCTAAAATGGCAGATTCGTCCCTTTTTCTTTGGGCGGCAGTAATGGCGTGGCGTTTACGACCATTTTATTCCGGTGCAGTGCATTGTTTCGATTTATTTACTGACTCTGTGGGCAGTATCCATTGCACCGTACTCGTGCGGACGAAACGTGCTGGCTTTTACAATGCTTTGCAGATACTATTTCGTAATAATAGCATTGGTTTACTGTCTTTGGCCCGTCATTTTATACATGGACTAATTTTAAAAGTATATTACTTAGCAGTTGCACGATTATTTTCACCAGTTGTCATACTCTACCTTGTGTGGGTTAGACGTCCATGGTACCTCAGAATCAGTTACGTATTTATAATAATAGAGTACAATTTGAGGTCAGCTGTAAGCTTTGAGCGCACTATGCTTAACTAATAAAAAAATTGCATAAAAAATAATGCATTAAAAGTTAGGCCCACAGCAACTACTAACCACAATAAGAGCAATTTGTCGTTTACTTCTTTACTCGTGCTGAAACAACAAAATAAAACAAAAAGCTTACAGATCCAGAACGTTTATATATGCAGGCATTGCAGCTTGGTTATTTGAGATTCATGGACATCCAGTCGAATCTGACCTACTTGCTGAACTGTCTTGGTAACTTGTGAAGAAGTTTTAAAACCAATTTGTAAGGTAAACAACTAGATCCATTCTGCATCTTAGATTCATTGTGAGATAGAGGGAGTTCTTGTACGGAATGGTTGATCTGTTAATCTCGTTAAGAAAATAGGCCGGGCGAAGCCGCGTGCAGAAGCTACATCATCATCATCAGCCTATTAATGTGCCCACTACTGGGACACAGGCCTCCTCTCTATGAGAGGGAATGGGCCGTAATCCACCACGCGGGCCCAGTGCGGGTTGGTGGATGTCACATGTCTTCGAATTATTGGTTCTAGTATGATTCCTCACGATGTTTTCCTTCACCGTTTTGAGAGCAGTGTGATGAAATAATTTACACAAAGTAAAGCGCCTGCCTGGGCTCGAACCCACGACCTACAACTTGTAAGTCGCGGTCGATACCACTGGGCCACCACTGCTCTTTTGCAGAAGCTAGTGTAAATATAAATACTTATTTATGGAAATGTGTTGACAATAAACATGATAAACATTGTTCCTGTATGTTAACACCTTTTTATCATGCTCGTTATACTCAGTACCTCGTTACAATGCAAATGTAATTAAAATGAAGCATGCAATGAAAACCATACTTAGTAATAATATAAATATTATCTACTTGTATATCTATCCAACCAGGGTGTTGTAGAACGATGTCATATTATTTTACATTTCAAGATTACCGTGTCATGATGCTCGTCATCTTATAAACTACTAGCAATTCGACCGTGACTTCCTTCGCGTGATCCGTATTATATCCTACAGATAACTTTTTATGTTCACCCCCTTAAGTTTGAATTTCCAATAACCCCTTCTTAGTGCTCCCCTACATCATATAAAAGCCTGTACAGTAAAATTCTTAAAAAATCTTTAACACCTCCTAAATCGTCTTTTAGGAGTAGTTTTGGAAAACGAATAATGAAAACCTTTACTATTTACTTAGGTTGGTATTTATACCAAGTTTCAAATATATAAGTCCAATAAATTTCCACCTTTACACCTCAGCGGTATAATTTCCATAAACCTATAAATAACTATATGAATTTCTTTTTATCAACCAAAAGCGTAAATAATTAATTTCACGTGTCACACTTAAAAGCGTAGAAATATCACACAAACTTTCAACCCCCTTTTTACCACCTTAGGGAAGAAATTTCCAAAAAGCAATAAATACATGTTTTTTTTACCAACCAAAAGTATAAATCTTAAAGTTCAGGTGTTCAACTTACAAACTATAGTTTATACAAACTTTCAACCCCCTTTTTACTCCCTAAGAAGTGGAAATCCAAAAAAAAATGCTTCTTGGTTGTTTATCAACCAAGAGCGTAAACCAAGAATTTCAGATGTTTTACCTTCCAAACCGAAGAAATTTCACATTAGGTTTCAACCCCTATTTTATCCCCTAAGAGGTAGAATTTCCAAAAAACAATAGATACATATTTTTTCTTATCACCCAACAGCGTAAAACAAAAATTTCACGTATCCAACGTACAATCTGTAGGTATCAACTTTTTATCCCATTAGACAACTTTTATTTCGCAAAAAACATGCAGGGTTCCTGTGGGAATGTTCACGAGAGTGAAGCCGCATAAAAAGCTAGAACATATTAAACGAGTATGTTTTGCCATAACAACAGTTACTGCCACTATTTATTCAGTACCTACATACAACAATATCCAATGTCCTCTTTAGACATGGGATCAATGCCAACACAATCCCGTTCTTGTAAGGCTAATGATCACGACATTTGTGTGAGTCCTGTGGAGTTAATATCCTTGGAACGGCACAAGGGCGGAGTGGCGCCGGGCCGGCGACGAGCCGGCGACGACGCGACGACGACGCGACTACGCCCACAGTCCATTGCCATAGTACAGGGATGGCGAATCTTAATTGTTGGCCGAATTTAAGTGCCGCCAAAGCATCTTGAATTTGGATTTCTATGGACAAAAAAAAAACAACATGTTATTAAATCTATTAATCAAGGTAACTCCTTATTAGCAACCAGAAATTGGTACAATAATTGTAATTTTTACATACAGTTTTATTTAAATATGTACTAGCTTTTTACCCGCGGCTTCGCTCCCGTTGTTACCCACCCCACAAGCCCTTAATTTCATAAATAAAAATTAACCTATGACACTCAGCTTTTTTTAAGGAAAGAATTTTCGAAATTGGATCAGTACCTCCAGTGATTATCTCCTACATCCAAACTCAAAACAAAATACTTTTTATTTTATTTTTTTATTTAGCTAAAAACCCTCCTTTTTGGGAAGTCGGTTAAAAAACAGAAGAAGTTATTGAGATTTCTGGGAGGTGACCATAAGCTCTTAGCGCGGTATCAATTTGATATCGAGTAAGTGACAGATGTATACAAGTCATATGTGTGGTGACCCCCCTGTTGTTATAAACTACCTAGATGCTGAATAGTCGAATAGCGAATAGTATTGGCGTGCCCGAATTATTTTGTGCCATAGGTTCGCCATCCCTAGCAATGTACATTATAATTCACGAGACCATCAGTCGACTCATTCTTCAAACTAATTCGAATTAAGTTTCAGTGCTTAGTACCAAGGACATTAATTTTGTTCAAATAATTTCAGTTTTTCTACGAGGGACTGTTTTTTTTTGTTGTAATCATTAGCTTATTAAACGCAATTTTCTTTCTACTTTAGTTTTCGAAGCGTAAGGTAAATTGCATTATCTCCGTAGCGTAGAGGTAGACTTCGTAGTCCAGTACTCGTTGATCATGTTTCGTAGCGCAAATGTCCTGTTTCGTCGTTTCTGTAGCGAACGCTTCGTAGCTTACTTATAGTTTTCGTAACGTATTGTATGTGCCATATTTTTCGTAGTTTACGAAGGGTAGTGTTTATTTATTTATTTTTTACAAATTTATTTATTAACTGTTTACCAAAAATCCAATTAAAAATACAATCAAACATACAATTGAAAATACAATAATAATAATATTAGAATACAATTATAATAATATTAAAATACAATTATAATAATATTAATTGTTCGTTATTTTGAGTTAAGTTTATATTGTTAACGTGCCAGTTTATTTACAGTATACGTCACGATAGCAACTTTGTAACAAAATGTTTACTAATTTGTTTTCATTAGTTGCTACCAAAATTTGTAATTTGTTACAAAGTAAACAATAACCGGCGAAACATGTTTGTTTATGTAAATAATAAATAAATAAAAATGATGTAGCTTATGTAAGTCTGTATACGGCGAAAAAATAAGTACGTATAGGCATTGAGATGTATGAGGTTGTTTGGTTAATAAAATACTCAATTTCAATAAAACGTAATGACCATGTCGGTCTAGGTAACTACTAGTATTAGGTTTGCAGTAAATATTGCTTCTATTCACTCTTGTTCGCCATATTTAGCTCACTTTCACACTGTGTGACGAGGCTACCCTACGTATTTTTTTTATTTGGTACAATCCCACCGCACTATTCCCAAACCACTGCAACTCCTGAAAGCCAGAATCAACAGTGGTGACCACAAGAAAAGCGCCGAGGCAATGGAGCTCGACGAAGTCCCGGAGAATGAATTTAACTGTCTTGGATCCCTCAACGAAATTAATCAGAAAAGAATAAAGGAGGAGTAGGAAAAAAATACAAATTTCCACTCCCCTCCATATGAAGCAGGAGACAGAACCACCAAGGCCAATAGGCACAAAGGGTCGTTTACAACTGGGATAAGCCCAGTTGCCTAGCACCACGGATAAAAATTAGCATTGATATTAAAGGGTCCTAACATTGTGTGCTGCTATATTTGTTTTCAATAATAGGTATGGCAAAAACGCTTGAACGCACGGCAATTTGTTCTAGTTTCCACAAGGTCCGAATAGTAAACAACTCCTGAAGCAGCCTGTACATTATTCAACATAAAATTGCGTTGATTCTGCCAAAGAATACACTTCCATAAGATATGATGTGCAGATTGTACATATTCGCAGTCCCAGTTAAACGTAAACGAACGAATTGTTAACGAATGTTTGCAATGTTCTCGTAACTTACCAAACGTTAGATTTAGGACCACTTGTGACTGACAAAGATTTTCGGTGGTTAATAACGGCAACGGCTGAGTCGTGGTGTCATGTAACCTACCGCGGAAACGCCGATACACGACACCCTTCGGCCAAAATTCTTCCTTCATGAAGGTCTCTAAATGATGAGTCGGAACCCGCACCACAAAAGATTTGAAATTAATCTTGTGACGCGACTCCAACTGCTCGACTCTCAGGGAGAATTTAGTCTTGATCTTTATGTACTCCACGACCTCTTCTGCCTTCGTGGAGTGATGCAGACGTGACACGTACAGCTGCGTCGACGGAATAGCGGGACGCAGCAACATGTTCGGCCCTGTCAGTGCGGAACCGCACTGATTGCGACAAGCAGACTTCTTCTTCTTCTTCTTCACCACTCGAACGAAGCCTTCTTCATCGGTCTGTCCTGGTCTTGTTACCGCTGGCAACGAGCTTCGAACTTGATCAGAGGGCCCATGGACACCCCTTGCTTGCTTAGGTTGCCGCTGATCTTTTGTAGGAGCAGCAATAACGGCAGCCGAGTAAGCACGTCCCGGTGTTGACGTGCTATTATTGGTCGGCGCCCCAACGTTGGGAGACGCGGGGAGGGCGGTGCACGCTTTTGCATCGCTTGCAGTGACGGCGGCCGGCGACGAATCAAATTTTGCTGACTCGAAACTCAGCTGCGATGCATTGAATGCGCCGTGACGTGTGTTTTCGTTGTTAGCTGGCTCGTGTGACCTACATACCGTGTTGCGTAAAACTGCCATCTCGGTACTTAGATCACTGATGGTAGATTGAGATGCTTCCAACTTCAACTGCATTTCAACCAGGCTTGACCTGAGGGTTGTGATGTCCCGCAGTAGCCTGGTGACGTCGACGTGGTCGAATGTGACAGGAGGTAGCTTGCGCAAATCCTTCGCCACGAAAGTCGGCACGTCATCCGGGTCGGTCTCCTTTAACACTTTAATAACGTCCTGGAGACTCCTCTCTCCTTTTTCATCCCTCCTACGGGACGGTATTCGGTCAGCCATATGTAGCGACTCGTACAGCAGTGTTTTTGCCCTGCGTATCTCCTCTTCATTGAAGTTGGACGTGCAGATCTGTATCACACTGACCTCGTCCATGAAATCCAGCTGATACTGCAGGAATGCCAGGACCTCGTTCGCCACAAGTTCTTCCGAACGCATGGTGGCAGCGGCACTTGCCGCGCTCGGCAATAATTAAATAATTTTCGCGTTCAGTGTAGTCGCGTCCGATTGCAACGGCTGATCGCACTGGTCCGAATAGTAAACAACTCCTGAAGCAGCCTGTACATTATTCAACATAAAATTGCGTTGATTCTGCCAAAGAATACACTTCCATAAGATATGATGTGCAGATTGTACATATTCGCAGTCCCAGTTAAACGTAAACGAACGAATTGTTAACGAATGTTTGCAATGTTCTCGTAACTTACCAAACGTTAGATTTAGGACCACTTGTGACTGACAAAGATTTTCGGTGGTTAATAACGGCAACCCGGGTGAATCGAAGTTCAGTGTTGGTTTTTAAAGGCTTTGATCTTCTTGCTCTATATATTGAATGAATTCGCCAAAAACAATTTCAAAATGTGTGTTATTCTCGATCTCTACCTACCTCCACTCCTATCCAACTGTGGCAAACAAGAATACGTTTAACAAACCAATCATGTGTCAAATACTGCAGCTATCGGCGTGGCATTACGAATTGTGAGATTACAAAATAATAGGATTATGAACAGTGGTTGAAGTAGTGATGGCCGTAGTGTACTGAATGTGCTTGTGAGTCCAATGTGTGTGAGGTGATAGTGTTGCGAACATGACGTCCTTGAAGCATGGGGTGAACCTGAGCCGACGTGCCTGCAGGCGACCGCTCCTGTGGGTCGCCGTGGCTGCACTACTGTCCTGCGTACACTGCAATCCTGTTGAAGTAAGTTGGTTTTTATTATTTACTTTGTTACACATACCCTTTTCACAGGACATTACCGTAAGGCCACGTTTTCACCTGCGTTCGGTCACTTTCCCGCAGGTGGATACGTGTTCGGTAGTCCGCAATGTAACGCAAAGTTGCATTACATTGCGGACTACCGAAGGAATATACAATCAATTCCACGATCGTTACTCGCTATGTAATTAAACTTGCTTGCAATCCGGTAAAATTCATCATTGACTTTATGACACAATGCATGGTTTAGCACCAATTCCATTTAACTGAAAATTAAACTGGATGGAATCAGTTAATATATGATTAGAAGAAGTTTGGATCCATAATACATGATAGAAAATACACTGGGTTGCTAGTAGAGACCTACGTCTTCATAGATACTATTGAATAGTTTTATAAATATTTAAGAAGATAAAGGTAAGTAGGCCTAGGCCTCTACGGACCGGTCATACTGATGTTGGGACAGAATACATTAAAGTAATTCAGGATAAATAAGCGTCATAATTTCGGCGTGCCCAGGTCTGGAACCCATTTCAAAGTTAAATTGTTGGAAATGACAGTTCGACATTTAGATTCCATTATATTTTTAAAATCGCGGAGAGTGCGGGTCTATTGTTTTACTGACAAATGGTAGGCCGTATAATCGATCCATATTATTTATTTTCTTTATAAATAAAGGAGAGAGGAAAATGTATTGAACTAATTACTTTAATAACAGCTCTATAACAAAAGGTTGTTGTCTGTTCATTATCTAAAAGCTCTGTGATATCATTATATCCTCCGTGTCCAATCACGTTAAGAAATTAATTGAAGTAATGGTACAGGATGCTATGTCTAAGTCAATCTACGAAGATGTCACCTATTCCCAGCTGACATTACATTATTCTTACCCCTGAGACAAGGATAATTACTGAAATGTTAAAGGTTATTTCAATCACAATTGCTAAGGTATTTATACCCAAATGAAGATTTGATTACCTATATTAATTTGTGCACTTTTTGAACAAATTTTAGTGTGATTACAGTTATAGGTATAACTACGATTGCCTTGGCTGTTGTCACTTTTGTGGCCCAAACCCTCATGATATAGTCTAGGTCTTCTACGTCGTCGTCGCTGGGCAGAGTAGAGGAAGACCTTTTCCCATCAGTGGGACAGGACTGTTTTGTTTATTAGTCACCGTGTTTTTTTTTATGCAGGCAGGGTTAAAGACACGAATAAGGCAAAAAACTAATTTAAAAAATAATAATATAGAATCACTTT
Organism: Orthosia incerta; assembly: GCA_948252205.1. Classification (NCBI taxonomy): domain Eukaryota; kingdom Metazoa; phylum Arthropoda; class Insecta; order Lepidoptera; family Noctuidae; genus Orthosia; species Orthosia incerta. Next base: position 18,683,035 of record OX411760.1, read on the forward strand.
TATAATGCCCCTAGGGGCCAGAAAAGACACTTTCAAAACATTTGCGCCAACCACAATAAAAATCTTCGCTCTTCAAACGTCTTCTTCAATGTCCCACTCACCGCATTGACTTCATTCACTGTTCTTTCTTCGTTCAGTCTAATTATCTGTGGAATCGCAATCGACAGGCAACCAGGAAATGTAAATCAAGATGGCAACCAACCGATTGACCTTCAAAGTTAAAGTCTGCGAGCATATTCGTAAGAAGTTGGCAGTAGTATCGTCACAGCGCTAATGTTATTCAATTATTAATCTATTTAAGTGGAGAGCAGAATTAACTTTAAAACTTTCACGTTTCATATTTGATAAACAATATATCACGGGAATTTAACGCGATGATTTCGATTATATATTTACCTATTTCACCCGACGTTTCGGCCGTGTTGCAATGACCGCGGTCCTGGGAAGACATGATTAAGTGAAGCTGCCTGAAATCGGTAGTTCCCCTGTCGATACCCGCTGCAAACTGTGACACTGGCAGGACACTTTTCCCCCACCCGCTCAGTATTTACCACCAAGCGAGCATTTTCCCGTAGACCCTACCGTGGAAGTACCTGAACTGCCTCAGAATCCAAGTAGGAAGGTGTAACGCCAAAATCTCAAAATGGGGCTACCTCAAGAGAGCAGCAGCAGGGGAGGTGGAGCATGCTCCACCTCCTGTCCTGTCCTCTGTGCCTCAAAATATGCGATCAGGGTGATCTATGCGCTGCCACCGACGACGCCGTGGAACTAGCAAACTTTGGGCCTAACAAATTTAAACGACTGTCGTGCTAGTGATACGAAGAAGAAGAATAACATTTGGTGAATGATTGCAAGGATATGGTAACGGATATATTATATCAAATATTATTACACCAAACTGTTACTGTCCTACTGCAGGGTAAAAACTTCACATATCTTGTTAATAAAGCACTACCATTGTGTAAGTGTAGGTATTTGTGTAATTAGTTTACTCTTTGAGTATTTATAGTTTTATATTAAACGTGATTCGTTTAAATAAAAAAATTGCACCTACCAGTATATTTTGTATCTGTATCACCCAAAGGTCGACTGGTAGAAAATGCCTTAGGCATTACGTCTGCCTCTGTACGTTTGTGTGCTTGAAGTATAAAATATCAGCCGTACTCTACATTTTTACAAAAAAGTACCGAAGTTTTGACTTATTAAAGAGCCCGTAAATAAAAATCTGACAGTGTGAACTAACAATAACTAGATAGATAGAGTTGAACTATATTTTCGGCTGTTGTGGCCAAATAAAGTTAGCGAAGTTATAAATGCAAATGCACTGCGGTTGAAACTGTAACCAACTTAATAATAATTTAACATACACTCTGGGAATATTTTATACCTTCTGCTGCATTCCATTTTGAAACTGTCTGCAGCAGACATTACCTAGATATTGCAATAAGATTTATTTTAACTTGTTTTTGCATGATATTCCTAAAAATAAATAAATATACAACTGAAATATTAATAATTAAAAAACAAAATGTCAAGCGGTTGGCAACAGTTTGCAGCGGGCATCGACAGGGGAACTACCGATTTCCGGCAGCTCTACTTAATCATGTCTTCCCGGGACCAAGGTCGTTGCAACACGGCCGAAACGTCGGGTGAAATAGGTAAATGACACAAAAAAAAGAAACCTAAAAATAAATATTTAAATTAAACCAATACAAAAGAGGCTACCTGATTTAAAACTACTCCAGCAATACGAATTACTTATATCATTAAACGACACTAAAATAAAAATGTTGATTTATCAAACATTATATTTATATCAAAAAAGATATCGCCCGAACAGGGACTTGAACCCTGGACCCTTGGATTAAAAGTCCAATGCTCTACCGACTGAGCTATCCGGGCCGTACGAAACTCGTTGAAACAGCCATTCATATGAAATACAGCCTAGAACAGACGTGCGAGCCAAATTGAAAAAAAAATGGGACAACGGAACCGTCGGATATTTGACTTGCTTATTTTGTTGTACCCCAGGTTGCTATCCTATTCATTTTGATTCTTTTTACCGACTTCAAAAAAAGAAGGTTATCAATTCGTTAAGTATGTAGGCATGTAATATTGTTTGAACTGCACAATATTCACTAAGTAACTCTATGTGGGCTTCTAAACACGTGTGCCAAATTTTATAAGTGTATGTATGTTTGTCTACGCATTTTTCCGAAACTTCTTATCGGATCGTGATCATTATTTTTATGTTGGATTGAGTATCTCTCAACTTAGGTAAGTGCAGTTTAATCAAAATTGGTCCAGCAGTTTTCAAGATATGGAGCAAACAACCGAACTCCTTAGCAACAAACAGCACGAATGTGTGTATTTTGTCTATAGTTTATCTAGTCTAGAGATTTTATTTACACATTCATGTTGAGATAAAGAACCTTCGTAACGTTGATAATAATGTCGAAAGTTCATAGTGTAGTCTTGGTTTATATTGAAGATTTTTTGCAGTCTATTCAGCTGTTTCGTAAAATATTGTTTAGCCCGGAAAGCTCAGTCGGTAGAGTATTGGACTTTTAATCAAGGGTCCAGGGTTCAAGTTCCTGTTCGGGCGGTATTTATTTTGGTAAAAAGATTAACTATTAGGAGGTTTTTCTCTTAGCTGACCTACGAGCCCACCGTACCGGTAGGTTGTCTCTTGTTCCCGATTCCGCTGGACTATTCTTTTGAATTGTTTTTTTATTTAATTAAAGTAGGTATACTCAGTGAAGTATTTATGAAAGGAGACTAAGAGGAGAATAGGAAGTATTAAAACAGGGAAAAGAATTGACTTTCTTATTCACACTTATACAGCTAGTAGCTGGCTTCCGAAGGCCAATTTACGTGATAAGTTATTATGTACTTAGGTGTTATAATTGTATTTAAATATTGTATGGAGAACTATCATGACCTGGGTCTATAAGAACTGGCTATCATTTGAAAATGAGGCAACTCACAATTTTTTGTTACTGTAATGACTTTTGTTTTTGATTTAGTAAACAAAAAAAAAAAGTAATATAGTAACTTATTTTCAAAGTTTTCAACTTAAGTAGTTGTAGCGGCACCAGCGCCGCCACTTACGAACTAATGACATGACGTCACACAAATCCTGCATCGCGCAAGTAAAGTTTTCGGCGCGATTAGAACACATACAACAGTCCGACAACAACCGTCGGGCAGTTGCCCGGACCAGACACAACACCCGTCTGGTCGGAGGATCCTCCCTTTTCTATGGAGGTTTGTGGGACTTTACACCCTGTTCCACCTACCCCCAAACTGGTGACCCCGAACATGAACGTCAGCGCAGGCTTCGTGCAGAACAACTTCGTCGTGACGTCAGCATCACTTCCTCAAGCTTTCGAGCAGTGAGTCACACAGCCAGCCAGTACCCACGGCATCTACGGGGGTACCCTGACCACCAGCATGCAGCGGACGCGCATTCCTGGTCATCACCCCCAGCTTCTTTCATCACCGCTCCGACCCACTGGAGCCAGCAGCACCGTCCCGACTCACTGGGACACCATCACCGCTCCGAACCACTGGAGCCAGCAACACTATCCCGACTCACTGGGATATCATCACCCCGACTCACTGGGGCACAACCGCATACAGTTCCGACTCACCGCGAACTCTGCGACTTCCGGTTCCGACTCACGAACACCAACCTTCCACTGGCCAGGCACTCATCACAAGATGTACGGACGACTCAACCTGCTATCGACCTCCGGTCTCCGTAGGGGAGTGATGTAGCGGCACCAACGCCGCCACTTACGAACCAAAGACATGACGTCACACAAATCCTGCATCGCGCAAGTAAAGTTTTCGGCGCGATTAGAACACATACGGACCAGACACAACACCCGTCTGGTCGGAGGATCCTCCCTTTTCTATGGAGGTTTGTGGGACTTTACACCCTGTTCCACCTACCCCCAAATAGTCAACGTTTCGTGATGGATAGCAAAAGTTTTGTCATCTGTGTATGTGCCGCTTATATTTACTGAAAATTTAAAATCATAATAATTGTGCACCCAAATGTTACAAGCACAATAATTTGAGCAGTAACATACTGAAAACATTTTTAAAATTGGTAGAAACAACGTGAAGTTCAAATTAGTTTCAGTTCATGATTAGTTTCAGTTCATGTGATCCGTAATTCAATGTTATCGGCATCTACATAATAAAAAGGCAACTCTTTTCTGTCACTAACCGGAAAGAAAAACGAAACTGTTTGAATAACTAAGCACCTACGGACTATGTTAATTTGGTAATTTGTACATGATGACGAAAAAAAAACGCGGCGGGTCATCATTTTGATAGTGACATCACTACGCTAAATAATTTAAGAAATAATTTATTTATATAACTTGATTTATTTTTTTAATAAACAATAATATTCACATTAGCAATAATTACTTTTATTATCTGTATGATTGTAGAAAAAAAATATTTCACAACTCTATAATAATTGCTCGGCATAAAGATGAATCACCGTGATTCACACTTTTGTATGAATAGCGCTCTGCGCCAACTTGTTATTATGACCAGCTATTTCGGCAACGTCTGTACGGCCCGGATAGCTCAGTCGGTAGAGCATTGGACTTTTAATCCAAGGGTCCAGGGTTCAAGTCCCTGTTCGGGCGACCAACATTTTGAAAATTCGTATTATTTCCATACGCAATTTTGGAGGAATTTAATTAATTGTATGCTAATAAAATTATCGGCAGGAACAAGTTTTCGAGTTTCCAAACGTCTTCAAGGTCGCATAGTGTTATCTGAATCGATATTAACTAAAGTTTTTTGCTATCTGTATACAGTGTTATTTAAAAAGTAGTTTTATTTATTGTCATATTAAATGTAATTTTAATTAGTTTTAAAAAGCACCATATTTATTTTATTTTTCAAATAATAATAAATATTTTGTTTGTTATTATTTTTTGGACTTTTTTTTCATATTATTAAATAATCTTTTTTGTTAAATATTTACTCATTATAAAACTGTGGTCCACCTTGTGCCGCTCTCCTTTATTTATTTTGATATTACACACTTAATTAAAAAAAAATACTTTTAAGTATTAGATTTTAAGAATCTGCTAATAACTACACTGCCGAGCAATGAAATAGTTCCACCCACAAAATGCCGACAAACACCTTAATATCTCCTAAGACATAGAGCCTCATAAATTAAAAGTATAATGAAATCTATTTTATTATGCAAACTCAAACTCTTTTAAATACTGGTATTTTTGATGCCATGGATAAAAAAAGTAGAAAAACAAAATTTTGGGGTTTGAAAATTTCGGAATACATTTGGTTCGTTTTTAGTTTTGCTTTTGGTTTCATCCTTGTTTTCGCCGTTGTGAAAGAATTCTTAAATTGTAAAGTCTTACGGCTCTCGTACCCAAAAATCATGCCTCTATCACCCGAGGATTGTACGAGAATCATCACTATGGTGGAATTGGGGAGAAGCCAAAGAATTACGGCCAGAATAATGGGCGTGACACATAGGTACTACTGTCCGACGAGTGATCCAAAGGTTTAGGGAGACTGGATTAAACCTGAGAAGACCAGGTACTGGCAAGCCAAGGTGCACAACAGTCCGAGAAGATCGTTTCATTGCGGCAGTCATGTTAAGAAATCGACATCAGACGGGAGTTGCGGTTCAACAACAACTTCTGCAAGTTCGAAGGGAGCCAATAAGCAAGTGGACAGTCAGGAGACGTCTTGCCGAAAGAGGATTGAAGCCTTACAGGCCAGCAAATGGCCCAAAACTGGAACGGCATCATAAAGTTGCCCAATTACGATACGCCCGCGTGCATACAGAATGGGCTGAGGACAAATGGGGCAGAGTGATGTTCTCTGATGAGTCAAGATTTATGCTGTACCATCATGATGGGAGGAAAAGAGTATACCGACGACCAGGAGTACGTTTTGCACAAGCAAGTTTTGAAGAAAAAGTGTCACACGGCGGAGGTACCGTTCACGTGTGGGCTGGTATCTTTGCAGAGGGTCGAACAGCGTTAGTTCCAATCGAGAACGGGAACCTAACTGCTGTGAGATACATCAATGAGATTCTCAATGAACATGCTGGTCCGTTTTTGGCCAATATGGGCGACAATGCAGTGTTCATGCATGATAATGCACGGGCCCACACTGCTCACGGTGTAAATGAGTATCTTCAGGACGTAGGAATCCACAAAATGGAGTGGCCAGCAAGGAGCCCCGATTTGAATCCTATTGAGCATGCTTGGGACGAGCTTGGCAGACGTGTGAGAAAACGGGTTCCACCTCCAATTACTCTTCGTGACTTGAATTACGCGCTCATCGAAGAATGGGAGAACATTCCTTAGCATACGCTGAGGAATCTGGTATTCAGCATGCCCAATCGCGTAGGTAGAAGCTGTATTGAGAGCACATGGAGGAAACACCAAGTACTGAGTTATCAAAACCTACGTTTACACCTAATAAAACCCCTATTTAGAGATTTGGTTTTATTTGCCAATTGGACTCAATGTTTTTTTTTTAAACATTTATTTTAAAATTTGAACACAATATTTACGTTTTTAGTTGGTAATATTCTAATGCGCTGTTAAATGTACTTCAATATTGCAGACGGTGTCATTAAGCTAGCCTTTCCCGTTTAGGAGTAATTTGGTGCTATGTCACTGGTACTTTTTCATTGCTCGCGAGTGTATTTAAACTAACATGTGGTTAAAATATTTTATAAATAAGGGTCTCTATGTAAGATTCTGTGTACTGTGCAAATACCTAACATATTGTATCCTTCGAGGACCACTTTTGTTAAAGCTCACAATAGAACACGAATTTCGGCAGATTTGGGCATTATATTCGTTTCATTGTACAGCCGTCAGACCTTTTTTTATTGATAAACTTTTGTGTAAGTATTCTATTCTAAAGACGAACAAATAATGGTTTCGTAGTTATTTTTAAATATGGGTAGGTTTACTACTCTTTCATTTTTTATACATCATTATTTTGGCTCTATACTGTCCATTTTCATTAACACAGATTTAAGATAGGTACATAAATAAATACCAAAATTAATGCGATGTTGTATTTTCTCCACTCAGCTTAGTGCTGAAAGTTGAAAATCAAACAGTGTATAATAGTCACAGTGGATCTTTATGTATCTGAAGTTGGCTGCAAGACCCTGTGCAGTAACAATTTTTGTGTCAATGTTGAAGGTGAAGATAGCATTGTATAACTGTCTCTTTCGCTCGCTTACGTTTGACGCATCGTCCTATTTCGCTTACTCTTTATGCAGTATACTCGATGACAGACTGTTTCTTGCGCAATGGTTCGCAGAGCCAACTTCAAAGTCACAAAGATCCGCTATGACTACTGTAATAATATAAGTAGGTATTCAAGCATTCATTTAATCGTTGCCTAGCTCTAGTGAAACATGAGTCTGGCAAACAAAAGTAGACACTCGAATTATTTGCAAACTTTTTATATGGCAATGCTATACTAATGACAACATCGTATTTTGGTGATTAGTTGTGGTCTTGATAATAGCATTTATTATGTGAAAAATGAATAAAACAATTAAAAGTGGATTATGGGAGATGTCATTTCGCATGATGTCTAAATATCAAGAAGAATCAGGAGAAAGACGTCGAATTCAAACAAAAACAAGATTTTTTAAGTGTGGTGTTAGAATTCATAAGTTAAAATGACGCTAATAAGTTGAGTAAACGATATAAAATGACGCTAATGAGTTGTTTATTTTTATTCAGACGAAATAAAATAAATAATTCTAAAGTATCAAATTAGGTTATTCCAGGTATGTCATACTAGTTTTGTGGATGCTATGCTGATATTTTTTAAATTTGCCGCGCTTTTTCAGTCTCTACTTTCGTTTGCCAGACTCTACTCTATTTTAATTTAGGAAACCAAAGTTCACATCGCATGTCAAAAACAAACCAGTGCTTCAATTTAGGGTGCCTAATTAGGACCGAGTACTCGGGTCTCATTTTAAACGTGCTTCTGAATAATGAAATGAGTCGACGCGGGTTAATAGGACCGGTCCACCTTGCCTTCATAAATTATGGATTAAGGTAATTTCTTTAGGTAAACTGTAGATAAAGGTGTGTTGGTTTTGTTCCACGGCGTTGTTTACATTCTTGCTTACTCATTATACCTATTTGCTGACCCTTTTTGGGTGTATTTTTTCCTCTTTATGCCCCCGATTAGTTTTGTTAGAAGGATTGCTCTATTATGTAGCGTTTTTATTTTTGTTAGTTATTTTTTTCTTTCCGTTAGGTATGTGAGAATTTGTCAATGGGATAGGTATTTGGGATGTAAATGGATTTATTGTCTAAACTAGACTAACAAATTATTGCATTTTGGGACTTTGCATTATTCACTAACTATGCATTATTCAAAAAATGTGGCAACTGAAAATTTGGGTAGGTAAGGTAACACAGTCTGTACTTCGAAAAAGGGTTATGATAGTCGATTACTAAGACTCCACGATCCGTCTGTCTGTCTGTCCGTCTGTCCGTGTGTCACCAGGCTGTATCCCATGAACGGTGATAGCTCGACAGTTGAAATTTTCACATATGATGTATTTCTGTTGCCGCTATAACAACAAATACTAAAAACAGAATAAAATAAATATTTATTGGGGCTCCCACACAGCAACCTTGATTCTATTGCTGTTTTTTTCGATACCATTATCGGAACCCTTCGTGCACGAGTCCGACTCGCACTTTGCCGGTTTTTTTTTTTTGTTGTTTAGATTGGCTATTTTGTTTATTTTCTGATGCACTTCACATCACACATCATCAGCCTATTAATGTTCCCACTGCTGGGATACAGGCCTCCTCTTTGTGAGAGGAAATGGGCCGTAATCCACCACGCGGGCCCAGTGCGGGTTGGTGAATGTCACATGTCTTCGAATTTTTGGTTCTAGGACATGCCGGTTTCCTCACGATGTTTTCCTTCACCGTTTTGAGAGCAGTGGTGATGAAATAATTTACACAAAGTAAAGCGCCTACCTGGGCTCGAACCCACGACCTACAACTTGTAAGTTGCGGCCAATACCACTGGGCCACCACTGCTCACATTCTCATGCTTTTCTGATGCATTCTTGGTAAATAATAGTAACTTGAGTACGATGCTGTGTGGATTTGATACAGTTTTATCACTGTGGGTGACAGTTTTATCAGTTTGTGATTATTACTGCAAAACCACAAAATTTGTTGTTTTGCACCATAATGTTGTAATTTGACAAGATCTTCGTGTAAACAATATGAACAGGCGTATGAGTATTCGAATTAACGTTCATAGTTAAATAATCAATTCTACAAAAATCTAAATATCAAAATCATTAGATCGACGTATACGTCAACGTTGCGATATCTTGTAAACATTGTCGTTTATGGCTAAGAACGATATCGTGCTGTTTCTTCACATTTTGGAATTTACATAACTTGTAATTTAGAAACGCCCACACTCCACTTCTAATAGGATAGGATTAACCATTTTTCTTATTGGATTTGTGAAAAACAATGTACAGCCACAGAGAATATAATACTTGCGCACAGCTTAATGAATCTGTCAGCTCAAGTACCCAAAAGTGACAGATGTAAAAGCATACCACATACAAAACTTTTTGGGGATGCCAATTATGAGTTCTGCATCGTTATAATAGCCAGAGTCTACCAGAGAATTGAGTTGGTAGGTACTACAGTAATTGAATTGAAAGATCCTTAGATAGATACACATTCACAGATCCTTATGGTAAATCCGACTAGCAGCTTTATTTAATTTAATTTTTTTATTCATATTTTTCAAAGGCACAATTTCTTTTAAAGTCCAGACAAAATCTTGGTTAGATCATGTGAAGACCATGTAGACTGATGTCTGAAATTGTCTTTTGAGGCAAGAACCAGCCAGATTGAGTGGACCTGTCCAGTCAGTGCATGCTTTTTTTTTATCGGTTTGCTCTTGACTCTAGTCTAGGTCATAGGTGACAGTGCTCAACTTAGAATTTAAGGAGCTCAACGATTCGACGAACAATACCAAAGAATGGACATTCCGGTAGGCCGCATAAACTACCCAAACTTGATTCAAAACTAAGATAAATTAAAATTAAAACAAAAAAAAAAATGATCCACATAGTCTTCACATTCACAATAATTAAAATAAAGTAATATAATACTTTTTAAAGTAAATATTCTTGTCATTGCAAGAAAACCAAAACAAAAACACAAAATTCACGGTTCAAAATATAAAAAACATTTTTTAATTGGAGCAGCTCAATCCCAAGCCTTTTTGTCCTCAACGTAATTTTTAATGGTATAAATTGAATTGAAAGATCCTTAGATAGATACACATTCACAGATCCTTATGGTAAATCCGACTAGCAGCTATATTTAATTTTTTTATTCATATTTTACAAAGGCACAATTTTCTTTGATGTCATTAAATTTCATATTTAAAATATAACCATTACCTACGTAAAAGCGTTTAGCATTTTCATAAGTAGGGCAGTCCGCACTCCGCAGCAATTCGGCGAAGGCCGAGGTTCCTCAGTTTGAGACAAAGCGTCTGTGACAAGGTCAAGATGGCTGGCTGGCTGGTGAGAACCCTCCACCACTTCGTTTAGCAGCCACTAGTATGATGTAAAATGTTTGGGATTTCAAGGGCACTAAACAAATAGGGATATTGATTAGACTTGAATAAGAACCATTTAACTAAAATATTTACTTATGAACTACTTGACTATAATATTGACGATTTAAACTTAACATTATACATTGGTAAAATTGGTCGTTTGTTCGAAGGAAGTATGGTAAACACATTTATAGACTTACGCCTTTTTCCATTCTTCTTTTTAGCGTGTCGATGAAAAACCTTCTTAGTTGAAGTAGACAGGTAATACTTGCAGATGCGGTTTCCAACAATTCTTTCACCGGTATAAAATTATACTATCACCAATGATAATATATATACCGAGGTAGATAAGTTTTACCGACGTCTGCGCGGCAATACAAACACAAGCTGACCAGCTTGAGTGTACTCAGTCTGTCCTGCATCTGGCCGCGACGCGAACGTACGTTTGAAAAGTATGTTTATCCCTTTCTAACAACGGGGTCGTATTTATATCGCTGTGATATTTTAATCAACTCAGTGATAGAAACCAGTCCTATGTAGGTAGCTATAGTAAAATATCGCCATGTTTTTATCTCTTTATAATGAGTATGACGTCTCTATTTTTAAAATCTCATTGACTATCACTGGCATATTGGCTTATTTTTATCTCGAAGAATGCACGGTTCTTATGGTATTGGTAACGGAGGCAAAGTCCCAGGAAAAAGCTAGAAATAAGAATACGAGTTTATCATCATCATCAAATCAGTAGAAAGACGTCCACTGCTGAACATAGGCCTCCCCCAAGCGTCGCCACATTGACCGGTCCCGTGCGTCCCGCATCCAGCGGATCCCCGCAACCTTCACCAGGTCATCGGTCAACCTGGTGGGAGGCCTTCATACGCAACGTCTTCCGGTTTGCAGTCGCCACTCCAGAACTTTTCTGACCCATCGGCCATTCGGTCTGCGAGCAATGTGCCCTGGCCAATGCCACTTAAGTTTGGCAATTCTTCGGGCTATGTCGGTAGCCCTGGTTCTCTTGCGGATCCAATGCCCTTTGGGTGACTGTAAGCTTTCTGATGAGGCCCATTGTAAGCGACCACGTCTCAGAGCCATAGGTTATCAACACACACTGGTCATGAATTGAATGAAAATACGAATTAGTAGACAACAATACCAAGGTTAGAACTTACCTATTATTCTTATGACAAATGATTTTATTTCTGTAAGTTGGTTTGTGCAAACACTTTTACATGTCGATCATATTTTTTAAAACTAGATGACTTCGGCGTTTCCTATCTGACTACTCTGAGAAGAAAGGCCGAAAGAAACTCAGAGGGCACAGTCTCTTTTAAAGTCCAGACAAAATCTTGGTTAGATCATGTGAAGACCATGTAGACTGATGTCTGAAATTGTCTTTTGAGGAAAGAACCAGCCAGATTGAGTGGACCTGTCCAGTCAGTGCACGCATTAGACAATAACCGAGCAGCTCAACTTAGAATTTAAGGAGCTCAACGATTCGACGAACAATACCAAATAATGGAAATTCGGGTAGGCCGCATAAACTACTCAAACTGCCAGACCATGATTAAAAACTAAGATAAATTAAAATTAAAAACAAAAAAAAGAATGATCCACATAGTCTTCACATTCACAATAATTAAAATAAAGTAATATAATACTTTATAAAGTAAATATTCTTGTCATTGCAAGAAAACCACAAAAATAAAACAAAGTTCACGGTTCAAATATAAAAATTATTTATTAGTTGGAGCAGCTCAATCCCAAGCCTTTTTGTCCTCAACGTAATTTTTAATGGTATAAGACGCTTTCTGGCACAACTAACGTTTAATGAATGATTTGAATCTATTAAGACTTAGATCTTGTACGTAAAATAAATAAATAAATTCATTTATTCAGGAAAGCGTACACATTGACATTTAAATGAGCTACTTTTTTGAGCCTTGTTGTTGGTACTACAAATTTGTGTTTGGTTCTTAATATATAATCTTGGTTCTTATTATTTCTACAATTATTGCATCACAGTGGAAATACAAGTACCAACCCACGTATGTTTTGTGCCCTAAGGGCAATCATTACAATAGGAAGGTAAAATAAAACTTTCCACATTTCTATAATAGGGAACCTCTATAAATAAACGCACTACTTTACCGAAGGTTCTACCGTTCATCGGAATGTTATTCATTTTAGGAAGGGCCGTCTAACGAACGGTTATCTTCAATATTTACCTGGAATTGGTATGAAAAGAGGCAGGTTTTTCGGGCCGTAAACGCACGATAAGACACCATCTTTGTTTGAGAACTACGAGGAAGAATGAAATTGAATTTGAATCGAAATCGGCCAATCACACAAAACGGAAATCCACATCGCGTCATTCATCTCGCAATGTGATTGGTTGATTTGGTCGGTTGGATAGAGTTTAAACTCTTTGCGCACTTACGCAATACGGCTGCAGGTTTCCTCACGATGTTTTCCTTCATCGCTGCCTGTGATGTCCAAGATAAACTTAGAAAGTAGGTGTATATATTTAAGAATTTGAAAAAGCAACTAGCCAAGTCAGAGGCCAGAGGCGGCTTAATTAACTCTGACACCAGAGGTTGCCACATCCTCACACGAAAAGAAAAAGAAGAGCCCAGCTGTTATTATTAAAACTAGGCAATACTTGAAATACGTACCTACAACTTAAATAAAACTGTTGAATTTTCAACGCTCGGATGAGCGGCGAGAGTTCCAACAATGCAGTAATATGCAGATGATACCTATAAATGTTTATGCCTTGATTTTCATGGAACAGGAAATGTGAGGCACACGTAAAATAACTTGCCTAAAAACTGCTAGTGTACCGTGAAAATACGCAGTTTTCCAAGAACTTACTCTTCTGCAGTTCCGGGTAACCAGCGTATTTACGGTACAAATGTACTTTTATAAAAATAAAATGGGAAACAACAGAATGCTGGGGTAACGAGTTGTCGACAGAAAAACTTCGTTAACCGTAATGAAGTTATGAAGAATACAATTATATTTCTGAGGACGACATTGTAACTAAATTGTGTGGTAGATTGTAGAGTAGATGTTAAGACAAAGGTAGCTAGGTACAATACAGACATTTTATTCATTGCCAATGAATGTGAATTTCCGGTGGTGAATGTACCCATTCTACTAATATTATATATGCAAAAGCTGTGTTTCATTCACGCTAAAACGGCTCAACGGATTTGGATGAAATTTTGTATACAGATAGTTATAACCATTTTTATTCCGATAAACTCGGTAAAATGAGCCTTTGGGATAATAAAACATTTTTCAGACGAGGAAAGCAACGGGCAGAAGATAGGTATGAATATGAATTACTTTAACGATAGGTTCAACTTTGAAATAATGATAAAAGCAATCATACGTTCTGTAACTTTATTAAAACGTAGGTAAGTATGTTGGCATAACTTGACAAAAGCTTATTCTTTAGCAATTACATGCTAAGGCAGCTTCCTGCTGGCGATACGCAATTCAAATTTCAAGTACAAATCGGTCGAATTGCATCGAATTGCGTAGTAAAAATCACTTATTATTATCATCATCAACATCGCAGCCTATAGTATTCCACTGCTGGACATAGGCTTCTTCAATTGCACGCCATTTGGTTCGATTTTCGGCAACTGTCATCCAGCTGCTACCAGCCACCCTGCTAAGATGGTCAATCCACCTAGCCTTTGGTCGTCCTACCTTACGTTTACCAGTTCGCGGTCTCCACTCAAGAACACGTTTACCCCAACGGTCACCATTTCAACGACTTGTATGGCCGGCCCATTGCCTCTTCAGCTTACTTATTATGTGAGCTATATTGACAACTTTGGCTCTCTGCCGTATCACCTCGTTTCGGATTCGATCCCTTAGAGAAACTCCGAAAATAGCCCTTTCCTTAGCTCGCGTATCATTGTCATATAAATCGAATCGCGTAGAGCCATCAGCCGGGCCATTAAGTTCCCAAACTTTGATAAAAATGTGTGACTCAAGCCTGTCCCAGTAGGCCGTGCTCGCAGGGCAGGAAGGTCGCTAAGTGTTATGGTTAAAAGTTATCCACGTTCATGTATTTCCTCCTGAAATAATGCCAGTTCCTGTTTAAACATAAAGACAAAAGAGACTTGTATCATCATCCTACTCATGGGTATATAGACTTATAAGTAGGTGTTGGATTGTGAAAGACACTGGGATTGACAAGCCTATTGATCGAATCTATTGTCTTTCACAGGGTGTTTTTTTCACAAATAAAAAAATAAACGGATGAGTCAAGTAAGTAGGTAGGAGGCAGCTTTGAGAAACAATAAAGAATAGAATAGTTGTATAACATAACATCACGCTCGTAATCCCCGTAGGATTAGGCAGAGGTTCACCTATGTTATCTACACCGATATAGTTATGTAAGTCCCATCATGCATGCACACAGCATGCTGCAAATTCCGTGGACTGCTTTCCCCACAAACGAGTCTATTCTCCGTCAGCTCAACATTAAAGCCAGATTTTCTCCTGCCTGTGGAGAGTCCTGGAATTATTTGGCCACATTGTCTGAAAAGAAAGTCATAACCTCGTGAAGTTGATGATAAAAGGCAAGGTCGATGGTAGGGGACCGCGGGGCCGCAGCCCGATACGGTGGTCTAAGCAAATTCGTGCTACACACCAACTTGCACGACGCGCTCCACGACGCCAAGAACAGACACAGAAGGAGGAACATCTTAAGCCGCCGATTCCCTTGTGTAGCTGATTTTAAAATGAGAATCACGACTAAACGGATAGTTTTATTTTTTTGGAAAAAATATATGTTACATTAGATTGTTTTTAATTTGTAAAGTATGTCTAAAACGGACAAAAAAACGACAATCACACCGAAACCGCTGTTTTAATGAAATTGACACCATCTCAAAGACAATTTAATTATCTACATTTTGATCTGAGGCTTTATTTTTAAAGTCATAGAATAATAAGGAAAGTACAAAAAACTACTAAATTTTGGGTCACGCGGGTGTGACACGAGAGCGCGTTTTGTTCCCTCAAGGTCGTTGACGTTAGTCGTTGTCTTAAGAGGAAGGTTGATGTCTCGTCGGGGGAACACGTCGCGACGAGGAGGAGGTTAAGTCCAGAGAATCGAACCTGCCCACTAGACCAACGAGGCAGTAGAATATAAATAGTTATCTATTAAATATTTGATTCAAGCTTACAGACATGAACGGATTATGTCCCATTGGTGTGATTAGTAAGGATGGTTACCTAGAGATGGTACAGTGGCAAAAAAATTGGAATGACCCCAATTTTCTAACCACTGTACTAATTTAGGTACTAATCCATTTATGAGGTAAAAGCTGCTAATGCAACATGCAAGACAGCTGGTTATGAAACGCGTGTTCAGTGTAGTTACACAGTTAAGTTAAAAACACAAAGGAATCTAATTAAGTTTCTCGTGCTATCTCGTTAAAATGTCTCAAGCACAGATAACGATGCCAGTTCATTGTCAGAAACGCTGACACGCTGACACTTTTTTTTATTTGTTCATCACTCCAACAAACCTCAACTTACCTCTTCTACTCACACTTAAATAACCATTGTCCCTTATTTCCAGAGCACCACAAAATCAAGTCCGTCCATAACAGTCGATGGGATCTCCACGTACCCTGGCCTGGGGTTCGGGCCCATGGGCCCAGTGGTCCCGGTGCCCGGAGAGCCCCCAGGCACCCAACTGCGGCAGCACCAGGACACCACCACCAATCTACCGAGCACGGAGAAACCGGAGAAGAAGGTCAAGAAACTCGTCATTGCTGCCTTCGAGTTCCATCGGGTGGAAACGCCTTTCTTGATAGGATTATGGATTTTCTTCGCTAGTATAGCTAAAATTGGTGAGTTTTATAATAAAATCTGTAATTTTGTTTGCAGGAGTACCTAAGTATATACTTCATCCAAATATAAAATACTTTAAGAATGTTTTTCTCAATACGTGCATTTTCTCTCAAAGACATCAAAATGATTTCCATAGGAAGTGATGGAAACAGCGAATGTAAAAATTCAAATCACTACTAAAATATTATTATATATCTTGTTGAATTCAATGTTTGAGAGTGGATATAAATAAATCTTTTTCACATTAACAATATCTTACACGATCGGGTTTGAAAATAGTGAGTACTTTCTGTTTCCTTAAGGAGATAGTGACGCTGCTATTGGCATTGGTTACGCCATGTTCAGAGTTAGACGATTACATGGATCACTGCGAGACGCGCATATTAGCTCCGGTTCTCAGTGGGAGGCAGAGATTGAACACGCAGACGCATTCTTTAAGGAAAAACGCCTTTTAATTTACTACCATGGTGGCTGAAGGAATGTACCTATTATGCCGAAGTAAAAACATTTTTTAATGAAATACCTGTATTACGTATTGATCTTTTGTTACTAGGCGACTTTTTCATAAAAAAGGAGGTTCTTTTTGATATTTTATAATGTGAATTTCATCAACCAGCCCTACCAGCCATAAGGCTGAATTTTGTGATACCTACAATATATTATTGATCTAGATACATTGTTTTAAAAGAATTTAGTAAGCATCAATAACTACTCACTCACTATTTAGGTACCTATCACACGAAAATGTAAAATGATAGATGGAACCATCAATACTGCAAACTTCCATCCGTTCATATTTTCAATGCGAAAGTAACTCTGTCCGTCTGTTTGCTTGTTACATTTTCAAACTAAACCGCTAACCAACTTTGATTAATTTTGCTAGATACATAGATTGGACCTTGGATACTTTTTATCCCGGGAGTCAGGGGCGCCGGGAGAGGGTTGCAAGAGGTGCGGTTGCACCCCCTTAGATTTCAATAAAATACATATACTAAAACATTTTTTTTAAATATGGAAAAGGATTCATATCAACCTAGCATGTATATCACCTTGCCTCGTATGAGGCGAGGTGATAAAATCTCGCTTCGCTCGCTCTTGTTTGCTCTTTGTTTCTCAACCTTTTCTGAATAAGTGCAAAAAGTTAGTTCTATCTCTGTACGAAAACTCATCTTATTCGAGGAGGAGTGCAGAAGATGCACCCTCCTGAAAATAGTCGTGCCGGCGCCCATGCCGGCAGTAAATTCCCTTGGAATAATATCCGTCTCTTCCCGCGAGCGAAACCGTCGGCATTACCTATCTAGTGACTAAGCTAAAGTGGCGCAGAAGCCTGTAAATTAACTTGGTTAGAGTTAATTAAGAACGGTGATGTTGTATTGATTCAACAAAAGGGAATAGGGATGGACTGGAAGTGACAGGATAATCGTAAACAATGGAACTGCTACAACTTCAAAGCTACACAGGTTGAACATTTTGGGTATAAATTACAATACAGAGACTGGGCTGCTATAGTTCTGGTCTGTAGCAATGATATTTATGTTAAAATGTGTTATTTTCGATCTATTTCATCCAGTATAGAAAACTTAATAATGAAGCAGCTATTAATCATATTAACATAGACATTAAACACTTTTGTTCGCCCTTGTACCACTTTTCAGTCTGTTTTCGTATGTTAGCCTGAATTTTCCAACATGAATACTTACCTACTTGCAAATTGGAGGTTTATTCGAAGCCTCGAAGGTGATGCAAACTGGGCCAAGTAGGTGTTTACTTAGGAATATAACTTAGTATGATACCTACCCTCGCTTAGCCAGGTAAGATTATATGGACATGTTTTATAATATGAACCGGGTTTATTTTGTGGATTGTGAAAATTCGGGCGTTCTCACTTCTAGGTATTACCGTATTCCTAAGTGAAGCGAGTGTAAAGACGGAATCACACTTACGTGTCGTGATGTGGCGTGGCTCCTTCTGACGCATTTGATTGGCTACAAAACGTGTTGTATTATGACGTAGGCTGGAACAGAATCGTTGTATTGGTGGATCCCGCGCCACGCCACGCCACGACGCGTAAGTGTGGTTCCGTCTTTAGGGTAATACGTTGAAGCCCATCCAAGTCAGGTAGATAATCTTAAAGTGAATTTTTCAGTGCCCTTTAAGACGCCTTTTGCTAATCGTCTTTTGCTAATTTTCAACGAATATTTCATCGAGATATTGAGACCCTTCTTACTAACTTCTAACTCTTCTTCTAAGTTTTTTTCTCTACAATACTTAGTCATAATATTTCACTCTAAAAAAATATAGTAGGATCCGGCAGGAATTTGAAACAACTGATACTATAATATCATCTCAATGTAATACTATCACACTAACATTATAAAGACGAAAGTTTGTGAGTGTGTTTGTATGTTTGTTACTTCTTCACGCCAGAACGGCTGAGCGGATCTGGATGAAATTTGGCACAGAGATAGATTGTAGTCTGGAATAACACGTAAGACACTTTTTATCCCGGGAATATATTCTCTCGGCATAATTTTCAACTTTTACGCGGGTGAAGCCACTGGCAGAAGCAAGTCAAATATAATTTTCAAACATTTCAAGTGGAAGACAGCACATCAAAATTTGTTTGTGCTGTACAAGTCGATAACACAACTGAAACCGCTATACAAGTTAACTAGCTGGCGGAACTTGCAAATTGAAAACTTAGGCCAGATCAGTAAGGCCCAGTTTTTGATCAGTAGTTAACTCAACCATAGGCTAAATATGCTAACCAAGGGTTTCAAAATTGGGTAAAACAAGTTTTTTCGTCAATTGTTAGTCTAATAAACCGTCAAATAATAAACTCTCCAACTAATTTGACCATTTGTGAGGCTACAACTGAAAAAATGGTGTTTTACCGAAATTTGCAACAATTGGTTAGCATATTTAACAATTGGTTAAGATAACTACGGATCAAAATTTGGGCCAGGCTTCCCCAGTGGAATGAGGCGGTGATCTAGACTCGATGAGCTAGTGTACCTACGTAGTACACAAGTTTTACTTTTCAGTTTTCTCACTTAATACTTTGATTTATGGGTATTGCAATTAGAGGTCAGAGGAGGAGAAAGTGAATCAAAATCGATAAATAGTAGTAAGTTTTGGGTATACTTTCATTGTTTGTACAGCTTTGAAGTGTGCCTGCTGGAGTGTGTGGCGGCAGAGCGATAGCTGCCTGTGGTCTAAGTCAAGAGTAAGTTACTTCTAGGAAAGTGTGCTCCATCATCGACCACATCATCGCTTACTATCAGTTGCAAATCGAAAGCCTACATTTCTCTACCTTTAAAGAAGAATAACTCGATTAACTCCAGCCCAAAATAGCGTTAACCCAAATCACTCATCCCAAACTTTCCCTTCAATGAGCTCGAAAAGTATCTACCTGTGTTAACTTAGCCAACATCATTGAATAAGTTGCGTTGCAGCCATACGTGTATTGTTTACCTTCCGTGATTTGACGGGAATCAAATGGAAGGAACGATCCCATGACCAAGAAAGCTATGTATTCTTGGATTTAGAGTTTTTTGGGATAGAATTAATTAGAGATAAAGTGAGTTCAGTTAACGTTAAATATTTCGTACTAGAGTAGCCGGCAAGGCATTTAATAAGGCAAGTGGTACTACGAGTAGCTCTCGTTTTTGGAGTTGTGTGTAGGTAAGTGCTGAAAATTATGATTTTTCTGGAAAAGCCACAAAATAAGCGCATTATTTTATCAAAATAAAATATTTACTTCGAATAATACAAACATGAATATTGGCAAAAACAAAACAAACCTGCTGTTATAAAAAGCCACGTTTAAGGTGAATAAGTGAAGGTTAATTTACAAAGAAATAAATACGTAATGTAAAAATCATCGTACAAACATATTGGTGGTACAAACATGACACAAAACTTGTAGAAACCGACTACGATTATTTATTTAGTCGGTTCACAAGATGAAGAATTTAGAGCAGAGTTACTCATTCTAGATTTCCTCCGTCGTTTTACAGAAAACATTTTTCTATATTTGTTCCTCAGAAAAGCTCTTCGAGATTTCACTGGAAAAGTATCCGACTTATTATCTTCGTACAGAGATGGCTGGGGCTGTTGTACGGAAGAATATGCTGTGACATAAGCTGACTTGGGTATGAAGCCAGTTGCTGTAACCACGCGCGGAGTTCGCTGGCTGCGCGACGGATACTCTGAATCCGGGTCTACTGACGTTACAGAAATTGCCGAGTAAGACTGTTCCTCTTCAGATAACGGACTAGTACACTTATCCTCATATCTCAAAGTATGTATGTTTGGTCCGTAGTTTCCCATTTTTACGTCAACAAAATCAAACGAGTTACTTGAAACTTTAGATCGTAGTTCTGAGTCTTGAGGAGAACAACTTTTGTTTCTAAATTGGCAACCGACATCTCTGATAAATATAACGGTCTCGTCACTTGGAATTTCATTGGATTCATTATTGCATTTGTAATTTGATGAATCGAATTGACATGACTTATTGGATCTACACGTAAACTGTTCTTTATAATATGTATTATTAGGAGATAATGGGCAAGGAGAAAATGTACTACCACAATTTGGTTGCTTCTGATTTAATAAAAAAGGTGTATTATAATCGTTTAGAAACTCGCACGCATTCTGTACTTGCGATATCATATTAATTTGATGATTCACTGGGGTCGATAGTGAGTCGTGTTGACACACAGGAACATATTTGCATCTTGGAACGTGCGGACATTCAGTGTTTTCCATGTCCTCAACCACTTTATTGGCCGCTTCGTCATAGTGTAGATTTTTTGAAAATGGTACACACAAAGGTAGATTGACGCATCGAGGACGATGTAAGCAAGGAGGGATGTACTCGCAGTTGCTCTTCAACACAGTTGCTCTCTGACAAGAAGGTACGACCGTACAAGGAGGGTGATGCCTGCATGCTTTAGTTATTCTTATAACGCGAGGTGTCGATTTAGGAGCAGACTGTTTATTGACGCATTTCTTATTCACATTGTAAAAGTTGTCATTTGGTAGTATTTGACAGACGGGTAATAATTCACATCGAGGATCATGTTGACATAAATCACCATTTTCCATAGTCCTGCCTCTGTGACTGTTTGGCGAAGCAGCCGCTCTGCATGCATAGGCAGTGGTTGATGATATTTCCTTGCTGCCAAATATCGAAGACTGTTTATACTTCAAACTTTCTTCTTCTTCTGTAGTACTGCGGCTGATAAGGACGTCTACTACCTCCTTACATTTAGGACACAAAACCCTTCGCGACTTTTTATGGGCCTTTGATTTATTTTTTGTATGTTTGTTAACGTTGTTTCTGTCATTAAGAATTGGCACTTCCTTTTTATTTGCAATTTCTACTGGCGGGTCGTTCTTTTTGTTAGGCACAGTCACTTCGATCATTTCAACTATACTTGTGTTCGTTGGCTTATCGTCCATAGCAAGATCTCGTTTATTTTTATTTTTTTTAGTCTTCGTATCTTTCCTTTGTTCTGCCTCAAATTTAGTAGTACTTGTTACTTGGTCAACAATTGTTAGGGACTTACTGTTTCTTGCTAACTCAGTAAGAGATTTTTTATCCGTGCAAGGACAAGCATACGAAAATAATTGACATGGACAAGGGTCTTCCATGTGTTTGCCTTGGTCTTTCTTCTTTGCTTTCTTCGATTCTGGAACGGGTCTCGTGTACTCAGTGCGATATTTTGATAACGACCAATATTTTTGGTGTCTGCTAGGCTTGTCTTTTTTATAATAGTGAGTTCTGGGGTAATCGTTTGAATATTCATCGTCTCTTAAGCAGATTTCTGAGGACAGCCGCGAGTATTTTTTCTTTACCTTTTTAGAATTGACTTCTATACTATCTCGTGGCAAAAGTGTTGGATGTATTTGCGTAGCACACTCCTGGACTATGGCAGTGGCTTTTTCACCAAAAACGTTAGCAGTGGCAGGCATCTTCATCACTTTCATAAAGTTGGCACTGGATGTACTGGGTTCACCAAAACAATGAAACGAGTGTCTTTTTGCAATTTCGTCCAAATCATAGAATATGGTACTCGTAGAAGGTATAAAATTTTTGGTTCTGCTGTCTTTATCATTAGCTAAAGGGTTGTACTTTTCAGACACAACGTAGTCATAATCTAGGAATAGCTTTGGTGACTCCCCGCATGCAGCACGATACACTGAATTTACTTTTGCTGATCTGTTGAGGCCCATGCTATGAAACAAATTGCCATACGATCCTACTATATCGTAAACACTAGAAAAAGATTTAGTACGAAGCAACTTGTTTAGTCTGGTACGAGTAAAAGTCATTTTTCAATTCAAATAGTTTGCTTGTGTGTTCGTCGAAACAATTAAATGTTATGACATAATTTGGTAAAATGTAATCTTATAAGATTTACACTTTGTTTACATCACTGAAATATTTTAATTTTACTTACATGTTTTTAACATTTTTCATTTATGTGTCATGAACTGTCATTCACGGCGAAACCAAAAAGAATGTAATTCTAAACAACAAAGAGTTTCCATATGACATTTTCATAAACCTTTTCAGTCCGATCGACATACTTTTTTAGGTAAATTCACTGACCTCTATCATACAAGTACGCTGGACTTCATATTATCGATGACAAAATTAAGACATTTGATTTTCGCCATTTTGGCGCTGATAGCAACGTGACTTAACGTGAGATTCCATGGAACTAATATTAGAGATGGGACATAGCCTTCGGTATAAAAATACGTGAGCATATTTTAATACTTAGGGGAACAAGAAAATCCCAATTATTTTAATTGAGATTCATTTCTAAGTAATAGAAAACTTGCTGTAAAGGTTAACTGAAAAATACTTTCAATCAGATTGCAAGCTATAAATTTGTGGATAGCGTGCTACTAAAGTTATAGCGCATTACTGTCAGATCAGTGAGATTTAAATATGGGGATAGGCTAACAATGTATCCTTAAAACTAGTATATTTGAGCAAGTATCTGCTCACTCAAGTATACTAGTTAGTTATATTATGAACCTCGAGTGGGGCCCTTTGATTCGGCACAAAAATCAACTGTCATTTCATCTTATATATGTAGTCCAGCGTACTTGTATGATAGAGGTCAGTGGCTGGACTAAATATATTAGATGAAATGATAGTTAATTTTTGTGCCGAATCAAAGCGCCCCACTCGAGGTTCTCAGGAACTAAAATTGACACATTTAGAGATAGGTTAATACCGATATTTCTCAAGATTAGGTAATACTAATATATTCGCCTGGAAATATTATATAATTTTAACTAATACGAGTATATGAGTATTAGTCATATTTTTAAATTACACTAATATCAAAATAGTAGACTTGGCAAGGCGTATCACTCATCTACTGTATTGACTTCTCATAATATGTTGCAACTAAATATCTCATATTGGTATTAGTGATGAATGTTATATGAATGCCTAATAATCAGTAATAATATGTTAAAAAGCAATGTGTAATACTAAATTCTGGAATCATCATCATGATCATCCACAGTCCGACTTCGCCCACTGCTGAGCACAGGCCTCTCTCTTCTTGTATCAATCACCTCGTTCCTGTCTGGAATTAATTCTGGAATAATATCATGATAATTATAATTGTATTAAGAAATGTTTTTAAGTCAAACTATTTATATCTGCATCTGAAACAGAGTTGAAAACTGATATAAGTCTTCACGTCGCTGGAATGCGATGTCACTCTTATTTGCACCTTAACACTACAGAGACAGGATCTCAGCGATGAGAGCGAGAAATATGTCCGTTGTAAATTATTATCCATCTCATTCGTACGCAAATATTTGTATGAATGATGTTCCAACCGAGTGAATCCAAACTCTTGTAAATGTAAGTATTAACTAACTAGTATACTTGAGCGAGCAGATACTTGCTCAAATATACTAGTTTTAAGGATAAGTTGTTAGCCTATCCCCATATTTAAATCTCACTGATCTGACAGTAATGCGCTATAACTTAAGTAGCACGCTATCCACTAGTTTATAGCTTGCAATCTGATTGAAAGTATTTTTCAGTTAACCTTTACAGCAAGTTTTCTATTACTTAGAAATGAATCTCAATTAAAATAATTGGGATTTTCTTTTTCTCTTACGTATTAAATTATTCTCACGTATTTTAATACCGAAGGCTATGTCCCATCTCTAATATTAGTTCCATGGAATCTCACGTTAAGTCACGTTGCTATCAGCGCCAAAATGGCGAAAATCAAATGTCTTAATTTTGTCATCGATAATATGAAGTCCAGCGTACTTGTATACGAATGGCAAACGAAAGTAGACACTCGAATTATTAGCAAACTTTTTATATGGCAATGCTATACTAATGTCAACATAAATTTTTGGTGATTTGTTGTGGTCTTGATAATGGCATTTATTAAGTGAAAAATTTATAAAACAATTAAAAGTGGATTACGGGAGATGTCGTTTCGCATGAAAACAAAAACATCAGGAGAAAGACGTTGAATTCAAACAAAAACAAGATTGTTTACGTGTGGTGTTAGATATCATAAATTAGAATGACGCTAATACGTCGAATAAACCAAAATTATTATAGAATACTGTTGTTTTTGTTATTGAGATTGATACATAATATCTAAAATATTACCTACCTCAATTACCTATGGTATTTTTATTCAGACGAAATAAAATAAATAATTCTAAAGTCCACATTGAAGTAATGTGATAGCTGGCAACCCTGGCAAATGTAAACATAGGCTCCTTAGTTAAAAATAATTAAAATCTTTAATATGCGCTTATACTCGAAAAATAATATCATTAAAGTCTTAAGAACATAATAAACCAGTGACAACGTTTTCAAGTGAAACTATCGAGTTCCAGGACAGTTACTGAAAAGAACAATAGTGAATACCAAAACTCAGTAATAAACAGTGAAAAGTGACTTTTGCAAATTCTTATCAATTATTACGTTTTTAGTGCATCAAAAGAAGAAATAAAAAAACTATAAACAGTGAACGAAACCACTTTATCAACCTCAAGTAAGACTTTAACTTTTATGAGTTCGTTTATTTTATTTAAAAACATACAACTAGCGCCAAAACGACATATGTAACCGCCTAAGTGGCGAATGGACGTACTAAAGTGACAACAAGACAGCATATCAGTTCTACCAACCTAAGCGCAGTTGAAACGACCACTAGCGCCATAACATCGTACAAAACGGTTCACGTGGCGAAAAAGTGAACTAAAATAATAACGCTACTGTCCACCAGGGGCGCTAGATAGTGATTGGGGATACCAGTTCACAAAATAATCTTCCTTGTGGTAGAAAAGTAAATTAAATTGAGTAAACCGGAACAAAAAAATTGACCAAACTTATATTATTGTAACATAAACGGCAAACGCACAGTGGATGACACTAGTTACTATTGCAACTTGAGAACGAATAAATAACATCTCTTATCGAATAGCTTACTTACTACTGCTACTATCAACCATTACTAAGATGTCAAATAAAACGAACACCAGTAGTAGCGACCGCCAGATGGCAGTGATGGTAACATGTTTTAAATGCAAGAAAAGTGTTAATATAAAATCTACTGCGTTATGTTCCGTGTGCAATAATAGATTTGAACCGGATTGTGATGGATATCCTGAACAAACATATAGACTATTAAACCAGGAATCAAAAAAGAAATGGCGCTGCAAAAAATGTGCAAAAATTGGAGGAAAAAATGAAATGACTACCAATGACAACAATTCATCCAATATCACAACGAGAAAAAAACAGAATCCTTCCCTACTCACAGTCTCGCCGAAACAAACCAAGAAATGCAACAAAGAGAGCCTAACAAATAATGCACCATTGATGGATTCTCAAATTCTTTCAGACCAAGAAACAACACAAGACTCAATAATCTCACCCAATAAACTATCGAGGAGCTTAGATGGTACAATATCTGACGTAATTTCCATAACGGAGATAAAAGAAGTTTTAACACAGCGCACTTTAAAGCTTAATAGTACGGAACAGGAGCTGGATAACATGATATTGGAAAATAACAATCTTCATAAACGTATAGACCAACTGACCGCGGAAAAAAATATACTAAAATCGTTGTGTAATTCATCATCGATAATAGATAACTCTCCGGGCATGAAACAGAAAAAGTATCCTCAAACTCCTTTACGACAACATGAGTCTACACCAGTTTCATCGAGGAAAAACTTAGATCCTTTACACATAATACACCTGGAACAAAAAATAGGAAATTTGGAGCAGCAACTAAAAAATGCAGAACATGATATTAAAAACCTCACACAACAACTTACATCCCTAACTCATCGTCTGCATAATAATACCAATATTAACAATAATACTATGAGTACCTCTCAGTCAAAATTATATTCGGATCATCTACAGACTCAAAGTGATGAGCGAAATGATACATCAAGAAGATGGAAACAAAAAAACAAACTATGTATTCTGAGCAACGATAAAAACATAGGATCATTAACATTAATTGAAGAAATTTTCTCAAATGGCTTTGATTACTGCCATTACATCATGCCCCATTGCAATATAGAGCATCTTCTGAAAAATTTGGAAAATGATCTGAAAGATTTTAACCTAAATGACTACTGCATTATTTTTATTGGAGGAGACGATATCAGGGAACATGGTAACTATTTAAATATAATAAACAATATAAGACAATCAGTACAAAGCCTTACCCATACCAATGTGGTTCTCTGTTTACCTACGTATATAGCTGGTGCTCCGATATATAACTTTAAAGTGGAGATATTCAACAACCTTCTATATACAGACCTGCAGAACCACAAGTATGCATACTTCCTGGACAGCAATAGTGAATTATCTCATGAAATGTTTTCATACAAAAATGGCAAGATAAATAAATACGGGGTAAGAAAAATATATGATAGGATCAAGAGTAACATATTGGTTGACCTAGACTTATACAACGAAAACGTAAAACCTAACGTTTTAAAATGTCCGAAAAATCACTTAGCACAATCTGATCAGTTTTTTCTATAATTATATTTCAATTATGCATCAGAATATCGCCGGACTAATAAATAAGTGTGACCAATTGTTACTGCATGTACATGAATTAACCGATACCATGGATGTTATTTGTGTTACTGAACACTTCATGGAAGCTGGACATGAAGATATTTTATGTGTTCCTAATTATAAGTTAGCAGCTTGCTACTCCAGAGACACAAAAAGAGGAGGAGCATGCATATTAGTAAAACACAACCATGAATATAAAGAGCTAGAAGATATCAAGAAGTTATCAGTCCAAGGTGTATTTGAATGTTGCGCAATCGAGCTAACGCAGCATAGTATCATCATTTTGTGTATCTATAGGGTACCTAAATCCAGTAATCTTGATACATTTTACTTAAAATTAAATGTTATTCTATCAAAGTTTTGTTATAAGGTGCGCAATAGTGTCATTATATGTGGTGACTTTAATATTAATACATTGAAAAAGGATAGGAATTCTCTTGAATTTACAAATTATTTATTAAGCTACAACCTAAAATTGCAAATTCACCAACCAACCAGACTAAAAAGTAACACATGTATTGACAACTTTGCTCATAATTTGCAACGAAAGTGTGTCCATCAAGTGATGGATCTTAACATTTCAGATCATACAGCTCAAACTTTAAAAATTCCCGTAAGAAATACTTGTACATTAGACAGTTGGACTATTAGATTACGTGACTACAGCCATGATAACCTTCTAAAATTTAAATCTTGTATAGCTGCATTATCATTTGGGGATATTTATCATACAAGTGACCCCAATATGGCATACAACGACTTTATTGATTTGTTTAAACTGTTTTATGATTTATGTTTCCCCATGAAAAATGTAAAAATTAAGTCAAAGATTGTTCCTGATTGGATAACGCCTGGCATAAAACGTTGCAGTAAAGTTAAACGCCGTTGTTTATGGCAATTAAGAAGAAATCCTAATAACGATAACATAAATAAATATAGAAATTATTCACGGAAACTTAAAAAAATTATAAATTTAACTCAAAAAGCTAAAAATAACCATAAAATTTTAACATCCACAAATAAATCAAAGGACACGTGGAAAATCATAAAGGAGAATAAATATCGCTCACCCACTGAAAGCATTACTGAAATAAAGGAAAATGGTATTACATTAACAAGTCCCAGTAAAATTGCAAATGCATTCAACGAGTATTTTGTAAATCAACCACGAATACTTTCAAGCTCCACAAAGTCTCAATATAACAAGTGCCCACACGTGGACCATCCCTTGTTTAGCCAGTCCATGTTTTTAACCCCTACCACCCCATACGAAGTACATCGTATTATTCTAGACCTAAAAAATAAAACTAGCGTCGGGTCTGACGACATTTCTACAAAGGTTTTAAAATTCGTGTCACAAATAATATCAGGTCATATTAGCCATATAATAAACTTATGTATTTCGTCTGGAATATTTCCTGAAAGATTAAAACAGACTATTATAAAACCGCTATTCAAAAAAGGAAATAAATCCCACATGCAGAATTATAGACCTATTGCGCTCATACCTGTTATATCAAAGATATTTGAAAAGGTAATTTACCGATCCTTACAGTCCTACCTAACTAAAAATAAAATTCTAGCAAAGGAGCAGAAAGGATTCAGACAAAACATGACAGTGAATGTAGCAATTTATGATTTACTTAATATAGTAGTGCCAGATATGGACAAAAGAACCAGAACCAGTGCAATATTTATGGATATGACGAAGGCGTTCGACCTAGTGGACCACGATATATTAATAAATAAGCTAAATATGTATGGAATAAGAGGAAATGTACTCTCGTTAATAAATTCCTACCTTAGTAATAGGAAACAATTCACAGAAATCAGACGAATTTGTAAAAAGACCAAGAAAGAAATTAAATATATATCTGAAGTATATACAAATTCTTATGGCGTGCCACAAGGCAGCGTGTTGGGCCCTCCGCTTTTCCTTGTGTATATAAATGACTTTCCTAGGCACGTGAATCATCCAATGATTCTTTTTGCTGATGACAGTACTTTAGTAGTAAGACAACTTGATGAGAATAACCGCGAGACAGAAATAAAAAATGCATTGAAACAATCGACTGAATGGCTGGACCAAAATAATCTTATCTTAAATTTAAGTAAAACTAAAATTATAAATTTCCGACAAAGAACTGCTTCTACTGCATCTGATATAATTTTAAATAAGGAAAAAATTGAAGCAGTTTCAAGCACTAAATTTCTAGGCCTAACAATTGACTACAAATTGAATTGGAAAGAACATGCAGCTCTACTTATGGCACGACTTAGTAAATATTCATTTGTTTTATATAAACTTAGCAAAGTAGCTAATAGATCAGCAGTCGTTGCCGCCTATTTTGGTTATGTTGATTCCATACTTCGCTATGGTATAATTTTTTGGGGCAACTCCTGTGAAAAAACCTCTGTTTTCAAGGCACAAAAACGTTGTTTAAGGTCCATATGCAGTTTGAAATCGATAGATAGTTGTAAACCATATTATATTGAGCTCAAAATATTAACATTACCATGTCTCTATATATATGAAACCGCAATTTTTGTAAAGAAAAATATTGAACTATTTCGCAAAAAAAAAGAACATCATCCTAAATTAACAAGACAAGTTTATCGTCATGAATTGTACTTAAGGCCTTCAAAAACCGCCCTCATGCACAATAGCATACTATGCATGGCACCTAAAATCTATAACAAATTGCCTAATTCCGTTAAAGATTGTAATTTATTGCAGTTTAAACGAAAATTATATAATTTATTAATCCAAAAATGCTATTATTCAATTACTGAATTTCTTTATGACGGAAATATTTAATTGACAATTTGATTATTTGCTTATCTGACATTACTTTATATAGCTTCATGTACTTTGCATAATAATATAATATACTTCAGTAATAGTGAACGAATTTTCTTAAAAAAGTGTAAGCCCTATGGGTAGTTTTTTGAGCACAATGTTTGTATTTTATAAGACCATGTAACCTCACCAAAAAACACACTTAATAAATGATTTGATTTGATTTGATTTGATTTGATTTGATTTGAAAGTATCAAATTAGGTTATTCCAGGTATGTCATACTAGTTTTGGGGTTGCTAAGCTGATATTTTTTATACTTGCCCCGCTTTTTCAGTCTCTACTTTCCTTTGCCAGACCTACATCATTTTATGAATTAATTTTAATCTCGATTAGGTGACTAAACATTCAGTCAATTTATTGTAAGTAGTAGTTCCATGTAAAAACTTTTATCAAAACAATATAATCGACTTCCAAATAAAAACACCACAAAGTGAAAAATAATTAAATTTTCGGGAGTCGGTGTTCTTGTTTTCCGACTGCCGAAATTGAAGTTATTTTTCAATTTGTAGTGTTTTCATTTGGACGTAGGTTGTAAATAAAAACATAAAAGAAATCCCTTTTTTAGTTGTGGTATCGTATGTATAAAACCCACAGTTATGCCAGAGGCATTACCAGAATAACATCAAATTAGAACTTAACCGGTAAAATGAGAGTGTACTAGGGTGAACTTGTACACATTTGCGTACCCCTTTAGAGCATACCGGCGTGATGTTATGATATGAAATGGTATAAACAATAAACAGACATGCGATTGCAGCAATCCCGAGGGATTTGCCGTCATTTATTGAAAAGTTATGTTATATATTTCCGAGGTTCTTCATCAGATCTTATATACCATCTTTCAAATAAAATCGGTTCACTTCCTAAAAAGTTCTGAGAAAACAAACATGAGAACCTCCTCCATTTAGAATTCGGTTAAAATACAGGCATTCAACTGCATCCGGTTAGACTGGAATGTGACCCCTACACAGGTAAGAGTAGGCAGATTGATTGATGGATTGATTTGTTTCAGGTTTTCATATGGCGCCGAAGTTGTCTAAAATGTTCCCCGAGTCGTGTCTCCTGATCTTCGTGGGGGTGCTGATCGGGGCCCTCCTGCTGAGCACTCACAGTGTGCACGTGCAGCCCTTGACTCCAGACACGTTCTTCTTGTACATGCTGCCCCCCATCATCCTGGACGCCGGCTACTTTATGCCTAACAGATTGTTTTTTGATCACCTTGGAACAATCCTGTTATTTGCCGTTGTTGGTACTGTGTTTAACACCCTGACTATTGGTAAGCTGTTTTATTAACAAGTTTTTTGTTTCGTAGAAACTATATTTTAAATTTCCTCCTTTAATCAGTTGACTTACTACCATGTTGATTACTGTTACCACCATATCACCTCTATTTTAATGTATGGGAAAGAACAAATTTTGTTGGATGAATTTTGTTGCTCACAATATTTTTTTTTGTTCTCAGGGGCGTCCCTTTGGGCTTGCGGACAGACGGGGATGTTCGGCTGCACCACTCCTCTGCTGGACATGCTGCTGTTCTCAGCACTCATCTCCGCGGTAGACCCAGTAGCAGTTCTAGCCGTTTTCGAGGAAATCCATGTCGATGAAGTTCTTTACATAGTAGTTTTCGGCGAATCTCTGTTAAATGATGCTGTTACTGTTGTTTTGTATCACATGTTTGAAGCTTACACGTGAGTACATGCTTAGTAATATTAACCTTTAAACTGATTGTTAGGTTGGACCATGGAAGTAAAGACACAAGCTCAAGGAGTGGGAACAATTCTTATATAAATGAAACAGCTGTTCCCCACAACTAGCAATGTGACACGATCAAAATGTAGAGAACGGCTAGGTACAGCAGAATATTGGCTACCTATATTTAAAATCTAATTTATCCTGACAGAGAAATGGGTCCATCACATCTCGAATACACGGACTTCCTAGCTGGTCTGGCCTCATTCCTGGTAGTGGCCGTTGGGGGCACGTGCATCGGTGTCGTGTGGGGCTTCGCCACCGGCCTCGTCACCCGCTTCACACACGAAGTCAGGGTCATTGAACCCATCTTTATCTTCGTCATGGCTTACCTGGCGTATCTGAACGCCGAGATGTTCCACATGAGCGGGATACTTGCGTAAGTTACTTCTTTAAAAAAAATAAAGTTAGCTTTAGGTGTGATTAGAATCGTTAATTTTACGGCACGTTTAACTTGAGTTTTACTTGTTTGAGTAGTTTAACTCTGCCATGGCATTTTAACAGCCTGTTTTGGACGATTTATCTAAGTATTCTAGTTTGTATAACAGTCATTAAAATTCAGATTAAGGGCTTATTGCCTATGCCTAGGCTACAACTTCTATCTGAAGAATAAATATAACTGTTTAAGCTGTCAAATCGCTATATTATTCCTCAGTTAAAAGTTACCCGACTAATGAAAAATCGCTCCTTAAGGTTGCCCTAGTCGACGGCACGAACTATATTGTGCGCGGGGTTAAAATGCATGCTATCTCATCCAACATCATATGCGAAAGAGATAGATGCTGTGATAAGCAGTAAGAAGCTAGTTCGCGTACGAATAAATACTTTTGCAAATTTGTAGCGTAGGTAATGGATGATGATTTAGGACGAAAACGAGCGCGCGAAATTTTATAAACAGATATTTGGGAATATCGATATCATGAAAAAACTACTAAATGAATATGTTCAAAATAAAATTATTTGCATTGTTGAACTACTAATCTATCCCTGTATGGTGACTGTTTTGCAATTTTTCTTCTTCTTATGGTATTTATTGCCGCCCAAAGATGCGTTAAAATTAGTGTTGAAATATGGAACTTTCGACGCTCATAACTTTTAAATATATATTTTTTCTACTTTATTGTTTCCATACAGGGCTAGATAATGATAAGACAAATTCATTTCATTTTTTATTTTGAACGTACACCATCAAACAGAAGTAATCACCAGACTACGTTTGTATAGAAGAATGATCGACTACGGCAACCTTAATAACGGAATCGTCGTGTCTCTTAATTCTGAGGGCTTTACGTATCCATTGTTAAGGTAGATTTAGACAGATCCAGTGACTGGCGCCGAAATCGAGACAAGCCAGTGCTGACCCGAAAAAAACCCTGTGTAAATTGATTTCAAGTCAATCCAGTGGCAGGAAGTCAGCGCTGGCTTGTAAATTCGCACACGAATATTTAGAAGCCAGTCTAGGCGCGGGCACTGGCGCCGATAACTGACTTGTGCTCTGACCGTGTCTAAAATTGCCTTACGAATATATGTGACTATTCTTCATTTGTTTCCAGTATAACATTCTGTGGCATAACAATGAAGAACTACGTGGAAGGAAACATATCCCACAAATCCCACACGACTATAAAGTATACCATGAAGATGTTGTCCTCTTCCTCTGAAACCATCATCTTCATGTTCCTTGGAGTTGCTACTGTAAATAACCACCATGACTGGAATACGTGGTTTGTGTTGTTAACCATTGTCTTCTGCTCAATATTTCGGATAATAGGTAAGTGAAACTTCTACAAAAAATACAGCCAAGTGCGTGTCGGGCCACGAGCATTTATAGGGTTCCGTAGTTGCACAATAATGCTTTGGGCTTTTTGTTGTTTCATGAACATTTAAACGATTTCTTCGCCGCCGCCCAGTCCAATGCCACGGTAAAGATATCTTTACCGTGCGTGAGATAATTTATTAAGGATGTCATACATTTATTTTATTATTGAACATTTTTACAGGGTTCATAAACTTATATTTACTACCTGTTTTACAGAACTAACAACGTTATACATGGAATTTATATATTTTTTTACTTTTCCAAGTACATTTATAAGTTAGTCGATTATTACTCGTAAACTTGTATATCCTACTTAGCTCTGATAGCTTTCCCTTTAATTTCGATATATATACTGCTGCCGTGAATTTTTTCACATAGCCAAAAGCAACCATTTAGCTGGCAGGGGAAGGGACACTTTTGGCTCTAACAAAAATTTGCAATTTAAAACTTAATTTTACGCATACGGATTTCTGAATCGAAGAAGGTTTTCCGTAATATTTTTGAATAGCCTATCCATCGATGCCCCACACCATGGGAAAGACGAGAAAAAATGCATCCCCACTTTACGTGTACAGGAGGTAAACTAAAAGAAAAATGTTTATGATTTTGTTTTACCACTTTGTCGACGTTATTAATATGTATATCCATGCCAAATTATAGCTTTCTAGTACTAAGAGTTTGTGAGCTAAGCTGCAGACGGACGGGCGAACGGACGGGCGGACGGACGGACATGGCGAAACTATAAAGTTCCTTGTTGACTACGGAACCCTAAAAATATTAATTTATTATTTATTTTATTGTACACCACTTAAATAATTACAGGACAAAACATTTATAACGATAAGTATACAACGGGTGGTCTTATCGCACAGGGCAATCTCTTACGGATAACCTTTGGGTAGGAGATAGACATAGGGCTGTCAGTGAACAAAAATATCTTAAATAATATAACTTAGATATTACTTAAAATACATACATACAATATAAAATAATATACTAATAAATGTCAAATATAGAACAGATAAAGTAGAAGAATAGGTCAAGAGAAAGGAAATGCTCCTTCACCATTTTGTAAATGGAAAGATACCACATTTCTTTCAATTGCAAGTCTCCCATCACCAGTGGCTGGATTTACAAAACATCACGCCTGATTTTCTCGAAAGGTTAGGTAGAGGTGATCTTATTAAACACCCATATTTCACCAGTTTGGCTTATGCGTCACGTGTTAAAATCCAATTTCCGAGCTGCGGATGATGACAATCAGCAGCCTAATTGCGTAAGTATATTATCCAAAGCAAAAGAATCGATTCTTTCCCAAAACCGACTTGACGTAGTGCATATTGATACGAAAAGTCGTTTTTGGGAAGGAATCGATTCTTTTGCTTTGGATAATATACTTACGCAATTCGGCTGCTGGTCTCCTTTAACGCCACCAAAACACAGGCGTGTCTTTTTACCGCTAAAAGGAGTCATTTCGAGCAAACTCCTACTTTTCGGGGTGCGTCTGTTCCTGTGACTGATCGGCTCGAGCTCCTAGGCTTGGAGTTAACATCCAGTCTCAACTTCGGCACCTCCATTGAGTACAAAGCCCAAATAACGGCCAAAAAACTGGGCATCCTAAATAGAGTGAAGCGATACTTTACGCCTGGACAGTTTTTAACTCTATATAAAGCGCAAGTCCGATTCTGCATGGAGTATTGCAGCCACCTTTGGGATGGATAAGCTAAGTGTCAGCTTGCCGCGCTTGACTCGGTGGAACACAGAGCTAAGAGGCTTATTGGCGACGTTGAACTGTTGGATGCCAAGCTTTACAGCTTGGCTCATCGCCGCTAGGTTGCCTGCTTTGTTGGTCTTCTACAGACTGTACTTCGGTGAGTGTGCTCAAGAAATCCACGACCACATCCCACCGGCCCCTTCTACCATGGGACATCTATACGTACTGCAAGTTACCATCCTTACCTGGTTGCAATTCCACCAATTCGCACCAAGCGCTTCCAAACATACTTCATAATGCGCACAGCGAATGAGTTGAACCCACTACCTGCGTCTGTTTACGGACGTATTCAACCCGAATCTCTTCAAAGTTAGAGTGAACAGGTTTCTTCTGGGTAAGCTTACTCCATCGTTGACTCTATCTCAGTCACCTCTGACATTTTTTTTTTTTTTTGTTTGGAAATCATCCAATGACTTCTCCCGCTCTGGGTGAGGCGGGAGGGCGTGTCAGACTATTACTGACTAAAACCCACCCGTGTTCCTTCAGTTGCTTGAGCCAGGGCCGCGGTAACTCTTTTTCAAATTTATCCGCGACCCAGACAGGCACCGTTCCTCGTGGACCCCGTCAGTTCTTGACTAGACTAGAGTCAAGAGCAAACCCACCTCAAATGTTTTTTTTTTTTTAATACAACTCACGTTTTAACAAATCAAGTAGCTCCATAAATTACAACGAGAAGCCGTGAAATTCTTAAAACAACTTTTCGCAGTAAGTAGCTATAAAGAGAAACAAAGCGACGGCGAGCTCAATATGGGTCACGTGTGAACTGTGACCGGGAAATGCCCGTCAAACTTCAGGGCTTCATCTGCACGTGGCGCCTACCTAA
This sequence comes from Orthosia incerta, assembly GCA_948252205.1. Classification (NCBI taxonomy): domain Eukaryota; kingdom Metazoa; phylum Arthropoda; class Insecta; order Lepidoptera; family Noctuidae; genus Orthosia; species Orthosia incerta. The sequence continues at coordinate 18,719,737 of OX411760.1, forward strand.
CTTTCTATTGCCTCGGAGAGATTTTAACACGTGCCTCGGATTTTTTAATGAAGCTTTGCCATAGTGGATCTTTTATGCCGTGTCTTAATAATAATTATTGTAAATTAGTTAGATTAAAATTTCCTTTATTCAATTTAAGTACTTATTTTTTACATTTTTAAATATTAGCTTATAAAACAAGATAAAAAAAAACATTTAAATATTTAAAAAATTGAGGCCAACCGGTATCGGGAACAGGGTCCAAGCTACCAGCGGTTAGGGCTCCAGAGACAGGAACCTCCTCACAATGCGAGCCGTATCGAGGAGTACTGCCTTTTGTATCAGACCCTTGATCCAACCGCCCAATGACAGCCAAATAGATTAAAATTATAATATGATTACTATTTAATTATTGGTGTAATAATATTATAATATGTACATACTTAAACACTAAACAAAAGTAAACTTTACAAAATTAAACTAACTACTAATTATAATTAGATTAAAATATAATGTAATTTTCTAAATAATGCAGCTACTCGTATTGCCTTGCACAATTAAAATAATTGATCCAAATAAAGATAATTATTATTAATTCAAAATCAGCAATTTAAAAATTGGCATTTGTGATATTATAGTCACTGAAGGCTGTATTTACGAGTATTTTCAGTGTATCTCAATTTGTAAAGTTGAAAGTATCCGTAGGCACCTACGTGCTACGGCGTAGACCTCTAGCTTAGAGTGTTTCAGTAAAGGCTACGGATTGCTGATGCTGATTTATAATAATTATAAATTATTACTTTAATTGTTTCAGGTGTGTGCATATTAAGCGCAATAGCAAACAAGTTCCGTTTGCATAAATTAAATAGGGTTGAAAAATTCGTCATGTCTTACGGAGGTGAGTTCAATATTTTAAACCGTTAAAAATAACTGATAACACTACAAGCTAAAAGTAAACTAACACTTTGTTCCCATTAGAGTAGTTCAGAAACATGGCGCCTTTCCATTACTTCCATACAGCTTAACACTTTATCCGGATTTAACAATTCAATATTGAAACTTACTGACGACTCACTTGTAATACTCACAACAGATCTTTGTGTCCCTGAATTGGTTGCAAGGCCCTGCACAGTAGCTATTTTTGTGTTAATGTTAGAGATGAAGATAGCATTGTATAATTGTCACTTTCACTCGCTTACGTTTGTCGAATCGTCCTATCTCACTTACTCTATGCAGTATACACGATGACAAACTCATTCTTGCGCAATGGTTGGCAGAGGCAAGTTCAGAGATACAAAGATCCGTTGTGACTATTAAACATAGAGTATTATGCAATCCCAACTAACAGCTAGACGATCTTCTACACTGTTTATAATATCTATTACATCTAGCCGCTTATTCCCTTGAAAATACTGAACCTGCGACACACACACGCAATTTAAAGGGCAAAAATCTTCAGACATGCTTGCTTGCTGTATCGAGGATTTTAATATTGAAGTTTTGTAGTACGACGATTTTTTTTTTTTACAAAGGCAAAGATATTTTACTTCAAGTAGGCCACCGAGCGGCACTTTTGAACGTTAGGTACATTAAAATTTACAAGTTATAAAAGTTGATTCTACCGTGCATTCGGAAAGTAGCTTGTTATGGAGAAGAATGCACAATAAACTCCATTTTGGCTTTAAATTCCTCCAGTATATTAAAAAATCTCGAAAATAAATTAAGCCCGTATAAAATATGAATTTCCTAAGTGTTAATTAGCCTCAATGATTGGTTCTCACTAGAAAAATTGCTTATAGAATCTATAGGCAATTTTCCGATCGAAACATATCAGAAAATGAGGTTGCAAACAATTTTCACTTCAAAAGGTTCTTTCCCCCAGATATTAAAATTTCTACGATATCTTTTATGAAGTTTATTGTATGGCTTATTTAGGCAGAAACCATAATTGATTCAATTTAAATGCTTTAATTTGTTCCGGCAAAAGGTTTCCGATAATTTGTTTCTGTTGAGCTACAAACACAGATATAGAAAAGGCATAATTAAACTAGATGTAGATACTGTTCGATGACCTTTGACCAAGGCAAAATTAAACTAAATGTTGGTACTGTTCGATGACCTTTGACCAAGGCAAAATTAAACTTGATGTTGGTATTGTTCGATGACATTAGATATAGGCAAAGTTAAGCTTAATGTTGGTACTGATTAATTTCCTTGTTTATCACTTTTTCAGGTCTCCGAGGTGCAGTGGCGTTTGCTCTAGTTCTCCTAATAGATCCCGAAGTGGTGGAGCTTCAGCCAATGTTTGTCACCACTACTATAGCGGTGATTTACTTCACTGTGTTCATTCAAGGAATTACGATAAAGCCTCTAGTGAAGATGCTTAATGTTAAGACTGCTGAGAAGAGGAAGCCTACGATGAATGAACGGATTCATGAGAGGGTAACACTTTTATTTATTAACTAAAGTTGCCAAATGCATTGCCATGTTCTTAATTGCTTTGCTTTAATGCAATCTGTTAATCAACTTTCTTATGTATATTTTTCAGTTTATGGACCATTTAATGGCAGGCGTAGAAGACATTTTAGGTAAACATGGAAACCACCACATAAGAGACAAATTCAAAAGATTTGACAATCGTTTCATCAGACCGTTCTTACTCAGAAACTATCAGGTAGGTCATTATTCAGTCAAAACTTTGAACCAAGTTCATGAACCACAGAACTCATTTCAAATGGTAACTAATAACAAAACAGGACGTATTATTATTCCAGGGTGCGGAACCCAAGATTTTGGAGACTTACTCGAAGTTGGCTATGAAAGATGCTATAGAGTACATGCAAAGGAACGCGTCTACTATAGGAAATATATCTGGAGCTGAATCCATGTCAGCCATATTCAAAAACTATACTAATGCCAATTTTAATGGAAGGTAGATTTTTCACTTACCTTAATTCCGGATATTTTGTTACACAAAATTTATCTTTAACATTGTTGTTTAATTTTCAGTCCTAGTTTCAGCCAGCTGGACTCCTCAACTTGGAATATAGACATGCAGGAGTTAGAATACAATCCGTCGAAGAAAGATTTAACGGACGCGAAGATACATCATCTTCTTGCCGAAGAACTTTGCAAACCGTTTAGACGCGTATGTTTATATCAAAGACTTTTTTTATAATTCCTTCTTTTTATTCTTATTAAGGTCGTGGCCTTGGACAAGGCCTGACATATTGGCAGAATGGCACATGACTGCAGGTTGTCTAGGGAACCTCCACAGGGGTTTTTCTAGGTCAGAGCATACTTACATAATAATGACAACTGGGCGGGTTAAGCACGCATATGACTGCTCTATTAAATCATAAAGGCACTGGCACAAATAAATAATTAACTAGGGGTACCTATGTGGTAACATAGATACAAGTTTTCTAGACTACATGAAATTAAATTGCATTATGATGAACTTTGGTAAAAGGTTAGTTTAGACATGTTAAGTGACGAAGAAAACCAACCCTGACTGAAATACCAAGTTTAACATTGCTAAAAGTTATCTGGGTAAGTAGGTGAAGATAACAACCTACTTAGCAAAACGTAAGCCATTTCGAAACAAGTTCGATCACGGTCTAACAACATGTAGCTAACCTATCGATATGTCTCGAGTTATTGGGACTAAAAAAAACTTAAGAAATGAGGTATATATATAAGATTGTCTAGTCATAGTAATTGTACCATAATTCCTTGTTATCAATCAAGCCTAGTGTCCGACCGAAGGTCGATTCCTGGCCGAAGCCGAAGGTCAATACCTAACCCCAAGAAAATCAATTTAAGATTGGCTAAAAGTGAATAAAATATGATTAAAATTGCCTTGAAACTTGCCAAAAATAGTAAAACTTTACTTCTTTGGATTTGGCCAAAACTTCGGCCCATTTTGCTGTAACCGAAAGTTTGGCTGAAGGTGGAAGATATTTTTGGCCGAAGGTGAACGAAGCCGAAGCTTCGGTCGGACACTAATCACGCCTTGACCTGCATGTTGGCAGGTCAGACATCGATAGATAGACATGACAACGTTGGTATATACAAGAAAGTTCTATTCGATTAATTCATCGTATGGTATTCTCTAGCATCGTCGGCTGAGCTACAGTCGCCATGCGGTGAATGATCGCGACCTCGGCACGCAAGTCAATTACAAGACCCACATGAACATACGACGAAGGGTCGGCGACAGGAAGCATCATCACAAGCGTAGTAAACGGGGGAAGCAGGTACGTGATATTGAGAAAGTCTTGACGAAGATTTTTTTTCAACACAGTCAAAAAGACTCAAAAATTTTAATGTATAGTACAGGATGAGTTTTATTCATTGGCAATCTTTCACGGGGTATAATTACTCATGAATATATCTATAACCACGAGATGAACCCTGAAACCGCGACAAAACAGCTGTTCATACAGTATAATAAAATTTTAAATTGGTTATTTATGAGTGTAAATGTACCCACTGAAAAATTGACAATGAAATAAAAGTCACTTCGTAAAGTTACTCGTCGTACAACACTTCAAGGAATACGAACAGAGCTGTCATTATAATATGTAACGTGTAATCTGTTAAAAGCTTAGACAATAAAATATTCATTCACATAGTTGAAGCTGAAGATTTTAGATCCAGAAATAATTATATTTTCTTTTCTTTTCAGGATGGGAAAAATCATGTGACTTTCCCTGAATTCCAGCAAAACGGTTCGGCCAAACAGTTCACGCACGGTAAAATAAAGTATTATAGATTAGGTACTTATTTATTCTTTTTCTTACTATCACGAGTGTCGATCGCATGCACGTGTGGGTTCAAGTATTATTTTCGATATTTTGTTTATTTTCAAATACATACATACATATATGTATCAAGGACATTATTATTTTACTTTGCAAGCACAAACGCTTTGTTATACACTAGATTAATTGAGATAAATGTAAATAAAAACACAATAATTTGAATAATAGAACATTTAGACATAGCACATGTTATTTTTTGTTTTGTATTGTCTGTGATATGTGATATCAAACATTCCTATTTTAATACTAAACTCAAAATAAATCTCGAATAAAATAGCAAAAATTAAAGTACAACACTAGCTCTTTTTTATGCATGGCACTAAAAAGTTCCCATTACAAATAAGCCAGTAATGTCATCATTCTTACAGATTACATAGACGAGGTCCTACAGGAGGATGGTGATGAACGTGAAATAGGACCGAGGAGAGAAGGTGACGACGGCGGTATTACATTCACTGCCAAAACCCCGCGTAGGTATTCTGCATGACACACCCTGTGTGACACAGTGCAGTTTGGATTTGAATGGTAACATCGCTAACGCTAAATAAATCGTTGTTTACTGGATCAGAAGCACTGTGTAGATAGCGTAAAGGAATATGTAAGACCGCGTTTCCACCTGCAAACAACTCTCATGCAAGTTTAATTAAGAACATTGCGGGGCACGATCAAGCGATTTCTCATGTTATTCCTATTTAGGCATTGCATTAAATTAAGCTCTCAATTTAATGCAATTCCATGCATTAAATTGAGAGCATGCTAATTGCTTGCGATGCCTATATCCCAAGCAATTAGCATGCCAGTTAGTCGCACATGGAAACGAGGCTTAAGAGTAGATCATAGCTAAATTGTAAACGTATGTTATTTATTGCCTTTCAATGTCATGTACATTCTACAAAGGTACACCTAAGGCCTGATTCACGCATGCGGTTCTGAGAATTGATGCGTAATTTTACAAAATATGGATCTTTAATGGATACAATGCGAATCGTTGCTACTGAAACAGCTATCCAAAACAGAAACCTAACTTTTTTGCCTTTACCAATTGTAATAATTTATTTTATTAATGCAGAACTAGAAGGTGAATCCAATCCAGTATGAATATGAATAATAAAGGTTTTTTCCGAAAGCTTAAAATTCAAATCCAAACAATAAGTTCCTTAGATGTTGTCGACTAACGTTGTTTTTATTTTTCGCCCAAACCTTTTCTTCATTAACCAAAATGGGATACTTATAATAAAGTGGACCGACGTTTACTAAATTGGTATACTTACGACTATTATTTGCTGGGTCCAAAAGCATTCGTTAATTTCTGACATGGCTACGTACTGTGAGAATGAGCTAAATCGTATTTGTGGTGGCATGTTCTAAATTATTTCTCTGTATGTATACTTATTTGTACTTTCTAAATAATATCTTCTTGAAATTCTTTTCATTGATTTGTTTTGGTTCAGTTGCCTATTTCAAGTGAAGTCTTAATGATTACCTTACCAACTTATTCACAAACCTTTGCTTAAACTTAAGTTAATTCTTTTACAACTTCGGTAAAAGCTACAAAGTAACTTTACACAACTGTGTTAGTATTCGAAAATAATAAAGATTTCAGAAAATGAGATAACAATTTATCGTTATTGAACAAACTTTTATTTTATTCTTGATAATCTTGTTACAAGTAAAGCTTCCAGTTTCTCGTAGATGTACTAGTTTCACTGGATATTAAGACGATAATTATTAGTTTGAACCAGAAGGTTTGTTAGTAAAGTTGGTTTGAATCCAAAGTTAATTTATTCTCTTCTGTCCTAAGCCACAAATACCATCCCTTTATTCGTTTAGGAACACCAACTAATCTTCTAACCGCTACGTATCTATTCATCTCTGCTTGTTTGATATTCTTTGTGTTTGATCGTCGTTTTCTTCCCTTCTGGCAATCTTCATGTGGCACCGCAAACTAACCGATACTCTCGACAACTGCCGATGATAATATTATCAGCTGGATACAAAGAAGTCAGTCCGACGTCCTCGCATAAAGAAAATAGTAGTTCACTTTTAAATCAACTGGCTAACCTGCCCGGATTCAATCCCTTGAAAGCGAGGATCGTCAAGCAGTACGCTAAAACACCCGAAGAGATCCTCCCGACAGCTGTTGAGAAATCATTACCGTGGAGAAGGGACAGATCCACGTACAACTTTGGTATGTGTTTACTTCAGAACTGAACTGTTTTCATAATTGTCACTAGAACTGCGTGCATACTTGCGTCTGATGATCAAGATTTTAATTTAGATACGCTTTGATGTGACTGTGCTACGATTACCGCAAATCATGATTGTGTCGAAATTACACGCCCGAGGTAGGCAGAGGCTGTTACCAACTAGAGACATCGCTTTAGCGTCAAGTATGTAAGACACGGGTAGTACTGGGCACTAAAATTTTTTTAGACAATTTCATAAATCAGATTTTTTGGTATCGTTTTTCGGCCACGTTTGTTACTTATATTTTAATTTATTTTAAAACATCAAACATATTTTGCTTACATAGAAAAAGCGAAAATATTTTTTTCATCAGACGCTTTGCAAAGATATTGGTCATCCGATTCAATGTTACTATTGCATGTTAAACACATACTATTATTCCTTTGTTTATTTCCTATTTCGCTAAATAGCGCTTTATATCCAATCTAATAATAAAATACACATAAGTACTGGATTTTAATTTTATTATTATCACTTATTTATTAAAAACTTTAGAAAACCACCTTATTATTAGATTGGTTATGGCAGGTATAACTTGGCACTCTAAATGGATTTATATTTAGTAAAAACAGTAAGTATTGCATGTGATTGCTATACAGTATAACTATGTATCTATTTATTATCAAGATTACAATTAGGTATGAGTTATTGTCTTTAGATCTAAACGTATAGAATAGATTGAAACATATGTTTATACAAATTTATGTTAGCGTACATATTTATTTCCCAGGTAGTATTCAGTTAGCCCCTACTACGTACCGTATACATTATACATAGTGTATATGTTACTGTAAAATACCGAATTACGGTAAATCCTAGGATTTACCGGTTAAACCTAATATATACCAACTGTTACTGGTAAAAGTTCGAAATGATCTAGGATAATCGCAAAATTCGAGGTAAATCCTAAGATTTACCGTGTGACTCCTGGTAAAAGCCCGAAATTAGCAATTATCACAGGTCATGTCGTAGTGGCCCAGTGGCTAAGACCTCGCCTCTCGTGCTTGAGGTCGTGGATTCAAATCCGGGCAAGTACCAATGTGACTTGTGAAATCAAATCATATGTACTTTCTAAGTTTATCTTGGACATCACAGGCAACGGTGAAGGAAACATCGTGACCAGGACTTATAGTCAGTATTTGTAAGTTTGTGATCCATTGGTGTAATTGCTGCAAGGCATTCCAGTGCGAGGGTAAACAAATAAATAAATAAACAAATCATTTCGGACTTTTACCAGTAAGACTTGGTAAGTATATTTTACCGGTAAATCCTAGGATTTACCGTAGTTCGGGCTTTTACAGTATCATAATGTACACAAAAAAAAAACTTGTTTATGTATTTATTAAAGAGTGAAGAGGCAATAGGCTGCATGGATCAGATCTTCTCCTTGAGTTGCATAGCCAAAAACATCTGGCCAAGCAAAAAAAGTCTACTGTGCTTTTGTTGACTTGGAGACAGGCCTATGACAGTGTGTTGAGGGATGAACTGTGGTTGACGCTATCCGGGTATGGTGGAATGGCACTTGGTACGGGCATATTCGTACTGGTCTTCCATCTCAAGGGGTGTTAGACAGGGCTGTGTAGCCGTAGCGTCACCTTGGCTGTTCAACTTGTACATGGATAGTTGTCTGATAGGTTTGAAAGAGCATCAGTGCGGATTAAAGGTGAATGGGTTACCTGTCAAATGCCTTCTCTACGCAGATGATCAAGTTCTACTTGCATAGTCAGCAGAACAGTTGCAAGACACGGTGACTTTGTGTTAATGAATAAGCTTTTAAGTTAAAAGGGATGAGTATAAATGTGAACAAGACAAAGGTAATGGTGTTTGAAAGAGAAGACGAATGTATCGCAGTGTGAAGTGAAAATAAATGATAAGAGTGTGGAGCAAGTGAACGAGTTTGTATATTTGGGCAGTATGTTCACAAGAGATGGAAAGATTGAAGAGGTTGTGGAAAGGAGATCGAATGCAGGAAATAAAGTGAATGGTGCTGTACATGCCTTTGTGAACAGCCAGTCCATGTCTAAAGGGGTTCGACTCGCTGTTCATAACAGTGTGCTGGTGCCTACACTTATGTATGGAAGTGAAAGGTTAGGTATGGCAAAATAGACATGAAAGTAGGATTAATACAGTAGAAATGCGTTCCTTGCGAAGTATGTGTGGTGTAGCTTTGAATGATAAATAAATAGAGGAATGATGTAATAAGACAACGTTGTGGTTTAAAGCAAGATGTAGTGAAAAAAAAAGGGGTATTCTAAGATGGTTTTACCATGTTGAGAGGATGAATGAAAGGCGACTAACAAAAGGTATTTACGAGCAGACGTGTATGGAAACGTTTGGAGGGGACGCCCTAGAAAGATATACATAGAACTTATTGGTGATGTTCTTCAAAAAGGCCAGGTGCGCAGTACTCATAACCGGCGTGTGTATGACTAGATGTATGAATGTGAGTGAAGCAAAAGAAGTATGTAAGGATCGATGCAGGTGGCGTACTGTAGTTTCTGCCTACCCCCATGGAAAAAAGGCGTCAGTTTATGTATATATGTAGATTATATTATTATAACATTCATAGGTACTTAAATATAACATATATTCCATACAATATTTTAAATTAAAATTAGATGCGTATTTATTTAAATGTAATTTATTTATCGTATTTTTAATTGGCATATCTTAGGTAAGTATCAAAATTGTAACTCAGAACTTTAACGTCAACATTTTAAACATTTTAGTACCCAATGAGGATATTCTCGAAGAAGACGAGAGAAGACTGTCTGATGATAATGGCAAGTATAAGTATGGCAATTATTAGAGGTGGAACGACTATGAACTTTACAGTAGACTAGGCCGACTAGTTGAGTCGGCGCTCATATGGCAAACTAATCAGCCGACTAGAAGATAAATAACACTATTACACTAGTATTATAAAAACGAAAGTTTGTGAGTATTTTTGTATGTTTGGATGCATTTGGCATAGAGATAGATTATAGTCAGAAATAGCACATAGGCTTTTTAACCCCGCAATATGTTCCCTCGGGATAATTTTCAACAATGTCGCGGGCGAAGCCGCTTGAGCTAGTATAAAATATGTATATTTAATTATTGATGTGGCTACTGGCTAGACCAAATTCAAAATTCATTTATTACAAGTAGGCTGTCTGCCTAGGACTTTTTGCACGTCAGTTTTACATAGAGATAGTTCATGAGGATGGATGGATGGACGTTTTTTATTCTTTCACGCAAAAACTACTAAGCGGATTTTGATGAAACTCTACAGAAATATAGCTTACTAGCGGACGCTTTACGGTTTTACCCATGTAGTGCCCGTTCCCATGGGAATACAGGGATAAAAAGTAGCCTATGTCACCCAGGAATAGTGTAGCATCCCAACAGTGAAGGATTTTTTGAAATCGGTCCAGTAGTTTTTAAGTTTATTCGTTACATACAAAAATACAAATCTTTCCTCTTTATAACATTAGTATAGATACATCAGAATAGCACATACGCTATAATTTACAAAGATATCGGGCGAAGTAATAATACAACGCGGGCGGGGCCGCGGGTGGCAACTAGTACTTCATAGTATTTTAACTGAGAAGTAGAAGTGGCGCCAGCAATACTGAGAAATCAGTATTCCCAACTAGTCGATTCATCTTTATTTATTATGCATCTGAGACTACCTATCTATACTTAATTTTATAATCACAGACACCTACATGATAGTAGCAGAGCACGCTCGCGTGGCCACCCCTACGGCGACGGAAACCATGTTGCCATGGAAACGCGAGGAAATGGAGGGTTCGGGCTGCGGCGCCCTCAAACAATCCGAGTTCCCTGCTTGGGCCTCGAACAAAGAGTACCTAGCGTATAGCTCACCCTCGGCTACGTTTTTAGGTAAGTTTATGAAAATTAATTTAAGATTAAAATGTTTTGATTGCATTGTTTATAAAAATATAGTAAATAACCATTGCAAAGTTGATGTTAATGACAATTGCATTAAAGCAGGGCAGTATGTAGAAAGCTTTGTAAACGTCGAAACGTAGGGCAAAAACATCGTAGACCTTTGCGTAGCAGCGTAGGCACGTAGCAGCATCCGATTGGTCTACGAAGGCGTAGCGCGTAGCGCGTCGACCACGACATTCCGGAACACAGCCAGCTACGACTTTTGTTTATTGGGAAAAATATTCTGAAAAATAATTAGCACTGCTATAGATATCGTAACGTTCGTGTTCAATATTTTGTAACTACTTTTTAAGTTATTTTCATCATCATCCAGCTTAGTTTAGTGTTTGATCGAAAGTGAAGTAAGTTTAGAATAAAAAAAATAAGTTCAGATTATTTTATTTTAATTCTATCAATCCAGTTGTTTTTGTTGATATTAGTTCCCTTGTAATATGCACAATACCTACACCCTAGCGATAGTAGCGTGCATTTTCATCATTCAATTTCTTTCGGGAACTTTACATATTTTTACAATCACAGAGCTCTTACATTTGCGTACCTAATACTGTGCATGTTAGCCTTTATCAATTATTTAATTCGTTTTGCTGCAAAAGTTTATTTGGAGCACCTAAAAAAAGGAGTTATAAAGCCTTTTCCATCTTATTACCAAGATTAATCCATTTCATGGTGAATGAAAATTAGTGCTTCATAGTACCTAAATGGAAATGCGTCTCCTTTAGAACACATTTTTAAAATAAAATGATTAATTGAATTTGCACTACCTACCTTAGACTTTAGAAAGTTTTTATCAACTTTTTCTGACACAATTTTTTCCTTTCCCCCCTTTATCCTTCCCGCTGTAAAACACATCCATTTTCATAATACCTTCCCGGTATCAGGAGGCATAGAGAAGCCAAAACATCCAAAATCTATCATAGGTCTGTTCCGAAGAGAGAGCTCTAGCTCCACACAAGGTGCTGGCGAGAGTGTGGTGGTATCCGACTCTGAAGGAAACAGAGATAGTTGGAGCAGAGAGGGAACATCCAAAGATCCTGTTGGGAGACAAGGACCAAGTATGCTGTCTAAGAGAAGTACGAGCCTGGGCGGTCCGTCGGTGCTATTGATGGAGGATGTGGCGCATTCGGACCCCCTGGGCGCGTCCAGCAGACCAGCCAGCATCATGCAGGGCCCACATAGAGGACAATGTCGAAGAGGATCCATGTTAGAGTTGACTGGGTACGTCAATAAATTGCTCAGCATTTTTATTTTTAACACGCTTTTATTAGCTTGGTATGTATCTATGTAACTATGTATCTATGTATCAATGTAACGGAATATTTGAACGCGATTTTCACCCACTTCAAAACGTCGGATTGATATGAAACTTTGCACACCTATCAAGGACCGATGACAATGCAATAATTTAGTCAAAGTACTTTTGAAAGTCAAACAAAAAATAAAATTTGCAAGTAATAAAAGTTGATTCTACCGTGCGCGTATAAATTGTTTGTCCCAAATGCCTTACCAAGATCTTCAGGATTAGCGACTTTTTAGTTCAATTTACCATTAAAGCGTGTTTTTACTTTTTAGAACTACATTTTTTTATTATATAATTCCACTAATTTATCTTTGTTGGTGTAAAATCTGCCAGTTTGAAATAAAATATACAGGATCGATAAATAATTAATCGGGGTGCAAATAGCAAAGCACACCCCTATTCGGCGAAATGTGCGAATATTAGCGTTTACAGCGACAGTAATAAGAATTCCTGCCTTGTAATATTATAAACAACAATTTGTTGCATTTCAGATCCTTATCTCGCGATGCGATCACAGAAGAGAAATGTAGCAAATCACTGCCAGAGAGTGAGCGCATGGGCGTGAGACGGTTGCCTCTGGGCCAGCAGAGCCTCCCCAGGGAGCCGTTCATCCGACAGCTGACCATGGCGTCCACCTTGCAAACCAGCTCCTCGTCTGAAGACTCCTCAGACGAGAACACTTGAGTGCCCCGCCGTGGTGACCCGGACAGGTTGCCACTGTTGAAGTACAAGACGCTAGAGTAGCGTGCAATTGCGGACGGTGATAGTGCATGTCTACAAACACAAACTTTCTAAAAAGTGCTGTGAATCTGTGGTGTATAATGATAAGTAAAAAGGCATAGAATAAAAAAAAAAACGAGTTAATTAAACACTCACGAATTTTATTCAAATTGAAATCTGTATTTACACGCAAATATTTAGATGACTTTGCCAACATTTCAGAACGATTTCAAGGGCTTTCATTATATTGGTATCATGTGATAAACAAAGTTTTGGGATCTTGAATATTGTTACCGTCTACGTGTATTCATAAGGCAGTAAGTAAGATGCGTTCATAACGTCCGTCGGTCAATAAACATGATACGCACACTAAGCGAGGTAAATATCGTGCGTAGAGGTTAGGTAGGAATCTTTATAAAAACGTAAAATTGCTTGCCAGATATCCTGTCTGAGGCTTTCGAGGTAGCTGTAATTATATGTACAATGCAAGATGTAAATACGACGCGTTGCGATGAAATGCATCATGCAACGACTGGTAGCCATAAGTGTTTTAAAAAAATAACAAAATCCTTTTTTTACGTGTATTAAGGTATATATTGAAAAGCTCCATAAGATACGAATACAGAAATCTAGCAGTTAATCAATAATTAATATTGCTTAAAGGTTGCTCTAGTCGACGGCACGAACTATTTTGTGCGCGGGGTTAAAATGAGTGCTAACTCATCCGACAACACGTGCGAAAGAGATAGATGCTGTGATGATCAGTTAGAAGCTATTTCGCGTACGAATACACAATTTTGCAAATTTGTAGCGAAATGGATAATGATTTAGGACGAAAACGAGCGCGAGAAATTTTATAAACAGACCTCTGGAAATATGGATATCATGGAAAACCTACTAAATTTATCTGTTCGAAATAAAATGAGTTGCATTGTTGAACTACTAATCTATCCCTGAATGGTGTCTGTTTTGCAATTTTCCTTCTTCTTATGGTATTTATTTGCGCCCAAAGATGCGTTAAAATTAGTGTTGAAATATGGAACTTTCGACGAACATAACTTTCAAATATATATTTTTTTTTACTTTTTTGTTTCCATACAGGGCTAGACAATGATGAGAAAAATTTATGTAATTTTTATTTTGCACGTTCGTTTGCACTACGTTCTAAGATGACTAGGGCAACCTTAAGTACGATACCTATCTTAACCAATTTTCATAGTCGTTTGAAGTGTATTTTTGTATGCTCTTTGTAAAATATCATGTAATTACATCCACCTCTGTATGTAAAGTAATCGTTTTACAATAATTATATTAACCTAAAGATTTCGAACTTGGCACTTGTTGCCAATGACAATACCACTAGTTTTAATTAATTGAGATGTGATTTGTAGAAGTAGATAAGTAACAATATTTGTGTTTGCTACATTTATGTACAGACACGCGTTTTCACCATTTTTGTAGACCTAGACAGCCTGCTCCGAAATAAAATGTAACACGAGGCATTGAAATATACATGTTTACTCATATTTTATTAATTAATTGTGCATATACTTCCAAAAAGTAGTTACGTAGGTAGACCAAATAGGCATATGCATACGCTCACGATCGTGGCAATTTCACATTTTCCTCAACCTTTAATATTGTATATCCATTTCCACGGCCATGTCTTGAAAATAAAAATGGTTGTTTGAAAAGCATGGTTTAGCACCGAGTAACCCGCGCCACAGATAATATAATACTAGCATCCCGCGCGCACCGACTGCTTGCCCGCGGAAAGCGGAAAGGTCAAAAACCGAGTCTAGTTCAAACGCCAATTGATTCAGTGTTGCCTGCACGCAAAAGATTACCTACCTAGTGAATTTGTTTGGTTTCACTTCAATCGAGTGTGACAATGTAGAAAAAATAATAATCAAACTTTCTTATTTTCACAATGATGTCATTGGCAATTCGACGTAATTCTAGTCTTAACCAATCTGTTTAAAAATGTATTGTACCTACTTTTAAATAAAGGTATCAGCAGTGCAATGAAGATGTTGAATTGTTACTAGATTATTAGATATAGGTATCGACCTATATAACCTTGTTTATGATGAATAGACTAATTTAGAACAATAATAGCTGTAGTGTTATAGAAAATGTATCATACTCACTTATGTAAATAACATTATTTGTTAACCATTTTTATTGAGAAAATTGTAATTATTGGTATCGATCGCTGCTCCAATAAATTCTATTCAATATCTAAATTTTCTCATCGTAAATATGTAGGTTTCAGTTATAACAATAATATTTAACTTAAGTACACACAAATAAAACGTGCCTATTATCTAACGTAAACGTTTTCAGCGAAGTGTTAAAATAAACTCCAGTAGCTCCAGATCTTTTTGGTGATATCCGTACATACTAAAACCATTTTAATTAAGTATACAGGTACTCAATCATATTGACATAATTTCTAGGTCTGATCTATTTGTTTTATCAACGAAGTTTTGGTGGGCTTTTCTATATTTTTTTTGTCCCCGCCTGCGTCACCTTATTTAATGTCTATTTTAATAATAATTAAAATGTCACAAATCAATATAATTAGTATGGTGCATTACTTATAAATTACTGCTCAGTTTTTACAATAATTTGTTTTTATATTAGATATTATTATGTAACATTAAAATACAATCTGTGTTTTAAATTTTAACCCAACTTATTTCTTATATCTGTTTAAATACCTACCTTTTGTCTTGTTCTTTAGGTAGGTTAGGTACCTACAGTCAAATATTTCTACACTCCTAAGAGAACCAATAACATCTCCATCTGCAGATGAATAATTATGGTCGTTTTAATGTGTAGCACACACTTGATGTTGACTGTACTTAAATGTTTTCATGAGTCCGATTAAGAGTAACCACAGCGGACAGAGTAATGTAGTCTCTGAAGAGGAAACGGGGGCAGAGAGCGCCGACTGAATTTCCTTAGTAAAAAGTCATAAATCGAGGTTTTGGCTCTCGCCTATTTCCTCCTCAAATATTGGACCAATTTAAAAGATGTTCCGTAAACTGAAAATTAAAAAAAAAACCTTTTTCATGATACATTATCTTTAGAAGCACTAGAACCCCTTAAAAATGCTCAAAATTGCGCTGTCAACAGAGGCTTAGTGTACAAATTTGACAAATACAAATGAAAAAAGGAAAACATAGGGACATAGCATATATCTTACTTTACCAGTTTATAGAATATCTTTTAAATTGGTCCAATATTGGAGGAGGAAAGACACGAGAGCCAAACCTCGAATTATGCCTTTTACTAAGGAAATTCAGTCGGCGCTCTCTGCGCATATTTCCTTTAAGCCTTTCTAAATGAACTTGTATTTATTAGTTGTATAATTGTTTGTTGTGTATGTTATAGGCAAGTACTCGCATTACCTATGTAGGTACTATTGTTTATTTGTGATACCTAAATTAAAACAACCACTGACCCTTTCGAATGCCATGCTCTGTGTCTGGTGTGATTACGATATAGTTATTATAAAATCAAAGACCTCTAGAAACTCTACTATAAGCAAGCTTTGTATAAAAGGGAATGGTGTGTCAATTGATAAAAATAATAGTGCCTAGCGTAGAATATCTACACCGCTCATTGATTGATGATATTGTGGTTTTCTTTTGTACTAAATTATTGTTAAAACTGTATTATAGTAGTACAATAGATATTAATTGAAATAAAAATCACATTTGAGAGTTAACTATTTTGTGTTTTTTTTTGTCCTGAAAATTGTGTACAACGAAGGAAACACAATCTATCTTCTATCTATCTATATATATAAATAAAAGAGAAAGTATGTATGATCCTTATAGACTCCGAAACGGCTAGACCGATTTTAATGAAATTTTCAGACAATCTTTAGATTGACCCAGCGGATAATCCTGTTTATACCCGACTACCGAAGGAGGGTAATGTGTTTATCAGTCTATGTATGTATGTATGTTTGTTCCTATGTGGCGTTCCAGAGACCAAACGCGTTGGCCTATTTTGATGATTCATACTTCAATCGATTTGTCATAACGTTGCGAGTGTCACTGGTTACATTAAAATTGGAAAATAGAAAAAGGCCGCTTTTGGGCGCCATAATGTGGGGAGGCAATTTTCTGTTTTATTCCAAACCCATCGTGTAAGGTATCAAAATAAAGGTTTTCAAGAGCTCATTTCAAAAATATACAACACTTATATATTTAAATATACCTAATTCGAAAAAAATGTTAACGAAAGAGTTATAAATAAATAAAATTAATTAAAAAAATCAAAAACCCGACTGCTTAAAAAGCGAACTAAAAAGACGTAAACAAGAAGAAGATCATGCTGTGCAGTCGGAGGATACATATTCGCGAGCTGGCTGACCAAAACCAGATGCATCCTCCGACTGCACAGCATGATTTTCTTCTTGTTTACGTCGTTAACTTTTTTTTTTAAACTTTGTCGCGGGCAAAAGATATTATCTTATAATTACGAATTTCTGCTAAAGAGAGGGTAACTTGAAACACACACACGGGTAACATCGTCAACTGTTATCGACTATCGAGCTTCATGACAGGTGAAGGTTTGTAAAGGATCTTCGTGCTTAAACACTCCAAGTACTTACGTTAAACGTAGTGGGGTAGATTATATTTAAATATTTGACCACCGGCTAGAGTTACAATTCATCCGGATTTGTCCGGATATTTGGCGTACTGTGCAGATTCTGTACGGCCTTCTAATTTTGTCCGGATTTGTGCCTTATATGACAGAAACTTATTGTTTGTTGCGATAAAAACGAATGGACAGCAGTTTGGGCTCTTTCAATTTATACGTTTGGTGTCGGACTGCTGCGGTGCCGTAGTGCTGCGTTTGTCGTACTTACTGCGCACGATCGGTTGATTTTTTAGGTGATGTGTTAGGTAGAGGATATCTCGAATAGTTAAATGACTGTGATAAAACAAATTTAAATAAAATGTTCTATTGAAAATTGTACATGTAATCTAAGGCACCAAAACTAAAAAGAGAAAAATAAAACTAAAAAAAATGCCGACTTCCAAAACATTTTTATTTGTTATTTTTTTTTAACTCAATCATTCAAAACCTTTTATTCATTTAAACTTCATGCATAAAGGTACAATGGAGGACTTTGTGCCTTATGCATTATCTACCAGTCAACCAAGGGTGGTAAAAAGAAAATATGGGAGGTGCATTGTTTAAATCGTGGCAACAAAAAAAAAATAACAACAAACAGTAAGAATAAATTGCTTAAAATACCATACATATTTTATATGAAACAACCCAACCCAGCGCCAACATGCTTAAACATGAGACGTACCTGGCATGGGTCGACGCTCAGACGCGCAAAGCTAACGACGTGAGCCAGCGGAAGAGAGCCCTCAATAGGGCTGCCAAGTCCTGCAAGAGGGCATTGCGAAGGGCTCGGTTTGACCACATAAGCCGTATTGTGACCAAACTTGCTTCCTACCCAGACGGTAGTAAATTGTTCTGGTCCCTGGCTAAGACGGTTGAATCGAACTTCTGCCGGCCCTCACTACCAGCACTGCTAAAGTCCGACGGAACGCTGGCCCACTCCGCTGAGAAAAAGCAAAATTGTTAGCCTCTCTTTTTGCGGTATTCTCACGCCTGGATTCTGGTGACGCGCGCCCGTCCTTCTCCGGATGGATGCGGGACGATTATGTCGGACATTCGCATCCATCAGAAGGACGTCCGTAGGGTGCTGAGCAACCTTGAAGTGAACAAAGCTAGTGGCCCCGACGGGATACCGGCAACTGCCGATCCTGACACGCCTGTATCGCCTTTCATATAAGACTGCAAATGTACCGAATGCTTGAAAGCAAGCTAACGTTTGCCCTTTGCCTTGCCGAGTTCATTACGCAATAACGCTGCAGGAGACGGGTCATATACTGCGATGAGGCAAATATTACCTGTCAATAAAGTAAACTTTTTAACCGACTGCCCAAAAAGGAGGAGGTTCTTAATTCCGATGTTTATATTTTTTTTAACATATGTGCGATCATAACTCCGTCATATCGTATTTGCAATATTTTTTTCTTCGAATGAAGTTTATTCCGAAATGGTCCCATTTAGATTTGGTAATGATCTGATGAAGAACTTCGGCGATATACAACAGAACTCTTCAATAAATGATGGCATATCTCTCGGGATTGCTGCAATCTCATGTCATTTTATTGTTTACACCATTTCATAACATACCATCACGCCAGTATGCTCTAAACGGATACGCAGATGTGTACAGTTCACCCTGGTGCACTCTCATTCCACAGGTAATCTATTCTGGCATCACTGTGGGCATTATACACACAGGCGTGTCTTTTTACTGCAAAAAGGAGTATTTTCGAACAAACTCCTACTTTTCGGGGTGCGTCTGTTCCTGTGTCTGATCGGCTCGAGCTCCTAGGCATGGAGTTGACATCCAGTCTCAACTTCGGCGCCTCCATTGAGTACAAAGCCCAAACTGCGGCCAAAAAACTGGGCATCCTAAATAGAGTGAAGTGATACTTTACACCTGGACAGCTTTTAACCCTATACAAAGCGCAAGTCCGTTCCTGCATGGAGTATTGTACCTTTGGGATAGCTCAGCTAAGTATGAGCTTGCCGCGCTTGACTCGGTGAAACGCAGAGCCAAGAGGCTCATTGGCGACGTTGAGCTGGCGGAAGTCGGTGTCTTTCGTAGGTACCATTTTTTTGCGTTAGGGACACCGACTTCCAAAAATAAAGTTATTTTTCACTTAGTAGTTTTCTGGAAGTCAGTAGTATATTTTTGTAAAAAAGTTTTTTATTTTTCACTTTTTAGTTGTACCTACCTAATAGGCAAGTTGTTTAGTAAGTTTCCTTTAACGCCAGAATAGATTACCCGAATATCATGAAACTTGAACAAAACCGATCAAATGAGAGACTTGCTTACCCCTTAAAAGTGTATTGGCGTGATGTTATGTTATGAAATGGTATAAACAATAAACAGACATGCGATTGCAGCAGTCCCGAGAGTTCTGTTGTATATCTTCGAAGTTCTTCTTCAGATCTTCACCAAATTAAAATGGGACCAATTTCGAAACATTCTCTTTCAAACAAAAAAAGATTTTTTTAAGTCGGTCTACAATTGACGGAGATATCGGTGAACATAAATAAAAATAAAAAAAAATAAAACGTACAAGAAGTCGAACATAGAACCTCCTCCTTTTTCGAAAGTCGGTTAATAAAAATGGGGTATCGTAGTTACTTAGGGTTTATTTGTTTGGGACGTTATTTGTCTTGAAACATAGTAAATTTTAGGTTAACGCGCGTTTTGTGATATTAATTTGTAAATGAGTCGTTGGTGTGCCTTGTTCAATAAATAAATAAATAAAGTGAAATCCCCGTTTTGCCCCGTTAAGGATCGAGTTTTTAACAACCCAATATATTATTCACTCTTTTCTTCTATATTTTATTTTTCGTTTATTTTAGATTGAACAGAAAGATGCCGCTAAAAAACTTTAACACCCCTTAATCAGACAATTTTGATTATTTACTTTATCCTAAAGGAATTAGATTTTTCATACTAAGCTTGGTGGAGCGACGACCTGGTCAAGGCTGCGGAATTCCGGTGGATGCGAAACGCACAGGACCGATCAGTGTGGTGACGCTTGGGGAAGGACTATGTCCAGCAGTGAACGTTTTTGGCCTGCAATGATGATGATGATGAAAGGTGGAATATCCAAGAAGTCCTTCTTGGTGCTCCCGTAGACCCATAAAAAATGAAACCGTGTGCAGTAAGATTCTTAGCAAAACTTTAACACCCGCTTAATCGTATGTTGGGGGAAGTTTAGAAAACACTTATAATGACAACCTTTAAGGTTTACTTAGATTGGTAGTTACTTCAACTTTCAAGTTTATTAACCAAGAAATAAAATTCTTCAAAAACACTATAACAATGCCTAAATTGTCTCTTAGTTTCGAATTATTAATAATATCAACCTTTATTGTTTACTTAGATTGGTATTTCTGTCAAGTGTCAAGTTAATTAACCCAAGAAAATAAAATCATCAAAAACACCAACATCCCCTAACTATATTATCTCTTGGGGGTAGTTTCGAAAAACTAATAATGAAAACCTTTATTATTTTCTTAGTTTGGTATTCATATCAAGTTTCAAGTTTATTATTCCAAGACATAAGAATCTTCAAAAAAACTTTCAACACCCCTTAAATCGTTTTTAGGGGGTAGTTTTGAAAATCTAATAATGACAAACTTTATTATTTATTTAAATTAGTATTTTTGCTAAGTTTCAAGAACGTTAGCCGAAGGAATTAGATTTTTCATACAAACTTTCAAACCCCTTTTTACCCCTTTAGGCACCCCTAAAGGGCATTTCCAAAAATCCATTCATATTGCTCTCTTACGTCACTTGGCTTAGAGTTGACCGATCAGTCTGTCAGTCAGTTTCTTAAAAGTTTATAAATACAAATAATTAAATCGAACGCAAGAACTTACAAAAAAGATTCAAAATTGCCGCTGCTCAGCTGCGCGCTCAGCTGCACCTGCTCGTTGCCGCGCGCCATCTGTCGCACAATATTAGAACTATATTTATATCTTTTTTTTTTTTTTTTTTTTTTTTTTTTTTTTTTTTTTTTTTTTTTTTTTTTTTTTTTGTTCCTTACGGAACAGGCTAAGGTCTGAGACCATGCTGCCTAGTCATCAGTATTTTCTTGAATTCATTAGTAACATTAGAATGCGGATGTAACATATTCTAATGTTTTTTGGAGTATTTGGCAGCAAATTGTATCGAGTCAGCCTTCCCAGTAAGCTTTGCGGAGGTAGTCAATACTACAATAAAATTCTCCGCTCCACTATCCCGAGATCGCTTCTGTCACTAATTTCACATATTGTCCAGTTGCGTAGACAGTTGAGACACAAAACTACACCAATTTTATATCACAATATCCACTAGGAATCAATTTGCAAATAATATTAACAGCCGCTGAAGTTCACTCGAAAAAATCCCGCCAAAAACTCCATATATCTTTTATCATTCCCGAAACGCAAGCAAGCGTGTTGTATTTATACAGCCTCTTGAATATAATTTGTTTTCCATTGAGCCTTACCACCAGTATTTTTCCAGTTTTTCAAGCTAGCAAATTACCCACATTTGTTTATTGCAATTTATTTAAACATTTCTGTCACATAAAAGTATTGTCAAAATCGGTTTTGCGCCAAATTCCAGGTATTCAAGTCAAGGTTTTCAAGTCACCAAAAAAGTAAACCCATCCGCTCGGTAGCTAGCCGTCTTGTGATTTTTCTCCTTGTTTCTTATTTTCATGAAAAATAACGGAAAATAGAATGTAACAGTAAATTTCTCTCACACAATGGATTTCAATTAGCTCCAAGTATCAATAATATGTATGTGTGTTAATGACTCCCTTTACTTCAATCTGTTTATCATGTGTGGCAAATACATCAATAAAAGAATGAAACATACTTACGATTTGTAATTAACTAGAACAGCGGTAAGTAGCGTGAAAAATATTTTAGAATAAATATGTATAATGTATAGTTTCTCCCGCAAAAGTTGTTATGATATCATGTTGACCTGCAAAGTTGATTTAGGTTGTAGAAACCAAGTGCCTTTCTAAACTGTCAGTTTGTTTTTAAAACTGAATTATTTTGTTGTAGCAGGGAGATAAATACATTACTGTCCGTGATGGAAAGTTTTTCAATCCACAGTTTACAGGCGTAATTTTCCGAATTCTCAATTCTAGCTGTAAACTTAGAGGGCTGTGTTATCTTATCAGATATGTCAGATATCAATAAGTTTGATGTTAATAGGTACTTTACCTTTGCGCTATTCTTATTTATAAAAATATTTACGTAGTTCTTCTGAGGCTTTAAACCTTTATTGTTATTAGTACTACTTCTAGTGACAATAGTTGAGGTCTATGTTTTATTTACAAACAAAAAGAAATACAAACACAATTTATGAAATAAAAAGTCGCATCTTAAGAAAAATTTCTAGGTTGATATGTACTTAGATAAAGATGATAAAATCAGGAGATTAATATTTTTTGTTTTATATTGATGTGAGATCCAAAGCATTATAAAATGCAAGTATGTTAAAATTTAAAAAAAAATTGCACCCAAATAGTACCTGCTTTTTAAATTACTTTTTGTTTGAACTACTTCCTGAATAAAACAGAACCATAGGTACACTTGTTAGTGTAACTCTTGACACTATCTTGTACCATTCTAAGTATACAGAGTGTGAATCGGTGTGTACATTTACAGATAGCCAACAAGATGGAGCACTCAGACTTGGTGTCTGAGATGGCGCAGGTGGAACACCTCACCACACAGGAGAGGCTCCACCTAGCCCGCAGGTAATTATGTTTTATTATTTATTTTATACTTAAGACACACAAACAAAGGCAAACTTTATTACCTTAGGCATTTTCTACCTGTCAACTTTTACACATATTACTTATAAATATCCTGCATTAATTAGGGTCTAATCAAATCCCATGCATGTCTAAAGCCGTCTTCTTAATAATTATCCTGAACAAACTGCACAATTACACTCTTTGATAAGATTCCAATTTGAATAGAATGACATAGAAACCCTACAAACCCTTCCCACTATTAAATTATATTGCCCTATCTGTGTCTATTACTATTCTAGCTATTCCAATTCCACACTTTGATGAATTATTTGAAATCTGAGTAGAACCCCGCAAACCCTAACAACTAATATTAATTGCCAACCATGTGTCTTCACAGCTTTTCATCTGCTTAGATCAATATTATATCTTTGTCTTATTATTGATCCAACATGTGAATCCTGTTTAATAACTTGTTATACTTGAATGATGATATAGAGTTGATAGAAAGAATATTTTTTGTACGAAGACACTCTGATCTTTGATTTATTGCATAATACCTATTTGAATTAATTTTAGTTATTAGTATAGCATACCATAAACTACAATAAAATTTTGGATTTTGTTGTAAAGTAGTGTTTGACTTAGACCTAGTTTTATGATACGATGAAGACATTCAACCAATGGTTATGGATTCAAATTTCGGTAGATCGTCAATCGTCAATTGCTAGTTTAACAAATGGTCAAATAATTAACTCTACAACTTATTTAACCATTTGTGAGGCTAACAACTGCATTTGTGAGGCTAACAACTGAAGGTAAATGGGGTTTTACCGAAACTTGCAACCCCTGGTTAGCATAATTAACCATTGGTTGAGTTAACTAAGGATCAAAAAACTGGGCTTAGTGGTTGGTAAAAAGAAATACACAAAGTTCTTGTCTTGCTAATAATGCTTGCGCGCTGAAGCTACTGGCATTACCTTGCCTTGAGGAAAATCATATCACATTAACTGTAATCTTATACATAAATGAAATATACACTACAAGTATAATAAATATATATCTTTATTATAATTGAACTTAATTATCTCCTTATTATTGACTGTGGGATTACCCAGTTGTGATTGAATTTTAAAGCATTGTTTTACCCTTCCCATAATTGTGATTTATTCTACTTAAATAAATGAGATATTTAATAATTTTCTAATATTCTAAATGCAAATATGTTGTTTGGTTATTCATAAACATAAAAAATGCTTGGTTTGGGTTACACCACAGAGTGAAATCCTTGATAACATCTAGAAATAATTAAAACAAAAATAAAACCAAGAAAAGGAGTGTGTTAAAATTAAAAACACATTTGTGAGCCAGCCCTTATATTTGTTGTCAAAAACTGCAGAAAAATATAAAAAAAACCTTAACAATGCTTATGGTAAAGCAGGAATCTTTAGAAAACTATTATAATGTAAGACATTAATGTTAATTGCTGTACAGATGGCATGAAAGTAGGATTAATGTTGTGGAAAGAATTCCTTGTGTTCATGGAATGGTCTGGAACTTTATAGATATCTGTGCCAGTATTATAAATGCAAAAAAGTAACTGTCTGTCTGTTACATTTTCACTTCTAAACCGCTTAAAAAAAATCTGTTGATCCTATTAGTATGTGTGTTCCCTCGGGATCATTGCTTGATTAAACGCCGGCGAAGCCTCTGAGAAAACTCAGCACTCTTGAATTTTGTATTATATGAACTTAAAATCAATAATTTAGAGTGGTGAAGTAAATTACTATTAATGATAAATACATGTGACTATCATAATTTCAATTTAATTGTGAGTAATGTACCTAATCATGATAAATATGATTAAAATAAGTAGCTTTGACATTATTTTATGTGTATGTTTGAATGAAAACAGTAATATAACATTATATGACAAATATATCTATTATTTTTTATATCTTGGAAGATGCCAGTCACTGATAAGAGTTGATGTATGGATTGAGCTAGGCTGATAGGTTTATACACATGTACAACAGATTATTGTGATATTGAGGCGTCAGATATAATGATTCGAAAGATATTTTTATATCCATCTTGATGAGGCTATTTAGGACACACGCAATGAGGATATACTTTCCCTTTGAACTTTCGAAAGTACTTGTTTGGCTTTAAAACATGAGCTTTAACCGAAATAATTGAATACTTACCGAACTATTATTATACTAGCTGCTTCCCGAGACTTCTGGCGCGTCTTAATTTCTTTGCGCGGTACCCTAATTCATTTTTAAAATAAAAGTAAGTTACTGCCTATAACATCAGCTATCTGCCAGTGAAAGTCCCGTCAAAATCCGTCCAGCTGTTTGGGCGATTAACCGGAACAAACAAACAGACAGTTAAAAAATTTACTTTCATGTGCATCTAGTAAAAAGTTGAGATTAATTTAATAAACTTGATAGTAAACAGATCTGTAAAATCCCATGTCTATATTTTATGGTTGGAGATAAGTATTTTACTTACTTACAAAGAGTTAAGAGAGAAGGCATACAAATATTGGAAAGTACGCATTAAAATTGACTTGGCGGACTATGTTTCTAGACTTTCTTTTTCATTATGTATTAACAGTAAGCATAATTCTGGTTTGTATCGTTAAAAGTAACATACATTATGATTTTTGTTGTAATTTTCCATACTTATTTTATCAATGTCTTTCAATACTCGCTTTTTAGGGCTCCGTACCCAAAGGGTAAAAACGGGACCCTATTACTAAGACTCCACGGTCCGTCTGTCTGTTTGTCTTTCCGTCTGTCACCAGTCTGTATCTCATGAACTGTGATAGCTAGACAGTCGAAATTTTCACAGATGATGTATTTCTGTTGCTGCTGTAACAACAAATACTAAAAAAAAAACAGAATAAAATAAATGTTTAGGGCTCCCATACAACAAACGTAATATTTTTGTCGTTTTATGCTATACGGAACCCATCGTGCGCGAGTTCGACTCGCACTTGGCCGGTTTTTTTTAATGGATAACAAGAAATTTAAAGCAATAAATTATATAAATAATAGATCTTGTATAGCCAGAAACATTCATAGCATAATTGTTATATGTGTGCACAATCTTTAGCATATTATATCGGTCGATAGATGCTGTGTTTGGATCTGTGTCAACATAGGATATATCATAAGCACACAGGTCTGTTTACCTCGCCGTAGGTACATAGTTAATCCCCTACCTGCCGCCGACGTCAGCGAGATTAACGGAGTTAGCTCACGTGTGATAACAGATATCAGAAACAAACGTGCACGGGTACTTCCGATACGGTAGTTAAAAAAATAAAAGGCGTCTTGCTTTTGATACTTTTTTATGTCTATCTTTGTGCAGTATCCGCATAAACAGACAGTGATTTATGGCTTTGCCTTCTTTGTTCTAATTTTAAATTTAATCTGTCTTTATCTTACACTTCATGATTCAGTGCAGAATTGCACTCAACTGTCCAATGCTAGCACATTCTCAGTCGATCAAAACGACGACTAAGGGCCGATTTCACCAATGAAACTAATCGCGATTAGTTCCACTAAACTCAGTTTATGCAAATACAGCGTTCTGATTGGTAGTTGCTCAGCGGTCTCAACCAATCAAAATGCTGTATTTGCATAAACTGAGTTTAGTTGAACTAATCGCGATAATTTCATTGGTTAAATCGACCCTAAGATAAAGTTTATTAACTTCATTAATGGTAAATTAAAACTGAGGAAGTATTTCATTGACATTGCTGCGCAATATTATAGTGGGTATTATAGTGTAAAGTGAAACCTTGTTTTCACTTTTTATGATTGCATGACAGTTTACTGTTAAAATATGAACCCATGTGGGAATAGACGTTACGCGTAAAATGGATTACGAAAATAAACCACACGGTATCTAAGCGTGGATATCTTACACTGCTATCATTATTTTGAAATAACAGGCCATGTCAAGATTGGCCGACTAACAAAAATAAGACGTAGCTATTAAATAAATTATGAAATCACTTTTTGGCTGCTACTGCAGTCTTTCGTTTACTTATGAGTTTTCAGCTTTATTTACACAAATTTAGTAGTAGCACAAGATTACATTTAAACAGATATTATAAAGAGACAGCATTGTTTGTACGAGGTAATCTCGGGAAGTACTGATCCGGTTAAGAAAATGATTTCACTAACAGATTCTGCTTCTCTATCGTTCAGTGCATCCGGCCAAATACCAATGTGACTTTTTTTTAATTCATAGTGGCAATGCTGCCAGCGTTCTGGGCACTTTTCACGTTGACAGCGATGTGGACGAATTTTTTGACGCCCTATGACCCCTGCCCTTTTAGACGCGTTCGTAGTTTAATTTTATTTTTATTTAAGTGTATATAGCTAGTTATTGTTAATTAAGTATTTTATATTATGTAAATTTTAAATTATTAATAAATCAAGATTTATAACAAAAAAATTCATATGTACTTTCTAAGTTTATCTTGAACATCACAGGCGAAGGAAAGCATTGTAAGGAAATCTGGACTTATATAGTTAATGTAAGTCTAAAATAGCCAAGTCAGAGGCCTGTGGGGTTCCCAGAGGCGGCTTAATTAAGTCTGACATCAGAGGTGGCCACATCCTCACACGAAAAAGAAGAAAGAATAGAAGAAGTGGATCAGGCTACCCTTAATCCTGTAAAAATACATGGTTCTCGTCACGCTATGGGAAATAGCTGGCACTTTCATAAGATAAGAAAAAAGTTCACTCGGGTCTTCTAATAGGAAAAGTCCTTCACCCCATTTACCCTTGCTTTACGCTATAACATATTTCCTGCCCATCAATTTTCAACTGCATAAATTATAATATATAGAACATAATATACTACTATTATGTCAGTCGTCTTACAACAAAACTTGATTTTATTTGCCTTTAACATGCACGTGGAAAATCCCAAGGCATTGCAAAGAATTTTTATTGATGCAAAGAGGCTGCCTGTTTTAGTATAAACTCTTACGAAAGACAAACCCAAATATGAATTGTTTCACACCGAAATGCTCTGCGAATTACATAATAATATTGCCAATTGACTGAGAACAAATCCATAAAAGCCTATATTGAATTTCGCGTCAAGTGGGCGTCGGGCGCCGCGTTGTTATGGACTCATGGAGGTCGATCGCTTACCGCTTATGAACAAAACACGACACTGAACCACTTTGCAAATTCATACTGATTGAATGCTAATAACTTACGTCGCTAATAAATGACTAAATTACACCTGATTTCTAAGAGACAGACTGTCAAGCTGATTTTAACTGTTGTCATTGGCTGACTGAAATAAACAGTCAATCTAATCACAAGACTTGAGTTAGACTATTTATTAGGAACATAATATTTTTATTAGTCTTTAAAAAATCAGGTGTTGATACACGTACGTTCTCTCTGAAAATGTATTTGAGATATACAGTTTTGTTGTGTTGATTATAGCATCCTGATGTTTGGTAAACACTAAACATGTGAGTTGCGACATTCCTACATATTTGATTCATACAAAGATTGTTTATTTCAGACGACGCATGCAGCAGCTAAAACTATGGCAGCAACGAGAGAAGGAGTGGCTGCGGTCGCGAGCCAAACGGGAGAAGAGCAACAAGCGGAGCATATACTTTAGTGATAGCGTGATGTTGCTGGAAGCCGCGGCCAGAAACGATATAGATGAAGGTAAATAGCATACTAAATATCTCGTCTTACTCGAGTTTCGTTTACCTCTTTATAAACATACAGAGTACTAAATAATGTTTCGATAGTCGGTGTCTTTGGTTTTTAACCCCATGCAGACGGAAAAAAAGGGGTGTTATAATTTTGACATGTGTTGCTGTGTATCTGTGTGTCTGTCTGTGGCATCATAGCGCCTAAACGGATGAACGGATTTTGTTTTAGATTTTTGTGTTTGAAAGGTGACTTTGTCGAGAGTGTTCTTAGCTATGTTTGCTGAAAATCGGTTTAGCCGTTCAAAAGTTATGGGCTGTTTTCTGTTTGAAACGGAGTATTTTCGCAAGTTAACGTGTCATAATTACGTGTTCGATAGATTGTTGATCGAAATTGAAGCCTGTCTACTACTAGATAAATTATGTAGTTTAAAAATCATGAAAAGGGTCTTTTGTTTTTTTTTTATTTTTACTTGTGTTTCATTTCATTGCTGGCAAGCAACTTCCGAAACAGAAGTTATTTTGTGTGATGTTTTTATGTTTTTAAAGTGAATATTAAACTTAACCAGCACACAATATTATACGGTGGTAAAAAGTTCATGGACTTCGCGGCACCCTTCAATGTCAAACAGTATAGGCGCAGTCAAGGGTCAAAAGTGCAGTCTTAGGCGCGGGCCACATAGAAATGGCGTCGGGCGCGGACATGGCACGGGAGGCTTCCTATTCCATTAAAATTTCATACAAAATGCACGGCAATAAAGTACAATTTAGGACACACTGTATGTCGTTGCTCGGACGTCGTTATGACGCGCAATTTCGGCGCCCGCGCCCTATCAAAATGAGCTTTATTTCCATGCATTTTGTTCGAAATTTGAATGGAATAGGAAGGGCGGCTTCCTATTCCATTCAGTGCCATGTCCGCGCCCGACGCCATTCCTATGTGGCCTGCATCTTACTCTCCCAAAATTCAAATGGCTAGTTTTTGTAGAAGTTTTACTATCCTACCTACCTACCTACTATTTTTATAGTTTTAAATATAAAATATATTAAGATTAACAAGTTAATTAGAAAAATTAAAAAGTCACTGAAGGGACAAAAACTGAACAAATTAAATTTAAAACTAAGACAAAAAAATGTAAATATAACGCAAGAATTAAAAAAATGTAATACTGATTTAGAATTATGTAGGATCAGGTATGATGCTGACTGTCAGAACCTTCAGGATGAGTTGTTTGTGAGGGAATGTGCTCTAAAAGATATCTTTAGCAAATATGAGGCTTCTCAACAAGATCTGAGTAAGCGCATGCTGGAGGCCAACGAGCTGGTAGACTTGGTCAGGTGCAATGCAGAGAGGTATGAGTCCCTGACCAATAACTTCTCTTGTAGCTGTGCCTGCTCTCAGACACCAGATCCTCAGCATGTCACACCCTTAATGGCTCAACCAGTAGTTAATAATAATAATATTTTAAATAATTCAGCTTATGTTTATTCAGATAAATTTGGTCAAGGTTTTGGTAGTATTCTTAGTCAGTGTTCTCAACAGTATATTGTAAATCATTGTTTACCCGGTGCCAGTTTTAGCCAGTTAATTAATAGTCTTAAATTGACTAAAATAAATCCCAATTCAACTGTAATATTGTTATTTGGGGATAGCTTAGCTGTAAGAAAAAAGGATTTAGTTGCATGTTTTAATTTAATGCTAAAGCTCCATGAGTCTTATAATTGTAAATTTATTTTTTCTGCTTTGCCTTACTCTGATTGTTTGTCGGATGAGCAAAATAGGCATATTTATAATCTGAATCTGCTGATGTATAACAGGACTTGTCGTCACAGGGACGCGATTATATATTTTGATTGTAATAGTTTTATTACAGATTACAGACTCACTGATTGTTCCATGTTTTTGCCAGCTAGTTGTAGGAGACGGATTGCTAATCTTTTAGCATATACTTTACACATTTACACCGGTACTTATACTGTACCTACGTTTACTGTTAGTGGTGACACTAACATCTCTATTGATACTATTAGTATAGACACTAATATCACTTTTGATTCTGTTGGTAGTGATACTAACATTGCTATACACACACCTAGTAGTTTAAACTGTTAGGTTCGACAACGGGTGAGTCGCATATGTTGAATGTTGTACATCAAAATATGCAGGGTTTGTCCGGCAAGGAATTAGAGTTAAGCTTGTTTATGGAGAATTATGATGTTCATGTGTTATGTTTAACTGAACATTGGTTGAAAGAGCATGAAGTAGTGTTTATCAATGATGATTTATTTTCTGTACAGAGTGCATTTGTGAGAAAAACTGCTATTCGCGGTGGATCTTTAATTCTTGTTTCAAACAAGTTAAAATGTAAACAACGGTTAGACCTAGTTAATCTTTCCATTGAGCGCACTATCGAGTTGTCTTGTGTTGAACTTGAGCGGTACATAATAATTTGTGTCTACAGACCCCCTTCAGGGGACTTTACTAGTTTCGAATCTGCAATGGAGGATGCACTTAATAAGATTAAATGCAGTAGTAAAAATATAATTTTATGTGGAGATTTTAATGTTAATATTTTAGATGTTACTCCACTAAGTACTAGGCTTCTGAACTTATTTAAATCTTTTAATTTAGTTAATTTGTTTTTCGAACCAACTAGGATCACGGCGTCTTCGTCGACTTGCCTTGATAATATATTTTGTGATTTTGATGCCGACAATAAATTGGTGTTAAGTGATTTATCATCAGATCACTGTGGATTAATGGCTAGCTTCCCTATGCCATTAAGTAAAAAGCCGCGCAAAGTAGAATGCAGGCCTTATACTGTTAGTCGTTGCAGTAAGTTTAAAAATAATATAGCTCTTAAAGTTATACCGTCAATAATAGAGTACGAGAACCCAAATGAAATGTACGAGGCCCTTTTTGATGTTGTGCAAAATGAGTACAAATCCGTTTTTAAAACTAAAACTATCAACATTACTGGGACTTCCGCTGGTTTCAACCAATGGGCTACACCAGGCATTTATAAAAGCCGAGCGAGATTGTATGAGTTGTATGGTCTGAGACAGTACAAGTTTGATAACAATTTTTTAGAATATGTTAAAAATTATTCAAAATTATTTAAAAAGATTTGTCGTGTTGCAAAATCAAAATTTCTAAGTGAGACTATTAAAAATTCTAATAACAAAGTAAAAGCCACTTGGAAAATCATAAACAACGAAACGGGTAAATCGGTTAAAAAAGAAAATCAACTCGAGATCATGGTTGATAACAAATTAGTTAATAAACCAGCTGACGTAGCTGAGGCGTTTAATGAGTTTTTTACGAGCATACCTGCAACGACGACTTGCTCCTTAAGTTCGTCGCCGTCTAAGGCTGAAAACCTATTGCATAGTAGCGTCCCTAAATGTAGTTATGTATTGAGATTCGAGCATGTAGCGCCTCGTGATGTAGTTAATGTTTTTAATTCTCTTAAATCTAAAAACACGGGTGATTACTGGGGCATATCTACCAAACTTTTGGGTAATATAATAGACATTGTGGCCCCCTATCTTGCTGTTACGTTTAACAAATGCATTGATTTGGGTACTTTTCCTGATCTCATGAAGAGCAGTAAAGTCATCCCTCTATTTAAATCCGGTAGCAAAAATGATATTGGTAATTTCAGACCAATCTCTATTTTGCCTGCATTCAGCAAAATATTTGAAAAGTTAATTCTTAAGCAGTTACTCAGACATTTTAACTTACATAGCCTCCTTCACAGTGACCAATATGGGTTTACGAAGGGTCGCTCGACTACAGATGCGGGTGTTGCTTTGTTGAAACACATATTTGACGCATGGGAGAAGTCGCGAAATGCAATTGGTGTTTTCTGCGATCTTTCTAAAGCCTTCGATTGCGTTCACCATGATACGCTTTTGCGTAAACTACGCCATTACGGTGTTCAAAACGAAGCCCTAAATGTAATTGAGTCATATTTACTTAATAGATACCAATGCGTAGACGTTAATGGCGCTAAATCTTCCAGGTTACCTGTTGAGCTGGGTGTACCTCAAGGCTCAATACTGGGTCCGTTTTTATTCCTGGTTTATATTAACGATCTGCCATTCTATTTAAAGGATATTTGCGACGTTGTACTGTTTGCTGATGATACTTCTCTGATCTTTAAAGTAGATAGGAATAGACAAGTTTTTGATGACGTGAATAACGCACTATCAATGGTCACAGATTGGTTCACAACAAATAATCTTGTTCTTAATGCCAAGAAGACTAAATGCATAAAGTTCGCTTTGCCCAATGTTAGAAATCTGGGTCCCAACATTGTGCTCGGCAATGAGAAGCTCGAAACTGTTGATTCAGCTGTGTTTCTGGGTATAACAGTAGACTCAAAAATTCAATGGGGGCCACATATATCAAGCCTAGCGGGTAGGCTTAGCTCGGCCGCCTACGCCGTCAGAAAGGTTAGACAATACACTGACGTTGATACAGCAAGGTTGGTCTACTTTAGTTATTTTCACAGTATCATGTCCTACGGTATTCTACTGTGGGGCAGAGCCGCTGATATTCAAAATATATTTGTGCTTCAAAAACGAGCTGTTCGTGCCATTTACCAATTAGGTGCGCGTGTTTCTCTAAGAGATTTTTTTAAAGAGATTGGTATTCTCACAGCGGCTTCACAGTACATATTCGCCAACATTTTATATATTAGGCAGAACATTCATTTGTACAGTAACAATAGTGATATTCACAACTTTAACACCAGAAATAAGGACAAATTACGAGCTCCCTTTCATCGACTTCATAAGGTGCATAGTTCATTCGTTGGGGTTGGTATAACTTTTTACAACAAGTTACCGTCTTCTTTTCTAGATTTGCCATTTAACGCATTTAAAGCAAAGGTAAAAGCTAATCTCTGTTCTAAGGCATACTATTCTATTAATGATTATTTAGATGATAAGCATAGTTGGTCGCTGTGTTGAACTCAAGACAATGTTCGTGTTCTTTTACCAAAATTAGCTTGCTGTCAGGTTAAATATTATTATTTTTTCATTTCGTTTTTATGTGTATTTTTTAAATTTTATTTTTTGGTAAGACTGTCGTAGGTATCGTTTACTGTTATTGTCAGAGCTGATGAGGATTGCTACTATCTTTGCATTATATAGAGTTAATCTTTCTAGTATTATATAGCAGCATAGCCAGCATTGTGTGAGTACCATGTACTTCAGAGCTATCATTGTCTAGATACCTACGTCTTCTATTGACTTGAATGACTCCGGTGGTTGAGAGTATGTCATGCCCACTCAAATGTCTCGCCGATGGTGGCGCGTGTGTCGGATCATTTAGCTCCCTTCAAAATGGTTGAGCTGAATGGTGCTGATACATGTGTCATGTTCGTGAACGGGCGCTGTCGGTTGGGACTGGTCATCTCTTAGCTGCCATGGTTTATTTTAATTGATTCTAATTTTATTTCTGAATTGTCTTTTTATATTTACTATGGACACTTTTAACTTGCTACATCGTTCTCACATAATGTGTAATCTCAACATGAATGATGTAACAAATGATTTGTAATAATTACCTAATTGAAAAAGAGTGTCCATGGAGTTTCTTGCCCGTTCTTCTCCATAGAGATCTACGCCTTGGAATGGGCATCTACGGTACTTTCACAGTTATTATGTCTTGTGACTGGGACTGTAGCACCATAATTTTGTAATATTTTATTTTGTCTTTTGACAATTCAAAAGTGCCTGTAACTGGCCTACTTGAAATAAAGTGCTTTGACTTTGACTTTTGACTTTGACTTTTATCCACAAATGGTGTAATATGCTGAATAGAAATTAAAGTTTAGATTATACCTACTAATCATAGAAAATTGAAATACTTCTGCCTAAAAAAAATTGCCGCTGCTGTTTTGGTAGTGTGACTGCACTTTTGACTCATAACTGTACATGTTTGACATTGAAGGGTTCCGCGAAGTCCATGAACTTTTTACCACCGTTATGTAAATACATAACCAGAAATTTTCTTTGATTTTCAGTACGTACAATAACCAAATCATCACAATACACGATAGGTACTGTTCGTTATATTATTGATGAGTTCCATTGTCCATCTCAGGACATCTTCACACATATAAGAACGTACTTCGAAAAACACATTGAAAAAAAAATCGTCTTATTCTGTTGAGAAAATGCTGAAGACCCGAGGAAAACATATGTATAAAAAAATCCCATTTTGGAGTTAGTTCAAAAGAGGCTGTGTTTGATGCTACGCCCATACGCCCATGACCTTTATAAAGGACTTTGCAAAATTATAAAGCTATTGAATTGTTGATAAATGCTTGCATAGGTATCGGTACACTGGCATGAAGCCAAATCTCAGTCGTTCCATGTGAAATATTGACATTATTCCCCCATCTGTTTACTTAGGCTGAAAACTCGCCCAAACATAATTGGAAAAGTTGGCTTTTCCCCTCACATCCGTGTTATAAATCCTTCCTGTTATCGCTACCTTCCGTGGCAAATTTTACAACGTTTTAAACATTTTAAACGTCTACTAAGTGACAAGCAATTATGCTGCTATTAAGCTGTTATCCACAGTAATTTGTGGCCTTACGGAACTTAAGCCGGGTTTTGTACGTCTGAGTAATGCATGTTTTGAGTCGTACAAGGTTCGCACCTGTGCCGATTACGACATCTTAGCCCTGATAATAACTTGCACCGTAGTGAACGAGACATTTGTAAAGGTCAGCAAAAGTACCACTTGTAGTATATTAATCAATTTGCTAAGAGGAAATGCGGTTTTCTAAGTAATAAAAACATTTTCTTTAAAAGAGTAAGTATGGAGTTTCTTGTGCATTCTTCTCCATAACAAGCTACTTGCCAAATGCACGGTAGAATCAACTTTTATAACTTGTCAATTTTAATGTACCTAACGTTCAAAAGTGCCGCTTGGTGGCCTACTTGAAATAAAATATCTTTGTCTTTGTCTTAATAAGTCATAATTCGAGGTTTGGCTCTCGCCTGTTTACTCCTCCAATATAGGACCAATTTAAAAGATATTCCATAAACTGAAAAAGAAAGATATATACTGTGCCCCTATGTTTTCCTTTTAGGGTTCCGTACCCAAAGGGTAAAAACGGGACCCTATTACTAAAATTCCGCGGTCCGTCTGTCTGTCCGTCTGTCACCAGGCTGTATCTCATGAACCGTGATAGCTAGACAGTTGAAATTTTCACAGATGATGTATTTCTGTTGCCGCTATAACAACGCTATAAAACAGAATAAATTAAATATTTAAGTAGGGCTCCCATACAACAGACGTGATTTTTTTGCGATAATGGTACGGACCCCTCGTGCTTGAGTCTGACTCGCACTTGGCTGGTTTTTCATTTATAGTAGTCAAATTTGTACACTAGGCCTCTGTTGACAGCGCAATTTCAAACATATTTTGAGGGTTCTAGTGCTTCTAAAGATAATGTATCATCAAAAAGGAAAACATAGGGACACAGTATATATCGTTCTTTTTCAGTTTATGTTATGTATTTTAGTTTGGTCCAATATTGGAGGAGGAAACAGGCGAGAGCTAAACCTAGAGTTATGACTTTTTACTTAGGAAATTCAGTCGAATGTATGTGACCGTATTTCCTCTTAAGGTACTTAGGTGAGTAAATAGTCTTGGGGGATTACGTGGCCTCAACTTATCGACATAGCTACCTACTTTTTAGAATACTGTGATAAAAGATAGAGCTATTTATACCACACAGCCAACATAAAAAATTGTATGAAGAAACATAATATCTTGAGTTGCAACTGTATGATAATAAACATCTGTTCTTGATTGGTCAGGTGACAGCGGAGCAGTTTCATAAATAAAGTCAATAAAAGCGACATTATTGTCGTTATTGCCCCGTCAATTACGCGCACTATATAGGCCATAAAGAGATTGTTAGCAACGCCTAATGACTAGAGCTGTACTAAATTACTTATGTTGTACCTTTAATACTTACCTTAATTGTTATTTTAATTTCCATTTGTTAGCCAATGTTACTATGTTTTTAGTCTCCTCGTATTACTTGCTTCTAGATATTTGTATAGTTGCAAGTTCTTGAACCGTTTTTGTGACGTCATGCTAGTGTGACTGCATAATTATTGATGTTGTGCATGCAATCATGCATGATACAATAGTACTCGTATCTTGATGATATTATAATATGTAGTAATTATTTATAGTAGTAAACACTTGTGATTACTCTATGCTATAAATACTTCTCGTATGTTGCAATTACTATGTCATACAATACAAGATGCAAGCAATTATATAAAAAAGTTAATATGTATATAATCATGCTGTGCAGTCGGAGGATAAATATCCTCTGACTGCACAGCATGATTTTCTTCTTGTTTACATCTTTGCAGTCGAGTTTTTCGATTTTATTGACTTTTTTTATTTACAACTTTTTAGATAAACTTTTTTTTTTCGAATGACTTTTAAACATATAAGTTGTATATATTTTTACATACAAACAAAAAACGCGCGAAAAACATAACCCTTTCATTGCAGCCGGGTAAATATACATGAGAAAAGTCGTGACACTGATAAGCCAGTTTCAACCCCTGGATTAAGTTCCTACTTTCAGAAAATGCAGTGATTTATTAGTGGATGGTAAAGCATCGTATTGTAAATTATCTGTAAAAATATCTCCTGTTACTTCTCAAGATCGGTTTTGGGGACTATTATTATCTTTATTCCAATTCCAAAACCTGTGTTAAGATCGTATTGGTGTCAATGTCAACGTTCAGTTTTTCGAATGAAACCTAACATTCCATTTTCAAATTCCAGTGCGACGGTTATTGTCTCGCGGCGTGACACCAGACGCGACGAACGAGGATGGTCTAACCGCTCTACACCAGTGTTGCATCGACAACAACGAGGCGATGATGCGGCTCTTACTCGACCACGGTGCTAACGTCAACGCCGAGGACAGTGAAAAATGGACCCCTCTCCACGCAGCTGCTACTTGTGGGAACCTCAACCTCGTCCGAATACTTATTCAGCGAGGTGCCAACCTCCTTGCTGTCAACGGCGACGGGAATATGCCTTATGATATATGTGAAGAAGAAAGAACACTAGATGCGATAGAGAGTGAAATGGCAGCTAGAGGAGTCACGCAAAGACTTATAGATGATACGAGGGCTTCGACTGAAATGAAGATGTTGAGGGATGTTGATGATATGGTTAAGAATGGAATGGATTTGGATGAACCGAGGGATGGTCAGGGGGCTACGCTTGTAAGTATTATTATATTGTCCTTTATTAAACTTATTTCTTATTTGTTACATTTTTAAATATTTTAATAAAATACATATAAAAAAGAAAAACATTTAAAAATATAAAAAAATAAAGGCCCACCGGTATCGGGAACAGGGTCCAAGCTACCGGCGGTCAGGGATCCAGAGAGAAGAACCTCCTAACAATGCGAGCCGTGTCCAGCAATACTGCTTTCTGGATCAGGCCCTTGATCCAGCCGCCTAACGAGAGCCTCCTAAGGTGTTGGTCGAGGCTCGTGGCTATTAAGCCATTGGCTGACACGACTATCGGTACAATGATCGCTGTGTCCACATCCAACATGTCGACAACCTCGCGAGCCAAGTCAAGATACTTGATTTGCTTATCTTTCTCGGCTTTCACGAGGTTCCCGTCATGCGGGACAGTTATGTCAACAATCATTGCACGCCTCTCGATTCGGTCCACCACCACTATATCAGGCTTATTAGCGATAATAGTCCTGTCAGTGATGATGGACCGATCCCAGTACAATGTGATATTGCCATTCTCGAGAACTGGGTCGGGCACATACCTGTAGTATGGCACCTCCGATGCCACAAGAGTGTATTTCAGAGCAAGTTCATAGTCATCTGCCTAGCCTTTTCCCAACTATATTGGGGTCGGCTTCCAGTCTTACCGGATACAGCTAAGTACCAGTGTTTTACATCGAGCGACTGCCTATCTGACCTCCACAACCCAGTAACTGGGTAACACGGTACATCTTGGCTAGACTGGTGTCAGATCTCAAGCTTCTGACTACCCGTAACGACTGTCAAAGATCTTCAAATGACAGCCGGGACCAACGGCTTAACGTGCTTTCCGAGGCACGGAGGAAACTCGGTATGTTGAAATGGTCACCCATCCACGGACCGACCTCATCAAGCGTTGCTTAACCTTGATGATCGACCCGTGCGGCTGTTATTATTTAGCCACGAGCTCCTCTATTTCAGAGCAAGTTGCTGATGGATAATCCTGGCTACAAGGTTGTGCCTATGCAAGTACTCGATTATATATTAATTATTATGAGGGTTAGTGGAGTAAATCATGGATCGATATGGACTTAATTTCACATTCTACGGGTGGATTTTTTGGAAAGCATAAAATACGCATCATTTTAGCTACTACCCAATGCCTGGCACTTCATGTTGTTTTTGGAAACGACAATCTCACTTTAATTAAATTTAAAGGTGCGCCGACTTGCCCTGTATATTATTAACGCACTTGTGTGAAAACAAAAGTCACGCCATGTGGCAATTACATTGTCCTTTTTGACACCATAACACTTAATTTACAAGATCGTACGAAACAATAACAATTATAATAATAACTAGCTTCTGCCAGCGGGTTCGCCCGCGTGAATGTCGAAAATTATCCCGAGGGAACATATTCCCGGGATAAAATATCCTATGTGCTATTCCTGACTATAATCTATATCTGTGCGAAATTTCTTCCAAATCCGTTCAGCCGTTCTGGGGTGAAGAAGTAAAAAACACACTCACAAACTGCCTTTATAATATTATTAGTGTGATTTGAAACAGAAACAGCCCAGAAGAACTGCCGGCAGACTTTTTTTTTTATTTTATTTTTTATCTTATATTGGCTCGCGCTTGACCTCCATCTCACTTGATGGTAAGCGATGATGTGGCCGATGATGGAGCACGCTTGCCTAGAAGTAACCTATTCACTCTTGACTTAAAGACCCCTAGGTTGTAGCTATCGGGAAACACAGACTCCGGCAGGGAATTCCACTCCTTAGCTGTACGCATAATAAAAGTATTTTCAAAACGTTTAGTGCGTATGGGTGGGATGTCCACCATGTACCGATGGCGCATCGCCGTACGTCTGGTAGTCCGATGATGAAACGGGCTGGGCGGAATTAGATTATGCAATTCCATCGCACATTCCCAATTCCACCTCACACTTAGCAGACACGCTTGCGAGAGTTTCAAGTCCTACTAGTCCAGCAGCTTTATTGCGTAATGAATTCGCAAATTTCGCACGGAAATCCAAATCGCGTCATTTAGCTCGCTTGCGATTTTTCATACTCTTTGCCCTTTGCCTTTTGCGAATTCATTACGCAATAAAGCTGCTGGACTAGTAGGACTTGAAACTCTCGCAAGCGTGTCTGCTAAGTGTGAGGTCCTACATTCGATTCTCAGGTCAGGCATGGTTGTTGAGTTAGTGGGTTCAGGAATTTCTCAGTATCAACTCGGAGATATTCACAGTTAAGGGTAGTCAAGCCGCTCATCTGCTCCTAAGCTGCCCAGTGATCGCTGGATATAGACCAAAGTACTTCGGAAACCCAGTTACCATCTATGAGATAATCAGTAACACCAGAACGCTGCTGGCCTTTGAGGAGCTGGGGTGGTTGGAATGACCTATTCCTTCCACCCGTAATGCCATACATCATTTTTGAAATACAGGTAACGGCTTAGTTCAGGCTCCAGTCTCCCGCAAATAACTATGTGGCATATCGTAGTTATTATTTTGCCGTTTTTAGTCACTAAGTGCTAATTGTGGCAGAAAAATAAATATGTTTTTAACACGCTTTTATTAGCTTGGTATGTATGTATCTATGTATCTATGTATCAATGTATCAATGTATCAATGTATCAATGTAACAATGTATCAATGTAACGGAATCTTTGAACGTGATTTTCACCCACTTCAAAACGTTGGATTGATTTGAAACTTTGCACACTTATCAAGGACCGATGACAATGCAATAATTTAAACAGTTTGTCCCATTATCCTTACCATTAAAGCGTGTTTTTTAGTTTTTAGAACTACAATTTATTTAAACATGTTTTTGATCATTATTTATTTATTTATTCACAAATATATAGGGGTACTGAATACCTCTGCTTTATATCAAGTTTAATGTGATTTTTCTACGTTTAAACGATTCGTTTTCCTTGTTCCAGTTACACATAGCATCGGCGAATGGGTACATAAAGGTGGTGGAGTACCTACTGGAACACCGCGCGTCCACAGATGTGGTGGACCATGATATGTGGCAACCTGTGCATGCTGCTGCCTGCTGGGGACATGTATGTCACGGTTTTATTTTTTTACATTGACACTTGACAGCTCAACCAAAGCATATCTGCGAAGAACACCTTTGCCTAACTCTTTGAAGGAGAAATGGTTATGTTAAAAGAGGCTCTAGACAATAGGGAATATGCATGTATTTTATTTTTATTTTTTTATTTGCTAAATGAAATAATTATTAACTATAGCACTATAGATGCCTTATCCCATTCAAAGAAACTGTGCCGACGTAACTAGCGTTTTTCGTCTGATTAAGATGATTGTTTTTACAAGCATATAATTCGATCGCGTTCGGTTTCGTTCCATGGGTATAGATGGTGTTAGCAGCGACTTGCAAGTAAAAGGGTTTTCTCGGTTCGTGACTATTTTTTTCTTTAAATACAGTGACGATTTGTTTTGTTGTATTTTATTTTGCACGTTTTTACAGTTTCATTGTACCAAAATGTGTTACAATACAAATTAGAAAAATCGAGTGGCATGCCTACTAAATTTAAAACCGCGCCATCTATTGGAATCAATTTTAAATGATTCGTTAAAATAATCTTTGAAATGTGAATTAAGAGCCCAATATTCCATAATTTTGTGCTTAGGAGAGTTGATTAAACAAGAACATACGATGTTTAGGATTAATTCTAAAAAAAAAATGTACACACAAATCGATGCATATCGCGCCATCTATTGACGTTTATTTGAACCAAATTTTCTATGTTAGCGCTGGGACGGTTTACGGGGTAAACAAATAAAAAATATTTTTTTAAATACCTTGATCAAAGACAAAGTTACAAAGCTTCAAAGTTGAGAATTAGAAAGAGAAGTCCTACGTAACATCTGACGACAGACAGCACGACGCCCGTACAAAAGTCATAGAAAACCGCGTTTTCGTAGAAAGGGATTTGCGTTCGCTTTTCGATAAATTTTGATTCTGTTTTTACTATTAATGGAATACTAATAGCGAAAATACTCTTTCAGTATTGTTATCGATAAACTGGTCAAATCACAAATACTTTTTTTCATGCATATTCCCTAAAAGTTATTTGTATATTCCCTTTCCGTGATAGAATATCAATTGTATAGGGCCTAGTACAGCCTACAACTCTTAAAACGGTGAAGGAAAACATCGTGACGAAACCGGTTTGTCCTAGAACCAAAAACTTGAAAGACATGACTGTGATGTCCACCAACCCGCACTGGACCTGCGTGGTGGATTACGGCCCATTTCCTCTCATAGAAAGGAGGCCTGTGTCCCAGCAGTAGGAACATTAATTGGTTGATTATTATGATATACAAGAACCACACTAACAAGTATAAGACAGTGGAATAACTTTTCTTTTATTGACCTATCTGTTTCCAATCTCGAAATAATACAAAATGAAGATCATAAAAGAGTATGTAAGGATAGTATAGTCTCCGCCATATAACAAAAAAATAAAAGTCATTTATCTGACTTGTATCCAAAAGAATAATTACGTAACTTGAAAACATGATTTTTTGTTTATGGAGATATTTTGACGATTTTGGTTTCAAATGAAAGGTATAAGCGTAGAACCATTTTATCCGTTTAAATCTTGTAAATCGGTCCACGCGTTTATGAGATATTAACCCATTACTAAATGCCAAGTGAAACGGTCAAGGACGCGAGAACTATAGACAGGTGTTAACGACCTTTATTTTTTAGGGTTCCGAACCCAAGGGTAAAAACGGAACCCTATTACTAAGACTCCGCGGTCCGTCTGTCTGTCTGTCACCAGGCTGTATCTCATGAACCGTGATACAGTTGAAATTTCACAGATGATGTATTTCTGTAGCCGCTATAACAACAAATACTAAAAACAGAATAAAATAAATATTTAAGTGGGGCTCCCATACAACAAACGTGATTTTTATGCCGTGTTTTGCGATAATGGTACGGAACCCTTCGTGCGCGAGTCCCACTCGCACTTGGCCGGTTTTTTTATTGTTATCTGGCGGAGACTTTAGCATATGACGTCTGTTTTTGATGACAGGTCAGGAATCTCTTAATAATGTTATGGAACAACATATATA
This sequence comes from Orthosia incerta, assembly GCA_948252205.1. Classification (NCBI taxonomy): domain Eukaryota; kingdom Metazoa; phylum Arthropoda; class Insecta; order Lepidoptera; family Noctuidae; genus Orthosia; species Orthosia incerta. The sequence continues at coordinate 18,763,286 of OX411760.1, forward strand.
ATACATATAATAATACCAGCCTGTGACTGTCCCACTGCAGGGCAAAGACCTCTTCTCATACAGAGAAGGCATGAGCATTGATCACCACTCTAGTTCAAGACGGGTTAGTGATTTCAAACTTATATTAACTATAATGCCAGCAGTCTAATTGAGTAAGTGAGTTTGGCAGGGCAAAGGGAACGACTCCATCAAATAGTATGACACATTTCCTTTAAATGTTTTCGGTATTGCGTAAATAATTCAGAAAGGGTAGGCCTTCTACCCTTTGAGTTGAATTTAGATATCCTTTCCATGACCCATATAGATGTTATTTTAAAAGTGTCGTGACCCTAATCTATACGTGTTCTTTGCTGAATTCACTTACGAAATTAGGCTGCAGGTTTCCTCACGATGTTTTCCTTCACCCTTGTCAGTGATATCTTAACATTAAAATGACATATAGGTACATGTACCTAGTACCATGGTACTTGCCCGGATTTGATCTAAAGCACGAGGGACGAGATCTGAGCCACTAGGCCACTATTAAATACTTAAAACAAATCACTACTGTATTTAAAGAAAAAAATATTCACGAACCGAGTAAACCCTTTTACTTGCAAACGCTGCTAACACCATCTAACTATTGCCGTGGAACGGAACCGAACATAATCGATGTACAAAAAATAATCACGGTTTCTTTGTATGGGATGAAGCATGTATGCTAGTATTATATTATCTGTGTCTGTACCTATTTTATTAACAACTCTTATTTATACACCTATGTTGGACCTAGTTATGCATAACAGAATCAACCCACACAATGACAGTTTTGACAAAATGTTGGCCAAAGTGACTCCATTGTCGCTTTTATTGTAAAACTAGCTGAACTCCGCTGACACCTACCTACCCTACCCTGCCTACTCTGCCTACCCTGCCAACTCTGCCTATCCTGCCTACCCTGACCTTGCCTATCCTGCCAAGCCTGCCTATCCTGCCAACCCTGCCTACCCTGCCACCCTACCTACCCTGCCTACCCTAGCTACCTACCTAATATTTTTTATCTATCATCAATTGTTTTCTCAGCGCACGCCAAAGAATGAATTTTATAGGCAACATTTTGCTACCTTGGGTTACATTATTGCAATTTTCATAAAGGTCTCAATTTTTTTTGAAAGTATATTGCAGCCTATGACACTCAGGAATAATGTAGTTTTCTACTGGTGAAAGTATTTTCAAAATCGGTTCAGTAGATCAAGAGATTACCCCTTACAACGTCACAAACTTTACCTCTTTATAATATTAGTATAGATATTGTCTACATTTTTTTTGTGTCCACTGCCTTAAAATCTTTAATTAATCAAATTAATTTACATGTAAGTTTTGAATATTTCATCGATGTGGGTTGATTCTGTTTTGAATAACTAGTTCCGTTTTACAAATAAATATTTGTGTTTGACATCAGCTACACCCCGTACAACAGTAGACGCACACGGCCATCACAAGACCGATCATTGTGGCGACGCTTGGGGGAGGCCTGTGTCCATCAGTGGACGTCTTTCGGCTGAATTGATAATGATGACACACAGATCAGTACATTATTTGTTATTTTGTCAAATGTAATGCATTTGACAAAATTACAAATAATATGGTATGAGGTGATATGATAAAGGATAAGAAATAACGTTAATACTTCCGTTAACGTTAAACAATAGTAACTAGCTTACAATCTTATGATTCTGATAGTGTTGTTTTGTTACAGCTAGAGGTTCTAGAACTGTTAGTACAATATGGAGCCGATCTCAATGTCAGGAATAAGCACGATGAGACGCCAGCAGGTAAAAACATTCACAGTTTATATAGTCGCATTTAAGAACGGACTTTCATCAAAAGTATCACTTGCGAGAAACGTCCTAACAGTTACGAAATAAAGGCGATTCCAAAGTCAAACTGAAACTAAAATTGGTTACTTTTCTTGTAACAGTTTCTTTCTAGAATTCAAACCTTAAGCGCTTCGCATAAGGAGTAATAAAAATCAAAAACCCGCCTGCTTAAAAAGCGAACTAAAAAGCTGTAAACAAGAAAAAATCATGCTGTGCAGTCGGAGGATACAGATTCGTAAACTGGCTGACCCCCTGATCCTCCGACTGCACAGCATGATTTTTTCTTGTTTACAGCTTTTTAGTTCGCTTTTTAAGCAGGCGGGTTTTTGATTTTTAAATTAACTTTTTTTATTTACAACTTTTTAGTTATCATTTTTTTTTTCGAATGACATTTAAACATATAAGTAGTTTATATTTTTGTATTCTCCTCTAAAAACCCTTCATTTTGATACCCCACTCGATGGGTAGGAAAAAAAAATTGCAACCCCCACAATATGGCGACCAAAATCCGCCATGTTCCTTTTTTTTAACGGCACTTAGCTAAGAACACTTGGGCGGTCAAGACTTATATAATGATGTCCTAATTATAAAAATCCGCCAAGTAGTTTGAAAGATATGAGGTAATAAAGAATATTACATACATACAAACATACATACATACAAACATACAAGATACGCGCGAAAAACATAACCCTTTCCTTGCAGCCGGGTAAAAAAGCATACAAAGTATTGTACGCTTTTATCTTTGCATCGCTTCAGTAGACTTTCAATATCATAAAAAGGAACTCTCCGATCGGTCCCTGTACCATGACGTGTTAAAACTATCATGATTCGAATGTGAAACTATATATTGTACGCTTTATCTTTGCATCGCTTCAGTAGACTTTCAATATCATAAAAAGGAACTCTCCGATCGGTACCTGTACCATGACGTGTTAAAACTATCATGATTCGAATGTGAAACTATATATTGTACGCTTTATCTTTGCATCGCTTCAGTAGACTTTCAATATCATAAAAAGGAACTCTCCGATCGGTACCTGTACCATGACGTGTTAAAACTATCATGATTCGAATGTAAAACTATATATTGTACGCTTTATCTTTGCATCGCTTCAGTAGACTTTCAATATCATAAAAAGGAACTCTCCGATCGGTACCTGTACCATGACGTGTTAAAACTATCATGATTCGAATGTGAAACTATATATTGTACGCTTTATCTTTGCATCGCTTCAGTAGACTTTCAATATCATAAAAAGGAACTCTCCGATCGGTACCTGTACCATGACGTGTTAAAACTATCATGATTCGAATGTGAAACTATATATTGTACGCTTTATCTTTGCATCGCTTCAGTAGACTTTCAATATCATAAAAAGGAACTCTCCGATCGGTACCTGTACCATGACGTGTTAAAACTATCATGATTCGAATGTGAAACTATATATTGTACGCTTTATCTTTGCATCGCTTCAGTAGACTTTCAATATCATAAAAATGAACTCTCCGATCGGCCCCTGTACCATGACGTGTTAAAACTATCATGATTTGAATGTGAAAAAGTGACAGATGTATACAAGTATTCAAAATAACCATGCTCCAAGAGCTTATGGTCACCCCTCAGACCACTCACTTTCAAAAAGCAACTAACACTATTATTATTTAAATCTGAATATTGACCTTTAGCAGAGGTACTCTGAAACACATTCTCATTGCGATTTGTACTTACGTATGACCACCAATATGTCCCATCTGCTTGGATGGATATTCTATTAACACATGTCTTATTGTATTTGTACAGATATCTGCGAAGAGGGTGAGCTGCGCGCACGCATCCTGCGTCTGGCCGCAGATCAAGAAGAGCTACGACGTCACGCCGCCGCCGACCGACTGCGGACCGCGCGACGGTCCTCGTCCAGTGCCAGTACTAGCCGGTAACTAACACTACCACTATAAAACTAAATAATGTTACACAAAAAGCCCTGTGCGAAAGGCTTGGCAGGTTTGGTAGAATGTCTACAGCCTAGGTTGAAATGATCTGACTAGATGACTCCAGGCCTTAGAGTCTGCCAGCTTCTATACCTAGGTAGGTAGAGTCTAATTTGACTTGCCAGTCAGCTGGTAGTTTCCGAGGATCGAATAAGGAGAGAAGCAGTAGACTTAAGCTATAAGCTGATGATGAAAAGGCTCTGTCAGTAATGTCAGCAGAACCACTGTGGCACAAATATGCAAAACTCGAATGTTTTCTTTGATAAAAAATGTCATTACGAAGCTATATAGCTGATAAATCTGTCATTTGTCGAATTGAATAGGTACTATTTTTTTTTTTTTGAGAATACAAATTTAGAATTCTATCAGCAACTGTAATTTCTTTTAACCAACAAGAATTAGTTATTCTTCATCAATAACTAGCTTTTCCGCGCGGCTTCGCTCTCGTGGACCACCCCACAGGACCCGTTTTCGGTATTAAAAAATAGCCTATGTCACTCAGGAATAATGTAGCTTTCTATTGGTGAAAGAATTTTTTAAATCGGTCCAGTAGTTTCGGAGCCTATTCGGTACAAACAAACAAACAAAAAAAATCTTTCCTTTTTATAATATTATATTATAGTATAGACATATATTTCAATAATATCTTAGTAAGTTACTAGTCAATAAGGTCCGTAAAACACAATCAAACTCAGCAGGGTCCGGTCGGTGCGGAGAACATCCCTGCGCGAGAAGCAGCTCACAGCCAAAGCAGACGTGCGCGGTGAGGCCAAGCTACGAGAGACCTTCGACTCCACCGTCGATGATGATATGCAGGTCAGTACTATACTTTACTAAATTCATCCTCATTTTAGCCGAAAAATGTCTATTACTGGACGTAGGATTTCACTAAGTTTTGACCTTTACTTTAACATCCCTATCATCATCATCATTTCAGCCGAAAGTCGTCCACTGCTGGACATAGGCCTCCTCTCTCCCTCCTCCTCCTCCTCCTCCTGCTTACTTTAATAGGTCAAATTAAATTAGCTGGTGAACGTTCACAGACTTTTGTCGATCTAAACAAGATCAAACACAAAAAACTTATATTAATTATTGTTATACTTTACGTAACTTCCACCACTTTTTTTATTTATTGTGGGAAAATGCTCGTATACCTTCCGTCTGGAGAACGAAGGGTTATGTCGGACTTCTACCGACTTAAACGAGCGGCGCGTTCGCTGCGTGCGGCGCGTGCGGCTCCTGCGGTGCGTCTACGTGCGCGTTCACCTTTACACACACTCAAAATAACCTTACTCTAAGAGCTTACACCAACAGTTCAGTTGGAACTGTCTTGACTTGGGAACCCTCGCGCGTTTCATCTCGCATGTGATTGATCGATTTTTCATACACTTTGCCATCTGCCTTGCCGAATTCATTACGCAATAATGAATTCAGCAAGCCAAATGGACATATGATCCGCCTGCCTACCAATAGACAACCAACTACTAGGACTTTTATTTTACTATCAACAGGGTCAATGACCGCTATTATAAACGATTCATTGAAATCCATTTTAATTACCCCCGACGGAAAAAGAGGGGTGTTATAAGTTTGACGTGTGTTGCTGTGTCTGTCTGTGGCATCATAGCGCCTAAACGGATGAACCGATTTTGGTGAAAATCGGTTTAGCCGTTCAAAAGTTATGGGCTGTTTTCTGTTTGTAACGAGTATTTTCGCAAGATATCGTGTCATAATTACGTGTTCGATAGATTGTTGATCGAAGCGTGTCTACTACTAGATAAATTATGTGGTTTAAGAAGTATGAAATAAAAAAAAAACGGGGTTTTTGGAAATTTTTAATTTTTCTTGTAAATTATAACGTCTGTGAAATTTCACCAGTGAGTTTAACTGATCCTGTAGGTAATGCAAAATATCATGTCATGTGACTCATATAGACATTCAGGTCATTGACAATTAATAAAGGTTAAATTGGAATGGTTGACGCTACTCTGAACTTGTACTATTATTTATTCTGTCTGAACGCGTTGAGAAGTGTGCGTTTCGACCCGATGGGAGCAAATACCCGTCGCGTGTATCTGGTGATGACGCGTGACTAGAACAGCTTTCATACAATAATAATATGTCTGGCTACCTTCGATCAACAATACACTAGATACACACAAAATTGTCGCAAATTGTGTTTACGTAATTCTAAGAATTCTAGTTAAAATAAATATACATTAATGCAAATTCAACCTTGAATGCTTTAAAGTGGCATTCACAAAGCTTGCACAAAAAATAAAAAATGTATGACCTTTCTTCGCTGCTCAACATACATCAAAACAAATTTATTCTTACACGCATGTTTTAAAGTTTAAATTACAAAGTTCCAAAACAGTCAATGTTTGTTAAAATAAGTTGGCGCGTTGTCGACGCAAACGTTGGTCAAAGTCAAACAATCATAATATTTGGTAATTGATTCCTATTTACTATTTATCTCGGTTTTTACTTTATAAAAGACACTTAATGATATAAATTTACCACTTAAAAGATATTCTTTCCAAAATCTCGGTCTTACGGTGGTAATTTGTACATTTTTTTAACGCTCACTGCGGCATTTTGACGTCTTAAGGTTACATTAGTCGACGGCACGAACTATTTTGTGCGCGGGGTTAAAATGCATTTTATATCAACTGACAACACGTGCAGAAGAGATAGATGCTGTGATGAGCAGTAGGAAGCTAGTTCGCGTACGAATACACACTTTTGCAAATTTGTAGCGAAATGGATAATGATTTAGGATGAAACCGAGCGCGCGAAATTTTATAATCAGACCTTTGGGAGTCTGGATATCATAAAAAAACGACTAAACGTTCAAAATAAAATTATTTGCATTGTTGAACTACTAATCTATCCCTGTATGGTAGCCTTTTTCAATTTGCCGTCTTCTTATGGCATTTATTTGCGCCCAAAAATGCGTTAATATAAGTGTAGAACTTTCGACGCTCATAACTTTCAAATATTTTCATTTTTTACTTTTTTGCTTCCATACAGGGCTAGATAATGATGAGACAAATTGATATCACTTTTTATTTTGAACGTACATTGTCAAACAGTGGAATAATCCCTAGACTACGTTTGTATGGAAGAATTTCGACTAGTGTAACCTTAATGTTGGCTATGATTGGACCATACTAATCAATACATATAATAAATCTGTAGAAAAATATTTTTTGTACATCGAAAAAAAATCCAAAAAAAATAGCCAGGGTGTTAAAGTATAACCAACAGAACCCATTTCTAGCATTTTTGGAATTTTTGTCTGTTTGTCTGTTTGTCTGTTTGTCTGTTTATCTGTTTGTCTGTTTGTCTGTTTATTTGTGCACGCATCACGTGAAATGTACGAAACCAATGTAGATAACTTTTATACATAAAAATTGTGCGTATCTTGAAGAATTACTTAGTTTTTGTTTCAACGCAATCGGTTCACTCTATCAAAAGTTAGATGAATTTAAAGTGTTCAAGAAGTAAAATTATCACAGCTCACGCAATTCGGTTACTCGGACAGTTGAACTCGCTATTCGATAGATGGCGTTGTGCATTTAAAGTCATTATCTGAATCGCGGTGTTAAGATTTTCCGCGAAAGAATGACCCTAGAAAAAAAAAATGGTATGTAGTACGTATATTTTTTAACCGACTTCCCAAAAAGGAGGAGGTTCTATGTTCGACATTATGTATGTATGTTATTTTTTTTTTTTGTGTATGTTCAGTGTTCACCGATATCTCCGTCAGTTGTGGACCGATTTCAATAAATCTTTTTTTGTTTGAATGAGTATGTTCCGAAATTGGTCCCATTTTAATTTAGTGTAGGACTGACGAAGCAATTCGAATATATACAACAGAACTCTTCAATAAATAACGGCAAATCTCTCGGGATTGCTGCAATCGCATGTCTGTTTGTTGTTTATACCATTTCATAACATAACATCACGCCAGTACGCTCTTAAGGGGTACGCAGATCTCTCATTTCACCGGTTATGTTCAAGTTTCATGATATTAGGGTAATATATTCTGGCGTTATACGAGTAGGTAACTTACTAAACAACTTGCCTATTAGGTAGGTACAACTAAAAAGTGAAAAATAAAAAAACTTTTTACAAAAAAATACTACCGACTTCCAAATGAAACTACAAAGTGAAAAATAACTTTATTTTTGGAAGTCGGTGTCCATAACGCAATAAATTGGTACCTACGAAAGACACCGACTTCGAAAAATAAAGTTATTTTTCACTTTGTAGTTTTATTTGGAAGTCGGTAGTATTTTTTGGTAAAAAGTTTTTTTGAGTATGTGGAGTAGGCAGGCAGGCTGGTAAGTATGGTAGTGTTGGCTGGCAGATGACGGGAGCGAAGCCGCGGGAACAGCTAGTTTGAAATAAGACCACAACCGTATTTGTGCTCTTATATTTCGGCACGTTTTTGAAGCGCTTACCAGTCATCTAGTGCATTATTGATCGAAGCTGGCTACAACATTTTTTGAAAGATCTTTGACATTTCGCATTTTAGTTATCAATACAAAGGTTCACAAATTCGACTCGGTCGTATAATACAAACAATAGCATGTACGAGTAAATTCCATCTTATTAAGTCACTTTGATATAAATAGAAAATAATTACTCATTTTAGATGCAACTATCTAGATTTAATAAAGATGCTACGGAAGAAATATGAAATATGTTATCTTGACAAGAACAGATGTCTCAATATCAATCTCAAGAAGAAAGGCAACATTTACCTAATTAAATACTTGTGCTTATAAAAACAAACAAATCGACCATTATCTTGTTCAACCACGTACACGCAAAATAATACCACGCAACATTGAAGAAATGCTATTAATATTATCATAATGAGCGAAGATCTCGTGCTAAGAACGATTTAAAATAGCGACGTCATTGTCCGCCCGAATTAATATTCCGCTTTCAACTTTCGCGATGGAAAAATATGAAAAACTGGCAATACGATTAAAGTGTAAAATAGTTAAATACATACGTGTTAGTTGCTCGCACTCTGGTGTTCCGTACACATTAAAATAATTGGTACTGACAGAGTAATTACTTACTGTTGTGTAACTATGATTAGCACCTTCTAAGGTTTCCTCCAAAGAATTTTCTAGTGTATTTTGTTTTCATTTCATAGTCTCTTAACTGTGCATCTTGTACGGAAACAACTGCAACTCAAAACAATCAGACAAGAAAGTTACTACAGCATACAGTATTTCCTTCCTTGTAATAAATAAAATACTTTTTAGCAAAAAAATTAACCGACTTCAAAAACAAAACACTAAAATGTGCAAAATAACTATCGTTTCGGAAGTCGGTGTCTTTCGTACGTCATGTTTTTATCGTTTTGCGACATCGACTTCCGAAAAGAAAGTTATTTTGCACTGTTTTAGTTTTTTGTTTTTGAAGTCTGTTAATTTTTTGCGAAAAAGTTTTTATTACTCCCTTTTTAGTATAGGTTCACCATCACTACAAATTGAGCAAGATCCAAAATAAGGTACCTAAAGGATTGAAAATATACCCATAATCACTCAATGTACACATTCATGGTGTTTGTCGCTAAATAGTTCGGTTGTATACTCCATATCTTGAAAACTGTCTAACTGATATTGATGCAACTTGCACTATGATCTGAGTTGAAAGATACTTAAACCAATAAAAAAAGAAGCTCAAAATCGTGGACAAACATACATACATATATGCCAAACTGAGAACCTCCTTTTGAAGTCTGTTAAAAAAGTGAAATACGATATCTCTAAATAGTATAAAACAAACTCGCTGTCTGCATGTCTGTTTCTCCGCTTACTTCTTTTGAAAATTGAGGATTTTTATACGGTTTTTATTAATAGAAAGAGCGATAAACGAGGTTTGAAGATTGTGTAGATGTACCGTGCGAAGTCGGGGCGGGTCGCTAGTGTAATTTAATTTGAAGTGTTGTTCAAAGAACGGAACCCAAAACACTGCGGTGGTTAACTGTGAAAGGGAAAACGAGTGGCGACACAACACGCCATGTGTACGCATTGTTAATGCACACAGTTATTGTGTAATTGCCACCATTAATACAATTAATTATACATACCAGAGTGCCCCGCCCTCCAGCCATTCTCATTTCCAACACTATTACGGATAATATAGTAACTACATAATGTTTATTTTTTTCAAAACTTGTGAAGGCGTGCAGAGCCTACCAGTGTTGCAATTAAAATATTTATTTCGTTTATTACCATTATGATTTTAACACCAGACCTCCACAGTTACCAGTGTTGCAATTAAAATATTTATTTCGTTTATTACCATTATGATTTTAACACCAGACCTCCACAGTAAATTAAAGGAAAAACATTGGTGCAGCATGCTGTTAATATAATTCAAATAAAGAAATCCAAGTTGTGTAATATTAGTAATATATAAACAAAACTACGTGAAAAATTATAGAAATAATAAAAACAAAATTAATAAATTTATGAAAAAAAAATCTCCGAATGATAATAGATACTTATTGTGAAAACCCGTAAGGCTGTCTAGTAAATAAGACGCAATATTTGCGATATATCTTGATTTTATTCCTATTCACTCATTATTACATTTAACTTTACCGTCAAAGGGGGTGAATAGAAACAAAAGTTTGAAGGGAATTTTCACGATAATTAAAAATTATTTGAAGCATTTTAGTAGGCACTCCAATATATTAAAAAATGTAAAAAGTTAGTTAAGTTTATTAAGCGTAAGTTATGCTTCGTTTGAAACCAATAAAGTGGTATCAAAGTTAAATTCCTAATTCTAAACCCTTAGACATTTGAGACTCAATAAACAGTAATAATTTAAAGTGCAAACTGAAACAACACTACATCGATGATTACCTTAATTTACTAATAGCGCGTTGATCAAATTCTAGACCATGGCATGCTAAAATAGTACCCAGGGTCTAATGGTGTGCTTTGTGTAATCCTAAGGACAACTTGTTTTTATAAATAAATAACTCAAAGTTTTGTTCCCATTCACCCCTGCATTCCTATTCACCCCGTTTGTAGGTATTTATCAAATCTGTAAATCCATACATTTTGTAACCTATCATTCAATAAATTTTAATTTTCTTTTTTTTTCTGTGTGCTGTACCAGCAGCCTAATTGCGTAAGTTAATTCGGCAAAGCAAACAAGTCGATTCTTTCCCAAAAACGACTTTACGTATTGCGTATTACACTCTGAAACGGCAAGGTTAAGCTCCTTTCGATTACCAATATTTTGACGTAGAATTGATTGTAAAGAATGAACGAAAGCGGAAGAAACGAGATAAAACTTCATTATTGGTTTTATATAATGCAAATGTCAAGTATATTTGACAAGCGTAAAACCCTTTCGTCGCTGTCATTGATATGTCCAATATTTTTTGGCGCCTAGGATTTGTTGTTGCACAATACCGAAAAAGTTGAAAGAAATGATTCTGATTCTTTGAAAGAATCGACTCGTTTCCTTTGCCAAATTCACTTACGCAATTAGGTTGCAGGATGTACCAACCCCGGTGTTCATTTGTTGCCCAAAGATACAACGCTAAAATAAACTGGGCAAAGGCTATACATATTTATAGGTTATGTTATGTACCTGTCAAAGTAACTCTGATTATGTTGCTTGGTAATCATCGGCGATATAGTGGAGCTATTAACGTATTGATAAAGTTCTACAGCACGAATGTCATTTGCTTGGCCTTCAGAAGCTCGAGTGCTTTGATTGCCGAAATTAAAATAAAAAGTAAAGAATACCAACACATTAAAGTAATGTTCTCTGTTTTTTTGTAAATTTTCCTACCATGAATCAAGTAAGTAATAACTCGTTACAACAAAAAAAATAGCCAAATCTACAAAATATCACCGATGACAAATATTTTATTATATAAAAGTCTGCCTCTCAATAAGATCTGTTTTCTTTCCAGTTATCCTTGCTCCTCATTAGTTCAATTCCCTAAGCTTCCAGGGACAATACATATTATCAATAACGATGGTAGACCGGTGTAAACACAAAAAATAACAAAAAAAATATAATGTAAACAAAGCAAAAATGATTTGACAGCAGCCATTGCGCCGCCAGCGACATCTGCGCTCAGCTTTGCGTTCACATCCCCATTGATGACAATCAATTCATTCTCAATATGAATGCGAAGCCTAGGCAGCCTATGCAACCTCGAGATTGCAATACTTACTATGCGTTAATAAACGCAGTATCAGATAGCTATCTATTTCACTAGGAGTTTTCTAGTGTTGATGAGATAATCACATAATTACTATCATTCACCTAAGAGCCATATCAAAAGTGTATAAAACCAGTAATAAAACAACTTGTTGGTTGATCATAAAATAGTTGTATTGCGTTACTTGTTATTTTAATATGCGGATGGATTTTGAGGTTATCGCAATTTTGTATCTGCGTGTTGCGTAAAGTTACACCTCAGATACTTAAATTAGTTTAATAACGTACGGTGGCTCATGTTTGCAAATTAAAATTAACGTCAGTAATCATTTTTATGACTTTGTGCTTGCAGATTTTAAAGAGTATGTTCTTCAGTATGTTTTACGCGCTTTAAGTGTAAATTATGCCTGTAAAATTAAGTATATAATATTATCATAAACTGCCTTGATATGAGCATTAAAATAAATCACGAACAAAAACTTTTCAAAATATTATTTTTTTGTGATTGGTATGCTAGTGTTTGACTTCTATCTCATCAGATGGTAAGCGATGATGTGGTCTATGAAGCACGCTTACCTAGAAGTAACCTATTCACTCTTGACTTACAGACTGCCAGGTTGCAGCTATTCATAAAAGAATACGTTTGTCTTCGAATGAAAATAAAATTTAGTTAACCAAGTAAGATCACCATGTAACCAAATCACACATTTCCGATGCGGTTCCTGTTGAGTATGTAGTACAAATTGTTTCTGCACGAAGTGTACAGCTCTGTGCGTAATTGGCCGCCATGCGCCAATTAGATGGGATGCAATAATGCACGCTTTTACGTTCATATTAGCAGAAGGTATGTGGCGCAACCAGCTGTACTGGATCTAATCTAGACGTTTCTTCATACCTGCTTAAACAGTATCCGTAATTATTGCATACTGGGTAATAATGATCCTGTTAAGTTACATAGTTTCAGGCTATGATCCAATGTGGGTTTTATGTAACTTGTACTTAAACTAGGTCCACAACCCTAAAGGTACTTAGTAATAGCGGCAACTGGTCAATCTACGCCTTTGTCCTCGGTTACTGCGGTGAAGTCTTGTTAAGAGTACACTAGTCGACGGCACGAACTATTTTGTGCGCGGGGTTAAAATGCATTTTATATCAACCGACAACACGTGCGGAAGATATAGATGCTGTGATGAGCGGTAGGAAGCTAGTTCGCGTACGAATACACACTTTTGCAAATTTGTAGCGAAATGGATAATGATTTAGGACGAAACCGAGCGCGCGAAATATTATAATCAGACCTTTGGCAGTCTAGATATCATGAAAAAACTACTAAATGTATCTGTTCAAAATAAAATTATTTGCATTGTTGAACTACTAATCTATCCCTGTATGAAGGCCGTTTTGCAATTTTCCGTCTTCTTATGGTATTTATTTGCGCCCAAAAATGCGTTAACATTAGTGTCGAAATGTGGAACTTTCGACGCTCATAATTTTCAAATATTTTATTTTTTTACTTTTTTTGCTTCCATACAGGGCTAGATAATGATGAGAAAATTGATATAATTTTTTATTTTGAACGTACATCATCAAACAGTGGAATAATCCCTAGACTACGTTTGTATGGAAAAAATTTCGACTAGTGTAACCTTAACCAAACTTTCAACAATGAAACTCTTAATGCTTTTCATTTCATAGCACGGTGAACAATGATTATATTGTCTTGCATATAAAAGTTATATTCTAATAAAAAGTGAGAAGTTTGTTGATGCCACTCTTCAATATCGAGTTTTCGGCAAAGTTTAGAAAATGCCGTCGCAACGATTAAAAGCTACATTAGCATTATCTGATTATCAAAACTACGAACCAATTTTTATTTACCATAGGATAAGCCTCCAATAATAGTAGCGATGATAAGGTTATAAAGCACCGCTCTTTGACTATCAAATATCCAACACTCACTCAAAGGATAGACGAAATATTTCATGTCAGCGTCACACATGATCTTATAATTTATAGCACGAACGAACAAGATATATATGAACCAAAAAAACAGCAATCATATCACGCTATCTTTACAAGTAATCGGTAATCGTTTGCAATTATGGTAGAAACTGTATGAGCCATCAGTTTTGTTTTTTGTCTTTTTGGCACAGCACTCGATCGGATTTTCAGTCTTTCTAAAAATATGATCGATATGTAAGACTAATCTGATCTTGCCACGGCCATATCTTCTAGAAGCAAGAACAAATCAGCTGCTCCCTATAATTTATCAAGTTATGCGAACAAGAATCTACCTGCTAATTCAGAGCTTCAAACTATTTTTATGAGTGTGGGCAGCAGGCCCCTACTAAATTTTCTATTCTCTACATCTTTTTTATTTTTTGTTTATAATTATTTAGTTTTAATTTACGTGGCTTACGTGTAGTTACTCTAGTTACACGTAACGTTACAGTTTAAAACTTTCTTTCATCCCTGAAACTACCAAACTGCCAATGAATAAAAGTAAAAGTCACTCTATGCAAAACCCTGCGGCGTTCATAAGGAAAATCATGTTAGGAAATGAAACTTTTGCTTATTTAACGATAGTACGAGTATCCAACTCTTTTGCAAACACTGAAACGAGACCTTTTCGAATTATTTAATGTAATATCTATTGGCACATGGTTGGAATAATATACAGTAATTTTTATACTATAAATCAAACTTGCGTCAAGGGCTTTTATTTTACTTTCAATGTGACTCACCTACATCATGATTTTCGTAAGAAAAATTAATTCTTGGTAATGATTAATATTAATTTTATAAGCATGTTGCGCTAAATGAGATTGGTTCTACAATGTTACTTTTATTACTGTTTACAAACAGTATTGCTGAACAGAAGTTATGTTTGTGAAATTTCTGTGCTGTTTCAGCGAAGATCATATCTGCAACGTGTTTAAAACATTTTATATTAAAATCAGAGCAGAGTATTCTACAATTAACTACTTTTCTGTATATGATGAATAAATGTGAAACTGCGTAGAGCAGAGTATTCTACAATTAACTACTTTTCTGTATATGATGAATAAATGTGAAACTGCGTAGTCCTTTTCGAAGTTTTAGGTATGATATGTCTTTCCAATACAATTGCCAGCGAATTTTAACTGTAGATTTACATAGCCAGAGGAAACTTTCTGTTTTATTTTTGCTTTTGGAACTGTCATTAAAAAAACATTCATCTTCTTCGTAGTCGCTGGCACGACAGTCGTTCAAAACCTTTGTCACTTCACGGTGTCGTCGGTGGCAGCGCATATATAACTCTGGTTGCATATTTCGGGGAACAGGGAATAGGACAGGAGGTGGAGCATGGTTTGCGACCTGCTGTTCCTTTGCGTGGTTGGCGTTACACCTTCTTGGGTTCTGAGGAAGTTGGGTTGAGTGGGTGGGGGAAAAGTTTCCTGCCAGAGTTTGCAGCAGGCATCGGCCTGGTCCCCTGATAGGGCTATCGGTTTCAGGAAAATCATTAATGTAGGTCCTCTTTTTGTGGAATGGTGGGCGTTTCTCTTTGGATAACTCTGTCAAGCAAGAGATGGTATTCGATTTCATAAGACCATATTTAAGCTGAAGTGGTCCACGCTACGCTGGTTCATATTCCTTCCTAAGCAGTCCACTTACTACATATTCTCTATTTATTCCCGTTGTATTTGCAAACAATTATCTTTTTCCAACCCAGCCAACATTGTGCCCATGACACATAAACAGAAAATAGTTGTAATTTTCACCACGCCTATCGGTATTTATTAAGTGAACGATTTGAACACGGGCCGGTGTTTTTACGTTCCCCGTGTGGCGTACTTTCTCTGCTTTCATCTCGACTCGCCGGTAATTAACTGCTCTAGAATAATTTATTACTTACATTACAGTTGGACCAAGGCCGTGACGTAGAAGTCTAGTAATTCACTGATATCATCAACTGTGTATTTGCGAATTAAACAGACACAATAAAATGCTTCTTATAATTTAGTGCTTGAATAAAATAACAAAATAATTAAACCGACTTCCAAAACAAAACACAACAAACCGAAAATAACTTCTTTTTGGAAGTCAGTGTCTTTGATACTTATCTATTATTCTCGTTTTTGACACCGACTTCCCAAAAGGAAGTTACTTTTCGCTTTGTAGTGTTTTGTTTTGAATTCGGATAAATTTTTCTCTTTTTAGTTGGTTACTACGAGTACCCTAAATTACCATGAAAACCATCTATAGCCAGAGGGCTTCTCATAACAATTCCAACAAGCCTAAACACGACTGGGATACATTGTTGTATTACGGAGTTCATTAGAACCATTTATTTAAATTTGCTTCATCACATTCATTTAACTATTCGAGATATCTTATACCCAAATAAATCTTATCATTGAGAAGTCCTTCATCAGTTCCTCTTCACCAAAAATGGTATTATACGAGTATGAATGCATTTATGCTTGCAATGTTGATGAAAATACCAAAATCACTATAATATGTATGCCTATAAAATATGAGGAGTTCCCTCGATTTCCATGGGATACCCTCAACAGATCCTGATTTGGTGATAATGAGACCACTTAAGAAGTATGACCTACCAAACAAAAAAAGAAACATCAAAATCAATTCATAATCTGCGGCGAAATCGCGTAACAAACATACTAAAACATACAGTCGCATTGAACACCTTCTTTTTCAGAGATCCTTTTTTGAAGTCGGTTGAAAATAGAATATGCTGAGTATTGCGAATTTTTGGCATGCAAAGCAATGCTCTAGTCGTGCTTTTGAATCATTTCAGAAAGTGAAATTTTATAGACATGGAACAGGAATGTGTGACCTTCATCATCATCAGCCTATTAATGTGCCCACTGCTGGGACACAGGCCTCCTCTCTGTGAGAGGGAATGGACCGTTATCCACCACGCGGGCCCAGTGCG
The DNA here is from genome assembly GCA_948252205.1 of Orthosia incerta. Classification (NCBI taxonomy): domain Eukaryota; kingdom Metazoa; phylum Arthropoda; class Insecta; order Lepidoptera; family Noctuidae; genus Orthosia; species Orthosia incerta. The sequence continues at coordinate 18,780,296 of OX411760.1, forward strand.
GGTTGGTAGATGTCATGTCTTCGAATTTTTGGTTCTAAGACATGCCGGTTTTGTCACGATGTTTTCCTTCACCGTTTGGCCGTAATGAGACATAATGGTGGCTCCTGATATTCAAATCATGTTGAAATGCTCTGCACCAACGATTACTAATTGTTCTTACCAATCAACTGCCACAATCAGAACAATGATGAACTGAAAAGTTTAAGAATACGGATGTTTTCTGGTTAGAAAAATGTTATTTCTATTTAGTCTGTCAGTGACATTATCAAATAATAGTGCACACCAATTTTTTTGCTTTATCAAATAAATAACAATTGACAAAGATAAAGCGCATCAAAGTTGTAATTCTAGTGGGGGATTGTGACGTCACTTGTCAGTATAAAGCACTGACTTATAAACCTATGGACTTGCCATACCTACGAAATTAGCGTGCATACCTACATAAATCGGGCAATTAAGATGGCTGCCCATTGGCCAATGAGGTAGGCCATTTGCAACTGTTTGACAGCACAACTACACAGATAAACGTACATATACGGCACACAACTACCAATTTTACTCGGCAATCAACATCGCAACCGGTCACGCATGGACATGATTTTGACGTCACTCAAAAGTGTTACCAAGTTTAGTCCTTGACAAACATTTAGATGTCTCTCTTTTCATATGCAGCTCTTGGTTAGTTAAAAAGAGACAAAACTCTTTTTGACATGCGTCTGTCGATATTATAGATATTTGTATAAGTATTCTTCATATACACCTACCCTACACCTACCCTAAACTTTGTTCCAAAAAACATAACCCTAATGTTTCCTTGTCGTCGCCAGGCACTGAGTTTCGCTTCACCCACTCAACCTTCGTTACGCTACGTTGTGATAGAATATGCCGTCTCCATAGTTTTCCTACCTCATTGGTATAAAGTGTAGCACGGTGTGACATATTTTTAGGTAATCTGACGGACTCAATAGATTTTTGTGTTATCATCCCTATTATTCAAAGTATGTTTCACCATCAATAGAGCATTCTTTATTTTTGTATTCAAAATGGCAATCACCTTGTGAACATTGACGTGCTGCAGTCTTGTCGTGATAAACATCAATAACACTAGTTCCTGCCCAGTTTGATACTTAGTAGAGCGATTGATTCGCACACGCTTCTCGCTTGTGCACTCTTTATAATAGCTTCGTAGAAGCTATTTATTTATAATTATTATTAATGGCTCAAAAATTGGTGCAGAACTTTCTAAAGCATATTATTATTATCAGCCTGTACTATCCCACTGCAGGGCAAATTCTTCCCTTCCTCCTTACCACTTTCCACGGTCGTCTGCGGTTTTCGGTCCGTCCTTGTGAGAAGGAATCCATCTAATCCCGCTGTCGTTTTAGTCATCCTAACTTGCATGAATGCAATTGCAACTTCTTCAACTTCAACTTCCGTTCAGAAATTAATGACTAAAAATAAAATCTCTGAAAGACGAGCATACATAACATAGGTATTAAATGTTCGTAAAAATAAAATATTTGTTATAATCTTGAAATACAAGATACTATGTTTATCTGTCTTCTTCTTGTTTACTATAAAATTGTCATTGTAAGATGCAATCAATCACAACTTATCGTATGTTACTGCATCATCAATCAGGCCGTATTGTCATGAGCCGGCGGGCAGTGCGCGCAGGCATCCCGTTCCGCTGGGCGCATTGATTGACGACACCCGGCTCCGCTCAGTTTTCCTGCGATTTCCCTCGCCTCGGCCGCGTCGCACGCGCATTCAGTCCGGCTGGTCAGCGAGCTAACACACACCGCTCATTGTTCAATAGTTTTTTCTTTCGACGATGCATTTTGATATACAAAAATCTTCCTTCGAACTTCAATTCTTCCTTTATGTTGTTTCATAAAGTGTTGACCATTGTTCTCTCAAAGGATATTATGTGGTTATGTGATACTATGTGTGTTATGTGCTGTTGATTACGGATTGTTATCATGTCTTTGGATATAATGTTTTTGACTAACGACAACTTGCGCCGGATACGCAAGGAGCCGCAGGTCTTAGGGCTCCGTTATCGGGTATGATATGTTTAACATTTTAATCTACTAAGTTGATTTACCCAACGCCAAATATACGAGGAATACTGTTCAATTTGACAGTTTTACATACAAAAACATTCAGACAAATTTTATTCCACGGATTAAAAATATTTGACTCTTGAAAAATATTCAATTAACTCATTAATAGATTACGCAAAGCTATCACTAGAAAAATGACAATTTATTTTGCACACTAGTTCCTTTTATAACAATTGCAAGCTCTAGAAAAAATATGAAAATATGTCTCCTGAAAGGGGTATACTTCGTCACAGATAATATAATACTAGACAGATGCCTCATCCCATACAAAGAAACCGTGCCGACGTAACTAGCGTTTTTCATCTGATTATACCGATTATTTTTTGTAAATCGATCGCGTTCGGTTCCGTTCCACGGCGATAAATAGATCACCATCTATATCCTTACGGTTTCTTTGTATGGGATGAGACACCACTGACTTAGTATAAAAGTTAATCATTTTGTCAATGGGCAACACCATCGGCCACACAGCTTGTTTATTTAAAACTACTATATTTAGATCAACAACATTCCGAATTGTGTTTTGTAACACAATTCGGAATGTGGTTGATCTCTATCAGTTGTTTCTTTAACGCTACAATGAGCGTAGAATGCTATTCCTTTCTATTTTAATTCTTACTGAAATTCAGATTGTAACTGCAGTCTGAATTTACTGATTCAGTGCAGTCGTTGTTATTTCAGAGTTATATATCTTGTTGTTGTAATGTTTTTTATCATTAGCCTACATTAAAATATCTGATTGTTTAAACTTTGTTTTAACACTTAGACAAAAATCATATTGCAACGCAATATCGATGTCTGCCTTTTCCAAAGTTTATTGACATTGAAAATTGCAGAACTGTAGTGATATATCGGATTCGAATATTACAATTTTTTCTATTATGGATACTGCCCAAGGAAAGCAGTCAGGTCTCAGTTGTTGTAATTTAGGGATTTATGTCAAAACTGTGGCTCATTATGTTATAACAGTGAGTATTATCTGCTACTTAGTGACTTAGTCTGTTGCACAAAAATAAGCGTCTCAAGACATCAAATTTCAGAACATATTTTAAATTGAGCTGAGAAGCATTATAGTTAAAGCATTCTACAATGTTTGAGTGACAACAGTCATCAAAATCAGTCCTGTAACGCCAACCCATCACCGATCCCTTTATTTTAATAATTAGGTATTAAGTAAGATCGTATTCCATTTTATATGTTAGCAATCTGAGCGTGTAAGAAAATGAAATAAAAATATCTAATGTGTACAGACTTCGCTGGTTAACGACCTGCTGCGGCAACCGGATAACCAAAGCCTGGAAAATCTTATAATTGCACGTTTATCGATCGACAATTTTCTCATTAGTTTTCGACAGCCGAAGGATATCCTCTTAGATTTCGTAAATTATGTTGCAGGGCCTATCAAATGGCGTGGAAAACGACCAGAACACGGCGAACCTACAGGCGCCGGAGCTTTCACACAAGCGGCTCTCGAACAGCTCCACCACCTCCAACCAGAGCTACGACTCGACCGTGGAGTACGCGGTGCCCAAGCACTCGTACAGCCAGCGCGGCGGCTCGCTGCGCACCAGTGACGTCAGCGACCTGTCCGACCTCACGCCCTACGGACAGCAGAAGACCTCCAACCCCCTGTTCGGCGTCAACGCCGCGTCGCACTATGCGCCCGGCTCCGTGCCCGCCCCGCAGCACGAAGCCGTCAACGAACAAAACAAACACTACGAAAGAACGAGCTTACCCAACGGCGTCAGGAAAGCGCCCGAGGGACAGGACAATGACATCATCAAAAGCGAGGACGCGTTAGACGGTAGGAAAGAGGTCATAGTGAGCCCCAACCAGATCGCGATCGCTGAAGGCGGCACCGCGACCTACACCACAGACAATAATGGTAAAATCAATGTTCATGTCACCGTCATGATTAACGCAGGTAATTATATGCATCCTTACGAACTCAAATTGACCGTAACAAGCACATCTAATATTCATACGTAATATATAGCACAGTTTATAACATTTGACCTGTAAAGTTAATCTAACAGTTTGCACAGTGATGGTTTATAAATATAAAGAAGGTTGGGACTGTGTGCCGGTTTCCAGAATTGATTCACTCTCGAGGATGCATATGAGGCAAGCAGTCTCTCATTGTAGTTGCATGCTGGTTAGCGTGTGGGTTCATTGTTCCTTTTGTTGTGCTAGTCGTTATTGGGATCTGTTTTAATTAGTTAAATGTCGATTTGTTCGAGTGCACGTATATTTTCTAAAACTGTCACTATTTAATGTTCTGTAATCTATCTGTTCTGTTCATTGCACTATTTCTATTCGAGATCTTTCTGTTACGGATTTTATTTACGTCACATTTTTTTCCCGCAATTTGTAGAAATGCCATAATGAAGCAGATAAGCATTTATTGTTTACTAACAGTTTAATTGAAGTTAACGCACTGCAATTTTGGTTAATAGATACAATTTTAAAGATAAATATTCAATGTAATAGCTATGCTTATCTCATCAAATGTTAATGTTTCATGGTTAATTTATATTGGGATAGTAATCAGTAGTGCGTGTTCCAGGAACTCTCGCAGATTTGAAAAAGCAGAGATCTCAGATAAGAACGAACGGCAGCCCGGTGGAGAGCAGCCTGGCGTCGACGAACAATCACAGCCTGAACTCGCTGACGGAGTCGAAGGCCGACATGCCGGTGCAGCTGAACCCGCTGAGCCTGTCGCCCAGCGCCGGCGCCGTGCCCCGCTTCTCCGGCAACACCAGCGACGTGGTGGGCGACACGCGCTCGCGCCGCTGCTGCATCATCATGTAAGGACTTGACTGGTTACGATCGCGTTCTGATATTCTAAATCGGATGGCAGCTGAGCGCGTGTATAAAATTGTGATGGGGGTAAGCGTACAAGTCTGATTGTCATTCCAAAATAATTTTTGAACGGCTTTTGGACCATTGCGATTGACTTTTTACGGTCAGCTATTGCCTAAGAATTTGTGATTTTGGCTCTGAAGAATTATTGAAAAAGAAGTTGTTTTTTTTTTTTGTTTGCCGCGACTGACATGTTAATTGCCCGCCAAAAAGTCAATCGACGGAGGTCCGGTAGAGAAAATAATAACGTAATATATTGAACGTTGCCGATAGAGTATTGCCATGTTTGCTCACAAAGCAAGGGCTTGCCAATGGCTGGATAACAGTGTGATAGATATATAAGAGCTCAACAACTATTGTATTTAGCGTTAAGGGAACTATGCGGTTGCTAATATTTTAGTATTAGAATGAATCCTATATTGCAGTTATTGTCGTATTGTATTATAATTAGTTCGTGTCTTATATTTCCAGAACATTCCATTATTCGATTATATTTTGTTGAAATATTTTATTTTATTGTAAATAATTTAATTTCATTGTAAATTTGAATGTTACAGTATTCTAGGAGTGAAAATGTTTCCAATTATTTTTTAATGTTACATAAAATGCATAATAGGCATTTTGAACAGAACAAACCGTAGATTGCAATAATACATAATAATTGTATCGATTGTTCGGAAGTGCCTCAAGTATTGCTCTAGAATGCTGATCTATGTGAAACATAGTATAATTTGATTCTAAATACGATTTATTTAATACAAAACTAATAAATTATTTTTTAATAATATTAAGTAAATTATAATTATATACTTTACGAGAGGGAAGTGAAAGCTTATTTAAATCTTGTAGTACATATGGAGTGTTGATTATATCCTAACTGAACATAACTGCGATAACTGCCTTAGTTCCATCGGACCACTCTATGGCAATAAACTAATATCACTAGATTTATAACAGAGATAAACTTACTACTTAACATGGGTATACTTTTATATACGTATAGTATTTCACAATTTTGACTATTAGATATCGTCGCTTAAGTTCTAACACCGCGTATGGAAGGAAAGAAAGTTTTCAAGAAAGAATTGGAATTGTTTTGGCAGCACTTAATTAACAAAATAACTGATTTATAGTCCCCGGCATATAAGTTGGCAAGGTTTTGGCGTAGTGGGGGCACGGGGTCTCATTCCTAAGAAAGAAAATTTGGTTCAAATATATCTCACCAAATGGCGCGACATGTACACACAATTCAATAGAATTGTGTGTAAACTTAACATTGCCTGGAATTGAAAATAAAAATTGTATGTTCTTGTTTAATCAACTCTCCTAAGTACAAAATTATGGCATATTGGGCTCTTAATTCACATTTCAAAGATAACTTGAACGGATCATTTAAAATTGATGCCAATAGATGGCGCATTTTTTAATTTCTGAGGCATGCCACTCGATTGTTAAAATTTGCATTGTAACACATTTTGGTGCAAAAAAACTGTAAAAACGTGCAAAAAAATACTATAAAACGAACCTTCACTGTATTAAAAAAAAAAAACACGAAACTAGTAAACCCTTTTACTTGCAAGTCGCTGCTAACACCATCTATTGCTGTGAAACGGGATCGAACGCGATTGATGTACTTACAAAAATAACAAGATTAATCAGATGAAAAACGCTAGTTACGTCGGCACGATTTCTTTGTATGGGATGAGGCATTTTTATGCTAGTATTATATTATCTATGTTCGCACATATTGTCCGAACTGACCAACCACCACATAAAACGAATGGAACGTAGACGCGACGCGATTGGTGAATCGATCCTTGTGTCAACTGACCAACCAATCGCGCGCTCGGAACGTTCCCCGCGCCCCGCTTCACTACCAAAGAGACCTAAACTAGGTCATAACAACTCTTGCCAACTTACGTCCTGGGAGTATTATATACGTGCTGTTTGTTGCTATGGGACTACAGCTGAGTTACGCGGTTTTGCTGTGGCTTTTCTGTGCAACACTGACACACGAAATGTTTTTGACCACACATAACTTTTTATAGAGTGTTCCGATTTCAAACATTCTTTTTTTATTGGAATGATAAAAGTTCGTTTCATTGTTTTTTTATGAAAACCTTTAAAAAGGTTTTTGAATAGCGCCTCACCGTTGGTTCAAACTCTCGTGTTTGAATCAATGGTGATGTTCGTCAAACGATGCGTCTTGAGATTCCTTATCGAATGACATACAAAACGCATTTCGTTTAATATTTGACTTCCGGTGTTAGTACTTAAGCGACGTTAAGCCATAATAATATTCAAGAATTCAGAGCAGTAGGTATCATTGAATGTTAGATTGAAATTTTTACAAATCTACTTGATTGAATTTTTTTAACTTGTCTACTAAAAATCTATATTTATAATTATCTAATCATTTACCTTTGTACTAACTTTTTATCAAAATTTAGGTAATTGATTTTCAAGTTCAATGTTGACCTAAAGACTGGATTTGTTACGTAGGTTTTACATTTAATATTGGTATACACCCGATCGCATGTGTCACTACAATCGAAAGTGCATATCTCAAATTTATTTTAAACTGGGCTCAAGTCATTTTTCATGATACAATGGCAGAAAAACTACAAAAATGCTGATTTAGAATACGACATAACTCGGCCGTGTGTATAGAATTGACAATTTTATCATTCTAAAATGTGTCTAAAATGTTATTTATTGTGTTGAAACTTTTGTCCACTATATCGATCTAGTAAGTCGAACGGTAAATTGAGATTTAAAACCTCGAACGGAAGATTTAAAATACAATGTATAACGAATTGGTGTTACAATTAGCGCACTCCTTCAATAGGGATATTTCCTGTGCACAAAAAGTATAATTCTGTTTAGTCCGTCAGAGAGATTATCAAATAATATTGGAAAAGTGCATCAAAGTTCAGGAGTGGGGGCTTGTGACGTCACTAAGGCAGTATAAAGTGTATTAGCGGCGTGACGTCACACGATATTTCAACGCATTATATTGTCGTCACTTTATGTTTACGTGTCAAAAGAAAAATACTTGTCCAATATTTTATATTAATCTACCTGAGGAACAAAACACAAATTTTCAGTAAACTACCCTATTACAGGAAGCCACAACATGCTAGAACACATTAGATAAAAATGTTTTAGAATTAATGGCAAATTTTACCTAATTACATTTATATGTAGTCACAGTCAAAAATCGACAAGATATTCCGATGTGATATCTTTTGCAGTGGCACATGCTCGTCGGAGTTGAACGCAAGTTTGAATTCAGAATACAGCTGACTGTTGACAGTGCGAGGGGGCCACGGCATTCGTGCTGGTAGTTTGTTTCGACATCCATATGTTACAGTGATGCACGAACTACCCACAAGGATAGTCGCCAATACCACAGAGTAAGAAAATCTAGAAGCGACACTCGTGTAAATATATCGCTACCCACTACCCTACCAAAGATTGTAAATATTTTATATGATCGACTGTCAAGCGAAACGACTGCCGCATTAAACCTACAGTCCCGACTTTATTCAATGTATCTTAGGACCCGAAATTGTTAGCATTTAGCATGCATTAAAAGTGAGGTTTCGCTTCTATACAGTATTTCTTATTCTATGGCACTACCTTAATTTATAATATTCGCTATTGGAAACCACGGACGTTGTAACAAAAATGTTGATATGACGTTCGACACTAATTCATACAATGAAACAATGTGCTGGTTGTCGATACTAAAAATTGTATCCGGGGCCTTACTGTGACGTATCAAAACTGTCATGGTTCGACTGTAAGAGGGAAACGGAGCTATACAGAACGAACAACACCATCCCTTTTGCACAGCTGAATCATTATGTACGTTATCACGTTATGGTACGGCCTCTGTTGTCATTCACCTCGAATTTCGGGCTACTAGGTGAACGTTCTGTAATAAAATGCGAAATATTGACGAATCGAAATCACTGTATCACTTGTAACATATGAATGTGAAGTCGAGTGCCTTTTTCTTCTTTATTAGAGCTAATACTCAATTTGTGCCAATATTTTTATATTTTTAAATTGCAAGCACAAGTTACTTTTAGATAAAAAATATTCTAATACTTTGTTACCGCGAATAACTAACACGTACGTAAGTAGTAAAACAATTATGATTAAAAAAAAATCGTTAAACAGCTACAAATGATTACTTATGTTGGATTGCAATGCAATTACTAATTTTCGTTTATAAAAATAAAATATTCGTGGTAACACTGTACGTGTTGATTAGTTTCACCCTTTATTTAAGTGGTAACCCCTATAAAAAAAAAACAATTAGAACTAGAATTTTAGCAACTAACCTGTAGAAAATCTTTGTGGAATTTATGTTTTATAAAAATCCAGTGTTCATTGTCTGTGGTATAATACTTGTTAGGTGAATGTAGCAGATTGACATTCCGTTGTATATCTTCTTGTTAAATTTTATATTTATACAATGTATATTTAGCTTTTGGAGTCGTATTTATCATATTATGTAGGCGTCATCATTAGGTCCCATCCAGTAGCAATTCATTCGTCCATATCTTAGTCATTAGTGTAGCGATTTGGTAGAATGATTATATCTTCAGTACTTAAAAAGTACTTAAAAGTAAATATACTTTATATGTAACTCGCGGAAACTGTCGTGGATATATCAAATATATGATAAATGTATACTGAAAAACATATTAATATAGAAAAACAAACAAAGCAATACTAAATGGCCTTATAAGTAAGCACAAGACATTTCATTTTTACTTTGTAACAGTATTATTTTTAAAAGCATTTTACAGGCGGCATTTTGTGATACTTATTAATATTTTGGTAAATTTTGGCAGAACAAATACTTATTATATCATTTTTTTTTATTACTGTATGTTTATCAAATTATGTGTGCTCTGTGTTAGTTATCTTTTTCGTAAGAGCCTATGTTTGGGTTGTGAAGGCACCTTGTCATGCCGAGAACAGTGAATAGAATACCAAGGATTGAATTAGTAAATCGAGCTTAGGCACATTTTTATAATTTGCCAGTGTTTAAGTACGATTTTTGTTTATTAAAACCTATTTGATTATATGATGTAAAGATAATTAATTATTTGAAATTCTGACGTGTTACAAATTCAACACACAGAAAAAAATTTAGCTGAAGATTCGACGTCGACATTTACCAACCACTTGCATCTTGCCGTATTTAAACATTTATCTATTAACTTAAAAATGTTTATAGGAATACGGTTCTTACTATCAGAGTATTCTGTGTGATTATTCAATGTTTGCAGTAGGAATATGAACAGTGCCTGTTGTGTCTTGCCTTAGTAAAGTTTAACTAAATCCTCTGTTGATACCTTATTGTTATTGTCACGTGATCCTATGTACATATTTACATAACTGTAGACAAATGTTCGTCTTTACATATTTTGTCGAATTGTATAATATGATTGTTTATACCAAGTGGCAGCTGATTCCTACACACCTATGTATATAACTACCTGTTAGTATAATTAGTCACTGTTACGCTATTTATATAGTGACGTCACAACTGTTACGTTACAACAAGTGTTCTTCATGTTACTAAGTAGTGTAGTCCACCAGCATCACATTATAAAATGTTGATTTTTATACAAATATTCATTGATGTAGGTAGCTCAGAACAAAATATATATATTTCCGCCTAGGTATTTGAATACGTTAAAAATAAGTATTTTAATACAAATGCGAAAGGAATTATTTAGTAAATTTTTTGAAGACCTAGATGTAATGTAATATTTTACATAATAAATTGTCGAATTAGTGGCCTTGCCATTTCCATCTTGCCCTTGAAAAAATCTTAAACAACTAAATATTTAATAAAATTACATGAAAATAAAGTAGTTTTTAAAGTTATAAAAGGTTAAATTCCTTCTTCAGTCCCTTAATATCTTCAAATGTCATCCTCTCGCCCCAATTAGTCAATTTCCAAAATACATCGATAGTCGTTTTTCAACTATCTGATAACTTTCATATCATAACTTCAAATTCTAACAGATTGATAGTGATAAAATTATTCCGATATAATCGTTTATTAAGTACCTATTTATGTACATGTTTATAAAATTGATGTAGCGTGTTCAATGTGATCTACTGTATTGTACTTAATTTTGTGTCGTTGTTCTGTGGCATACAAGTGTTAAAAAGTAAATGCTGTAAACCTATCGTGTTACATAAAATAAAGTTGTGGTTATCAAAACAATGAACAATTTCAGACAAAGTGTGTGTAGTTGCAGCCGAGGCGAAATTACAAATGCCCGTGTGTATCAAACGACGTTTTTATCACACTTACTCGAATAAATATATACAAATTCATAAACGTAATATAAAGAAATCTTTGTGAGAAATTGTTTTGTGGCTCGCCAATTTTACGGCTCCGTACCCGATCACTCATGTGTCTGTCAGTCCGTCTGTCTGTCACACAATTTTGTTCCGAAGAATTTTTTAACTTCCCATTGACTTAAAAATTGGTGATTATTACGTATATTTTAGTAACACTTACCAATATATTGATAAATCAGATTTTTCTTTGGTACGGAACCCTAAATGTTCGGCACGTGGCCGGTTTTTTCGTATCTGTGGCCAAAACAAAACACTGGTAAAGATAAAAATAAAACCACGTGTGTGAAATACACTGCATTCTGAACCTAAGAAAGGCAGGTTTCGAGTAAGTGTTTTGAAAATGATTAAACAGTCGGAGACACAGACTACTTAGAGATACCACGTATGTCGGAGTTAAGGTAACTCTCTTTTATTTTATGTGACACGTTTGTCTATGGTCTTTATTTTCAAGGTCTTTGTACTTATAAAGCAGGTGATAGACACTACTGTTCAAAGAATATCATGGGTAAAATGTGATTTGCGTCAAATGGTGGGCCGAGTCTTAAATCTTGACTGTTTTCCATGCAGCTATATAGTATTCGTTTTAAGGAGCTGGAATCCGACGATTACATTTTCTGAGAAACTAAAGTAACGACACATTTATGCCAGAACTATATGTGTTTTAATTCCTACATTATGTTTGTTCAGAACAGTATTTATTCACATGTTTTCTTATCCTGAGACAGTCAAGTTTGGGATTTGATCTCGCCACCTGACTGTAATGTACAATTAAATAATGCAAAGTCAATGCAAGTGTTTTGTTTGTTAAAAAATCAGATGATTTGTTGCTTGTTTATGTTTCTAATTACTTATCTATGGAGGCTGATGCGATTCTTCTTCTATGCCCTCTTAACAGTAGTGTAAAAATAAATTATCTGAAACATTAATAAATCGTTTGTTTAAATCAAGTACCATGTTTTATTTCTACTCAGTAACCAACTTTTTGCGAAACCTTGAACTCCAATCTTGTCACTTTTAGTCTGGTTTAAAAAAAGCATAAACTGTTTGTCAATGTCTTTTTGATATTTCTGTTATTGCTCCTGTAGAGGATTCGTGCAAAATAAATTATTCAAGCATTTTCTCTTTAAAATTGCTTTTTTGGAACCTTGGTTTCAGAATAAAACGTGGCACAAGGTAAGATATTTGAAAAATCAATCAGAAAATTAGAAGTTTGAAAATTCAGGAGATTTTGTATTTAAATGAATGTTATTGATTCACCACGCGGCGGGCAATCCGCCGGGTTTGTGTCAGACACGCGCCCGCCGCCTGGCAAGGTTATTCAACGTGTACGTCGCGAATCAAACACACATACTAACTCTTGAGATTATTGCGCAGATTTTTCACTGATGAGTAAATTTTCTTTAAAAAGATATTCTATGAACCTTTATAATATTTACAGTGGAACCCCCAAGCTGTTCATTTTGTAGAGCTACTGCAGATTTCATTTAGCAAAAATTACACACAGTGCGACACAGTGTGTAGTTGGAAAACCGAAGGCAGATTGCGGCGGCAAGGTCGGTATTGGCTGTGCCACTGTCAGTGTTCGCCGGACCGCCACAGCTCGCCGACGCGTCGTGGCCTCACTCGTCACTCTGCGATCTAAATCACGCGGCAATTTCACACAAACTAAAATTATCTTCAGAGTAAATATTGTTACTCTTCAAGTCCTCAACAAGTTGCACGTCTAACCCATTGAGTAACTCCTCTTGTGCATGTTCAGATTTATTAAAACTTTTTGCACCATGAAGCCGCCAGTTAATGTGAGTATTTTTTGTGTATTTTTTTTTTAATGTTTTAACTTGCGTGTGTGTATTCGTAGCACCCTTAAAAAATGTTACGTACATTAACGACGAAATTTTTTGTCGCTTAAAATCTGCTTTATCATAATATTATGCAATGTATTCAGTACCGACCATAAAATTGGTTGTATTGTTTTGTAACATTTTTGGACCTGTTTATATTTATTAACAATCTTAGTTACATATCAATTTATCATTCTATGATATTCCGTTTCTGTTTCCAACTTTCCATTTCCAAGAATTCAGTTGTTCATAACAATAACCGTATTTAGACAATGATGATTTATTGTCTTTTAGGGTTCTTTGAATAATATCAATTGTCTGATTGTTCTTTCTTAATGGATCGTGATGTGAAGCACTGTGCTTTGTTTTGGTTACAAAACCGGTTGTGCTTTGTCTATGATGCTCTCTTGTTAGTATATTTGATTGGATTGCCGAATTTCATTCTCATTAATACTGAGTATTTAAGTAGCTATAAAACTTAGTGAATGGATTATTGCATCACTTTTTTAACGTGATGATACTTTAACGGTGCCCTGACTTTCATTGCCGACCGTACTTGGCAATCAGTCATTGATGACTTGTCTGATGTTAACGGTACAACTGGCCAACCAAGGAGCTGAGTACATACTTACTGGTTTTTTATAAACATATGAACCTTCGCTCATATTCCAATTGCGTAATCAACTCACATGGTAGTTTTTGCTCACATCAACGTAACGCCAAGAAGCTCAAGATGGTCTGTTATCGGCACGATCACACCTCGGAAAGAAGAAGCCGGGTGGAATTGGCTCCTTTTAGCGCCAAGCGGCGTGTTTGTGCCTGAGTCTTAGCAGCATTGAACCTAACCAGATTGGCAACGCCCCATTCGGAGCCTGCCTTCAAGGACAGATTAGCGCGCGCTACTAGGCTTCAGACCGGATCTGAGGCCCAGTAGCGCGCGCGTCGGATACGTGTTTTCAGCAAAAGTGCTGTTGTCTGCATACCCAAAGGTTGTCGGGTTTTAGAAGATCGTTTATATCCAGAAAGAACAATGTTGCTGAGAGTACCGACCCCTGAGGTACCCCGGCGTTGATATCTAGCTGGTCAGACAAGCGGCCATCAATTTTGGTCCATTCATCGAAGCAAAAGCACAACTGGCTGCCAAAAAGTTGGGCATCCTTGTAAAGGTGAGACGGTACCTGCCTAATTCACGGCAGAACAACTTGTATCAAGTGTAAGTTCGGTCATGCATGGAGTACTGCTCTCATCTCTTGGACGGATCTGCCAATGTACTAGCTGGATGCACTTGAGTCGATCGAAAAACTGGCCAAGAGGCTCATCGTTATATCGAATCGAGATACTGGTCGAGTCTAGGCTCCAGAGCCTTGAACATCAGCGCCGAGTTGCCAGCCTTTCGATTTTTATTGGTTAAAGATAATGATGAGACAAATTGATAATGATGATAATGATGAGACAAATTGATATCACTTTTTATTTTGAACGTACATCGTCAAACAGTGGAGTAATCCCTAGACTACGTTTGTATGGAAGAATATCGACTAGTGTAACCTTAAAATACCTTTGTGAAGTAAATATGACCGCTTACCTGTTAGTGTCCCCCTATTGTGTGAGAAGAAATGTATTGGTAGAATTATACTAGTTGCTTTTAAGTCTTGGGGCCAGCCTATTGTCCGCCTCTGTACATTTGTGTGCTTATAATATTAAAAAAATATTGTCATAACGTGGTTATAACTATGAACCAATGAGCCAGTCACATAATATTTCCATAAGTAATTTGAGTTCTATTCGATAAGAAATTGACCTCTATGGCTTCAAATTAGTTCAAAAAGATTATTTGTTGCTCTCCAATGATATCTCGTAATGTCTGGCTGATTAATTTCTTATGAAATCGGTTAATTTCATTCCTTTGTCAACAGATGTATGAATTTCTGCTATTTTCTTTTTCGTCTTGTCTCATATTGTCTAGTTAGTTTTCATCTGTATACAAAAGATATGGAGACTTGCCTAGTTGTGGGACAATAAGATTGATTAAAAAAAAACGAACACTGGATAAATGACTGGTCGAAAAAGGATGTAACTATTATAGTTAGACAATTTTCTCACACAGAAATATATTTCTGTAGGGAATCATTGAATCGATGACGTCGTAGGTGCACTGTGTAGCATAGTTATACGTTCTTTAATTATTAAAAGTAAAAAAAAATGCTCGGCTTTGTTTAAAAATGGTTCAACGTCTCGTCGAAAACCTATTGCGCAAAAATGCAACATTTCAGATTGGCGGCACTTTCCTCTCTTTCCCGGAACGAAACTTGTCCTTTCCTTATATTCATTCAACAAGTGCATCCGCCTAATTTTATCACTAATTATGTAGTAATAGTTTATCGCTTTGTATTGACTGATCACCCACGGCGCTAATTAATAGACAATTCCGTTGTGCCTTGAGGGGTCCATTGATAACACTCACTACGCAGTTACTCAATTATTTGAATGGTTTATCTTTGTTGATCGCAACCTTTTGACTGTTGATAAAATGCTATGCTATCACTCAGCTGTCTCGTGTGGCAGTGTCATTGCTACATCATTGTTTAGTCATTGTTGAATTTCGCTGTCTTCGTAAGCAATAAGGCTATTAAATTTCGATAACAGTGTCTCCTTAACTTTACCTAAGTTACATGATCATGACCTGCCTTGGGGTCTGCTTCCTTTACATAGACACGACAAAACCTTCCATCTTTCCATTTTTCTCTATCTTTTATTACATCTGGCTAATCTTGTCTAGAGAATCTATTGAGCGACTTATGGTCCAGGGGCAAGTGGAAGGAACGAAATTGCGCGGCGGGTCACCCATTCGATGGACCGACCAGCAGCCTAATTGCGTAAGTGAATTCTCCAAAGCAAACAAGTCGATTCTTTCCCAAAAACGACTTTACGTGTTGCATAATACACTCTGAAACGGAAAGGTTATGCTCCTTTCCATTACCAATATTTTGACGTAGAATTAATTGTAAAAAATGAACGAAAGCGGAAGAATCGAGATAAAACTTCACTATTGGTATTGTGTTATGTTCGAGTTTGATGAAACATAACGCAGTAGCTTAACTTCAACTCAAAGGAGGATGTTTGTACTCTTCCCAAATTAGTTTCGCAATACCGAAAAAGTTGAAAGAAATGATTCTGATTCTTTGAAGGAATCGACTCGTTTGCTTTGGAGAATTCACTTACGCAATTAGGCTGCAGATCAAGTCTGCAGTACGCAGTCCACTGCATGATTGCACACGACTTACAGCCGACAGGAAGGGATGGCGTCGCATCGGGAGGCTAATCATGGCGGCACGGTGTCTCACTGCGACATGCTGACCACGACCACTCACTTTTAGATTAGATAGGAGTCTAACAACAGGAAACGGCGACGCGGTTGGCCGAGAAGGTGGTGCATGATGGTGACGATTTAGACTACCCATAGCGACTGATAAAATAAATACAGAAATAAAGTAAAATAAGTATTATTTCTGTGGGGTGAGGACACAGACATTGTCACCCACGCGACCTGAATGTGTCGAATAACATGCATAAATTATATTTTCTATGTGCCTAATTTTATTGCGGTACCTTTCGATTAGACTTGGTATGACTAGGTACCCTACTCAAGAATTCGTAGGTCTTATTCTTCTTATTTCCTTACCCCAATTTGTTAGAGGGCAGTGCAGCAAGTCTTCTACCCCCATATCTATCAGCCATCCTCACAGTATGTAGCAGTATTGGGCAAAATGTAATCTAACTACTGATTACTAACTACGACTACATAAAGTAGTTAGTAATCATAACTACAAACTACTACGTCTACGCATTGGTATCTATTTACTTAATAGATACCAATGCGTAGACGTTAATGGCGCTAAATCTTCCAGGTTACCTGTTGAGCTGGGTGTACCTCAAGGCTCAATACTGGGTCCGTTTTTATTCCTGGTTTATATTAACGATCTGCCATTCTATTTAAAGGATATTTGCGACGTTGTACTGTTTGCGGATGATACTTCTCTGATCTTTAAAGTAGATAGGAATAGACAAGTTTTTGATGACGTGAATAACGCACTATCAATGGTCACAGATTGGTTCACAACAAATAATCTTGTTCTTAATGCCAAGAAGACTAAATGCATAAAGTTCGCTTTGCCCAATGTTAGAAATCTGGGTCCCAACATTGTGCTCGGCAATGAGAAGCTCGAAACTGTTGATTCAGCTGTGTTTCTGGGTATAACAGTGGACTCAAAAATTCAATGGGGGCCACATATATCAAGCCTAGCGGGTAGGCTTAGCTCGGCCGCCTACGCCGTCAGAAAGGTTAGACAATACACTGACGTTGATACAGCAAGGTTGGTCTACTTTAGTTATTTTCACAGTATCATGTCCTACGGTATTCTACTGTGGGGCAGAGCCGCTGATATTCAAAATATATTTGTGCTTCAAAAACGAGCTGTTCGTGCCATTTACCAATTAGGTGCGCGTGTTTCTCTAAGAGATTTTTTTAAAGAGATTGGTATTCTCACAGCGGCTTCACAGTACATATTCGCCAACATTTTATATATTAGGCACATTCATTTGTACAGTAACAATAGTGATATTCACAACTTTAACACCAGAAATAAGGACAAATTACGAGCTCCCTTTCATCGACTTCATAAGGTGCATAGTTCATTCGTTGGGGTTGGTATAACTTTTTACAACAAGTTACCGTCTTCTTTTCTAGATTTGCCATTTAACGCATTTAAAGCAAAGGTAAAAGCTAATCTCTGTTCTAAGGCATACTATTCTATTAATGATTATTTAGATGATAAGCATAGTTGGTCGCTGTGTTGAACTCAAGACAATGTTCGTGTTCTTTTACCAAAATTAGCTTGCTGTCAGGTTAAATATTATTATTTTTTAATTTCGTTTTTATGTGTATTTTTAAAATTTTATTTTTTGGTAAGACTGTCGTAGGTATCGTTTACTGTTATTGTCAGAGCTGATGAGGATTGCTACTATCTTTGCATTATATAGAGTTAATCTTTCTAGTATTATATAGCAGCATAGCCAGCATTGTGTGAGTACCATGTACTTCAGAGCTATCATTGTCTAGATACCTACGTCTTCTATTGACTTGAATGACTCCGGTGGTTGAGAGTATGTCATGCCCACTCAAATGTCTCGCCGATGGTGGCGCGTGTGTCGGATCATTTAGCTCCCTTCAAAATGGTTGAGCTGAATGGTGCTGATACATGTGTCATGTTCGTGAACGGGCGCTGTCGGTTGGGACTGGTCATCTCTTAGCTGCCATGGTTTATTTTAATTGATTCTAATTTTATTTCTGAATTGTCTTTTTATATTTACTATGGACACTTTTAACTTGCTACATCGTTCTCACATAATGTGTAATCTCAACATGAATGATGTAACAAATGATTTGTAATAATTACCTAATTGAAAAAGAGTGTCCATGGAGTTTCTTGCCCGTTCTTCTCCATAGAGATCTACGCCTTGGAATGGGCATCTACGGTACTTTCACAGTTATTATGTCTTGTGACTGGGACTGTAGCACCATAATTTTGTAATATTTTATTTTGTCTTTTGACAATTCAAAAGTGCCTGTAACTGGCCTACTTGAAATAAAGTGCTTTGACTTTGACTTTGAACTACATAAAAAAATCGAAAATGTAGTTAAAAATTTTGACTACTAACTACTAATTGTAGTTGCAATCACGATTACTTGATTACTTTTTATAACTACAGATTTAAAATGATGTTGCGTCATTAAAAAAGCAAACACGCGCGATAGTCGTTCATGTAAGTGTGGTCCTCGCCGGGCTTCTTGGCCGCCCTGAGGTTGGTTTACCGGATGCGCGAGGCACGAAACGGTGCTGTTTTTGTATGAGATTTACGACTGCGCAGCCATTGTAACCAACTTCGGGGCGGCTAAGAGGTTTGGCGAGAACTATGCATGAGTGACTGTCGCGCGTGTTTCGACTTGTCGTTTGGTAGGTAGGTAGGTAGAGCATCGCGTTGTAGTCGCGTGTGTTAGAGCAAGAGCGCACTATAGCACGCTCTCGCTCACTTTTAACAACGATGACTTTTTTCAATTTGATAGCTCTTCTTCAGATAATGAGGAAGATGTATGCCGAGTCCAGAGGTCAAAAGCAGATCTGATTGTTTCTTGTTATTTATCAGATATGGATCGATACCTAAATTGTCTTCATAGATATCCAGAAGTGAAAAAAGTATTCATAAAATACAACACTCCATTATCCTTCTTCGGCTTTAGTGGAAAGACTGTTTTCATACGCAACTATGATAAACCATCCCAAATCCCACAGGCTATCGGATGAAATGTTCGAAAAACGTGTAGTACTAAAAGCTAATTTAAAATATGATTAACCCAATCAACCTTTTTTGTTGATTTAGTTGATTCGCAAATAATTTGAATTAAGTTAATGTTTGCTGAGTAATTTTTTTTGAAGTTTGGTATTTATTTACATATGTACATGTTTTTTAATTTTTTTGATTACATGCCAATAAAAAGTAATTATGATCTGATAAGTATAGGTACATAATATCTACGACTTTAATCCTTGCATTTGACTATTCATGAAAATAAACATAGGTATGTGCAATAAACTGTTTTTTTTTATGCAGCCATAATCCAAAACATATATTACTACACATTACATGTTTATTTAATTGCAAAATATAAGTTCATAAAACTTAAATAATCAGTAATTATAACTACTAGATTGCAGCAATCAAATTACTAACTACTTAATGTAGTTTGATTACTGTAGTTAAGTTACATGTAATCATAACTACATGTAGTTAACTACTTTTAATCGTAGTTAGTAATCGGATTACAAAATTGTAGTTAACTACGCCCTACACTGGTATGTAGCCATATAATTTTTGACACAATCTTTGGTCGTTTTCGATGAGCAAACTCAGCATGTCTCTTCCGTTTGCTGCCTCATTGCCCGTGACCCGTCATTCATTGTTCGCACCCTATCTAACCAAATCATTCATCACACAATATTTACTAATAAACTCCTATTTCCCCAGGCTGCTCTCCTGCACGATGTGGACACCCCGACGAAGAAGGCCACGTTCGGCATGGGCTGCTTCTGGTCCAACGACTCGCTGTTCGGCGCCACTCCTGGAGTAATCAGAACGAGAGTCGGTTACTCCGGCGGTACCACTAAGAACCCTCACTATAGGAGCATGTAAGTACATTTGTTTTTCGGGGGAAAATCTTCAATCTCGACTTTTGGGCAAAAGAGTCATTAACTAAAACTACTTCAGTGATCACCATTGGATCTCTAGCATGCCGTCAGAAATGAAAGTAGTCAAATATGCATTTCGTCATCTCTCAGGATAGACTCACATCTTGTCAGAAACTGAACTCGACAGACATGCAGTTGGACAGACACGCATCACGAGAGATACGCATTTCGTCAGATATTGGCAACCATCCACCCAGATTGATGTAGTTTAACAAGAATTAGTCAAATAAAAGAGATAATTAGGAAACCATTGCAAAATAACGCGTCTCTGTGACGCTGGCTGGATATGAATTGTATTGTTTTATTATCCACTTTTAACCGTCTCCAAAAAAAGATGTAAAACACTGGCACTTAGCTGAATCCGGTAAGACTGGAAGCCGACCCCAATATAGTTGGGAAAAGGCTAGGCAGATGATGATGATGAACCGCGTCTTCAAAAAAAGGAGGAGATTCTCAATTCGTCGGTGTACCTATTGTCTATTTTTTATACACCTTCAGCAGCACAAGGAACTGATCCCTCCCGGGACCTCTTAAAATATCACCCGGAATCCCCTCTGTGCGACGCTTGTTATGGCACATCCCTGGGGAGCGTCTGCGTACCTAGTAGCCTTTAGTCTTGCTACAGCATTTAAGAGATACCGAAAATTCAAAATAAGATTAAAAGACACAAATACTACCTACCTACATACTAATAGACTAAAAACGAAATTTACATTTTCGTCTTGGATCACTTTGTCGTCTGTCCGTCAGCCTGGTTCGTTGACTAACTCAAAGAGTATTTAACACTAGACTAACTAAATATTTTATACACAAACAAGATACGTAAGCGTGTACTCTATGAGAGTCTACACTGTACACATTGTTATAAATAGTTGTGTCCAGCTAGTCGTCGCGGTCTTTGTCAATAGCCTCTAAATTGGCTCCTTCGTCTTTCCATTTACGATTTATTTCAATGAAATCACTAAATCAGATACCACTCGAGGTTGTCCCACAAGGGCACTATTGTTAATAGTCCATGAAGTCCATCCTGTTTGAAACTATCCAAATGACAGTCGTTAGACTTACTGTATGCAACAGTTCGAGGTCCTGTCTACATTATTTCATAAGAGTTTTCCTCTTCATACTTTAGTATTCTATCTCTAGCCGTATGCCACTCACATTATAAGCTTCTTCTTGCCAGCCAATATGACTTTAGGTTGTCGCAAAATGTTTTTCTCTCTTCTATTCTGCACTATCAACTTTCTTATTATTATTGTGTTCCCTTTCCTTCACATAATTGCTTACAAAAATTATCCATTTATTTTATTTGGCCTCCCCTTCCGTTCACACATTTATTTGCCTACTATAACCTGTTACCATAGTATATTAACCTTGACAATGTAAGCTATTGCAGTATTTTTCCATGGGCACGTTATTTTCAAGTTCTATAACTACATTTTATGAGCAGCAACCTTTCTATGGTTTATCCTCTTCAGAAGTATTATCATAGACACAGATAATATAATACTAGCATTCATAGATTATAGTTATTACCCTTGATGAGTTTTATGTTCTTTAAGTACTTACCTGTAAAAGGTATTAATGGATTAATTAAGCATATAAGTACCATCACTAATTATTGTAGAAAGCATTGTATTGCAGTTGTAATAACTGGCAGGATGATGGGATTAAGTTGTTGAAGGCTAATTACTTACTTAGAAAAGTGTAATGTGATGTCGTTAAAGTGTTTTAGATTAGAAAGGCAATTAATCTTGATATTTATTAAATGTTTTGCCTATTCTAGTCATAGTTAAGTCCTATTAAAAGAGACGAAATATTATCAATTTGTACCTACCGCAGCAATCTAATTAATGTTTTCTTTATTGTCAGTAGCATGATGAAGATTTTAATTAAAAGTCTATTTATTTTTTATCTTCTAAATATTTTTTGTATTATCTAAAGCGCCGTAAATGAAATAATCTTTAAAACCTTGCATATTCTTTTGAGTTGTACATTCTACGGAAGTATTAAACGACTCAGCAAAAAAAAATATCAGCTGTTTATCAAATGTTCAAGGCTGAAGTTGCAATCTGAGTTATAAAACCATATATTGGGTATCATCTCGATTAGAGATCATTTAGTCTAGACAAAGAAATCTGTTCTTTGGTTTCCGTGAAATGGCGTCATTGATAACATAAAATTGTCAGGAGAGAATGGATAAAGAAAACGTGTCGCACCTACTCCAAGTAAATGTTACGGTAGAAAAATCATAATTGGATTCCGGTAAATCATACCTTAGATGTGCTTGGCCCTGTCTGGGTCGCGGATAAATTTGAAATAGAGTTGCCGCGGCCCTGGCACAAGCAACTGAAGAAACACGGGTGGGTTTTAGTCAGTAAAAGTCTGAAACGTCTTACCGCTTCACCTAGAGCGGGCAAAGCAAAGGATGCGAGGCAAACGACTGGTTAATGTGGCGACATTTGGGGGTGGCCTTTGTTCGGCAGTGAACGTCTTTCGGCTGAAATGATGAAGATGACGAAGCAAAAGCTGACACAAAATGTTATCTAAAACATAGATAACATTTCTCCTCTCACCCATAAATAGACAAAGCCGTAGTGCGTCTAAATAACTGCGTTATCTAAACACGTGTGGATTCTATTCACTTTTACTTACTACTTGATAAATGAAACATTCATGCATACAGCGTAGTTAGTTACGTAGTTCAATGTTTATGCGTCATCGACATTTGTCAGTTTGATCTTCTTACGATGTATATTTCGAGAAAGATAGAAATGGGTTGTTGGTCTTGTGTTCGCTACTGCTACTGCTGGTTTTGAGGGTTCGATTCCGAATCGGGCAAACTGTTATTATAAGATATTACCGCATGCAATTACTCAGTAGCAGCGCGGAGTTTAGACTTGTGCCTTTTTGATATCAATAGGCTTACCCGCTGTAATATGAAAGCACTGGTGGCCCAGTGAGAGTAATGGTGGCCCAGGGAGAGCAGTGGTGGCCCAGTGTGAACAGTGGGTGGCCCAGTGGTAACGGCCCCGACTTACGTGTCGTAGTTTCAAACCCAGGCAGGCACATTAATTTGTGTAAATTATTTCATCACCACTGCTCTCAAAACGGTGAAGGAAAACATCGTGAGAAAATCTGCATGTCCTAGAACCAAAAATTCTAAGACTTCTACCATCTACCAATCCGCACTGGGCCCGCGTGGGGGGTTATAGTCCACCTCCTCTCACAGAGAGAAGGCCTGTTAGTGTCGCAAGCGCAACAGTGGGAACATAAAGAGGCTGATGATGATGACACGCTATAACTCGCGAAAAGTGCGTGTACTATACGCACTTCTGCCTAATCCTTCGAGGATTACAGGCGTGATGTTAAATATGTGTCTGCTGTAGCTGCAGCATACCTATACCTACGTACTACTTTTTGATCAGCTTGAACAGTCCCCAATCATGGACCAAAGCTTCCCCCATTCCTTCAATTTCTTTCTGTATTGTGCTTCTTCTCGCCAATTTTAAAGATCACACCTATCACTACCCTGCTGGCTTATCTTAATTTATTTGATTTAAAGCGGCATGTTTTATTTTTCATAGGTACCTACGTCTCTTAATTTTCTTAGTATTCAGATTCACCGCCCTTCTATCCATCCATCCATATTTTCTTCCATCTTTAGGGTGGATAAGTACTACATCCGATCCGTATCCGTGATATTTCGATGCCGAAGTAGCCGTAGTAGTACTTCTTGTAGGGGGAAGCTTCGCACAACATCCGAACTCTATCCGTCATATTGTCATAATTCAGAAGATTTTGAACTCGGTACTCAAATTTCGGACGCGGACGTGTAGTGCGTAACCGCACCGCCAAATTCGTTGATTTGGATATGTCCTACGACCTAAAACTATCAGAAACATTCAACAATACCTAGATTTTACCTAGACACAGTACCTACAAAATAACATTTGTCTGACTTTGCGTCTGAAGGACGCAAACGATCGATTTATGTCGAAAGGTCAAGCTAGAAGAAAGTGGAGCTTGTTTACTAAAGCCTTGTACTTGTGCGTGTAGAATAATAGGGTTAATAGGACCTATGTAAGTAGATCATTAGAATCGCTACCTAACTTAACTACCTACTTATGTACTTTAAAAGCTGACACAGATATTAATCAGAAATGAAAAAGCAAAATTTCACACGTAGGTATACGCTATCTTCACCAAAAATAGAAAATAAATGGCTTTATCAATTACGTAGAATTCGTATTAACCTTGACAAAGGCAAATAAATCAATAAACTCAACTAAATAAGAATGACGTGCACGGTTAGGTAAGCTAGCAAGTGACTTGAGTAATTTTCATTTCCCCAGCTGTAATAAAATCTTTTGCAATAAATACCTACGGTAAATGCGTAACAGAGCCCTGTTATTTTTTTTTCTTCAATTTACCTCGTGTAGGCTATAGCTGTATAGACCTTACTAAGCTGTAGGTATTCATTATTGGAAGAATTTAATCGTTACTCTCAGATAACAGACTATTCTGTAATCTGAGTTTTTACTATTCTTCGTCGTTCCCTCACTTCTGAGGATCGTGTCCATATACGACGCATCTCCAAGTTTTTCGATCGTCTGCAGAGAAAAAACAACGTAAAAAGTGTCGTGAAGCTGTTTAGAATCACTGAGTACATCATATCTACTTATACCTAGATACTCATTTTTTTGCGACTGGACTAAATATATACCTACCACATTCCTGAAAGAATGTTTCAAAAGAAATTGCGTCGAATTGTAGACGTAACGAACATTAACATGCCAGCGAAATTTTAGACTTGCAGAAATACTTACCCAGAATACGTGGTACATTATTATATTACGATTTACTACAATGCTCGTGTAAACGTAGCATTAAAATTAAAAGTAAATACGATATTGGGCATTTGGTACTTTACGTACCTACTGTGTGACTGAATGAGCCCTTTTTAAGGGTTCAGTACCAAAAGGGTAAAAACGGGACCTTATTACTAAGACTTCGAGTCGGACAGACAGACGGACAGACAGACAGACGCAGTCCGTCTGTCTGTCTGTCCGTCTGTCACCAGGCTGTATCTCAAAAACCGTGATAGCTAGACAGTTAAAATTTTCACAGATGATGTTTTCTGTTACTGCTATAACAACAAAAACTAAAAACAGAATAAAATAAATATTTAAGTGGGGCTCCCATACAACAAACGTGATTTTTTTGCGACAGTGGTACGGAACCCTTCGTGCGCGAGTCCGACTCGCACTTGGCCGGTTTTATAAGATAATCATAATCACAAATGACTGGCGGATTGATCTTAAAAGTCAAAGCATGAAGCCGTTAAATCCAATGAGCTCAGAACGGTCCCCTTTTAAAAAAAGTATAGACAAGTCCTTCTTCTCCAGCATATCCTGTCTGGGTCCACCATCCTTATCTATAATAACAACACAATTGATCGTACATATTAGGTACTTAGCTTGTCCATCTATCATCATTTTCCATGTTCATATGTGACACGATTTCAATCACTATATTACTTGCATCCTTCCGTTATCACAAGCGATTAGATAGGGTCACCGATAAAATTAAATGCCAAGGGATTATTACGTCACTAGATTAATAAAAAAAGTTATTAAATTACAATAGTCTGTCTTGTCATTGAACCTACATTTCAAAATTGTGTCCCGTAATAGTTGCGCCTAATTTGTTGATAACGAGAGCCAAGGTTAGCGGCCCCGGCGCGTGCGCAAGGCCAAGGCGGCTTGTGTCGCGTCAGTCGCGTGTTCTACACACTAATCTGTAAGCTAATAATATAAATTGCACGTGCGTGAAGATTTTGGGAAATTATGCTGAAATAAACCGACTTGAAAATAAAACATGTTTTATACGTTTGTTCTCGCACGTGTAAAACCTGTTTGACAACAAGTAATTGTAACTGATACGCTTTTGTTCAATAGTTGACATTGTTATCAAACATGTTAGCCATGGGTAGGGCAATTGGGCTTATGTAAGATATACTGCATTAAGCATAAAGGTCGTAGCTCATTTACACGACCCCGTTTAAACACCGCTCCCGCACAACACCTCCCAAACGGAGATAACTGCTCGCTGTCCACGCGCCGACAGCTAGCTGGCAACCAGCTGTCCACGCGCTTACAGCTAGGCTAGCAGTCATGTAGCTGTCTACGCGCCGACCGCTTTTGCCTTACCTTTTGCGACAAGCAACGTGATTCAAGCGAGCAGTCAGCGCGCGTATAGTTCTCGCCAAACTTCTTGGCCACCCTTAATTTGGCTTACCGATGCTTAAGCCACGGGTCGGTGATGTTTTCGTATGAGATTTACTACTGCGCAGCCATTGTAACCAACTTCAGGGCGGCCAAGAAGTTTGCCGAGAAATGAGAAATATACAGCGTGCGGGCCGCCCGCTTGAAGCGCGTGGTAAGCATGCGGTAAGCTAGACGTCAGCTGTCGCACATTTGTGTTGTCAAAGTAAGTAAAGTATGTCTACAGGAGACGCCCTGAAGCTCACATTTCAATGAATATTATGTTGCCGGCTGGGAGCGGTATCTGCCCCGGTGGGTCCCCGCATTGTCGAGGCGGGGAGGGCTCAGTAACCGTGGCTTGGTCACCCAGTACCCACAGTGAAGCGAAGAGGAACCCGAGGAGGGGCCGCTCGTCAGGGCTTTTGCCGACGACGTAGCGGCCAACTAGTAGGTTGCGGTGCCGCTTGGTAACAGGCGGCATCGCAACTGAGACGGGCCGCGATGTCTTATGGATTCCAAGGTCCCATACGATATCGCAGTTGAGGGTTGGAGGCCGCGGCGGGAGAGGAGTGCCGGTATTGCGGTGCGCCGCTCTCCCTACCTTCCGCGGCCTAGACGGGGTCGCCACCGTCTGATGGTGGACGCGGTGGGGCCGCAGGGGAAGAGGAGTGTCGGTATAGCGTTAGCCGCTCTCCCTATCCCCTGCGGCGGCAAAATGGTAGGTGGTGGGGCCATTGACCATGGGTACCATCCATACACGGGGTTGTCTGGCACCCATGTGCTGATTTGGTCCCTGGGGTGGTCACAGCGTACAGTGTGTTCTGGTGCGCCGGTGATGGGGCGTACTCCCCCGAGGAGGGTCCGGAAACGGACAGCCGCAGCGGGTTCGCGGTGAGTGCTAACGCGTGCCCGTGTTCCCGCCATAAGCGGCACAGGAGGACACCGTGGAGTTTTGGTGGGTTAGAGTCCCACGCAACTGCACCATCTCCCCGTGGTAGTGCAGTATGCATGAGCATTAATCAAAGCAAAAAAAAGGGTGGGAGCGGTATCGTATTAAGTCGGCTGCGACCTTTAGTTTAATACATAGAAATATAAAATAATACAATATGCTAAAATTATAATTCAATTCAATTCATTTATTCAATAACGATTTTTACATCATGTCTGAATTTCTATAACTAAATGCATGCAATCCATATTTAAATCATAACAATTATCGAAATTAAATTAAAATCTGAATAATAATAAGAATAATACAAAAAAAAGAATTAATGTCATAAGTCAATTAATAAAATACAATCAAATTTCCATTTCAAGTCAATGTTTTAAAATTCATTAAAAGAATATAGACACTTTTTTAACAAGAACTGTTTAAGCTTATTTTGAAACTTACTTGTATAAACTAGACTTTTTATTTCTGTCGGCAGTTTATTGAACACTTTTATTGATTTGTGGTAGGCGCTATGCTTTACAACGTTCAGGTGAGGTACTTGCTTCGTCTGGAGATCTTTTCTTCTTGTACTCTCCCTTTTTTGCCTTTCATCTTCAGTCTCATATTCAAAGATATATTTTGATAAGTTATTAAGTAGGACCAAAATGTACAAGCTTAGGACTGTCAATATATTTAAGTCATTGAATTACTTAGGTAGGTACCTAAAAACATTTTAAAACTGAAAATACAGTATTATCTGAAAACTGGTTGTGCTGGTGACATCTTGTTTCGGGTACTATGTCCCACTCTCGAAGCTCCTCTTGCATAAATTATTTGGGCACAGTCCTTTGTCTTCTATGGTATTACTTGTCACGAAAATAACCTACGTGGTTGTTAAAATAAAGATTATAAAAATAAACAGTGCTATCAATCAATAAAGATAAATGAAGCTTCCAAATAATGACGTTGCTCTTTTTTGTTTTCAGTGGCGACCACACAGAGGTGATCGAGCTGGACTTTGACCCAAAAACAGTCACGTATGGAGATCTCCTCGGTATGTTCTGGGCGAACCACGAGTATGGACTAACGACCAAGCTAAAGAGACAGGTAATATTAAAACCCTCTTTCTGTAATGAAATAGCGAGGGTCAACTATCAAGACTTGTTAAAACTATGGGTTCGTTACTCTAAACAAAGAAAAAGCGTAGCGTAGGATAACACCGTTGTACTGTACCCATATTTGCAAAAGACTTATTAGAAACTAGCTGTGCCAGCTTCGCTCCCGTCATCGGTCTGCCTACCATTTTTTTTCTATAGTAATAATTCTTTCGCGATGACTTCAAATGCACAACGCCATCTATCGAATATCGAGTTCAACTGTCCGAGTATCTGAATTGCGTGTGTTGTGATAATTTTACTTCTTGAACACTTTAAATTCATCTAACTTTTGATAGATTGAACCGATTGCGATGAAACAAAAACTGAGTAATCTTCAAGTTACGCACAATTTTTATATAAAAGTTATCTACATTGGTTTCGTACATTTCACATGATGCGTGCACAAATAAACAGACAAAAATTCCAAAAAAGCTGGAAATAGGTTCTGTTGGTTATCCTTTAACACCCTGGCTATGTTTTTTGGAAATATTTTCGATGTACAAAATTACTTTTCTACAGATTTACTACATGTATTGATGATGATAGTTTTTGTTGAAGTAAACAATCACATATTGTGCCAATGGTGTAGGTGTTCTAATATTATTATTCTTTATCTTCGCGTGCGAAAGCAAACTGTCTGTGTCCAAAATCGTTAAATTAGGAGTAAAATTATGTGTCGACTGATTTATGGATAGACTAGTTACGTTTTGGTTCATTTAAAGGACATTTTTTTACTTTCTATCATATTAAATCTGGTGTATATTTTGCTAATCTTATCTAATCTAAAATATATAGTCAGTCACTGCGATTATCTTAGACAGGTGCTAAATTGCTTAGTCTTAAAAGTCACATTGACATTCAACACCATACCATATTTCATATCGTCTGTTGTTATGAATTAAACAAAGAACTTTAGGTATGAAAAATATAAAACAGTTAACAGTAAAACCCTACAGCAGAACTTTATTCTGCAACTTATTATGGCGGCTCGAAAGTTATGAAAATAAATAAAAGAGAAATATAAAAGAGTTATTAATATAAATGTGGATGGAGAGGTGAAGAGGGAGGGGACAGCCAAAGAAAAGATGGATGGACTGTGTGAGGAGTGATATGAAAGAAAGGGGAGTCAGTGATGGCGTGACGGGGGACAGGACGGTATGGAAGAAACCTGGCCAAGTGCGAGTCAGACTCGCGCACGAAGGGTTCCATACCACTATGGCAAAAAACGGCAAAAAAATCACGTTTTTTGTATGGGAGCCCCACTTAAATATTTATTTTATTCTGTATTTAGTATTTTTTGTTATAGCGGCAACAGAAAACCATCATATGTGAAAATTTCAACTGTCTAGACAGACAGATCGTGGCGTCTTAGTAATAGGGTCCTTTTTACCCTTTGTACCCAAAGGGTAAAAAGAGGACCCTATTACTATTTACTATTTACATGGACCCATAAAAAACGTGTTGCGCCGACCCCAAGTAACATGGGACAAGGGCAGGAAGATGATGATGATTATATCGGCTCGTCAAAGTTTATTCTATTACTTATGGGCGGCAGGAGGGGATGTAGGTACTTGCACCCCCCTAACTTTCAAAAGCATAAATAGTCAAGAAATGAATATAATAAAAAAAAATCGCAAAAAAAAATGAACTGCCTCAACTACCTCATGTTTTTTATCGTTTTGTGACATGTGATGCGATATACTTATATATTATGATGTTATCTTTTACAGTACCAATCCCTGATTTTGTACCACGACGAGGAGCAACGCTTGGCAGCCGAGGGATCCTACAAACAGACGCAGGAGCGCTGCAACGACCAGCTGCGCACAGAGATCGCGCCCGCTGGCACCTTTTATCCTGCTGAAGAGTAAGTAGATACTATATTATGTTCAATAAAGGATTATTTTTTTGTTTGTTGAAAGTAATTTATCTCGGTGAGGAGCTAAATAATAAAAGCTGCACGGTACTCAGCTGCATCCGGTTATGCTGGAAGCCGACCCCACCATAATTAAAAAAAAACAATAAACTCCACTGCTTAAAAATAATTAACTGGAAAAGAGTAAAAAAAGTACTAGGTATAATTTAAATATTATGAGGCGCTGCAGAAAAAAAAACCGGTCAAGTGCGAGTCGAACTCGTGCGCCGAAGGTTCCGTACCTACCCATCATACCCTATACCTACCCATTATACATTATACCTACATATTATTTGGTTAAAAGCAAGGTCTTACAGCACAAGTAAAGGGAAAATTCCGAAAAAATTATAAAGTTGAAAAATAAGGTAAATTTTGGTACTTACAAGTTTTCACGAAAATCGAACTTTGCCCATATCTTTTTATCGTGTTGACTCAGGACTTTGATTTTTATACACCTAATAGGGACTATAGACCTCAATATCTGGTATAAATTTCAACTTGCTAGGTCTACCCGTTCCTGAGAAAATTGGTGGTGACACACGGACATACAGACGGACAAGAGATTGATCTTATAAGGATATATTCTTTTTTTAGCTTTTGAGGTACGGAATCCTAAAAACCTACCAAAACTTTCGTTTGTCACCGCTCTGGCGTATATTAAAATATATTTAGAAATTATATAGCCTATGTCACTCCCACAAATGAGATAGATTGAGACGTATCCAACAACACCTCACATGTCATAATCCGTCAAGTCGTTCGGGCTTTATAGCGTGCTATAGAAATACATACAGACATAGACACACATACATACGCTCAAAAAAACATTACCCTCCCGCAGTCGGGTAAAAAGGCTAGGCAAATAGATTGAAGGTTAAGCTCTGAAAGTGCCCATCTGATTCCGACATTTCCGAGACACTATCGCCGAGTGTTATTTATAGGCTAAGGCTATACTTTATCATTCCGAAAAAGATGCACGGTTCGTGTAGGATAGGAGCGAAGCCGCTGGCAAATGCTAGTTTATTACTATACTTTAATACTTTATACTAGCTGTGCCCGCGGCTTCGCTCCCGTCATCTTGTCTAGTAGGGGTATATTTATCTATGATCTTGTCTGCCAACCCTACCCTACCTACCTACCATTTTTCTTTCTATAGTCATCATTCTATCGCGGACAATTTTAACATCGCCATTCAGAAAATTACTTCAAATGCACAACGCCATCTATCGAATATCGAGTTCAACTGTCCGAGTATCTGAATTGCGTGTTGTGATAATTTTACTTCTTGAACACTTTAAATTCATCTAACTTTTGATAGAGGGAACCGATTGCGATAAAACAAAAACTAAGTAATTCTTCAAGTTACGCACAATTTTTATGTAAAAGTTATTTACATTGGTTTCGTACATTTCACGTGATGCGTGCACAAATAAACAAATAGACAAAAAATCCAAAAATGCCGGAAATAGGTTCTGTTGGTTTATCCTTTAACACCCTGGCTATTTTTTTTGGAAATATTTTCGATGTACAAAAATTACTTTTCTACAGATTTATTATAGGAACCAGCAGCCTAATTGCGTAAGTGAATTTGGCATGGCACAGGGTTTGGCCGATATCAATCGACCAATCACATAGACGGAAATCCACATCGCGTCTTTCATCTCGCCATGTGATTGGTCGATTGATGGCGGTCAAACCCTTTGTCTTTCTGAACTTGCGCAATTAGGCTGCTGGTCTTCGTCACAAAATGATGTGAAAACGTGGATGGCGTTTAATTTGTTTCAAGACATAAATCAAGTTTTCTTTGTCTAATATTTTTTAATGATTACTTCATGACTTCATGTCTCACGTGGATATTCACATTCAATAGAAAAATATATTCTAGAAAACAAAAGTAGGTAGGTAGGTACCTATTTTAACAATGTAACAGATCGGCTGTAATCTTTTTACTAACAAAGATTAACCTGAATACATTGGAATGACAAATGAGTAAACGCCTACAAAGTTGCTATTAACGGCATAATAAAAATAAAAATTAACCTTGCTAAAGCGACTAGCAACAACCTTAGAATATTTTACATACGTTTGTCTAGCATTGTTGAATACATAAATAGGTGTCGATTATTGCAATAATCATGCCATGACCAACTCGTTGACGTCCGGGCTCCATGTGTAGATACATCGGAACTGATTGCAATTCCGCACATCGATTTTCCTCTCAATCAAAGCAATCAAGACTGATAATATTGATATTGACTATTCTAAAAATAGACGGTCTTCATCTTTGAGGTCATAATAATTAGGTTGGGTTGGTAATGTACAAAACCCAGAAATTGTAATGATAAATCGGTAGTTAGGTACATCAAATTGCGACATTTTCGATATACCTCCCCTTTTATTACCTAATAAGGTGCTGCCCGCGATTTCGTCCGCGTCAAACTCGTAAAATTATTATTCTTTTAGTTTTTTCACATCAGCCGTATCAGTGAAAGTCCCGTCAAAATCGGTCCAGCTATTTCGGAGATTACCCGGAAGAAACAGAGAGACAACAATCTAAAAAATTGCGTATTTGTTATTAGTACCGTATAGGCGTATAAACTTTCACATGCATTTAATAAAACGTTGTTATTTTAATATTACATACAGACACTCAATTTTTTTTTATTTGTATAGTGATAGACAACACTTTTTTGCACACCTGTTTTACAAATATTTAACTTTGGAAAATGCGTTTCCACGAAGCAAGTTGTTGAATGTTCTGGGGGATCGTACCGTTTAAACATTCAAAACCGCACAGTCGGGGTCGACCAAATAATTATAATATATTGGTCCTATAGAATACACTCAGTGTGGCGACGCTTGGGGGAGGCCTATGTCCAGCAGTGGACGTTTTTCGGCTGATATAGATTATACTCTTTTCAAATACTAGGTCCACTAGTAGGTACTTGAGCACATAAAATTGTAAGTAAAGCGTTTGAACTTGAGATCATATCAATCAAGTCAATGTTCTAAGTCCGGTCAAATAATGACAATTGATTTTCATGCAGTGCAAGATCGATATATTTGACACGTTTTAGAGCTGCTCATTTATATTAATCATTTCTGATTTATACTGGAGAGTGTCGTCTTTGTTAGTAGTTACCTATAGGATATCTCTAGATATTCCGTTGATATCAATAAGAGTACGTTTTGAAGGAAGATTGGGATAACGATGTCGATTTTCCCTTTCACAATACCTATTATTTCTCAACCTAGTCAATTTAATACCCTGATATAATTACCGCTGTACTTGTACCTGCCTAATTAACCGATATTTTTCTTTCTCCACAGCTACCATCAGAAATACAGACTGCAAGGCCACAAGGACCTCTGCCGTAGCCTCGGCTTAGACTCGTCCAAACTACAGACTTCGCACCTAGCAGCCAGATTGAACGGCTACCTAGTGGGAATGGGGGGCAGAACGCAGTTTGAGCAGGAAGTCCAAACTTTAGGCTTGAGTGAGAAGCAAGCGGAGTATGTACGAAGGGAGTTGGAACGCAACGAGGGTGGCGGTCTGGCTTGCTAGCTTGATGTTCTTATTTTAAATTGATTTTACGTAGGTAACTTTAACGCCTGGTTCCCATGACAACTAAAACTGAAGCACGCTGCTGACGCAATCATACGCCTGTAAGATCACGTCACGCTACGCATCCAGTGTGACGTGTGACCCGGCTTTGCAACGGTTCGCATGAGTGCTGAAACACGCTTTGAAAACTAGGTGAATTCCGTATCGTTTTTGTCCTGGGGACTAGGCCTAATAGATGTGTAATTTGTGCTGAAATACCAATGTTAGAGTTTTAGCACTTGAATTTTAGGCAATTCAGAATAGATTTATTTTTCATTACCTACGCTGCAGGCGGCTGTTCTCCCGGATGCTTTAGAAATAATAAGAGCAAAGCCTGGTGTTCACGGGTAGATTTAAAGCCGCCTTCACACGCTTGCTGTTTGCCACAAACAGTGGCGAACAGCAAACACGTGCCGAACACTGACTACAATCACCCAACACAAACACGGCATCCACAGACTTGGCGAACGTGCTTGTATATTCCGGATTGGCAAACATGGCGGACGACGAGCTTGTTGTGGCAGCGATAACTTTCAGATTAACCTCTGACCAATCAGACATTTTTCCTTACAATTTAGCTTAGGATACACAAAATGTCACGATTCGTAAATTTGACCACCACTATTAACTCCGTCCGTCGCCTGCAAGCTCGCGCATACTACTGAACTGAACAAACGTCTGGATACATCGCAAACATGTTTGTCAAACACCCTTTGATTTGTGCACAAAAACCTACACCGATGCCGCCGAACACGGGCGAACACAAACAAAAACAGGCAAACACAAACACCCATCCACACGTTCGTGTTTGTTGTTTTGCGCTTGCTGTTCGCCAAGCGTGTGGAGGCGGCGTAACGGTATAGTATCACGGTAGACAAATTGTTAAATTGCTATAACGCTCTACCAGTGTACACCAGGCTTAAAGTGTTTAACGCGATCCATCTTGGGAGACCAATGTTACCCTTTAAGAATACATTTTTAAAACAATTAATATTCAATGTACTCCACTATACTTCCTTTCCTTCCTTGTATAAACAACAACAGCACAGCATTTTGAACTTAGTTGATAATTCTTTATTTATAGCTGTAAGATTTTAATTAGGAAAATTAAGATACATTGTTTAAACTTTTTATCTCATTATCATTATGCCAGAATATAATATCAATTTTAAAATTATTTTTTGCTTCAACCCCACTTTCATAGTCGGTACAGTATTAAGTTGTTTTTTTTTGTGAAATAATTATTTTTTATCTCATTAATTGATACACAGATGTATCGCGTATTGTTATGTATAGTGATATTAAGATTATAAAATGTATTTTCTCAATTTCGGAAGTTTTTATTTTGCCAACATAAACCATAACCCCTCAACAGTTTTCGCTAATTACGACAGATGAAGGGATAAGTAATTTACCTTTAAAAAATCTAAACTAGTAGGAGTTGCCAACTTGCCAATGATACCTTGATAACGGGGACATGACGAATACCACTTATGAAAAAGAAAAAACCGACAAAAATTTCAAAACTATCGTCGGTGTCGGAGACACTGTCTAGGAGGAAAGTTTATGCAGAGATTAGTTATTTTAGTAAATTTAGCGATGCGTCATCGGTACATGGTGGAAATCCCACCCATGCGCACCAAGAGTTTCAGGAATACTTTTATTATGCGTAGGTACCTAAAGCTAAGGAGCGGACTGCGGAATTCCCTGCCGGAGTCTGTATTTCCTGTTAGTTACAACCTGGGAGACTTTCAAGTCAAGAGTGAATAGATTTCTACAGGCAGGCGTGCTGCATCGTCGACGACCACATCATGCTTGGCGCTTGTCATCGGGTGAAATAGTGGTCAAGCGCGAGCATATTATAAAATGTCGCCTTCAAAGTAAATATTTTCACTTGTTGATAAGGTTTCTCGTTTAAATTTTATATTATATATAATATTTTATATTTTTGAAAATATTCGGTGCTTTTTTCATTTTCATTCAATTATGTAAATAAGACAACTTGGAATTCATATTTGGCATCTTGTATTTATTGCTGTAGGTAACTAAAACAAACAAGTTTTTACCTGTACAAGTACTCTGATTTTTAAATTGCTAACTAAAATGACATCTGGTAGGTTGCCGTCTTATGGTAACGTAAAAATAGTGTTGTATCCTGACTGTTCGATAAATAGGAATCATACAACGATTCGATGAAAGCTGATATAAAGCTGGGTAATCATGCAAGCTGTAACTGTAATTATTACATGTTATGTTACCAAAAATCCTAGATGTAGGTACATGTTTCGTGAGCAGGGGGGTGACCATAACCTCTTAGAGCAAGATCGAATAAGGGACAGATGTATATGACTTGTATACATCTGTCACCTACTCGATTTCAAATTGATACCGCTCTAAGAGCTTATGGTCACCCCCTTGAACATTACTGTTAACAGTGTTAACCTCATTACTGTATCTGTCTAGTTACAGTTCACTGAGTACCCGGTTTTATGAATGAGCCATACTAAAACACTATGCTCACGCTTGCAACATTTTTTTTTTTTTAATGATCGATCGCAGCTGTCATTTTGGTCTAGCAAATTAAAAACAGAGTAAAGAATATACCTACTTTGCTGACATTGCAAAAATACAGTTTTATAAAGTATAAAACATAATGTTAAAAGGCAATCCTTATTTTAAGGTTTGAGGACAATGGGAACGAAACAAGTTAAAACCCTAAAAATATAACTTAAAATATAGTACACTATTATATACAATCATAATAATTGATGAGCAATGTTTACAGTTTCATCTCTAATTGCATTGATTTTATTCTAAGTACTTAAGGCTAGAAATGTGCTTTAGATAGAACTAGTAAATTAAATAAATCTATTATTAGTTATTCTATACATATAATAGGCCGGTGCCTATTTCTGAATTATATTCAGTCTATAAACAATAACATTCAAGCTTCCTTTTTAAAACCAGACACTAAGCTAAATTACTATAATCAAGTCAATATTTCAATATATGGACCACAGAGCAATGAATAGCGCCTGCGCGGCTGCTACGGGTACCGAGTTGTCAAAATTTAAATACATGTCAGTCCTAACATGCTCTGTAATATGGACTAACAGAGCAGATAAGTTCCTATGAGCTGAGGACTATTAACAGTCACTCAAATCACTGCTGTTGACTATTTCATTGGTTGCCGTGCATCTGCTTAGCAGTAAGCCATCTAGCTCGTACATGATCTCTTGCCTCTCACCTTCAGAGAACTGTCTCAGCCTTTTAGCCAATAACCTCCCATATAAGTCACAGTCATCTTCCTCTGTAGGATTTTGTACACTTTGCCTTTTTTTTAAGGCCTGGCTCAATGTATTAAAAGCGTTAGACATTTCTTTGCTGACTTCTTGTAATTCTAGAGGTATGCTAGATGAATACCGCTTGACTAGGCGTAGTTTAGGCTTGATATCTTCCTTCTTTTCTAAGCTAGAGTCTAGATGATCCTCTTCTTGTTCAAATTCTTCAGTGACATCTAGATCCTGTCTGTATGATGTTGATGCCTGTATAATTACAAGTACAGTAAGTACACATGACTTTAATAAATTAGGTTTTTTTATCCAGACTTAGAGATTTAGAAGGCAAGCCTGAGAAAGAACTTGAATTAAACCTGGAAAAGTGGTTAAAGGAAAGGAGCACCTTGACCATGCAGTAGAGCAACATAGAACTATGTAAAAAGTCAGAGGGTCATCTTAGAATAATAATAATAACCAAATAAATAATTTACCAGACTACCCTCTTTTTATTTTTAAATTCTTTCAGTGCATCCAAACATTGTCTTGTAGATATCCCAGTCAGTGATAAGACCATACCATAGAATTAAGTTTTTTGTAAAAGAGATGAGTAACTATTTTGGCGTACAATAAAAAATATTTTATTCTATTACTCACATATGAATCAGACCCCGATGGTTCATATACATCTTTTAAAAATGACTCTAGTGGCTCATAAAATATCCAGATTGGTTTGTAGATTTCATCTTCATTGGTTCGTATAGACTGCAGTGTTTTCTTATAATGTAATCGGAAAGCGGTCATCAAGGTTTCTTTCTTTTTCTTCAGTTCTGCAACTGGTATCTGCATGTTATACTCCAAGCGGTTCCATGCTTCTTGGACCTGTGGTTAATCTCATTCTAATTAGAATATTGGTGTGCCAGTTTATTTAAATATTAATTTTTCGCGCCACCGATCAAGATTTTGCTGTTAATACTCTTTCTGACGACATTAGCCAAAGAAAGAAGTTTATAGATGATTAAAATCGTTTTAAAAAATAGGAAAGGGAAGATTTTTATAAGGTATTAAAACAAATTAGATCGGTTTACCGCCACTTATTTTAAATTTCTTACCTTAGTTCTATCTTTGTAAAATTCATGTTTCGGATTCCAAATCAATGTTTCTCTTTTATATAAGTCTATGAATTTTAAGGTATCTTCGTTTGACCACGACATTGTTAGTTATTTCGCGTTTAGAAGTACTGTCTGTATATTCTAAACATGTTTATTTTCATCCATGGTTATTCGCAAACTGGAGAATGGACCATTGTGTAAACCCATCACAACTGATGTGCCAACATTTTACTTAATTGCGCACATAAAAACAAACTGATATATCCAGTTGATCGAACACACTAAGGACGATTACTAAGTAGCTAACATAATATTTCAAGACATCAATAAACATTAAATAATTATTTGTCGCCAGTTACCTTGGTGGTGGCCATTGCCGGCGAGTGGTAAGGTAATCGGCCACACAATCGGCCATCAAAGCCCATTGCATTGTCAATTCTATTATTCTATTTTGATCAAAGATTAGTGTTACCGGAAAGCGAAACTCATTTTTCCACCACAAAGAAAAAAAACAAATCTGTCGTATCTTTTAAATTTTCAATCAAAGATCATTTCTTTGTAATAGCTTTACGATAGGCAAAGTGAAACTTTGATGAAACTTGCGCAGTAATAAATCTCATACAAAAACAGCACCGATCTGTGCCTTGCACTTCGGAAAGCCAACTTCAGGACGGCCTTGAAGTTTGGCGATATACATAAGCTTACTATAACTTAAGCTTATTTTGGTACACGTTTTTATAAGGTCAATTAAATTAGGTCATGGTCAGCACAAAATTATATTTGTTGCATTTTCCTCTTTCTCCCTCATGTTATCAATATAATTCACTCCCTCTTCTTTCAAAACATTTTTCCCCTAATCCCGAAACACAAGCTCCATCTGTTACATAAACTTAATTTTCAACATTTAGTAATTTTTGCTTTTCCCTAAAATGTGGCAAATCTAACCATTTTGGCAACACATTGAGAATAAAAACACAGATTAAAACAGAACCACTGTTTGTGATGTTCATCTGTGATGTGGATCTCTATTGGTTTATAATCCAGGACATAGATGGCGCTAATACGTAGTACGTTTTCTAGCGACTTCTATCAATAAAGTTTCTAGTTCACGAAGTCACGGATAGATGGCGCATACTGTTGATTTAAAAGTTGTGAACCGAATCCTTTTTTAGAGTTCCGTACCCAAAGGGTAAAACGGGACCCTATTATTAAGACTCAACGATCCGTCTGTCTGTCTTTCTGTCCGTCTGTCACCAGGCTATATCTCATGAACCTTGATAGCTAGACAGTTGATAATTTAACAGATGATGTATTTCTGTTGTCTCTATAACAACAAATACTAAAAACAGAATAAAATAAATATTTATTAAGAGGTGGGGCCCCCATACAACAAACGTGATGTTTTTGCCGTTTTTAGCGATAATGGTACGGAAACCTTCGTGCGCGAGTCCGAGTCGCACTTGGCCGGTTGTTAATATTTATTTTATCATGAGGTTAAAAGGTACCTATCGTTACCTATTTATAAAAAAAATGGCAAAAGGAACTTGAGTTACTATGTTTTGAGTAGTTTGTATGCCCGCGAGTTTTCATGTTGTATGAAAGTCACCTTCACTATATGTATTGAAATAAAGCGGGCGGCTGCGGGCGGATCGTCTATGAACCCGCATGTCGGACTTAAGGGCCTACATACGCTTTAGTGCCGTAAAACGGTAACTTTCTAAAGCATACTCCTTAGTAACGGCTAGGTTAAAATATTTGAAAAAAATATATATATATATTATTGATTTATGTTCATAATTTTGAACACAAGGTTTTTTCGTGTAACTAATAGTTTTGCTTTAAAAAAATTATTATTAGTTTTTAAGTTTATTCGTATGTAACGAATAAACTTAAAAACTACTGGACCGAATTCAAAAATTATTTCATCCGCGTTGGGAAGCTACACTATCTCCGGGTGACATAGGCTACTTTTTATCCCTGTATTCCCATGGGAACGGGAACTACGCGTGTGAAACCGCGAGGCGTCGGCTAGTACTTAGTAATTACTTATGTGATAAATACAAATAAGTATTTTTTTCATACTTTGTTGGTTCGAACGGAACACGTAGTTTTGCTCCGCCCCTCCCTTGACATAACGATCGTGACATATGTGACCCATGATGACCCACGACCCACGACGGCAGTAATGAAGATTCACTCCCAGAACCGCACGCGATATTGGGTCATAAATTCATGATCATCTTACCGTATCATTTCTCGATACCATAGAAATGCAAGCGATTTGAGATTACGTCCTTTTAAAAACGAATAAAAAAAAAACTTTAGTTCAACAATCATGGAAACTGTTTGAAATTTTTAGCATTGCATTCGCCAACGTCCATACTACGTTGAATACACCGGTTCTCGTCCGATCACCGAAGTTAAGCAACATCGGGCGCGGTCAGTACTTGGATGGGTGACCGCCTGGGAACACCGCGTGACGTTGGCTTTTTGCCCTGCATATTTTTTTACTAAAATTTAGTTTTATATTGAAAATTTATATTATTAATTTTATGGAGCTACAAAGAAATATTAAAATCAAAACATTCAATTAAACTAAAGATAACAAAAACACCTTGTCAAAAATACGTACCTGCCAACGGGCTATAGAGAGGAGCATCCTTGGCATCAAGACCATCGACAAACTCAATAGTAAAAAAATCAGACACAAAACCAAAGTGATAGACGCATTACAACACGCACAGCGTTTGAAGTGGAAATGGGCTGGACACATCGCCCGTTCTTCTGAAGAAAGTTCTTCTGATGCTCGCTGGATAGACGACATACTTCAATTGGCAGGAAGAGACGGGATGGCCCCTTTCAGGTATAGGCCTCCTCCAGTTGTCCCCATCTTTTCCTGTCGTTAGCTGTTTTCATCCAGTCTCTTCCTGCCAATTTAAGTATGTCGTCGCATGATATATATCAATCTGAAATACCTACTTGCTAAACATAGTTTTTTATATATATTTTGTTAATGTCATGGAAACTAATAAAGGCATAGGTAATATCATTATATTATTAATGTTTTAAAGAGATAAAGTTTGTAAGTTTGTTTGTAGCAAGTAAACTCTGGAACTAATGAACCGATTTCGAAAATTCTTTCACTGATAAAAAGCTGAGAAACATAGGCTATTTTTTATCTCGAAAACTGGTCCTGTGGGCCACGAGAGCAAAGCCGCGGGCAAAGGCTATTAAAAAATAAAGGTGTAATTCGTAAACTATTTGGAATTTTGCACGATAAGTAGGTACTACATCAAACTGCGTTGTATCTACTCCGAAAATCCGAAGTCGGTTTTGACTTGTTGGTAGGTAATATTATAAAGACACTTCGCGTTCATTTGATAATCAAATAGCGAGTCACTGTACTGGCTTCAAGATGGACGGCTGTCGAAAACTACCTATACGTCGTATCGTCGTGAAAAAGCTTATTACCCAATCAATTGTTTTATTCACGTTCACTTCAACGTGAAAATAGATGGGATAGTGGACGGTGTCGATCAATAGACAACACGAGCTGGTAATTTGCTTAAATTAGACTCTATTAAAAAGAATCGGTTTTGAAATATCGTTATAAATAGCATGCTATGACTGTAACTTCAAATTGATTGGTACAAGGAGAGAGCCCCTTTTTGTGATCGG
Organism: Orthosia incerta; assembly: GCA_948252205.1. Lineage (NCBI taxonomy): Eukaryota > Metazoa > Arthropoda > Insecta > Lepidoptera > Noctuidae > Orthosia > Orthosia incerta. The sequence goes on from OX411760.1 coordinate 18,822,763, forward strand.
TCCCTCACCTCATAGTAATTTTTACATAACAGAGGATCATGGACTCATGGTCAGCGAAGGTTACTTATTCTTGGACATTGGACATTTTTGCTTTCTTTTATTCACGGCGATAAATTTTAATTTCTATGCGCGGGATTTCGCAAATACCGCCGAGATCGCGCGGGATTGAAAATCTAAAATCGCGCTAATAGGTACTAGGATTGTAGAATGGCTGCGGGATTGGAAGTCCTAGAATTCAACCTCGCTTCCTAGTAGAAGTAAAATTTAAAAACCTTCCACACAAATACCTCTATAAACTACATAACTTATCTATAGTAGCAAACACGCTTCGATCGACAATCCATCGAAACACGTAAATAAAACATCTTGCGAAAATACCCCGATTCAAGGAGTAAAATGCGCATAACTTTTAAACGGCTTCACCGATTTTCATCGAAAATTAATCAAAATAGGTTCATCCATGTAGGAGCTATGATGCTACAGAACTTATATCACCCCTCTTTTTCCGTCGGGGGTTTAAAATTATTGGAAGACTTTTCAGCTCGACCAGAAAGTTTTGCATGAGAATACGCAAGTTTCACAGTTGCAAATGTGAAAGGTTTTAAGCACGGTTATAGTTCTCGCCAAACTTCTCTGCCGCCCTGAAGTTGGCTTCAATAGCTGCGCAGTAGTAAATCTCATACAAAAAGAGCACCGATCCGTACCTTGCGGCATGCCCATCGGAAAGCCAAGCTTCAGGGCGGCCCAGAAGTTTGGCGAGAACTTTAGCTATGGTTTTAAGTAAGTTAGTAAGTATACTTATAAACTCATGAAACAAAGAATCGTGTCGGAAAACGTTCACAAACACTTCATGAAAAGTATCTACATTAAGTAAATTTTTCTCTTCTCAAAATAACATATGCATTTTCTTTTTGTAACGTGACATCAGAAGATAATGTAAACAAGGTTAGCATTTATTTTTATGTCCGCACGAAACTTGCATTTTGAGTTGTAGCTCTAAATGCAAGCCCATATAACTTAATTATGATATAGAATAGCATATAATGTTGGGAACTACTCTTTTTTTTTATCTTGTGAACATCCAAATGGATGTCCTTCCCATGGGAAAGGGTCTGTCGTAGGTACTCTTGACTGACTAAAACTAGACCGTGTTCTTCAGCTAGTTTTGGCCGGCGCGCTTGAGTATTTGACCATTTCATCACGCCCCCCAGCCAGGTATTGGCTCGGTTGAACTCTTGCGGGCTCCCTCCGACACTCTATGCAGGCCATGTTCCCACTTCTCGAACACAGGTTTTCTTTGACAAGCAGTAAGTCACCAGGCAGATTGTGAAAACATATTGCCTATAGGTAATTATTTGGGTATGGAGTTCATTGGCACACATATTGGGAGCGAGTCAATCACCCTTTATAATGACTTCGGTAAACATCGGTGTTCGTTACCAACACCCTTTTCAATAACCGGGTCAGTAGTACTCCAATATGTAGTTACGAGGCATTTACGAGGCGTTTACGAGGCGGTTTGTAAATACATTAGTTAGTAACATCCTTAGACAAAATGGACTGGCTTATTTCAGTCAATAGCGTAAACAAATCATCAAGAACTCAGAACAATGCTTTTACTCTACTGATTTATAGAAAAAAAAATCGTGAATCTTTGATTGACGCCTGAAAACAATGGACAGTACATATGGGTTTCTTCACTGGCTAAACATGAAAGTGTGGTAAATAAGATCTACCATCTGCTGCAAGTCACGTCATTATCATAAACAACACGGAACGATTAATAAGATTAATCGTTAGGATTTTCCCGCGGCTTCACACCCGTGGTCACCAGGAACCACAGATAATATAATACTAGCATACCAGGAACAGTCCATTTTTCAACCTTCCTTCGATCTTCGTCCATTTTTCACCTTCGATCAACAGTAGATACCAACTAGATGTAGGTCGGCGCAAGAAATACGTCTCAGTAAATGACAGCTCACTTGAGACGTCAGCTCTTATTTTGTTCAGATTATGCTAGTATATTATCTGTGCTTTGCTATGCATCCCATACAAAGAAACCGTGCAGAGGTAGCTAGCGTTTTTTTTCTGATTATCTATCTGTTAAAACCGCGCCATCTATTTAAATGATCCTTTCAAATAATCTTTGAAATGTGAATTAAGAGCCCAACATTGCATAATTTTGTGCTTAGGAGAGTTGATTAAACAAGAACATACAGTTTTTATGTTTAATTCCAGAAAATGTTAATTTTACACACAATTCAATAACAAAGCGGTGCATTTCGCGCCATCTAGTGAGATTTATTTGAACCAAATTTTCTTTCTTAGCGCTGGGACCCCGTGGTCATAGAAAGTATTGTAAAAGTAGGGTAGTAAGTAAATATTCACGCGGACAGGATTTAGCTATGATTTTGTACGTGACCCGTTATCTAGTTGGTTATTGTAGATCGAATGTGATACTCAGAGATATAGCTCGGTCACAGATAATATAATACTAGCATAGCTCGGTCAAGATAACTGAGCACCCGAAATGTCAATGGCAATTGGCACTCTGACGTTTATTCTCGCTATTTTTACTACTAATCTGGTAGGTACTTCTAGAGATTACCTTTTACAGACAGACAAACAAACAAACAAAATCTTTTTATAATATTCGTTTAGATTTGAGAAAAGAACGCAGTTGCCTGTTCATGAACAATAACTATTCTTCGTTAGTACTGATGCTGATCGTGACGGTCATACCAATACCATTACTACTGATTAACCAGTAAAGTAACGTAGGTAACGTAACCTAGTACATAAACAACGTAGATTATTTATTTATTGTTTACTAGGTAAGACGTAGTTTTTCATTTTAGTACCTCGCAGATTCCATGCATGATTGAATCAGAAATGAAGACCTCCGTAGACCGCAGGAGTACCAAGAATTACTGAAATATCCCGGAGACTTGCCAACTCACACCCGCGCGATCCAAAATTCAGTAGTTTTTTGTACTTTTTATTATTCTACGACAAAAAAGCCTTACGTCGCCCACAGCTTCGAGTGTAGAGTCTCTGACCTTTATAGGAGTAGGTGTAACATGGGCATACAACATCACCTTGGTTTTTTCCATGTTCATCCTAAGACCCACTCTTTTGGAAGCTTTACTGAGGTCTTCGAGCATTGTACTGAGGTCATGGTCTCAGCCATAACCACTATATCGTCGGCAAACCGAAGGTGAGTAATGGTACAACGCCGTTGATGTTGACGCCTAGCTCTCTCCAGTCCAGAACCTTCAAGACATCCTCCAGTGCAGCGGTGAACAGTATCGGAGATATGACGTCTCCCTGTCTCACACCTCGCTGCAGAAGGACGGGTTGCGAGGTCTGATCCTAAAGTCGAACTGACATGGTGGCATTTTTGTACAAACACTTCAACACTTCGATGTACCGGTAGTCAATTTGGCTCCGTTGGAGAGACTGCAGTACAGCCCAAGTCTCGATCGAATCGACGGCTCTCGTAGTCCACAAACGCTAAACAGAGAGGCAGGTCATGAGACTGGAAAAGTGCCGAATGCATGGAAGCAAGCTAACGTTCAGCCCGTGCCCAAGAAGGGCAGTCGGGCTGACCCGGCCAACTACAGACCAATTTCAGTTACGTCCATCCTCTGCAAGAGTATGGAACAAGTGCTCAACTCCAAGCTCCTGGCATACCTAGAAGCTAACGACATCCTCAGTGACCACCAATATGGCTTCCGCCAAAATCGGTCAATTGGGGATCTTCTAGCGTATGCCATCTGGAGTGAGGCCATCGAGAGACACGGGGAAGCGCTTGCTGTCTCCCTCGACATCTCGAAGGCTTTCGACAGGGTCTGGCACGAGAGCCTTATCGGTAAGCTTCCTTCATTCGGTCTGCCCGGTGGACTGTGCGATTGGATCGCAGACTTCCTGAAGGACCGGTCTATACGAGTGGTTATTGATGGCCGCTCATCTGACCAACTGGATATCAACGCCGGGGTCCCTCAGGGGTCAGTACTCTCAGCAACACTGTTCTTGTTGCACATAAATGATCTGCTAAAACCTGGCACCTTTGGGTATGCAGACGACAGCACTGTTGCTGAGAGATACTTGTCCAACGCTCGTGCTACCGGGCCTCAGATCCGGTCTCTCCGGGAGACCATGGTGGAGCGCCTGAACCTGTCCTTGCAGGCAGTCTTCGAATGGGGCGATGTCAATCTGGTCAGGTTTAATGCTGCTAAAACCCAGGCGTGTCTTTTTTCCGCTAAAAGGAGCCAATTCCACCCGGCTCCCTCTTTCCGTGGTGTGACCGTTGCGATAACGGACCATCTTGAGCTTCTTGGCGTTACGCTGACATCGACCCTCAATTTTGGTCCATTCATTGAGGCAAAAGCTTAACTGGCTGCCAAAAAGTTGGGGATCCTTGCAAAGGTGAGACGGTACTTCACGCCAGAACAGTTGATCAACTTGTACCAAGCGCAAGTTCGGTCATGCATGGAGTACTGCTCTCATCTCTGGGATGGATCTGCCAAGTACCAGCTGGATGCACTGGAGTCGATCGAAAAACGGGCCAAGAGGCTCACCGGCAATGAGATATTGGTTGAATCTAGGCTCCAGAGCTTTGAACATCGGCGCCAAGTTGCCAGTCTGTCGGTTTTTTATCGGTTACATTTCGGGGAGTGTGCGATGGAATTGCATGAACTAATTCCTCCTAGCCCGTTCCATCATCGGACTACAAGACGTACGGCGATGCGTCATCGGTACATGGTGGACATCCCACCTATACGCACCAAACGTTTTGGCAGTGCTTTCATTATGCTTTAAGTCAAGAGTGAATAGGTTACTTCTAGGCAAGCGTGCTCCATCATCGACCACATCATCGCTTACCATCAGGTGAGATGGGGGTCAAGCGCGAGCCTATATAAGAAAAAAAAAACATAATATATACCAATCCTATAACTTAATGCATGCTTTAGGCACGTGTTATATTCAACGAAGTACTTTCAGCCATTGAGACGTTATTGATTACAAATCATTCAACAACGTTATTAATCAAATTGGATGTCCGTGGTATATGTAAGTAGCTTCTACGATGGCTACCTCACGATAATACAATTTACATTGAATTGATTACAAAGGCAAGTGTCTACAGAGAAAAACAGAAAATGTGCGTAGATACATTCTGTATTGTCTATGAATAAATGAATCGGATTGATCGCCAACACAACGGTTCTTATAACTGTATCGTCGAAACAATAGCTACCTTTTAATAGAATACCTACACTTTATCAAAATTCTGCCTCGATGGTCCAGTCATGCCATGGTCACAAGCACGATTCCTGCTCGGAAGTTATAGATGTTCTAAACATTCGCAATAGGAGTCTGGGTCTGTGGCCAGTTTATGAAAATTAGCTGCTTCTTCTTCCTTTCGAACCAATGGTGATTAAACCCTTAGACAGTATGGGCCCAGTAGGTAGGTAGGACGTTTATAGCGATATCGTAGCGTTCATCAAGTCCTCAAAATTGTAGGTGTATGTGTAGGTACTTGGGGCAATCCAGCAAGTGGGTTATGCTCTGGATAGGGGCACCGCACTCACATTTGGTGTCGACGGGTCTGTAAAGCCTCTTTTTGCAAAGTTGTAGTAATTTACAGTGGGCTACCTAAGGGCGCAACTGATTGAGTGCCGTCCATATGGGCCACAGCAGTTCCAAATAGGCTTGCCCCTTTTACATGACACTTAAATATTATCTGCTGACAAAAACGATTAAACAAATAAAATTTTACCGAATTCTAAAACAAAACACTACTGAGCGAAAAATAACTTTCTTTTCGGGAATCGGTGACTTTGGTATCTACCTACGTATTTTTTTGGTTTTTGACACTTGTTTCCGAAAAGAAAGTTATTTTTAACCGACTTCAAAAAAAGGAGGCTACTGCTAAGTATGTCAAGGGTATAAGATATTTCGAACAGTTAACCGACTATGATGAAGCAAATACTTATAAATAAATGGTAAGTACTGATGAAAAAGGTACCATTGAACTGATCTGATGATGAAGCCGGAAGGTGGGCACTGGAACGCCGAAATAAACAATGTATCCTAGTCGTGTTTGGGCTTATTGGAATCGTCATGAGATGTACTCTGGCTATAAATGAGTTTCATGTTAATTGGATGTACCTACCTTAATTGTGTCGAAAAACGGAAAAAATGGCTACAAAAGACACAGACTTCGGAAAAGAAAGTTATTTTTCGCTTTGTAGTGTTTTGTTTTGGAAGTCGGTTTGATTTTTGTTAAAAGTATTTTATTTTTCTCTTTTTAGTTATGGTAGCTACATCTAGCACTTCCCGACCTCATATCGCCCTTAAATTATTTTTCCTTTCATTTTGCAACGAAGTTCCTTATCGCGCGTTGCGAAAGACGGAAAAAAAATCTAACGAAAAGTTGTAACGACACTTTTTGCTATAGTTGTAAGCCGTGCGGCGTGCGCGTGTTTCGTGCGTGTTCTAACCTATACGCTGTTGTGTTTACGAAGTCGAGAGAGTATATATACATATATATATGTATATGTATGTATGTATATATATACATATATGTGTGTATATATATACTAAAGGAACGTTCCATCCGGGTGTCCCTAGACACCTCTCAAGTTTTTTGTTATATTCTCTTCCTTTTCCAATGGGTTTCATCCTACTATTATTTCTGTCACCTTTTACCATTTTCAAAGGCTTCGGCCCTGGTCTAAACTTAAAAACTACACATCAGATCTTGATGAAATTTGAATGGGAACACATGAAAGCATCAGCTTCCAAATTAAAAAAGAATCATCAAAATCGGTTCGTAATTGGCGGAGTATTCGCATACCAAGCAACAAAAACATAAATTTTCAACGGTCTTCAAAAAATGGTGCTTTTTGAAGACCATTGAAACTATAAGTAGGTGTTACTAAACACGTCGTCTGCGCTATCCTTTGGGTAATACTTAGGCGTAATGTTTTGTAGGTAATGAACCTATTTAAACAAACATAAGATGGGAAATACCCATTTATGTTGTGTCATTATAATACCGTACGGGGAGGTTATAAAGTTCGTTCTTTATCGATAAATTACTCGTATGTTTATCAATTAAGTAATACAAACATCAATATCTGTTCAAAACAAATTAGTCAGATAGTTTCTGTTGAAAATATAATTTTGATTAGTATGTAGTCTCTTATTTCTGATAGTTAATTAACGTGTTTAGTTAGGTCTTTACCTATTAAATTGCCGTTCTGCATACTGGCCATTTTAAATCAAACGTCAAAAATTTTTGTTTGGCTAAGAATTTTAAATTCAAATTAATTTTAATTTAAAACATGGAATTCATTTTTCAAAATTAGTCATTTGTTTTATTTTTTATTGATTAGCGTTATGTTTTCATCGCATTTGAATATTTTTCGTCATCATGGATACGTTGAGTAATTATGGAATATGAGTACCTACCGTCGTGGCAGCAACGAGGCACAAGCGGCACGCTCCACCTGTTATTGGTTTACCGGATTCTGTTCTGGAAATTTCGACCTGAAAAAAATTAACCGTCCGAAATCTTTGGTCGAAAATGACGAATTAAAGGCGATTGTTCCTACAATCGCCTCATAAGCTCCTGCTTATGATACTCAATCTACGGCTAAATTAGCCTCAGCTTTCGACGTAAGCATCAAAACAATATTGGTCCATTTGCGTCAAATTGGCAAGGTAAAAAATATTGATAAATGGGTGCCCCACGAACTAAATGATCGCCAGCGCGAAGTACGCGTCGCGAGAGACGTGCCTTGCACTGCTCAACAAGCACACAAACGAAGCAATTCTGAACCACATTATTACCTGCGACGGAAAATGGATTATGTTTGACAATTGTAAGCACCTAAACAATGCCCTGAACGAAAACACCCCTAGAAAAGTGATGGTAACTGTTTGGTGGTCTAGGGCCAGTGTGATTCATCACAGCTTCTTAACAAACGGAATGAGCATTACTACTGATGTATACTGTGAAGAACTGAACACAATGATGGCGAAGCTCACACGTCTCCAACCAACTTTGGTCAACCGCTTATCTCCTCTGCTCCTCCACGACAACGCACGACCTCATACTGCACAGCAAACGGTCTCCAAGTTACAAGACCTAGGGTTGGAAGCTCTCCGTCATCCGCCATACTCACCAGACCTATCGCCTACAGACTTCTACTTTTGCCAGAATTTGGATAACTTCTAGGCGGGAAAAAAATTAATACCCTAGAGGCTCAGATCAAATAAAAAATCAAGATGGAACGTTGCAAACAACAAAGTGAAGCCGGTTCAAACTATGCCTTGCCGTGCAAATACACAATAACACGCACTCACGTACAACGAAACTACCCCTTATCTTGTCAGTCGAGCTTTATTATTTGATCTGTGAGGTCGAATGACAAGCTAAGGCGTAAATTCGTTGTACGTGATTGCGTGTAATTGTGTATTTGTACGGCAAGGCATAGTTTGAAACGGCTTCACCTTGTTGTTTGCAACGTTCCATCTTGCCTTTTTATTTGATCTGAACCTAGTCAGTACAAAATGCCTTTGAAGAATTTGTTACCTCGAGTCCAGCTGATTTATTCAAGAAGGGCTCAATAAATTGCCACTGCGTTGGCAAAGATGCATCGATTGCATTGGTGATCAGTGATTACTTTGATTAACAGTAATAAAAAATATTGATAAATATACGTTAACTTATTTAATAAAAAAACAGCAATTTCTTAGGTAAAGACCTAATGTTTTTTTGTCTATTGTCATTTGAATGTTGGTCTAGGTACCTACCTTTTATAAAATAAATAAAAAAGCCTCTTTATTTCGTACAAGCAATAAATAAAACTAGAATTTCCAATATATCTATATTAAAAAAAATCCTATTAGAAGTAACAATTAATTTACTTTTATACACATTAGTATTAGCAATAATTCTCTATGTTGCTTAATAAATAATTACACAAATGGGCCTCCCTTTGTGAATGTTAGTGTTACCAGTGGATAAAACTAGTTACAAATTAATTCTTAGACAATATGGGTACGATTTCTAAATCGAGTATTTGGAGCCATCACATGTCAACATTACTCTTTAATACCAAAGCAGGTTTACAGGCTAAAGCAGGTACCTTTATTTTGACACAACGTACTCAATGACCCACCGTAATGTAAATACGGTTTCAGATTCTTTATTTCGAAATCGGGGTGAATTCTTAATATATTATAACCCATTTTTTTCATTTAATATTGTTTTAAGTTTTTAAGGACTTTGTAGTGTGAAACACAAGTTCAACCTACTTCAAGCCAATAAGCCACTTTGTTCTTTCAAGATGTTTTATTGTAAGTGTGCCTCATTTTATAAATAAACGATATTATTACTTAGCTGACATTCTATTTGACAGAATTCACTGATTAGAAACTTTGACCAGGCTTTCATAAACCATAAACCACAGAGGCAAAATAAAAATACCATTGTATTTTTCAGGGATATCCCAGACATTGTCCACTAACACCTAACTATTGTCAATATTATTCAAAAGTTTGCTAATAGCAAGCTCGTGAATATTTGCTTATTTCAATAAGTAAGTATTATTTTAAACAAGACATATTATTGAAAGAGCTGAATGAGCGATAATGGAGCTATTTCAAGAGCTCAGTTTACAATATTCAGTGAACAAAGAAACCGCGATGTTTTTAAATGGAACTTTTTACTAAGTCCGCAGATGAATAGGCCATTTAAATGTCTAGTTTAATGTAATGTCATCAAATAGTACGTCTACTATTGAACAATAGCCATTCAAAACGCATTCAAATGACTGTTATAATATTTAATCAAGAGGATTTTCCTGAATGTATAGATGAATCGGAATAAGTCAAAATGTTTTTGTTTTAAAAATCTATTCTAAAATGTACTTGGATTGATTTGTATTGTAGTGAATTGTATGGCTTGCTATTCCCGGTAAATGATAACGATTCAACAGGGTGGACCGATGAACTGATCAAGGTTGCGGGAAACCGCTGGATGCGAGATGCTCAGGACTGGCAATTGCCGACACTTCGGGGCTTGGGCGAGGTCTATTGGGATAATAGGAAATGATGATGATGATGGGGAAGAAAGAAAGAAAACACATTTATTTGTCACAAGCCACTAGCACACAATATTAAAAAAAAACTGGCCATTGCGAGGCCGAATCGAGCACGAAGGGTTCCGTACCATTATCGTTATAATCACGTATGTTGTATGGATGCCCCACTTAAATATTAATTTTATTCTGGTTTTAGTATTTGTTGTTATAGCGGCAACAGAAATACATCATCTGTGAAAATTTAAACTTTAGCTATCACGGTTCATGAGATACAGCCTGGTGACAGACGGACAGACAGACAGACAGACGGACCGCGGAGAATTAACTTTATTTTTGGAAGTCGGTGTCTTTCGTAGGTACCATTTTTTTGCGTTATGGACACCGGCTTCCAAAAATAAAGTTATTTTTCACTTTGTAGTTTTCTGGAAGTCGGTAGTATTTTTTTGTTAAAAAGTTTTTTTATTTTTCACTTTTTAGTTGTACCTACCTAATAGGCAAGTTGTTTAGTAAGTTTCCTATAACGCCAGAATAGATTACCCGAATATCATGAAACTTAAACAAAATCGATCACAAATGAGAGATCTGCTTACCCCTTAAGAGCGTACTGGCGTGATATTATGTTATGAAATGGTATAAACAATAAACAGACATGCGATTGCAGCAGTCCCGAGAGATTTGCCGTTATTATTTGAAGAGTTCTGTTGTATATCTTCGAAGTTCTTCATCAGATCTTCACCAAATTCAAATGGGACCAATTTCGAAACATACTCTTCCAAACAAAAAAAGTTTAGTTTAGTTTTTTAAATCGGTCCACAATTGACGGAGATATCGGTGAACATACATAAAAAAACATACAAGAAGTCGAACATAGAACCTCCCCCTTTTTCGAAAGTCGGTTAAAAAATACAGGGATGAGTGGACCGGCAGTGAACGCATCTGTCATCGCATAGCTAAATTTAAAACTGCTTCGGAGAACTAGTTAGGAGCACAACGAATTTACTATTATTTAATTTGATGGTATGTAACTGTAACGGACGCATGGCTTTGTACGTTGCGTGGTGATTTTTTAGCATAAGGGCTTCCCACGTAGACCTATAACGGTGTTTATGGCGAACATGTGTTTGGGTCTTTTTAACGAATCTTTGAATGAAGCAATAACCCTGACCGTTGTCGGCATTTTGTAAAAATAATGAAACAATCCATGTTTAATGGCTCCGTAACGGTGAACGCCTTGTTTGTCAAAGGTTTACCGCTTTGAAAAATAAATAACTATAAATGCTTATTGTCTGCAGACCCGTACGCCGCCTTAATAAAACCTTGAATGGACTATTGTTGTTATCCCAAAACACATTACCGGGGTCTGCGTGAGAAAATATGATATCCCGTTAGTTAGTGTAAATTTCTCTTTTCGTGGTACTAAAAATAACACGTGAATGTTAAAATATAATTGATGTAGGTTCCATGTGAGTTCTAAAGTATGAGTACAAAACATATGAGAACTACTGTAATACATATAAGAACTAGAGAAAACGTAGATAATTAGGTAAGATTATGCATGTTTTGATAGCTCATAAGTAGGGAGGAATCTAGGTTAGATAAGATTTTTGTGTTGACCTTTTTACAGCTTTATATGTTTCCTAGGTAGAATTAAGTATGTAGATTAAGGAAATGTATAATTTGTGTAGATTTAAGTAAGATAATATTGATGATTACGGCATTTCTATGACGCCATACCCGAGCGCCATTGAGAGAGAGGGGCGCCATTGTTCGCGCCTAGCGGTTCTTGTATAAATAACGGACCGTTTGGAGGCTGAGACACAGTCGGACACAGTCAGTCTTCAGCTCTACAATTGTAATAACATACAGTTGTAATAACAATAAGGAATAAAATTGAAGATACGAATCACGACAGTATTTTCATTCTTCCAACGAACAACCAAATACAGTCCACTTCAGTCTGGTCCTACGAGCTCGGATAAAGAACCAAGAACCAGCGGCAACCAGTCCACTTCAGTCTGGTCCTACGAGCCCGGATAAAGAACCAAGAACCAGCGGCAACCAGGCCCACTACAGTCTGGTCCATCAAGCAGCGGATACAAGAACGAAGAACCCGCTGCAACCAGAACCACTGAGCTGCAGACGAAGTACGAAGATCTGCGGCAAGAGCGAAGAAAGGAACCCGGCTGTCACCGAGCCGCAGACGAAGTAAGAAGATCTGCGGTAAGAACAAAGCTGTACGGAACAGGACCGGTTTCGAACCTAACTGGTCTTGAACCTGACCGGCTTCAACACAACTGAACCCGACCGGCTTACCGAACCGAGCCGACCGGTTTCACCTGAAGTACCGAACCGAAGAGGTACTAACCCGCCTTGCCAAACTGAACGTGCGGCTATACTCAAGATGGTGTTCACAAGGAGCCAGGGAGACGCAACCGAGATAGAAGAACAGCTACGCATCCAAGAACAGGAAGCGCGACGCGTCCAAGAAGAGGAGGCGCGCCGCCAGGAAGCGGAGCTGATCGAACGGGAGCGAAGAAGAAGACTCTCACCGGACCCACCAGCATCACCATTTCCGAGAATGGCACACAACAGCGCAGCGGGGCCTTCCAGTGCACAGACGACAAACACCGCGATCCGACAGCGAATGACGTCACCGACCAGGACAATGAGGTCGCAACGGTCGACGACAAGCGTCACAACAAGGCTACGGATAGCGGAACTGGAGGCTGCAGAGAAGCTAGCAGCCATCCGGACCCAGCAACTGGCACTGGAAGAAGAGCTAGTCAAGAAGAGACTAGCAGTGGAGGTGTCAGCGATCAACGATGAAGAAAGCGTACAAGAGGAACAAGAGCCCTCTCGTCCACGCGAAGAGCCTCATCAAATGGTGGATGAATGGCTGAGGACGAACCCCCTCAACTCACGGGGGGAGGAGGGACCAAGAGAATCCAAACAGATACGCTTCGTGTCTAGAACGAGATCGCCGACCCCCATAAGAGCAAAGGACAGCATTGAGCACTTGGCAGCAACACTAGAAAAAATGGCCCGACCTAGGCCTAGGCACACGGAGCTACCTACATTCTCCGGAGCGGCCAACGAGTGGCTGCCATTCAAGGCGGCTGTACGAGATTCGACAGATATGTACCAGGTTACAGCAGCCGAGAACGTACAAAGGCTGAGAAGCTGCCTCAAAGGAGAAGCAAGAGACGCCGTGGCCGCCCTTCTACATACGGCCACTGATCCAGGCGTCATTATGAAGACTCTTGAGCAGTGCTTCGGTCGACCGGAAGTCATCATCGACCGGGCACTGGATGACCTCAAGAAGCTTCCAAAACCTGGTACATCGGCCACAGAACTCAACAGTTTCGCTGTCAAGCTACAGAACATAATTTGCGTACTGCAAACAATCGATCGAAGAGGTTACTTGTTCAACCCTTTTATGACCCGGGAAGTACTGGACAAGCTCAGCCCGCATCTCCGATCCCGCTGGTGTGACTACGCCTACGATCAAGAAGGGACAACGGATCCGGAAATCGTCGTGCTGTCACGGTTTCTAATGCGAGAGGCGGACCGAGCGTTACGATATACGTACGCTCCGTCTACAAGCGCCGCCGCACCGAGAAAGGAAACTCGACCCATCGTGACACTCAAGAAGAAGGCGAGCGTGTTCACTACGACCGAGGGAAGGGAAGAAGAAAAGGACAAGTGCCCTAAGTGCGAGCAAGCCCACCTGTTGACGCGGTGTCCGCAGTACAAGGCGCTAACGGTAGAGCAGCGATGGAGCTTTCTTAAATCTAATAAGATTTGCTTCAAATGCGCCCAGAAGCAACACAGGCGCATAAGTTGCAAGGCGCAGCTGTGCGGCGTGGATCAATGTCGCCGCCCGCATCACGCGACGCTCCATCAAGCGGTACGCGAAGCGCAGACGGAAGACATGGGGAAGGCTGAACCACGGAAGGAGGAAGCGGTCCTGTCTGTGGCTACCCAACCCGCTACCGGGCCACGGGCAGTCTTGCTCAAGATGTGCCCTGTCATCGTGTCCGGACCACGGGGGGAGGTCAAGACCTACGCACTCCTAGACGAAGGGGCCACGATCACCCTAGTGGACGAAGCACTGGCGGCGAGCGTCGGGGCAGAAGGGCCATCACGGCCGCTCCACCTGAGCGGGGTCAACATGTCGCAGCGAGATATGGGCAGCCAAGAAGTGAATATCAACGTGAAGGGACTGAAGAGTGACGAAAGCTACAGGGTCAGAGCGAGGACCATGAAGGATCTCCGGCTTCACCAACAGTCCATTCCCGACACGCTGCTGGATTACGAGCACCTGAGGGACCTGACCCCAGAAGAGGTGTGCTACGAACTGGCGCGCCCCGGGCTTCTAGTGGGTACAGACCACTGGGAGTGCATCGTGTCCCGCGAGCTCCGAATCGGCGGCCCTAACCAACCGGCAGCATCAAGAACGCAACTCGGATGGGTGGTGCACGGAACCGCACCACGCAAGACCATCATCAAAGAAGGGAACGTGCTGCATGTATACGAGCCCAACCGAACTACGGGTGCATGCAGCCAGGAACTCCACGACTTAGTCGAAGCCCACTTCAGGATCGACGCGCTCGGCATACAAGGAAGGCCGAGAGTCAAGGCGAGCGATCAACGGGCCATCGACATAGTCGGAAGGACAATCAGGAAGATTGACACCGGGTACGAGGTTGGGCTGCCATGGCGACGAGACGAGGTCACTATGCCGCCTAGCTACAATCAAGCGTTCCGCCGGCTGAAGAAGATCGAGCAGAAGATGGACGCCAACCCACAGTTCGCGGCTGAGTACTCCAAGCAGGTTAACAACCTATTGGACAAAGGGTACGCGACGCCATGCGACGGGTCGGAGCGAGCGAATGCCATCTGTTGGTATCTGCCACATTTCGCCGTGCAGAACCCGAACAAGCCCGGCAAACATAGGCTAGTGTTCGACGCAGCAGCGAAGAGCAACGGCGTCTGCCTAAACGACGAACTGTTGGAGGGACCCGACCTACTGCTGTCGCTGCCAGGAATCCTATTTAGGTTCCGAGAGAAGGTGGTAGCGATTACAGCAGACGTGCAGGAGATGTTCCTGAGAATCAGGATAAGGCCGGAGGACCAACCAGCGCAACAGTTCCTGTGGAGAGGTGACGACCGACAAGAGCCGCCGAGGAAATACAAGATGACCAGTATGCTATTCGGCGCCGCGAGCTCCCCGTACATGGCCCATTACGTTCGCAACCACAACGCAGACGTACATGGGCAGGAGTACCCGCGGGCGCTGGAGGCCATCAAAGGAAGTCACTACATGGACGATTTGGTGGCCAGCTATGAAGACGCTGAAGAAGCACGGAAGGCAGTAGAGGAAACGAGAGCAGTGCACGCGCACGCAGGGTTCACGCTGCGAGGTTGGAGCTCCAGCAACAAGACGGTGCTACGCGACGTGCCCACCGAGCTGCACGCCACCTCTCCTACACAATTGGGGGGTGAGCAGCCTGAGAGCAAGATTCTGGGGCTGCATTGGGACGCGGAGCGCGATGAGCTGGGGTTCAACACATCTATGAACCGAGTCCCGGCTGAAGTACGAGCGAGAACGCGCGCCCCGACTAAGCGTGAAGCCCTCAGCGCCGTGATGTCCATATACGACCCGCTTGGGTTGCTGAGCCACTACACAATACGATCGAAGATCATACTGCAGAGCTTGTGGCGCCTTCAGACGACGTGGGACGAGCAAATCCCCGAGGAAGAGAACGAGCTCTTCGCCTCCTGGCTCGCTCGCCTGACTGAACTCGCTCAGCTGCGACTACCGCGCTGTTACGTGACGCAAAAGTATGAACGCGTCGACTTACACATACTGTGCGACGCCAGCGAGCAAGCCTACGCAGCTGTGGCCTATTGGCGAATAAGAAACGTCGATGGGAGCCTGAACGTCGTGTTGGTGGCCGCCAAAGCTAAGGTGGCGCCTCGTCGGGCGCAAACTATACCGCGCCTGGAGCTACAAGCCGCAGTGATTGGAGCAAGACTCGCTGAGACGATAAGAAGGGAGCACCGAGTCATCATCGGCCAGACGACCTACTGGACCGATTCATCTACCGTGGTGCACTGGATCCATCACGACGTGCGACGCTACACGCCATTCGTCGCGCATCGGCTGGGAGAGATCGCAGAGTTGACCCAGAAAGAAGAGTGGCGTTGGCTGCCTACTGCGTGCAACATAGCGGACGACGCCACTCGGCTCGTCGACACGCCCATATGCGCCACGGATAGATGGTTTCGAGGACCGGACTTCTTGCTCCTGCCAGAAGAGCAGTGGCCCACGACGTCGACGGATGACAAGGAGGACGAGGAGGTCCTTCACACGAGAGAAGAAACGGAGCGAGATAGCTGGCTACCGAACCCGGCCCGCTTCTCAAAGTATGAGGTATTGGTGAGAGCCGTCGCTCGAGCGATCGCTTTCACTGATATCTGCAGACGAAGAGCAACAAGGATGGAGTATCATCATATCCAGCGCGCCGAGGCTGAACTAATCAAACAAGCACAAGAGGACAGCTTCGGGGAAGATATGAAGAAGATCCAGTCTGCTCGCCCGCTCACGAGGGCGAGTCGATTGTACAGGCTGGATCCAGTGCTGGAAAACGGCGTCCTAAGAGTGAGGGGCCGGATCGAGGCCTCTCCCGCCCCGACCGAGATGAAGCGGCCTATTATACTCGACGGCCGTCATCAGCTGACTAAGCTCCTCGTGCTGCGGGAGCACTGCGCTGCAGGCCACGCCAATAGGGAGCGTGTGACGAACGACCTGCGACAGCAGTACTGGGTCATTCACTTGCGACCCACGGTACGCGCTGTCGAGAGGAGCTGCGCCTTCTGCAAAACGAGGCGGGCGAGGCCGCAAACCCCAGCTACAGGAGACCTGCCACACGCCCGCCTTGACCCTTTTCACCGCCCGTTCACCAACTGTGGGGTGGACTATTTTGGGCCAATAATGGTCAAGGTAGGACGCCGCCGAGAGAAGAGGTGGGGCGCACTCTTTACGTGCCTCACCTCCCGCGCCGTGCACATCGAGCTTATCGCTTCACTCTCCACCGACTCAGCAATCATGGCGCTGAGACGAATGGCCGCGCGCAGAGGCTGGCCGAGAGTGATGTACTCCGACAACGCGACTAACTTTCGCGGGGCCGACCAGGAGCTACGCCACGCCTACGCCGAGTGGATGCTTGCCCTGCGAGATGAGGGGCTACTGCATCGCTTGGAGTGGCGCTTCATCCCTCCCGGCGCGCCCAACCAAGGTGGCGCGTGGGAACGTATGGTGCGCTCCGTGAAGACGGCGCTCAGCGTGACCCTGCGAGAGAAGGCGCCGGCGGAAGAAGTACTGAGGACTCTGCTCACTGAGGCTGAGTTCTCGATCAATGCGCGACCGCTGACACACGTCAGTGTGGATCCCAGCGACCCCGAGGCCCTAACACCCAACCACTTCTTGTTGGGGTCGTCTAAGGGGCTGCCGACGACAGGACCCTGCGAAGAGGACGACCGGAGGACATGGCGAGCTAGTCAGGCGCTCGCTGACCACTTCTGGCGACGATGGCTACGCGAGTACCTGCCCACGTTGGTACCTCGCGGCGAGCCACGGAACGACGTGCGACCCATTCAAGCCGGTGACGTGGTCCTCGTGGTCGACAACACGCTGCCACGGAACACATGGCCGATGGGAATCGTCGAGCGCACGCATCGCGGACCGGATGGCGGCATCAGAGTCGTCGAGGTGCGCACCAGGACTGGCACCTTCCGACGCCCCGTGAGCAAGCTCGTCGTCGTGTCAACAAAGGAGGCTACGCGAGCTGCGCCGGGGGGAGAACTGTAACGGACGCATGGCTTTGTACGTTGCGTGGTGATTTTTTAGCATAAGGGCTTCCCACGTAGACCTATAACGGTGTTTATGGCGAACATGTGTTTGGGTCTTTTTAACGAATCTTTGAATGAAGCAATAACCCTGACCGTTGTCGGCATTTTGTAAAAATAATGAAACAATCCATGTTTAATGGCTCCGTAACGGTGAACGCCTTGTTTGTCAAAGGTTTACCGCTTTGAAAAATAAATAACTATAAATGCTTATTGTCTGCAGACCCGTACGCCGCCTTAATAAAACCTTGAATGGACTATTGTTGTTATCCCAAAACACATTACCGGGGTCTGCGTGAGAAAATATGATATCCCGTTAGTTAGTGTAAATTTCTCTTTTCGTGGTACTAAAAATAACACGTGAATGTTAAAATATAATTGATGTAGGTTCCATGTGAGTTCTAAAGTATGAGTACAAAACATATGAGAACTACTGTAATACATATAAGAACTAGAGAAAACGTAGATAATTAGGTAAGATTATGCATGTTTTGATAGCTCATAAGTAGGGAGGAATCTAGGTTAGATAAGATTTTTGTGTTGACCTTTTTACAGCTTTATATGTTTCCTAGGTAGAATTAAGTATGTAGATTAAGGAAATGTATAATTTGTGTAGATTTAAGTAAGATAATATTGATGATTACGGCATTTCTATGACGCCATACCCGAGCGCCATTGAGAGAGAGGGGCGCCATTGTTCGCGCCTAGCGGTTCTTGTATAAATAACGGACCGTTTGGAGGCTGAGACACAGTCGGACACAGTCAGTCTTCAGCTCTACAATTGTAATAACATACAGTTGTAATAACAATAAGGAATAAAATTGAAGATACGAATCACGACAGTATTTTCATTCTTCCAACGAACAACCAAATACAGTCCACTTCAGTCTGGTCCTACGAGCTCGGATAAAGAACCAAGAACCAGCGGCAACCAGTCCACTTCAGTAACTTACATAAATACATTTTATGAAAAAAAAAAAATTATCGGCCTACGACCTACTATTCGTTACATAAATAAAATGCTTAGGTTATCTTATGAGTGCAAGCAATTTTAGCCTGCTTTGCTACACTTCATAGTGAGATAAGAAAAATATTTCTTTCAGTAGTTTACACTTGCTTGAGTTAGCATTTACCTACGATATGTAAGTACGAACTGAAGGACTACCGTCAAACGGGCTGAATAAGAATGCAGGAGTGAATAGAAACGAAATCTATTACTAAGACTCCGCGGTCCGTCTGTCTGTCTGTCTGTCCGTCTGTCACCAGGCTGTATCTCATGAACCGTGATAGCTAAAGTTTAAATTTTCACAGATGATGTATTTCTGTTGCCGCTATAACAACAAATACTAAAACCAGAATAAAATAAAAATTTAAGTGGGGCATCCATACAACATACGTGATTATAACGATAATGGTACGGAACCCTTCGTGCGCGATTCGGCCTCGCAATGGCCAGTTTTTTTTTTATATTGTGTGCTCTAGTGGCTTGTGACAAATAAATGTGTTTTCTTTCTTTCTTCCCCATCATCATCATCATTTCCTATTATCCCAATAGACCTCGCCCAAGCCCCGAAGTGTCGGCAATTGCCAGTCCTGAGCATCTCGCATCCAGCGGTTTCCCGCAACCTTGATCAGTTCATCGGTCCACCCTGTTGAATCGTTATCATTTACCGGGAATAGCAAGCCATACAATTCACTACAATACAAATCAATCCAAGTACATTTTAGAATAGATTTTTAAAACAAAAACATTTTGACTTATTCCGATTCATCTATACATTCAGGAAAATCCTCTTGATTAAATATTATAACAGTCATTTGAATGCGTTTTGAATGGCTATTGTTCAATAGTAGACGTACTATTTGATGACATTACATTAAACTAGACATTTAAATGGCCTATCCATCTGCGGACTTAGTAAAAAGTTCCATTTAAAAACATCGCGGTTTCTTTGTTCACTGAATATTGTAAACTGAGCTCTTGAAATAGCTCCATTATCGCTCATTCAGCTCTTTCAATAATATGTCTTGTTTAAAATAATACTTACTTATTGAAATAAGCAAATATTCACGAGCTTGCTATTAGCAAACTTTTGAATAATATTGACAATAGTTAGGTGTTAGTGGACAATGTCTGGGATATCCCTGAAAAATACAATGGTATTTTTATTTTGCCTCTGTGGTTTATGGTTTATGAAAGCCTGGTCAAAGTTTCTAATCAGTGAATTCTGTCAAATAGAATGTCAGCTAAGTAATAATATCGTTTATT
Organism: Orthosia incerta; assembly: GCA_948252205.1. Taxonomy (NCBI): domain Eukaryota; kingdom Metazoa; phylum Arthropoda; class Insecta; order Lepidoptera; family Noctuidae; genus Orthosia; species Orthosia incerta. The sequence continues at coordinate 18,843,064 of OX411760.1, forward strand.
TATAAAATGAGGCACACTTACAATAAAACTACAAAGTGAAAAATAACTTTATTTTTGGAAGCCGGTGTCCATAACGCAAAAAAATGGTACCTACGAAAGACACCGACTTCCAAAAATAAAGTTAATTTTCACTTTGTAGGTTTCTGGAAGTCGGTAGTATTTTTTTGTAAAAAAGTTTTTTTCTCAAAAATACCATTTCAGATACTAATCTGCATGGTTCTCATATAATTGATCGGGCCAACATCATGTTACATTTAAAATAAACTGTTACCTTAACAGATTGTTTAAGGTGTTTCTTCTTAGAGTAGTCGTATAACTCGTATAGGGACGACAGCGCTATATATCGCTAAAATACAACCCGACCAAGTGAAATTGCTTGTTAGTTTCGTATTACATGGGGCCTACCATAAACTTATAAAATAGTTGCCAAGTGCAGGGCAGTTCAACTTAGCATTTTAACCTGACAGGTTTTGTGTTTGTACCATGAGCATTTCCCATTGACATGCTTCATGCCTACTTTTGACCAGCTAAATAGTCTCTGGTCAGTAAGCTGGCACCACAGATTAAATAAAATTATTAAAAAATGACGTTATAAAATATTTTAGAGATTTACGGTTTTTATGATAACAGTTTAAATTAAATAAGAGTGATGAAGGAAACATTGTTCGGTGGCATGTTGCAGGTTAGCCTGCTGAAATGCTGTGACGTAGCCAGTCACCGGTTTAGATCACGTGATCGCTGGCTGGCCTGCTACAAATTAGCATGACTGATCACGTGATCGCTGCTTGTACAAATTAGCATGACAAGTCATTTTCCGTCTAAAATTGACCTGCTGTAAGAGTTCATGGTAGGCCCCTTAGGTTACTTTGATTTCATTGATTTGTTGTTGGTTGAATTGTCGCTACGTAACTTAGTGTTTTTGGAACGAAGTTCCTTATCGCGCGTTGCGAAAGGGGGCTAGACGGAAAAAATCTAACGAAAAGTTGTAACGACACTTTTTGCTATAGTTGTAAGCCGTGCGGCGTGCACGTGTTTCGTACGTGTTCTAACCTATACGCTGTTGTGTTTACGAAGTCGAGAGAGTATATATACATACATCCATATATATATACATACATATACATATATATGTATATACATATATATATATACTAAAGGAACTTCGTTCCATCCGGGTGTCCCTTGACACCTCCCAAGGTTTTTTTTTTTACAAAATTTTTTGCGTCTCGTGACGGGGACTTTAGTCTTTTTCTGTCTGATTTGTGAGAATTATTTCCATAATATGTAGGTAACTTGCTATGAATAAAGTAATGAATCAGTCTAATTTTAATGAATGAGTTTTCGTTTTGATTGTTATCGATACCTACCTATTAATATATTTTCCTTCATAAATGCATAATCACGACAACAACAATCTTATGACATCATAATTCATTGCCCTAAGCTACGCACGAAACATGAGTCATACTCATATCATTCATAAAAATTGCAAACAGTATAATTACATTATACAGGGTGTTTGGAAGGGAGCTGTACATACGCCTAGGGTAGAAACTAGGGATAGTCTGCTACCTACCCCCGCCCATTATATTGACCTTGGCCTCAAGGTTTTTTTTTAATTTATTATTATTTTTTATTTGACTTTTTTATGATTTTTTGACTAAAACTACCTGTAGCTCAAAATCTATCCATGGGACCGGTCGGCTAATGGTCTTGTTTTAATCGTTAGAGTCTTAGGGTCCTGCAAAAAATTATTTTACACCAGAAAATTGTGGAGAAGAAAAGTTATGGGGCCTGAAGTACCGTAGTAAGGTAAAGAAATAATTTTAAGGGCAACTTTCTATGGGGTTTAAAAAAAAACTAACCGGGTTGGAGTTCTTCTGATTTTTTTAAAACATCCTCAGTCCATGCCCTTTCTAACGATATGCTAAAAGTGTAATTATCACTTTTAGTTTTAAAGTTATTAATTAATTCTATGGTACTTCAGGCCCCATAACTTTTCTTCTCCACAATTTTCTGGTGTAAAATAATTTTTTGCAGGACCCTAAGACTCTAACGATTAAAACAAGACCATTAGCCGACCGGTCCCATGGATAGATTTTGAGCTACAGGTAGTTTTAGTCAAAAAATCACAAAAAAGTCAAATAAAAAATAAAAATAAATTAAAAAAAAAACCTTGAGGCCAAGGTCAATATAATGGGCGGGGGTAGGTAGCAGACTATCCCTAGTTTCTACCCTAGGCGTATGTACAGCTCCCTTCCAAACACCCTGTATTTTATCAGATTAAAATAAGTCTTCATTCCATTAAAAACCGGCCAAGTGCGAGTCGGACTAGCGCACGAAGGGTACCGTAACATTATCGCAAAAAAAGGCAAAAATATCACGTTTGTTGTATGCGAGACCCACTTAAATATTATTTATTTTATTCTGCGTTAATAGTATTTGTTGTTATAGCAGCAACAGAAATACATCATCTGTGAAAATTTCAACTGTAGACGGACCGTGAGGTCTTAGTTATAGGGTCCCGTTTAAAAAAAAAAAAAACGAAAAAAGCTTTTAATGTACTAAAAACTACGAAATGTAATAGGTAGGTACCTATGTATAATGTCAATACATATCCAAATGAGCTCAAACATGATGGTGTTATCTTGTCTGGCTGAGGAGTTGCTATGGCCACCTTCCGGGGCCATCATGAGACGTGGTCCTTAGTGCCATAGTATTTCAATGTTTCCAAAGTTACACCAAGTTTAAACCTTATCAGACGCCAGGAAGTGTTCGAAAAATCGATTACTATTTGCCGGACACACATCAAAAGCAAAAATAATTTTATAGCTTGTAAAAATATGATTACATAAAAGGGGCAAGCAAGTTTATTATAATTCTTAGAACTAAGACTGTAGCTAGGGTACATTTTCCTGCTTTAATATTTTCCTTATGACTCCTTTTGTGCAATGGGTAAACCTTGCGATGTGAAAGACTTTGCATACAATGGTAGTTTTGCCTTTTATCATCATCATCATTTCAGCCGAAAGAGGTCCACTTCTGGACATAGGCCTCCGCCAGGCGTCGCTTTGCCACATTGACCGATCCCTGCGTGTCGTATCCAGCGCATTGACCGATCCCTGCGTCTCGCATTCAGCGCATTGACCGATCCCTGCGTCTCGCATCCAGCGCATTGACCGATCCCTGCGTCTCGCATCCAGAGTATTGACCGATCCCTGCGTCTCGCATCCAGCGCATTGACCGATCCCTGCGTCTCGCATCCAGAGTATTGACCGATCCCTGCGTCTCGCATCCAGAGTATTGACCGATCCCTGCGTCTCGCATCCAGCGCATTGACCGATCCCTGCGTCTCGCATCCAGCGCATTGACCGATCCCTGCGTCTCGCATCCAGCGCATTGACCGATCCCTGCGTCTCGCATCCAGCGCATTGACCGATCCCTGCGTCTCGCATCCAGAGTATTGACCGATCCCTGCGTCTCGCATCCAGCGCATTGACCGATCCCTGCGTCTCGCATCCAGCGCATTGACCGATCCCTGCGTCTCGCATCCAGCGCATTGACCGATCCCTGCGTCTCGCATCCAGCGCATTGACCGATCCCTGCGTCTCGCATCCAGCGCATTGACCGATCCCTGCGTCTCGCATCCAGCGCATTGACCGATCCCTGCGTCTCGCATCCAGAGTATTGACCGATCCCTGCGTCTCGCATCCAGCGCATTGACCGATCCCTGCGTCTCGCATCCAGCGCATTGACCGATCCCTGCGTCTCGCATCCAGCGCATTGACCGATCCCTGCGTCTCGCATCCAGCGCATTGACCGATCCCTGCGTCTCGCATCCAGAGTATTGACCGATCCCTGCGTCTCGCATCCAGCGCATTGACCGATCCCTGCGTCTCGCATCCAGAGTATTGACCGATCCCTGCGTCTCGCATCCAGCGCATTGACCGATCCCTGCGTCTCGCATCCAGCGCATTGACCGATCCCTGCGTCTCGCATCCAGAGTATTGACCGATCCCTGCGTCTCGCATCCAGCGCATTGACCGATCCCTGCGTCTCGCATCCAGAGTATTGACCGATCCCTGCGTCTCGCATCCAGCGCATTGACCGATCCCTGCGTCTCGCATCCAGCGCATTGACCGATCCCTGCGTCTCGCATCCAGAGTATTGACCGATCCCTGCGTCTCGCATCCAGCGCATTGACCGATCCCTGCGTCTCGCATCCAGAGTATTGACCGATCCCTGCGTCTCGCATCCAGCGCATTGACCGATCCCTGCGTCTCGCATCCAGCGCATTGACCGATCCCTGCGTCTCGCATCCAGAGTATTGACCGATCCCTGCGTCTCGCATCCAGCGCATTGACCGATCCCTGCGTCTCGCATCCAGAGTATTGACCGATCCCTGCGTCTCGCATCCAGCGCATTGACCGATCCCTGCGTCTCGCATCCAGCGCATTGACCGATCCCTGCGTCTCGCATCCAGAGTATTGACCGATCCCTGCGTCTCGCATCCAGAGCATCCCCGCAACTTTAACCAACAGTCTTATTGCGTAAGTAATTCAGCAAGGCAAAGGGCAAAGAGTATGTATAAACAAAAGAGGAACAAATATGTTTATGACCTACAGATAGATGTTCCGGCTCTGGGTGTTTGTGTATGTGAGTTTATATGTTTGTAAACGCACCCACGATACAGGAAGAAATTCTTAGTGTGGGGCAAGGTTTACTCCAAAAAAAAGTGTTCATGTCTTTAAGTCAAGGGTGAATAGGTTACTTCTAGGCAAGCGTGCTCCATCGTCGACCACATCATCGCTTAGCATCAGGTGAGATGGTGGTCAAGCGCAAGCCTATAAAAGATAAAAAAGGTGGTAAAAAAAAGTCGACCAATCGCATAGACTTCGAAGATTGGAAATCCACATCGCATCTTTCATCTTGCATGTGATTTGTCGATTTGTTCACACTCTTTGCCATGTGCCTTGCCGAATTCACTACGCAATAAGGCTGCAGGTCATCCGTATATTATACAGAGATTTAATTATATAATTTTGCATAATTACGTACCGATATAATGGTGGTACGTTTATATTTACATAGATTTTAGTTACCTACATCACATAACAAGGTTTGTGGTAACGACCAATTGTTAATTTACCGGTAATCACATAATTATTATTAGATCTAACGATCTAACGAGATATAATAATAATTATGTGATTACCGGTAAATTAACAGGAATAACCCGTTTCGATTAAAATAGTTCTAGCTCGGATCGCTAAATCGCTAATTTTAAACCAATTTAATGTTCAATTTTCCCCTTTCGTTCATATTAGATGATTTAACAAAATAGCATGAACAAGTAAAATAAAGTTAGACAAAACGCACTCAGTGGGCTTTTTGTTATGTATTATTTATTTATTTATTTATTCATTAACACATACATTTGTTTTAACAGGTAAGACCCAAGCTAATAAAAGTACCTAGTAATAAATTGCTAATAGCGGTCCCAAGTAACGGGTCTGGGTTGAAGCACAAGTTACACAGTGGACAACACACGTAGTGTCACCCTCTGGAATTCCGCCAAAGAGCAAGAAAATATGTCCAAACGCAGAGAGATGCTATTACGAGTAAGTATTCCTACTGCACGAATCACTGGTGCAAACTTTAATAAAGGGGAATGCCCATTTTGTAAGGGAACTTGGGCACCTTTGACAAAATGGTTGTAACTTGATGAATTTGGTTGTATATTGTAGAAAAAACACGTTATATTCATAATTAGAAAACATTTTTTATTTATTTTGCGGGGTTCACGAGAAATAACGATGTTTCTGTTCTTGAAATGAACCCTTGTTACAATGCAATAAGGTGCATACAAATGTCCAAGTGAAGAAACCTGATCTGTTGTTGTCTGTACATAAAAAGTAAAGGACATGGATGGAAAAAAACACAAAATATAAATCTTATTTATGGATAATATTGAAATCGCAGACACGATACCTTATAAGGGGCCTGTGTATGGGCAATCTCCTTTGTACGGGTTGCCGGGACTTTGAAAAGCCCCTCCCTAGATCCTAACCGTAGCCTCCTGTTTGGAACGAGCAATATTTAGCATTTGTTGGCAATTTGCTAACTTATCTGTACAAGTTTTCGCATTGCATTTAATTTTACCTTGAGTAGATTGTTGTGTCAACTCAAGGTAAAGAAATAATAATTGTCCTTACGGTCAAGATCTTTGTTCCTGTCTTGTTATACATTAAAACAAGTAATTTATCCTCCTTTGCTATACAGCCAGTATAATGGATAGTTACCGATATGCTTCATAGGTTAATAATTTATATTCTCGTTGCTTGGTAATACTAGTGTTGTATTCATACCGGGAAGTAGTTTATCAAGCAATCGAATTTGCTTTTAAAATACCATATGCGGTCAACAGACGGCAAACCTTAAATAGTCCTCATGTATGTTTAGTTTGAACAATATGTTCCAAGTATGTATGGTACCTATCTAATCGACCGGAAATATTAAGGATTTGAGAGAAGATAATACCGTTATATACTTTTCTCAAAAATGGTATGTATGTAATGTTGTCATAACATCTCTAAAAAGTATCCAGAAAGTAAACTCTACCGGAGACTTATTCACAACTGTCCAGTAAGAAGCGAGGTTTTAAATTTGGAATCTTCTACTGTCCAGTAAGTAAGTATGTAATTTACTTACTGGACAGTAGTAGGGATTGGTCCGATATATCAAAACGTAACTTATATCGGATATGTGTTAGATATCATGTCATATTGATATCTATACCAAAATAACCTATATTACAAAAACTGTATCTAATAAAAACCTTACTAGCGTGCGAGAACGAATAAGTCAAAACTTAAAACCGTAACAATGTGGAAACGTACCAACTACGAACAAAACGCAAACTTCACAAACGATATGAACCATAATTATGCGCTACCTCTCTTTCTAAGTATTATTTCGCGTTCGTTGTTAGTTTGCTCATCTAAATAACATTTTAACTTATGCAAACTGTACTAAATGATATCGATATGTGAAAACCGTTTTCGATATAGATATGAAATCTGTATGTCGGTTAAATAACCGTTTGTGCAAAAATCCGAAAACACCCATCTCTAGACAGTAGGTCATCCTCTTCAGATCTGCTTAGAAAAAAAAAACATAGTACCAGCCAGACACATATTAGAGTTTAGCCATTATAACATGGTTATAGTAGGGAGGCTCCAAATATATATCTATCTCTCTTTTTGGTATGACATTTTATGAGATAGATATATTTTTGAGTCCGTTAATCAATACGTACAACAAACAAATATAAATGCCCCCGGTAAATTGATCACAATATCTATCAGTAATTGCCCTAATATGAATGTAACCTTCAATAATAATTAAACGAGTTTGTTGTTAAACTTTCTTACATTTTTGAGAAAAGCATTACAAAATCAAAATCAAAAATCAAAATCATTTATTTCTTTGCAAACATGGGTAGAGTATATAGGTGTTTTTACTATAAAGTTCTCCATATTTTACCGTAACATGGGCATGCAAAGGTTTACAATTCCAAATAATTGGTATATCAAAATTAAGTGGCAGAACATTAGAATTACGATACAATAATAATTTAAAAAATGCCAGCGTGGTCATAGCAATAAAAATAAAATAAAATAAGTCAATGAGAGGATCGCAATAATAATTATGTCAATCAGAGTAATAGTATGTCAATCAGTTAGTGTATAATCATTAAGAAAATCGTCAATCGTGTAATAAGTTTTCATAATTAAAAGTTCTTTAAGCGCCATTTTAAATTCTAATGTAGTCATATTTTTTATAATATTAGGTACTCTATTATATATAAGTGGGGCAATACCAAAAAAACTTTTTTTCATAAGTGCGGTTTTACATTTTACTTGACATATCTGATTGATGTATTGAGTCCGTGTTGGATTTTTTCTAACCTCTGATAGTTTTTTAAATAGATGAGGATTACATTTCACAAACAAAGCCGTTTCCATTATATATAAACAAGGCAAAGTTAAGATTTTAAACGATTTAAAATAGGGAACACAGCTATCAGTTGTTTTAAGACCGCACATTGACCTGATGCATCGCTTCTGTAGCCTAAATACCAGCTCCCTATCAGTGGACTGCCCCCAGAAAATAATGCCATACCGCAAAACAGAGGCAACCAGTCCATGATACGCGGTCAGAAGAGCCTGACTGTTAATTTTCTTTGAGAGTTGAAAAAGAGCATATGCGGATTTGCTAAGTTTCTTACATAGTTCTTCAACATGAGGTTTCCATGTAAGTTGGCTATCAATTGTAATGCCTAAGAACTTAGCCTTATTAGCTTCTTCAATATCACAGCCCTCGTAGGAAATACTAACATTTGGGTTTTCACGGCGTTGATAAAAATGCATGACTTTTGTTTTGCTCAGGTTTATAACCAAGTTATTATTATTTAACCAATGTATAATGTCACTTAAGCAAGAATTAATGTCAATATTATAATTATTTGAATTAGTATATTTTATTATAGCTGTGTATCTGCAAAAAGAACCATTTTGTTTGTTGTTGCTTTCGGAAGATCATTTATATATATCAAAAATAGTGGCGGACCCAATACACTACCTTGTGGGACGCCATATTTTACATGTCTAGGTTTAGATATATATATAGTTTCTAATTTAGTTTTAGGACATATCCTAGTAATTTCCGTGCATTGAAGCCTATCACTCAGGTATGATTTTATTAACTTTAAGATGTTCCCTCTTATACCATAACTATTTAATTTATGTAACAGAATCTTATGGTCTACACAGTCAAAAGCCTTTGTCATGTCAGTGTAAATTGCACAAACTGGCTCTCTTTTATCGACAGACGGCATGATGTTAGCTAGCAAGTCAAATAGTGCCATATTTATCGTAGTGTTCTTACGGAAACCCTTTTGTTCTGTGCAAAATAAGTTATACTTTTCGAAATAGGCATATAAAGAGTTGTAGATTACCTTCTCGAAAATTTTTGAAATAATTGGAATTTTTGCAATGGGTCTATAATTCTTAAAATCTGTTTTATCATCTTTTTTATACAGGGGCTTTATTATTACTTTTTTGAGCTTGTTCGGGAAAATGCCATCAACTATGCACAAGTTAATTATATGGACTAATGGAGGTGCTACTAGTTCTTTGGTAAATTTCAATACTTTTGTGGAAACTCCATCGTATCCAACAGTATTTGTGTTTTTAAGGCTGCAAATTATTTGTATTATATCGTGAATTGTTACAGGTTGCATGAACAGTGAATTTAAAGTTTGATTGTTAATAATTGTATTATTTAATGTGATGTCAGCTTTAACATTATTCTCAATTGTGTCAATAAAGTAATCGTTAAATTCGTTTGCAATGTCTAAGGGGTCTATAAATGTCAAATTATCTTTTTTCACGCACATGACGGGCTCCAATGGCAGACAAAATTTAGATTTATTTATAATTTGCCAGGTAGCTTTTGATTTGTTTTGAGCGGTATTTATGAAATGATTATTCTGTGATTTTTGTGTTAAGTTGATAATTTTCCTATAGAGTTTGGTATAGTTTTTAAAGACTAATTTATTTTTTGAATCTGAATTTAATCGATATGCCCAAAGTAACTGCCTTTGCTTGGTACTACAAGTTTTTATACCGCGTGATATCCATTTCGTTTTCTTACTAGTTTTAATGGTTATAATTTTTTCCGGAAAACATAATCTATATAGAAGCATGAAATCTTCCATGAAATTGTTAAAAGCTTCATTCGCGTCCTTAGCTTCATGTACTCGCTTAAAAGATAGAGAGCTTAGATGTCTTTTAAAAGTAATTAAATTTTCCATACATGTGTCCTGCTTCATTGTTTTCCAAAATTTTAAATTGCAAGTTTTGCTTATTGGTACTTTAAGAATTTGGGATGTATGATCCGAAAGGATCAGATCTACAACTTCAGCTTTACATTCTTTCCGATAGTTATGAGCAAAATTGTCAATACAGGTTTGACTTTTTAACCTGGTGGGAGCACAAAGCGCCAATTTTAAATTGTACTTCATAAGAAAGTATTCAAGTTCTAGTGTAACTTTGTTTCTTTTCAAAACATCAATATTAAAATCTCCACACAAGACGATTTTCTTATTTGAATATAGACAGATTTTATTTAAAATATATTCCAATTTATCATAAAATATGTCGTAGTTATATTTTGGGATTCTATAAATACAAACAATAATAAGTTTATAAGTTATTATTTCTACAGCGCAGCACTCAAAGATGCCTGAAACCGATTGTTTTGCTATGGCCGATATTTCTGTAAACTGCAATCCTACTCTTACGAAAATACCTGTTCCTCCTCTCTTAGTATTTCTAGAAAAGAAAGCAGCTGGACAAAAATTGGGAATGTGCACTAAATTCTCAAAACCCATTTACCCCATTACACAAGCCTCAACCAGTAAGGAAGCCATCCTTTTTTTTTTTTTTTTTTTTTTGGGTGGGAAATCAGCCAATGACTTCTCCCGCTCTGGGTGAAGCGGAAGTGCGTGTCAGACTTTTACTGACTAAAACCCACCCGTGTTCCTTCAGTTGCTTGAGCCAGGGCCGCGGTAACTCTTTTTCAAATTTATCCGCGACCCAGACAGGCATCGGCCCTGTCAGACCCCGTCAGTTTTTTGCTGACATCTCTTTGAGGCGCGCGTGGAACACTACGCGCCGTCGACTCGGGCTTGGTCCTTATCGGACAGCGAGCTACCCATTACTCGCCGTCCACAAGCCCGCGCCTACGGTGGCCGGGAATCGGCTTGCGACTCCCGACGCCAAGGGCGTCTCCTGCGGTGGTTAGGGGCGTGAGGGCGTCTCCGTTGCGTCTCCCTCACGCGTTCCGCCTCCTCCTTCGCGAGCATTACTGCTTCGCAGAAGGAGGAGACAGCTTCCCATGCCCTCTCGCTCCGTAGCATGGCCTGAACCAGGGCCGGACGCGAGAGGTCGCCACCGCTGATCGACTCCACGAGGACACGGCGGTGCTCCGCCCAAGCGGGGCAGACCTCCACCGTATGCTCCACCGTGTCCTCCGGGCGATCCACACAATGGTGACACCCGGGCGTTTCCTCCCGCCTTATCCTGAACAGGAACCTCCCGAAACAGCCATGTCCGGTGAGGACCTGCGTAAGGCGGAAGGTGAGGACGCCGTGACGCCTCTCAAGCCACTCCTCAAAGAGGGGCCTTATCGCCGCAATTGTGGCGTGCCCAGCACTGGGTTGCGACAGTCGCTCTCTCCATGACGCCATGAGATCCTGCCGGAGCTCTGTCCACCAAGCCGCGATTTGTCGTGGCAGCGGCGTTTCGCCCCGGCGTTTCGCGTCCTCGCGCCACTCCCAAATGTGCGCGAGGACTTTTGCCTCCAGATCCCATGGCGGCAATCCGGCAAGGAGGCTCGCCGCCTCACCGGAGACCGTGTGGTATCCTCGGACCAGCCGGATGGCCATGACCCTTTGGGACGCGTTCAACGAGCGGGCTGGTCGCCGCCTCAGGGAATGCGCCCACACCGGTGCGCCGTAAAGGGCCATGGACCGCACGACACCCGCGTAGAACCTCCGGCAGGAGGCGTTTGGACCCCCTAGATTGGGCAGGAGTCGCTTGAGGGCAGCCCCGGCCCGCTCCAGTCTGGGAGCCAAACGTCGGAAATGCTCCACGAAATTCCACCGGCTGTCGAGGACGATTCCCAGGTACTTCATCGTCGACCCGACGCCGATGTGAACCCCTCCTACCGTTATTTGGGAACCCGGTGGTGGCGCGTTCCGAGGACCATGAAAACACATGGCCTCGGACTTGTGCAGGGCCACCTCGAGTCCCAATTGCCGGATCCTCTCAACGACTGTTGCAACCCCGCGTGTCGCTAATTCAGCCGCCGCCTGGTGCGACCTCCCCTGCGCCAGGACCAGCGTGTCGTCAGCGTAGCAAATTACGAAGACGCCGTTAGGGAGGTCGGCGCGCAGCACCCAGTCGTACCCGATGTCCCACAGATGCGGCCCCAAGACCGATCCCTGTGGGACACCGCACGACATCTCTCGCCGGTTCCACTCTCCCTGGTGACCGGGGTAGATGACGGCTCTGTCCGTCAAATAGGCCTCGACCACGCGACAGAGGTAGGGCGGCATCCGGTGATACCGGAGTGCTTCCCTGATGCAACTCCAGGGCAGGGTGTTGAAAGCATTGGCGATGTCTAGAGACACCGCCAAGACGACCCCACCCCGGGCCACTGCATCCCCCGTCGTGAGGGCTCGCACGCGCATGATGGCGTCCACCGTAGAGCGCCCCCTGCGGAAGCCAAACTGACCCTCCGCCAAATCCGGTCCTACCCGCACCAGCTGCCCAACGAGGCGGTCTGAAATTACTCTTTCAAAGAGCTTACCCACCTCATCGAGCAGCACAATGGGCCGGTAAGCGGACGGAGAGTCCGCTGGGCGCCCTGGCTTCTTAATGAGGACCAGTTTCCCTGTCTTCCAGCGAAGCGGGAACTGGCCCCTCTCCAAGCATGCGCTAAGGAGCCCCCTGAGTCGAGGCCCGAGAGCCTCCAAGGCCAGAACCCAGGCGTTTCCAGGTAAGCCGTCGGGTCCTGGGGCGGTATTTTTGGCAGCCTACGTACCGCCACTCTCACCTACCTCGGTCACCTCCGGAGTATCGTCGTTGTCGTCGGTGATGTGTTCCGCATCGGGCACCGCAAGAGTTGGAGACATGGGCGGGGAAGTATGTTCCCCTTGCGAAGGGAACAGAGTGCTCACGACGCCCTCCACGAGCTGTGGCCGGAGACTCTGCGTCAGCGGGGGTGCCCATGGGCGGAGTTTATTTCGCACCATTTTGTAGGGGCGTCCCCACGGATCCCTGTTCAGAGTCCCCAGCGACTCCTCACGAGCCAAGCCCTTGGCCCGCTTGATCTCCACTCGGAGGGCAGTCCTCGCCGCTCTGTACCCCTCGTACAGCTCCACCTCGATGGCTTCCGTATCCGGAGGACGGTTACGGAGCCTGCGGTGCCTGGTGTACCGGCGTCGCGCAGCAACGCACGCCTGGCGCAGAGCCGTAAGCTCCGGCGACCACCAGTACACCTGGCGCCGGGCGCGTCCTGGCTTGATCCGGGGCATTGCCACGTCACAGATCTCGGACATGGCCTCCCGGAACCACTCCGCCTCGACGTTGATGTCAGCTGGCCTATCCGGTGATGACACCCAGGCCTGCACGATCGAGGCTTCCAGGAGGAGCTCCCGGTCCAGCTGTTTCAGCGCCCACCGCGGACCACTCGGGGTCAAGGAAGCCATCCTGGCCTCGTATATAACCGGTTAACTCATAATTGGCCAGGAAGGCTTACTTACTGGATTCTGCAGTAATGTACTATATCTAAAGATCGATTTAACAGCTTTGTTTAGATAGTCTTAGTTGTACCAAACAGAATCGACTTCCCTGTAGAGATGGACCAATTAGTCGAGAAATTAGTCTTTAACCCCAGCAGATAATATAATACCTACTAGCATATATACGGTTAATAGACAGAATAGAGGAGCTCGTGGCTAAATAATAACAGCCGCACGGGTCGATCATCAAGGTTAAGCAACGCTTGACGAGGTCGGTCGGCCCGTGGATGGGTGAACATTTCAACATACCGAGTTTCCTCCGTGCCCGTTGGTCCCGGCTGTTATTTGAAGATCTTTGACAGTCGTTACGGGTAGTCAGAAGCTTGAAATCTGACACCAGTCTTGCCAAGGGGTACCGTATTACCCAGTTACTGGGTTGTGGAGGTCAGATAGGCAGTCGCTCCATGTAAAACACTGGTGCTTAGCTGAATCCGGTAAGACTGGAAGCCGACCCCAATATAGTTGGAAAAGGCTAGGCAGATGATGATATATACGGACAAATTTGTAGTCGGCGATTAGCCGGTAATGACCTAAAAACAGGATATAAAATAAATATATCGACAATACATTCTATTATAAGTTTTATATTTTAAAGAATAGAACACAGTTTTACGAGAACCGTGCATAGTTGCGTAGTACTACTATTAAAAACAAAAATAATAATAGTGATGCACCGATTTATCGTTTTAGAGATTTCCAAGTGTGCCATGGCAGTTGGTGGCCCTCAGGGAGCTTTTCTGCAAGTATAACATAGTCGTTGGAGGGCCTAAGTCAAAGACAGTCGTCTATTCGGCGAAATTTATAGTCGGTCCAACTCTAGTTTCCTTAGATAATGTGTAGTCATAATCACTTAAAGAAATCGATTACGTCAATAGTTCATGTGATTCCGAACTAAATCAAACATTGTTCGATGTTGAAGTGCCAAAAAAGTGTTATTTTAACACCGCTTCGTGATTACAAATTGTTATTTTAAACTGATGTTTAAATTACATTGCAATTATGCGTTACTCACTGAGCAGCACTGTTTATCGAATAATAAACGTTTTTACTGCCAACGGGTTGTTTTAAACTATGTAGGTATCTATAACGAGATAACTAGTGTGTGTTGCTCTATGGCTCTGAGACATGGTTGCTCATAATGGGCCTCATTAGAAAGCTTACTGTTACCCAAAGGGCAATAGAGAGGGTTATGCTCGGAGTTTCCTTGCGTGATCGGATCAGAAATGTGGAGATCCGCAAGAGAACCAGGGTTACCGACATTGCCCGAAGAATTGCCAAACTTAGGTGGCAGTGGGCAGGGCACATTGCTCGCGGAACGGATGGCCGATGGGGCAGAAAAGATCTTGAATGGCGACCGCAAACCGGAAGACGTTGCGTTGGAAGGCCTCCCACCAGATGGACCGATGACTTAGTGAAGCTTGCGGGGATACGCTGGATGCGGTACGCACGGGATCGGTCAATGTGGTGACGCTTGGTGGAGGCCTATGTCCAGCAGTGGACGTCTTTCGGCTGAAATGATGATGATGATAGACGAGATAATATCTGCTAGCTATCTACATAGATAATTTCTCAAAGATCACGTTAAGAAAGTATGTTATATTAAAATTGTGGCATTATCAAATCGACCGCCAGTCAACATGTCGTTTAAGGCAACGCTCCATCAAAAGCTACAGCTTTCGAAGCTTTTAAAAAACTAGGGAATCTCGTTGTAACTCAAGCTTTCATATTTTTTGGGACCATCATGATAAGATTATGTAGAGTATTTTCAGCCAAGGTCTAAATCTAAAAATAAGCATTTTGATTCTTGAATTCGCATAAATCTCTACGTCCAATACTAAGTTATTGACCTGATCAAAGAGTAGCAAACAAAACAAGGATGAGTTCTCGTTCTATTAGCTCTATTTGTTAACATATCCTCGAGTGTGAAACCAGTGTTTGATTGAAACGTGAACACGAATTTTCATTACAATTTAATGTCAACTCGATTGTTGCAAAAATGTACACGCCATAAGTTTTGGGAGATTGAACAATTTTTATTAACAAATACAATAAATGCCATCGAAAATCAAAAATGAAAAAAATAAATTGAATTCGATAGCCTTTGTGCTCTTCTATGTGTATTCTTTCTTTTCTCTGTTATGTGTTTTGTGTGTGCATAAATAAATAAATAAATCCGTGTCCTATCTAGAAGCAATAAAATACAATATCACTAAATTTACTATGAACATACGGGGTGGTTGCAATTATTCGGTGACAGCTGTTGATTCAAGATAAGTTTTGGCCGAAGCTATATCGCTTTCTTTCTTTTTTTTTGCTTAGTTGCTTGCTAATAACGTTTTTGTCCTATTCTTCTTTGTTGTCCCATGCCCACAATCGACAGATCTTCCAATTACTTTTTCATCCCATTAGCATCATCAAAATCTTAACTTCTAGTGTACCATCACCCTTACCTCGTGTTGGTCGTTTATTTACGGACGGCCGTATCCACTTGCACCGGAAGGGCCAGTTTTGCGTAACGACTTAATCGCGTCGTGGACACCCCCCTCTCGATCAGCTCCCCCCTCCCAGTCTGCCGCCATGCCGCACCCAGGCAGACCAGCGCAAGGGCGCGACCGCCACAAGTTCAAACTTTATCTAGTCTCGTTCAGCTTTCTGTTTTCGAGGGCTTGCAATGGCAAAGTGAATGTTTGGTTGGTTGTTTATTACTCGGGAACTGTTGTGCCGTTTATATTGCTGTTGGCACAGATATAATGTATTCTAGTATATCAGATTAATGTTAAGATGCAATGCAGGAAACCGGATTATGAATCATGTTAAATCAGACAAACAAAATCTCGATAGTTTCCGGCCAATATTACCAAATGTTATTGAAACGAGCTAAATAAGCCCTTCTTATTTTTCACAGTAGGCCATGCGTCAGAAGAGGCTATTGACTTCTTTGAATAATAGGAGATTATTGTTTCTTCGAATGTTTCATTCAATCTAACGAATTAAGGTGCAAATATTTCCAAAAGATTATATACGATATTTTTTATGAAAAGTTTCAGTATCCTGCTTAGTCATAGTTAGCTGTAGTCCTTTACCTAGTCATCTGTGATCCAGCCTTATCTT
Source organism: Orthosia incerta (assembly GCA_948252205.1). Lineage (NCBI taxonomy): Eukaryota > Metazoa > Arthropoda > Insecta > Lepidoptera > Noctuidae > Orthosia > Orthosia incerta. The sequence continues at coordinate 18,859,607 of OX411760.1, forward strand.
GAATTGCGGTCGGCTTCTATTGAACCAGATGCGAGTGATGCCACGGGGTATTAGCTAGTATTAAGCGATAGACTGACCTCTGTAACGAGGCTATAACATAATAATCTGGTAAGATCTTCCCTTGTAAACTATGTATTTTCTTGAAAAATTTTTTTTTTTTTTTTTTTGTTGAACTTGTTGGACTTTCGGCCATAAATATACTTATTCTTGCCATAAATATAGTAACAAAGAAAATATTTTTTGTTTCTTTTTCAAATAACATTTATTATTATTACAATGTGTTCATTTAATACATAAATATAAAACAATTTAAAATGTAAAAAGCTTACTCGAAGTGTTCTCCATTGGCTGCAATACAGTTTTAAACGTTGAGGCCAGTTATCAATAGAAGCACGCACTCTTTCCATGGATAAATTCTTGACTGCCAATCGTATGGATTGTTTTAGGGACTCCAAATTATCATGGCGTTTAGAGCAAGCCGTACTCTCTAAAACTTATCATAAATCATAATCCAGCGGATTAAGATCGGGACTAGACGACGTCCAGTCTTCAGCTCTGATGAAGTCGGACACGTTCGATTCCAACCAAGACTGCGTGGACCGAGCTTTGTGACCCGGTGCCGAGTCTTGCTGGAAGGACCATTCTTGGTTATTGAACATGGTGTTGTTAAGGGGCTTAACTACCGTCTCAAGAATGGTATCTTGATACACTTGTGCCGATGTTTTGATACCTTTTTCACAAAAGTACGGCTCAGTAACTCCTTCATAGCTAACACCCCACCAAACCATCACTGAAGTCGGATAATGCCTACGTTGCACTCTGTCGACTAATTCGGAAGCTTCCTTAGAGCTTTGAGCATAAATACGGTCATTTTGTTTGTTAAAATGTTGCTCAATTGTAAAAAAAATCTCATCCGTAAACAAAATTTTTCTGTGACCTCCCTTTGCGTACCGCTTCAGTAGTTGTTTCGATTTTACCACCCTATTCTTTTTTAAATTATCAGTTAAGAAATGACCAGTACGTCTCTTATAGGCTGCAAGTCCCAAGTCATCTTTCAAAATACGCGACATGGTTCTAGGTGCTATCTCCATCTCCCGAGATAAAATCTTTGGCTAGTATTTAAACGAGCGAAAAAAAAATCAAATTAAAGGTGTAAAAAATACTGAATATGGCTTACTGAAATACTAAGTGGGCGACAAACAGTGGGCGAATACAAATGTTTAAAACAGCGACTTGAAAATATAAGTTTGTCGACAGGGCTCCTTTTTCTGTCTGCAGGGTCTAAAGTAACCTAACATGAAGGAGATGACGGGAGCTAAGTTCGCTCGCTTTGCTCGCTCACTTCAGCCCTCGTCATCCCCTTCGAACCTAACCTATCCGTGTCGGGGTGCGCTAAGTTCCCGAGCTCGCTTCGCTCGCTCTTGGACACGAATAAACCCGAACTCCCGCACTGCACAGTGATGTCGCCTCGATAGTTGTTCAGCTATTTTCAAAAGAATAATATGCTAAAATAGAAAAAATAGAACCCCAAATACAATTAAAGTATGTAACAATATTATTACCGCAGCTCACAAAAATCTCCTAAAAGGTATTACTCAAACCGGATAAATAGTTACTTACTTAGTATAATATTCGCCCATTCAGTATATTTTTCCCTCGGTTAATAATTTCCCAAAATCTTTTGCTTTCGGACAGGATTTCTTCGAATTCTTTCCCTTGCTGGTTTTACCACCTTTTTCGTACGAACACTACGTGGACGGCCAGATCTTTTTCTGTCACAAACAGAGGAGGTCTCATTGTACCTATTGATAGCCCGGTACAAAAACATTTGACTAACACCAAGCGAATGGAGAGTTTTAAAAATTGCATTTGGCTCCATACTACTTTGTGTAACGCAATCGCAGCGATTCGGTTCTCTGTATCCCCCCACTCCATTTTAATATCGCAAAATATTGTACAATGTATTGGCGCCAAAATAAGAAAACACAATAAAAATCATATAAAAAAGACACCTCCTGATGGGAGGAAGTCGAGGTGTCTAGATAAAGAATGGTCGGAATCAAATATATCAGCTCACAATGTTAGGACCCATTAAAATTAATTCATTCTCCGGGACTTCGTCGAGCTTCATTGCCTCGGCGCTTTTCTGGTGGTCGCCACTGTTGATTCTGGCTTTCAGGAGTTGCAGTAGTTTGGGAATAGTGCGGTGGAAAAGTCCAAAAAAAAAAAAATTGAAATGTTTATTTATTTATTTAAATACACTTTATTGTACACCATAATAAACAAGAATAAGAAACTTAATACTAAAAACATACAATGGGCGGCCTTATCGCATTCCGCGATCTCTTTATTTCGTTTATTTCTGAATCACACAGGAGAACACTGGACAAATAACAACAACAAAAAATAAGCCCTTAAAACTAATAATATAAAAAGATTTATGACAAGTCAAAAACCATGAAAACTTCACAAAAAGTTAAGATAATTATGGCACAGACGTTTTATGATCCATTAATGCAGTTAACAGTTATTCAGACACGATGTTCTATGAGTAAGGAAACTAAATGTTTCCATGTTTATTTATAAACTTAGAAATGACACAAAGAGGGAATATGTTGTAACAATGGCTACTCGTGTAATCTTGCATGACTACACCGAACTGGCCCTGTCATTAGAAGAAGCGACAGTGACTCAGGTTACACCTGTTCAAATACCTACCGATGTAAAATGTATTTATTATAGTACAAGTGTTGTCCCTTAAGAATGTCACTATTCTGCTACAAAGGATGGGGTAAAGTCGCAGTTTGATAAACAAAGACGAAACTGTTTATTAATTAATTTGTGATACTTGGCATGAATGGAACAGTCTCAACGTTAATTTTAGAAATTCTATGACTAAAATCATTCTAGGTGGAGCGATAACCCGGTCAAGGCTGCGAGAATTCGCTGGATGCCAGACGCATAGGGCCGATCGATGTGGCAACACTTGGGGGAGGCCTATGTCCAGCAGTGGACGTCTTTCGGCTGGAATGATGATGATAATGATGAATAACTTATAGAAAACTTCGTGACGAAAACTAATCTTTTATAATTGCTACACGTCTACCCAACTTGCCAAGTGAAAGATACTTAGAAAACTGGATAGACTCGTTTCTTCTTTGTATGAGAAGAGGTCAGTCCAGTAGGCAAAGAACTAGGATCCTATTATGAAATATGGGCAGAACTCTTTTCAGGTTTAGCAACAAACTTCGATCACCAATGTATTCGTTGGCATAGCAATGGCCGATGGGTAGATGTGACTATCACTGATTTACCTCTTTGGAGGTCATTGGGAGGCCAGTATAATACCATGTTCAGCAGCGGATATTAACCGGGTGATAGGTTTATCTCGGTATATGTAAGCTCTCGATCATCGTATTTAGGTGTTAGTGTTTATCAAAACACATGCTCCAGGCACGTGGATTCTTATCAGTTATCCAGCTATCGGATATTTTGATAACAGTTCATTCTGAATACTGAAACATCCGTCCGAAACTCGAACAATGTTATATTATTATTGATCTTAGTCTTATTGACACTTCTTACTCTCATAAAAATATATAGCTTAATGATAGCGGGAAAAGAGGTGTTGGAGTCTGGAGGGACTCAGGGGAAGCCTATGGACAATAGTGGGACAGTATAGACTAAACTGAAAATAAGTTGTTACCTAGTAGACTTAAAGACAGAAAAAAGTTAGCAAATTGAGCACCTTCATTTGTATTATATTTTGACTGATAAAATGCTTTTGCTGCTCTGAATAAAAGTTGTACACATTTATGTACATACATAAATATTGAGTGTCTAATCTCGGCAACGGACAGGGGCTGAGGGTTCGGTCAAGGTGAAGGTCCCGAATGGAATCGGGAATGCCTCAGGGCCAAGGTCGAGACTCGTATATGGTGGGTGTGGTAGTATACGTTATCATGTATCATAAATATTAGCGAAGCGCTACTGCCGATGTATTATGTTAAAATCTCATCGTGAAGACTTGAGTGAAGTGTTTTGTTATTTTTCACTTATGTTTTCACGGTTGATTTTGGCAGAATAGTAATTTGATTCTCTGGATGGACAAATTGTTATTGGTTTTTTAGGGTACCGTAAAAACGGGACCCTATTACTAAGACTCCGCTGTCTGTCTGTCTGTCTGTCTGTCTGTCTGTCTGTCTGTCTGTCTGTCTGTCTGTCTGTCTGTCTGTCTGTCTGTCTGTCTGTCTGTCTGTCTGTCTGTCTGTCTGTCTGTCTGTCTGTCTGTCTGTCTGTCTGTCTGTCTGTCTGTCTGTCTGTCTGTCTGTCTGTCTGTCTGTCTGTCTGTCTGTCTGTCTGTCTGTCTGTCTGTCTGTCTGTCTGTCTGTCTGTCTGTCTGTCTGTCTGTCTGTCTGTCTGTCTTTTTGCGCAATAATTGCTCTTCCATACAGAAGTTTTAGAGTTGTTGGCGGTTTTTTTTAAATAAGTGCATTTGACAAACAGCGAGCGATTAGCAAACGATTGTGTAGGACCTACCATACCTACACTGCAGGTAATTCCGACTTTTATGACATAAAGCGTTTGATCGCTATCGTTTTGCTCTTGCAAAAGATACGTAATAAGCCTGCGGATAGTTTTAATTCAGCCACAACCTACAGTCCCGTGAGATAATGTTCTCCTTTCACACGTCTAAAGGAGTGTTTCTTTTCACATAGGCATGAGTGAGTAAGCCATAATTCTTCTTTGACGCCGAAATTCTCACGGATCGTTTGATGTAAAGTGAGCCGTGAGACTTACCAATTCAATAATATTACTACGAGTATATAGAAAGAAACCCGTCATTTCCTGTGCGTCTATGTAACATATGCATGTTAAACTAAACTGTTAATACTTAGGTACAGAAAAATAAATTAATTGATTGCCAGTTTTTATTACAGAAACTTCACTAAACTTGACATAGACATAGATGAAATAAATAATAAGTACAAAGATACAAATTTAAAAAACTTTCTAGGCATGCCCTGAGCATTATAGTAGCTTATTAACAGATTGAAACTTCACTAAAGATGACGTAGACATAGATGAAATGTATAACAAGTACAAAGAAAAAAATAAAAAACTAGGCATACCCAAGCAGCACACATAGCTGTATAGTCATTGGACAACAGAATTTTTGAAAACTCGAGTCTGTTATGGTTTCTGTATAAGAGCTGTATATCCAACTACATAGCTCTTATAATTCTAAATTTGGCCCCAAATTAACCAGGACCAGCCCTGAGCATTATAGTAGCTTGTCTATGAGCATTGTAAGAGCTGTACATGGGCTATGCAATGGCTTAACCAGCTATCAATAGCTCCTTTAATTCTGACAGCCAACAGATGGTTTATGGCTTAGTAACGGCTATTGTTATATCTACAAAAAAAAGTTATAGGAACAAAACATAATTTCACTACTCAAACAAATTTTAGCAACCTTTTTTATACCAATGCAGTATTTGGAATGATTTTAGTACGCACATTTTCATTTGGTAGAATTTTTACTTGGCAGAATGTTACCAAGGATAGTGTCATTAAGACACTTGATCTTTAATCAAATGTTTTATTACAGCAAACAATCTTTAGACAGTAAACTTTTTGTCAAATGATTTGTTATGACAGAAAATATAATAAAAAAATGCAATTTTATTTTATTATAATCATTTATCTAAAACAAAATGTTTGTAACCTAATTTTGCCGCGGCAGCGGCCGCCGAGCCCCATATTTCCTCTTTTGCAAAGCAAGCATGCATGGTAGATTAATGGCAATTCGATAATTATGGTCAATGAATTAGTCCAAGAGCGAGAGAAGCGAGCCCGGGAGCTTAGGGCACCTTAGCCCATGATTTTTCTCTTGAAATCGTGCACCCTAGATGGCGCCATATTCAATTTAATGTGACTTTGTATAGCCTATAACCAGCGGAGAAACAAGACGCTTCCTATTAGCTGAATTTAATTTATATGTTAGAAATTATTCAAAATTATTTAAAAAAGTTGGTTGGTTGGCCAAGTCGCGTTATTTGAGTTCTAAGATTAAAAATAGTAGTAATTGTATTAAAACGACTTGGAATATTATTAATAGTGAAACGGGAAGATCTGGTAACCGAAATATTGACTACAGCCTGTCTATTAATGACAGCATCATAAAATCAGACTCACAAGTCGCAGTGGCCTTCGAAAATTTATTTTCAGATATTCCCATTTCAACTACTAAATCCCTAAATTCATCACCTTCTGTTGCTGAGTCTTTGCTAAAAGAAAATGTTAATGTTTGCGATTAGGAATTTATTTTTGAACATATTACTTGCAGAGACATAATTAAAATCTTTCACACTTTAAATGTTAAAAAGACCGCAGATCTGTGGGGTCATTCTGTAGAAGTTGCTAGGTCTATTATTGACATTGTCACACCTAGTTTAGCTATTATCTTTAATAATTGTATCGACTGTGGGGAGTTGCCCGACCTAATGAAAAATAGTAAAATAATACCTTTGTTTAAATCAGGTAGTACATCAGACCCTACAAATTATAGACCTATTTCAGTACTACCCACGTTTAGTAAAATATTTGAGAAATTAATGTTAGAGCAATTGCAAAGATTTTTTTATATAGATTACCTAGTACAGGCACCTAACATTGTTGTACCCACTTTATAATTATATAAGTATATTTTACCAATTTGAAGTTTGAATAAAGATTATTATTATTATATTAATATTATTATAATTCCATACAATTTTGCCTTTTTGACAATCGCTATCGCCACGCTTTCGATGCTAGAATGTCACTTGTCTAGGGCCTAGCTCTGACCCCGTACTCTGACGTATCAAATCTATCATGGTTCGACTGTAAAAAAGGGACAGATGTATACAAGTCATATAAATATGTCCCTTATGCACGTTCAAAAAACCTTGCTCTAAAGAGCTTATGGTGGTTTGACGAATTAAAATTGAGGTGATAAACCATTAATTTTCTTGAGTTTTTTTGTTTTTAATTTTACAATATTTTTTGTCAAGCAAAGCAAACTCGATACGTTTATTGGTTTTTTTTTTCGTGTTCTAAAAATAGACAGTGTTGTGAATATTTTTGTGTCATTTCGACATTTCCCGTGAGTAGGGGCAATAACAATAATATTTTTACAAGCACAGCCAAATCAGAAAAACATGACAGTAAACATATTTATAAGTTCTTTCAATAACATTATCTTGCTTTTCGGCTTCGCTTCATTTGGGTACCAATATTTTATTAATTTGCATGCAAGACTTACAGCTTTTTGGAATGTAGTTATAATGAAACTATGTTCACGTTTCGATTTTAAATTTACTTGTTATACCTATGTCTACTTTACCTTGAGAGAGGCTATGGTGGAGCGGACAGATTTGACCTTAAGCCTTGTCTCCCAGTGGGGAGATGACAATCTGGTCTCCTTTAACGCCACCAAAACACAGGCGTGTCTTTTTACCGCAAAAAGGAGTATTTTCGATTAAACTCCTACTTTTCGGGGTGCGTCTGTTCCTGTGACTGATCGGCTCGAGCTCCTAGGCATGGAGTTGACATCCAGTCTCAACTTCGGCGCCTCCATTGAGTACAAAGCCCAAATTGCGGCCAAAAAACTGGGCATCCTAAATAGAGTGAAGCGATACTTTACGCCTGAACAGCTTTTAACCCTATACAAAGCGCAAGTCCGATCCTGCATGGAGTATTGCAGCCACCTTTGGGATCGCTCAGCTAAGTATCAGCTTGCCGCGCATGACTCGGTGGAAGGCAGAGCCAAGAGGCTCATTGGCGACGTTGAGCTGGCGGATGCCAAGCTCAACACAGCTTGGCTCATCGCCGCAAAGTTGCCTGCTTGTCGGTCTTCTACAGACTACTTCGGTGAGTGTGCTCAAGAACTCCACGACCTCATCCCACCAGCCCCCTTCTACCATCGGACATCTAGACGCACTGCAAGTTATCATCCTTACCTTGTTGCCATTCCACCAATTCGCACCAAGCGCTTCCAAACATCCTTCATAATGCGCACAGCGAATGAATGGAACTCACTGCCTGCGTCTGTGTTTCCGAACGCATTCAACCCGAATCTCTTCAAAGTTAGAGTGAACAGGCTTCTTCTGGGTAAGCTCACTCCATCGTCGACTCTGTCTCTGTCACCTATGACCTAGACTAGAGTCAAGAGCAACCCATCACAAATAAAAAAAATAAAAAAATGTCACCAGGCAGACACTATAAAACAGTCTCTATCTCACACTAGTGGACCGCCGTGGCTTTGCTTGCTTAATAACAATGTGTAGCCAAGAACCATCTGGAACAATTTACCTTTCAAATAGTGTTTAAATTATTTTTCAGATAATTAGGTGAACTTAGTGGTTTCACAGATTATTACCCTACACGTTTGAATAAACTCACAAAATTGAGGCTCTCTCTTAATAATATTATATTAAACTAGCGATCCGGTTTTACCCGTGACAAATTATGTACAAAAACTGCCTCGTTTCTCTCTCTTTCTATTGGTAAAAACCGCATAAAAATCCGTTCAGTCAATGGTGTCTCATCCCATACAAAGAAACTGTCCCGACGTACTGTACTGATTATTCTGATATTTGATTTATCTATCGATATCGATGTATTATTAGATGGTGATCTATCTATCGCCGTGGAACGGAACCGAACGCGATCGATTTACAAAAAATAATCGTTATATTCAGATGAAAAACGCTAGTTACGTCGGCACGGTTTCTTTGTATGGGATGAGGCATCTGTATGCTAGTATTATATTATCTGTGGTTCAGTATTTTTTGAGTTTATCGCGAACAGACGCGGCGGGGTACTTTGTTTTATAATATGTTGTGATTATTACTATAAGATTTCATAATACTATATCTCACATAGGTAACAGATCTATTATCGCATGTCAGATTATAGCAACAGTTATAGCCAGGTTCTAAAGTCTTCTTACGCGATAGCGGTCAGTCAAGCATATGATACTGACGTAACTCGAGCGTGTGCACACAGCCAGCTAATCCTGTTCACATGACAGTGGCGGTATTAGCATTGTGTAATCTAGTCGTTAATGTAACTAACAGGGTTTAATTAGCTCTCAGTGTTCAGGACATAAACAAACAATAAGTACATATTGAGTGGCAAAATGGTAGCGCAGTCGTTCATAGACGGAACGGAAGAAGAAAACGTCGCGCCGACCATTGTGAGCACCGTAGCCCCGTAGGAGTCAGGGATAACAAGGGCCAATGGCAGGAAGATGATTCAGTTTTTCGTAGTTTACAGTAGCGTAGCAGTTTCGCAGTAAAAGCGTTAAAAGTCGGTAGTGGAGGTCTAGCGGAAGCGTAGCGGACTCTTAGAAGATCTGTGTCGGAAGCAAAGCGTGTTCGTAGCGGATGCGTAGCAAATTCATAGCGGCGGCATAGCAGTCGTAGACCGTAGTAGAAGCGTAGCATATCCGTAGCGGAAACGTTGCACGGTATCGTAGCAGCAGAAACATAGCAAATTCGTAGCAGATCCATAGCGGAAGTTTAGCAAAGTCGTAGCAGAAGCATAGCACGGTATCGTAGTAGTTGCGTAGTAAAAGCGTAGTGGCTTATTTTGACTAAATAACAGTTCCTATATTATTATGCCCACAACTTAGTTAATATTTTGGATACCTATTATGCGTAATGTATATGTTTCAATAGCTAGTAGTTCTGTAACGGGCCGATAATTACGTACTTATTACAATTAAGGATGTTTCATGCTATTTAACCGCAGTTCCTCAATATTCTTGAATCACCCGGTTTACGCAAGTGATTCAATAATTTCAAAATAGTCATGCATATTTTTATCATGACTTCACAGGTGGTATGGTCATAACTTTGATTCCTTCCGTTCTACGATGACCATTCAGTTTATTGCCGCCTTACATTTTCGTAATGTTGTACTATCTATCTATGTGCACTTACTCTCTTCCTTGCATCATATGTTTTAGAGATGATAGCCGGATTTGCAGGATCAGTTTCCTCTTTGTGGTTACAAATTCTTAAAATATAATATTCCTTTTCAGGCTCGTTCTTCTAGTAGTCGTGACTCATAAGCGGTACTGTCGATCAGGTCCATTGGCTTTAGTACGAGTGTTGAACCGACTTAAAAAAATGAGGAGGTTCTCAATTTGACTGTATGTTTTTTATTGTACGTGATTACCCCGCCAATTGTGAACCGATTTTGAAATGTTTATTAGTGATTTTGTTTTTGTGTTTGTTTACTCTCGAGGTGGTCCAATTGTAACTAATATTCCACAAATATTAATTGTCTGTAGTGTTTTTTTTGAAGTTGCTTATTTTTTTTTGTTAAAACGTTTTCTTACTCGATTGCATTATCTTATACTTCAATTCGTCCTAAAACTGAATAAGCACTGTATTGTGAAAATAATGGAAAACCTTTCCATATAGAAAATTCGTACTAATTAAGGCCATTGGACCTTTGAACTTTAGATGGATAATAAGCATTGGCATTGATAGAAATGATTGAGAATTAATTGTTAATGCCTCTTCAATATAAAAGGGCAAAGTTATATGAACTGAATAATCCTAATTGTGAACGCGAAAGCTTACGAGGCTGGATGGATGGATAGATGCATGTTTGTTACTCTTTCACACAAAAACTAATTAACGGCTTTGAATGAAATTTTGCACACAAATAGTTTATAACCTGGGTACTTATTTTCTGTCTGTCTGTTTGGCCGTCTATCACCAGGCTGTATCTCATGAACCGTGATAGTTATCAGTTGAAATTTTCATAAACGATGTATTTCTGTTGCCACTATAACAACAAATACTAAATAAGCCGTTTTTTACCCGACTGCCGAAGGAAGATAATGTGTTTATCAGTCTATGTATGTATGTTCCTATGTAGCGTTCTAGAGACCAAACGCGTTGGCCGATTTTGATGATTCTTACGCCAATCGATTGGTTTTAACCCTGCGAGTTCACTGGCTACATTAAAAGTGGAAAAGAAAAAAATGCCGGGTTTTGGCCGCCATTTTGTGGTTGATAAAAAAAATCTTCCAAGCCCATCGTGTTGGGTATCAAAATATATAACACTTATATGTTTAAATATAAGTAAAAATTCTAAAAAAAAACTAAAAAAAAATATACAAAAATTTGCAAATAAAAAACAAAAAACCTGACTGCTTAAAAAGCGAACTAAAAAGACGTAAACAAGAAGAAAATCATGCTGTGCAGTCGGAGGATACATGTTCGCGAGCTGGCTGACCAAAACCAGGTGTATCCTCCGACTTTTTATTTCTTTGTTATCTGGTTTTCACTTTAGTATCTTAGACATAATAACTTGGCGGTTCTTTTGATTAGCTAAGTTAAGCTACACACGCTACAATTAGACCGTCGCCGTCGCCACATAAATTGGCAGACCACTAATACAATACAGACTAGCTGCTGAGTTCAATGTCTCAAATTGTGTTTTACAGCACTTTGCGTCGTTGTCATGTGAAAAGAAAATTAGCCATTCGTAAGCACTATACTTACTAACTGTGAAAAACATGATTCATATTTTGTTATTACATTCATATTTATTCTATTTTATTATTTTTTAAGTATGTTCCGTTTTTGTAAGTGTGTCCGTGGCATCAACAGTGGGCCTTTTCAGAATACCAGCGCAGCGTTACTAAGGCCGAGTTTGCTGTTGTGTGAGCGAGTTGTTGAAAATTCATTCGACCAATCACAGCAGATGACGCGTGCTTGACAATTTGTCACATTAATTCTGCTATAATTTAGAGGTGAGAAACTCGGCCTAAGTATTACGCCTCCAAAGCAGCAAAAAATATGGCTACCTAGTTATTGGGCCCAAATAGTACAATGTGATGAGCCGACGACACGTAATTATGAAAACGATTGGAAGTCTAACATCTGTTTGATATTTTTGGGCATTTGATAACATACCAAACCTTCCTGTTAAACATTTCAAGATTTTAACCATACCTGGTTGTCAAGTCGATCACTGTCCTGACGAAATTCAGGAGTTCGTTGTGTTGGGAGATCCTCTTTAAAGCTGGAGCAATTTTGTTTTGTTTCATATTGGTTTTTTGAATGCAATCAGAGGTTTTAGTGCGAGCTTTTAATCACGCTCAACCGACTTACCAAAAAGGAGGAGGTTCTATGTTCGACTTCTTGTATGCTTTTTTTTTTTTTCTATGTTCACCGATATCTCCGTCAATTGTGGACCAATTTTAAAAATTATTTTTTTGTTGAAAGAGAAAATTATTACTATTAATAAATTGGTCCCATTTTAATTTGGTGAAGATCTGATGAAGAACTTCGGAGATATACAACAGAACTCTTCAATAAATAACGGCAAATCTCTCGGGATTGCTGCAATCGCTTGTCTTTTTATTGTTTATTCCATTTCATAACATAACATCACGCCAGTACACTCGAAAGGGGTACGCAGATCTCTCATTTCACCGGTCATGTTCAAGTTTCATTTTATTCGGGTAATCTATTCTGGCGTTATAGGTACTTACGAAACATCTTGTCTATTAGGTAGGTACAACAAAAAGGGTAAAATCTATATCGCAAAAAATTGGTACCTACGAAAAACACCGACTTCCAAAAATAAAGTTATTTTTCACTTTGTAGTTTTTTATTTGGAAGTCGGTAGTATTTTTTTGCAAAAAAGATTTTTTTTTGTATAAATTTTGACATGGAGATCGTTTACGTTATCACGAGTGAGTTCGTTTTAAAACTCGGAATAAGCACACAGAGTGAAATAAGGAAATTATGTTGGTGTAAAAGGAAGGTGACCTCTGAGTCATATCGCAGTGTACACGATTTACTTTTTCTTTTTAATTGCATGCCTGGTTAAATGTACCGTTAAGTACCTTTAGTAATCTATAGAATCAGCAACATTCTGTACACCGACCAGCTGATCCAATTTGATTACAGACCGCATTATATTCTGTAATTCCAGGTGGTCTTGCAGAATATTGTGCAATTTGCGGCAAATCATCATCATCAATCATCATCAATATCTACATATAATAAATCTGTAGAAAAGTATTTTTTGTACATCGAAAAAAAATCCGACAAATATAGCCAGGGTGATAAAGGATAACCAACAGAACCCATTTCCAGCATTTTTGGAATTTTTGTCTGTTTATTTGTCCACGCATCACGTGAAATGTACAAAACCAATGTAGATAACTTTTATACATCAAAATTGTGGGTAACTTGTAGAATTACTTAGTTTTTGTTTCATCGCAATCGGTTTACGCTATCAAAAGTTAGATGAAGTTAAAGTGTTCAAGAAGTAAAATTATCACAACACACGCAATTCAGATAGGTACTCTGACAGTTGAACTGGATATTCGATAGATGGCGTTGTGTATTTGAAGTAATTTTCTAAATGGCGGTGTTAAGAACTTAGAAAAATAATTGGTAGGTAGGTATGTAGGGTAGGCAGGAAGGTAAGTAGGGTAGGGTTTGCAGACAGATGACGGGAGCGAAGCCGCGGGCACAGCTTGTCAATAAATGTAACTGGTATATTAACTCCTTTGTTATTTTATAGCACTGGTTTTACAGCAGTACAGGTAAACCATAGTCTAAAGCCACTGCATGGCATGAAAATGAAGAAAACAAAATAGTTTGTAGACACGTCACTAAGTCATTATTATACACGTGAATACACTTAGTTGAGAAGTAAACCGTTTATGAACAAATTGAAACTCGTGTTTTTACTCGTAAAAGAATATGCACATGTAACATGGCGATGATATTCTAGCTTTGTAAAGAAACAGCTTTGCTAAATATTACTCGAAGATAATGCTCTCTGGTTAGAATATAAGAAACAGCTATTATTTCATTTGCAACAAGCTTGTATTGTTCGGTCAACGATGTTATTTATACTGAGGTAGATACCTTTTACAGAGGTCTGCGCGGCAACAATACAAACTCAAGCTGACTAGCTTGAGTGAACTCAGTCCGTCCTGCGTCTGGCCGCGACACTAACGTATCTTCGTTTGAACAGTATGTTTATCTCTTTCTGACAACGGGAATCAACGGGTGCTATTTATACCTCTGTGATCTTTTAATCTACTCAGTGATAGAAACTAAGTTCCAAGTTCCATAGGTCCTATGTAGGTAGCTATAGTAAAATATCGCTATGTTTTTATTTATTTATATTGAGTATCACGTCTCTATTAGTAAAATCTCATTTTGTAAGATGATTTTGTTAAAATGGTTTTACCTACAGTTAAGAGTAGATATTCTATCGATCTCAGGGCAGGTCCACTGAATCTTGTGTGGTTATTTCTTCAAAAGCACGTGATACTAATAGCATAGTGCTAATATGATCGATCTGACCAAGATGATTAGATTGTCTGATTTGTGTCCATTTCAGTGCTTCCAAAATTAACACACTCCAGACATTATCACATCACACACATCACATCAGCAGCCTATTGATGTGCCCACTGCTGGGACACAGGCCTCCTCTCCAGACATTATACCGAACTATAACCGTGACACTGTAATTATCAATCTTATTTTAAATGCCGCGACAGCTTTGTATGAATGTCTACGAAATATGACATTCATAATCCTAATTAATTACTAATTATTACCAACAACAACGAGTATCATTCGTAAGCGTTAAGTTTATCGTATTTATCTTATTTTATAGCTGTCAAATATGACTTTTTAAACTGTCACAACTATAACTATACTTTCTGAAAGTTAACTTGATCTCTGCGTCTGCGACATATGTCAAACTGACGTATACGTTATTGTTAGCCTGTCAAGCGCTATTAATGTTACTGTATTGATACTGACAGCTGTCGCAGAGATCAAGCTATCTTTTATGAAGTATAGTTAAAGTTGTGACAATCTAAAAAGTCATATTTGACAGTTATAAAAATAAGATAAATAAGTTTTAAGTTTTTTTTGACACCAATGTACCGAAATCAATAAATGGATCTAACTATACCATTTACTCATGAAAAATCTTCGAGGTAAACAAGTAGAACGAAAGCTAATAATATGATTAGAATCGGTGTTATCTTGATTCCTATTTTTGTAGCAAATTGATAGCTATTTGGTAATGCTGGGTGGGACGCCCTAGAAAGACACTGATCTTATTTTGTTTACCTCTAAAACGGTCAGGTCGCACGGAACTTATAGTGAACAAAACGTACAATTGTCTGCTGTAATGTTAGGAGTAAGCTCGTATAATTATATACCATAATTAAATTTGTATTTTTTTGTGTGAGTTTTTTAGTTGAAAGGGGATCGTTTGTTCCGGTATGGTCATGTGATGAGGAGGGAAGAAATGCATGTTACTAAAGTGTTGTGGATGGATGAAGGGGATGGGGAAACCCAAAGAAAAGATGGATGGACTGTGCTCCTGATATGAAAGATAAGGAAGTCAGTGATACCGTGACTTCAGTTTATAGGAACCGTCCTGTAATTGTCACGGTATCACTGACTGGTGGTATGGAAGGAGAAAATATGGGACGTGGGCAGGAAGATGATCAATCAATCTGCCTAGCCTTTTCCCAACTATATTGGGGTCGGCTTCCAGTCTAACCAGATTCAGCTGAGTACCAGTGTTTTACATGAAGCGACTGCCTATCTGACCTCCACAACCCAGTAACTGCAGGGTAACACGATACCTCTTGGCAAGACTGGTGTCAGATCTCAAGCTTCTGACTACCCTTAACGACTGTCAAAGATCTTCAAATGACAGACGGGACCAACGGCTTAACGTGCTTTCCGAAGCACGGAGGAAACTCGGTATGTTGAATGGTCACCCATCCACGGACCGACCTCGTCAAGCGTTGCTTAACCTTGATGATCGACCCGAGCGGCTGTTATTATTTAGCCACGAGCTCCTCAGTGTGTGTCTCCTCAGTCCTCAGTGGGCAAGAAGATGATGATGATTTTATTTTCAACAGGTTTTTTGGTATTCGTCGTTGTATAGGAAATAGCTAAAACGACTAGTTAATAGCGCTTGGAATCTTGCTTTAAGACACAGTCTAAAGTTTAAAACCATTCCTAATGTTATTAGAACCAGATTACGTCACTGTTGTGTTTTTCTGACTCAAACTCGATGAATAATCCCGCATTTGTTTAACTATTTAGCACATTTACTCCTTCCTGTGTTTCAGAAGCATTTGCCTATGTGTGGCCGACCACTTATCAAATCCTGATTAATTGTTACAGAACATGTACTCGACGATATTACTCATTTAGTGATAAATACTGAACAGCTGGTTAGGTAAAGCATTTTGATACATCGAATGGCGCAGTTAGTGTTAAGTTTGAAAGTACTGAGTTTGCACTCATATCAATACGGAAAACGTGATATAGGTACCTACCTATCATTAGGTTTGTAGGTACACCTGGTAATTCATTATCGTCTCCCTGCCCTTGTCCATCGTCCCATGTTACTTGGGTTTGGCGCAATACGTTTTTTCTTCCATACCGACCTGTCACGCTATAACTGGAGCCAGTTACAGCTTTTTTTTCACATCACTCCTCACAGTCCATCCATCTTTTCTTTGGCCTTCCCCTTCCTCTCCATTCATCCACATTTATATGCATTCACTACATCTGTCTGCCAACCCTACCCTACTTACCTTCCTGACTACCCTACTTACGTTCCTACCAATTTTTTTTCTAGAGTTATCATTCTTTCGCGGAGAATCTTAACACCGGCATTCAGTAAATGACTTTAAATGCACAACGCCATCTATCAATTAACGAGTTCAACTGTAAGAGTATCTAAATTGCGTGTGTTGTGATAATTTTACTTCTTGAACACTTTAAATTTATTTAATTTTTGATAGAGCGAACCGATTGCGATGAAACAAAAACTAAGTAATACTTCAAGTTACGCACAATTTTCATGTATAAATGTTATCTACATTGGTTTCGTACATTTCACGTGATGCGTGCACAAATAAACAGACAAACCGATAAACAGCAGACAAACACAAAAAATCCAAAAATGCTGGAAATAGGTTCTGTTGGTTATCCTTTAACACCCTGGGTGGATGTGCAAAAATGACTTTTCTACAGATGAATTATATGTATTGATGATTACTATATTAGTAACATTCGTTTCATCCCTCCTCATCACATGACCTTACCAGGACAAACGACTCCCTTTCAACATTTCTGTCATATTTCCCTTCAGCATTTCTCACTTTATGCCCTCACGTCCTCCACACATCCATAATACATCTGATAATTAATATGAGTTATGCGATCTTCAAGGTTAGACATCGCTTGACTAGGTCGGCCCCTAAATGGGTGACTATCTTAGTGAGCTAAACTATACTCGTTCGCTGGATGCACCACCAATAGTATATAGTTCGAAGGAATGTCGCATGCGTGCTTGAGAAAAAATACCGGGAATCCGATGCCCGATATACCCTCTATCAACACCCTAGTAGGTTGCTGTAAACACAATTTCGCAAAAAAAAACGACTACCGACCGACTTCCAAATGAAAAAGTGAAAAATAACTTTCTTTTTGGGCTGGGCCCAAATTTATAAAGAGATTTCCATCAACCAGAAAAGAAGAAGCGAGATTTTTCCGTGCCTCGGTAACCATATAAAGCCGTTGGTCTCGGCTGGCATTGGTACATTTTTGACAATCATTACAGACAATCCCACCAACCACCCATGGCCCCACCGACATCTTGTCATATGTGCCGAATCTCAAGGAGACAGATGCGGACATAGCCCGCCAAATAGGCGTGCTGTCACCGCAGTCACTTCTTGACTCCTTTACAAATCTTGTCC
Organism: Orthosia incerta; assembly: GCA_948252205.1. Classification (NCBI taxonomy): domain Eukaryota; kingdom Metazoa; phylum Arthropoda; class Insecta; order Lepidoptera; family Noctuidae; genus Orthosia; species Orthosia incerta. The sequence continues at coordinate 18,877,449 of OX411760.1, forward strand.
TGTCACTATTGAACTTGAATTCTGACACCAGTCTGGCCAAGGGGTATCGTGTGATAGGTAGTCGCTCTTTGTGAAATACTGATGTATCCAGCTGAATCCGATTAAACTGGAACCCGATCCCAATTTAGCCCGTCAAAGGCTAGGTAGATTTGATTTTAATGGAGCAGTTAGGGTCAAGTTTGTGAGCACTGAGTTTGCACTGAGTTCGCACTCAAAGCACTCGTAAAACGTGATAGACCATCAGGTATCTAGGTAGGTATACCTGATAATTACTATTAGGATTTTCCTTGTTTTAAATTGCGTCTAGTATCTTTTTAACCTTGCATTTAATTAGGATTTGTCTTTGCATGAAGCGTTTGCAAACATGCTTAACAAAATTCACTTCCCATAAATTTTAATCCAGTGTTGATAAATGATCATGACAGTCTTATCTTTTTGATGATAACAAACTCAGTTTCAGATATATTGTCATGAAAATTCGACACGGTTTTGGGTTTATCTACTCATAAGGACTTGAGGAACGCCACTAATGTCATCAAAATTAATTCGAAAAGAAGAAATAGAACACAGTTTATCAATGACAATATGAAGACTATGAAGTCATCTGGGACCTGTGACACAGTTGAGCTAGACCAATTTATAACCAGAAAAAAATGTCGAGCAACATAGTTTATTATTAAGCCCTCGCGTGACACATTTCACAATTTAATTGCCCAGCTATCCAAATAGACGATCTAATTAATAATATAGTTTATTTAATTGGCCTGTGAGAATTATTGCTGTCCATGTGTTGATCAAAATTTTAGTGTTCTCGTAACCTTCAATGTGACTGACATTGAACTTCAGTTGTTAGCGCATGATAGTGATGATCAAGGTTGACTGTTTTTACCTGTATTTTATATTTCTATGGTTTTTACTGTCTCACTTGCATAGAAATTTGAAATGCCTGATCCGCCATATTGTTCTGTCTGCATAGTGCTTTGCTTTTACGTTTTTTTGTGTGTTCGAAGTTATTTTTACCGTCAAAAATAACAAATTTAAAATTTGCTCTAAAATGTTAATAAGTAATTACTTATGTCATTTTTATTTTTTTCTTGTTCGCGTGGATACATGTTTCGAGCACTCAAGGGGTAATACTAACCTTTTTTATAATAATGGAACCCTAGGGCAAGATTTATTAGTTCCAAACCCAGCGGTTTAGGCTAAGCGTTCTGTCAGTGAATGACTGAATGAACAAAAGATTTGTAAAAGTAGATTGCTAGATTAGATTACATAGTATAATTTCTGTTTTTTTTTTATTTCTCAACCACAAAACCACTACATAAAGATAAGTATTAGAAACTTCTCATGAATCTGATAAATCAATTATTATCTATCGTCTCTTAAACACCCACTAAAAGAAATCAGTTGACCTATTCAGACTCCTACACTTCCAAACCGACTACAAATGAACGATCAATGTCGCCAAACAGTCGCAAGGACTCCAACAACGTTGCCAAAGACGTTTCGTCATAGATATGAACTAATGTTACAACACATAGTTAACACCTCGGATAACCAACATGTTGCACTATCTGTTATGAAGTGACCAGTAAATGCTGGCCGACGACGATACGAAAAACTAAATTAAAAAAAAGAATGTTTAAGGATTTTGACGTTTAGTTGGCATTTGTCTTGCCAAGCAGCGCCGCCACAGAGTCTCAATACATAACTGGTCATCAGTTATCAAGCTATTTATGACAATAATGTTATTTATTTATCGAACAGTTATTTGTATTTTATCAATGTTTATCTTATATTTCTGTATCTTCGATTCGTAATAATAAATTCTGATGAAACGTGATGTTTGCATTTTGTTTAGTATTTACATACGTGCAGGTTTAAGTGCGAAATTGCCGTCTATAATGCTAGCAGTTAAGTGGCGGTGGAGAGATTAGAATTTATTCTAGTCAGGGTGATACTTCACAAATTGTTGTACGTCATATTAGGCCGGTAACATACATTGGAACTTTGATATTTCTATTAGTTAGGAGTAGAAGGTACTTCGGTAACCCGCAGCCGAATTGCGTAAGTATATTATCCAAAGCAAAAGAATCGATTCTTTCCCAAAACCGACTTTACGTACTGCATATTGATACGTAAAGTCGTTTTTGGGAAGGAATCGATTCTTTTGCTTTGGATAATATACTTACGCAATTCGGCTGCCGGTCAGGTATCCTCCGTAAGAGCGTCAGTAACACCAGGGCTTTGCTGGCCGTTCTTGAAGAGCTACGGTGGATCGTTTAACCAACTTTCCTAACCGTACGCAAATTCTGAGCAAAGACGTGGAGTTACGGACACTAGCCCGATATACAATAGAATACAATTCCTATTAGCAAACTGAGCAGTTGAACAACAATACTGTGTTACACAAAACCTTTGTTCTAGGCATTGAAGCAACTCTTAGCGAAGTCTTTGTTCCACAGTTAAGATTACCAGACACAACGAGGCCATAACTAAGAGTTCAGCTGCACTCATGTACTTTGCGCAACAAAACATAAACATACATATAATTTAATACATGAATCTCTGAATCAGAACCCTAACGCTTAAACGATCATTTCATTAGGTTTGATTATGCGATCAACCACAGCGTGAATCATTCGGTGCACGCGCACTCAGTTTGCACCGAGCCATCATAATCCTTGAAACATTCAACTTCATTCAGAGTGTGACGCGTTAGGTTAGTTTTTCGTCCTACCTTCAATTTCTCGTTTATCATGAAAGCAACTGTAAGAAAATTCTTTGTTCAATAGTTAACTGAGTGTTTTTTGTGCAGCAACATAAACATGCTAAAACATAATTTAATACACGAATCTCTGAATCAGATCCCTAACGCCAGAAAGATCATTTTATTAGGCTTGATTATGCGATCAACGACAGAGCATGAATCATTCGGTGCGCGCGCACTCAGTTTGCACCGAACCACTTGGGTATCACATCACCCTTGGAACGCTTCATTCAGAGCGAACAAGTTATAGGTAGACTTTATGACTGTTTTTATTTTTTTATTGCTATTCGTGTTAGTATGTTCCTACCTTAAATTTTTCGTGTATTACGATAAGATTATAAGAATTAGATTCGTTTCTTGTAATTTTATTTACGTAGCAGTTGTTTCATAGACACAGTTTTCATTGAGGAATTAATTAACTATTGAGATAATTTTAGAGGTATTTTCAGTGCATCGAACTTAATATTGTTGTATTTACAATTGTGTGTAAAAAGGGGAACATATATAAGGCTAACTCGACGTACTCGTATATTTTATTCTCAAAGGATTTGTTTTAAAACAAAGGAATTTTCAGAACTGATATATATAACTATCTGTTTAAATATTTCCCTTTATAGTACATGCTAATTTGAATATTCGGACGATTTAAGATACAACGGAGGCTTAATTTGGCAATAAATGTTAACGTGTACATAAAATATCGGGACAAAGAAATACGTAAACATCTGACGTCATCATTTGAATATAGTGTTGATGTAACCACGGATGAGTTCAAACTTAAGTTTGTAAGTAAGCTTGTGTTAAAAACACGGACTAATTTGTATTGTTGTATACTGTTTTTTGTTTCAGTTTTTACCCACTACGGCGGACCCCAAGAGGAAGATGATTTCGTACATAGTGACCTTCGAACTATTCAATGAAACTGTGTAAGATGTAGTTTTCCTACATCATGTGCTGGATAAATATTCGCCTCTACAGGGTCTTAAAGAGAATTGAGATTTGCATATTTTCATAACCACTACGAGGCAGCTGTAAGATCAGATGTAGAAAACATTTAAGGAAGAAGGTAGGCACTGAATGGTGACTGCTACTGGTGACTCATAAAATTTCTAAGAGATCATGAGATCCAAGTCAAGCAATGCCCTCATCGATTTACCGTTCCGTTTCCTTTATAACTGTATAATCTGTGACAGATATAGACAGCCAGCCTATTATTATTATGTACAACAGTATCTTCCAATAGATAATACCGTGTTGCCTTTCACTTCCTACAAACAAATAAACGAGCTGAAGTTAATCAAAATAATAAAAGCCACATCATCTTAAATATATTTCAATTTGCTTTATGTAGGTTTGTACCTATATTTTTCGCAGAAAAGAACTGTGTAAGGCATGTTTTCTCAGAAAAAGAAACCTAATCGAAACACCTCAAAATATTGAAATTTCTTATACCTATGTATCTATGGCAATCTTATCGGTACTTTTACAAATAAATACATTTAATAAACATCAGATAACCAATCCATTTATTTAGAAAAAGTGTTAAAAAACTGCGTTCATTCGTCGTGCACCATTCACAGAGGTCACGGGTGCGCAGGCGTCGCGTCGCGTCGATTGCTTCCTTATTAGACGGCGCCTTACAAGCGCCCCTCCAACACTGCCACTCCATAAGTACAAATATCTCCATAAAATAATATGCAGATGGCACGTACAGAGCAAATAAATACTCTTTTGTTTATAAATTAACATGTTATGTACTTAGTTCATTATGGGTCTCTTTTCATTAAATGACGTCAGGAGTTGAAGATAAACCTGATGATCAGCTGTTGGTCTAAGCCTTAAGTGATAGTCTTGGTCTGAGATGATATTAGGGTTGCCAGATGGTCGAGAATCGCCTGGATTCTTCCGACATTTTAAACGATCTCCAGGGCCCCTACATAACTCAAAATCCCCAGACAACCAAGTTCTTGGAAAGTTCTTTCTTTCAGATCATTTATTTTATGGTATCAATTCTTATGAGCTTTATTGTATGTAAAAAGATGTTAAGTTTGCTAAATCATTTATATACCAAAGAGAGAAATTTTATGGCTTTTGATATATTAAAAGCTGACTAAATATACTGAACTTTGAAGTAAATTGTTTGAATTTAAAATCTTTTCCTTAATTGGTAGACTCAGTAAAGTTTAATGCTAAATACATAATTAGTTATGCTACATCAATATTCAGCCTATGAATTTAAAAATATTTTTTTTAGTTTACATTTTTATTTTTAATATTTTTTTCACCCGACGACAACCTCAAAGGCTCGACATTATCAAAATTTCTCCAGATTTATTTTCGTCTTCCGATCTGGCAACCCTAGATGATATACCTTCCAGATATAAACTATGAAATAAAAACTATGACGTCTAAACATGACTGTACGTAAAGGTATGGCAATTCTTTGTATTTCAAACAAAGTACAAATAAAAATTTGATAGAATAAATATTTCCATGACTACTCGTAACAGTTTTGTGCCTGGCTGTTTCCCTCCATTCGTTATATCAAGAAAATAACAAAGATAACAATTAAAAACTAAATACGTATAGAAGAAGAAAATGCAGAACTACGAGTAGAAGCAGTTTCTTGGGTCCCATGGATGACGGTTTGCGTAACTTTTGTAATCGAAGCAAATTTTGTACGGTTGGATGATCATCTCCCCGTCAAGATATACAAGCCAACCCGCGCAATGCTGTGCCGTAGTTAAATTCTAGTTAGTTAATTGGAGTTTCTTGTCCGTTCTTCTCCACGTAGGCTTATTCCGAACGGATGGTAGAATCGCTTTACTAAGATCCAGCCCTAGTTGTCCCCCCAGCGACGCCCTGAGCCGAGGTTCGACCCCACAGGGGGTAGCCCTCAGCGTTGTCGCTTAGGTTTAGAAATTTGTGCCTGGCTGGAGGCTATGTAGCTTAGTCTCCACAGGGAAGTCCGGTTAAGTAGTTGTCAGTCACTTTGACCGAACTACGAGACGGCATTTAGAAAAAAAAAAAAGGATGATCATCGTTCTACACTGTTTTACAGTTCAAACAGTAGTTTCAACCATTTACCCTCACGGGAGAGTAGTGGCTGCCCAGTGGTATCGGCCGCGACTTACAAGTTGTAGGTCGTGGGTTTGAGCCCAGGCAGGCGCTTTCATCATCATCATCAACAGTCTTTTTTAATGTTCCCACTGCTGGGACTCAGGTCACCTCTTATCAGTGCGGATTGGTAGATGTCACATATCTTCGAATTTTTGGTTCTAGGACATTTAGCATGCGCTTTACTTTGTGTAAATTATTTCATCACCACTGCTCTCAAAACGGTGGAGGAAAACATCGTGAGGAAACTGGAATGTCCTAGAACCAAAAATTCGAAAACATGTGACATCCACCAACCCGCACTGGGCCCGCGTGATGGATTACGGCCCATTCCCGGCTTGTGTCCCAGCAGTGGGCATTTTAGTAGGCTAATGATGATGACCCTCACGGTTCGGGTACATCGGTACATCTGAAATTCTGAACGATCGCCAATTTAGATTAGACCAACTTGGCGAGAACTGGCTTCCCTTGAGGCGATTGATTAAACTGTTTTACTCCTATTAAATTTTAGGGATAGATTTAGTGCATATATTTATTTATTTAAAACTTCATGCACAAAGGTAAAATGGTGGTATTAATGCCTTAGGCATTCTCTACCAGTCAACCAAGAGTGGTGAAGACACAACATGTTTGGTGCATTGTTTAAAGCGTCATCATCATTTCGGCCGAAAGAAGTCTAAGACATAGGCCTCCTCCAGGCGTCGCCACATTGACCGATCCCGTGCGTCTCGCATCCAGCGCCTTCCCGCAACCTTAACCAGGTCATCGGTCCACCTAGTGGGAGGCCTTCCAACGTATCGTCTTCCGGTTCGCGGTCGCTATTCCAGAACTTTTTGGCCCCACCGGCCATACGTTCTGCGAGCAATGAGCCCTGCCCACTGCCACTTAAGTTTGGCAATTCTTCGGGCTATGTCGGTAACTTTGGTTCTCCTGCGTATATATCATCATTTCTGACATCGTTTAAAGCGTAGTAAGTCAAAATTATATTAAAAAACATTAAAATAATAACTGCTCAAAATACACATCTTCTATACTATATATATATATATTATTAAAATTATAAACCTGAAGAGTTTGTTTGTGTGAACGCGCTCATCTCACGAACTACTGGTTGGAATTGAAAAATTATGTTTGTTTTAGATAGTCCATTTATCGAGGAAGGTTATAGGCTATATAACATCACGCTACTATCAATAGGATAGGGTAGGTAGGTAGCCAGTTGACGGGAGCGAAGCCGCGTGGGACAACTAGTATTTAATATATGGTTTTTATAGAATAGGTAAGAATCAACAAATGCAGAGATGCAACGAAAACTCGCTTAGGTATACGAAACCTTGGTCAAAGCAGAAATAAGACGCAAATACCAGTAATTCCAGCAATGATTTACATCTGTAGCGTTCTTGAGTTTATTTACGATTACTTATGTTTATGAAAAACGTCAATAAAATAAAATTTATTATTAAATAAATTATTATACAATAATGAATCTGTGACATTTATTTATACATATTTATTAAACACGTGTTTACTGTTTCGTTATACTTTTTATTGATTATTTAACTCTATTATTTTTTTAAGATACTTTTTAATCCAATGCATTTAATATAGCAAAGCAAACAATTACTGGCTTGTTACAAGATACAAGAATTATCAGGAAAAGTTAAGCTTTTTTGGTATAATGCGATAAGTCTCATGAAGTAGCAAAAAGGTCTACTTAACCTTCAAAAGCTGATTATCAACATTCTTAATCACATGCCCAAACTTATTAATATGTCGGGTTTAGTCAATAGTATGGACGTAAAGTCAAATCACAAGCACGCCCCTAGCGGCAATCAAGAGCAACTGCGCATTGGCGCGCTTTTATAAGCACTAGCGTGGAGCGGAATAGGGCAGTTGAGTACTGACAGCCGTATAGCTAAGACGTCGTAGAATCAGTGTCGATCCGTAATACTAGTAAGCAAGAATGTAACTTGTGTCTATTTGAATAAACCCAGTGTATCGAATAACTTATGTGATTTCATTTGCACGATTATACCCACCGACCTGCCCACACACGATCTTAACCTAAGGGAATACATCCTGACTGCCCGATGGTTTACATCTATCGGCCAGCCTTGATGCGACATCAGAAGTGGGATTCGGTCGTGCTAATGAGATCACACGTAAAAACAATGCTAGTGAAAATGGCGGTTACATTCTTGCAAAAAAAATATCGCGCTGTCAGTTGCGACTACCTTCGAAAACAAAATAATGAAAAAACCAGTCCGTAACGGAGCAGCAAGGAGGCTAGCAACAACCAAGGAGCTGGACAGGTCAAGGAGGAGCGTGTGGACGAATGGGAAGATCCATACACACGGATCTTTATGCCAATCTGGTGAGTCGTTTTCATTTTGTTATGACTATGGCCAAGAGTGTCGACTATTCAAAATTCTGGTCTTGTGTACGGTATGACGGTCAGTGGATCGATGGGGTGGCCCCTGTCGGTTTATAATTTCACTTTAGTTACAATCGATGGTCAAGTTTTGGTGTTGTTGAAGAGTTATTATTCTACTAACACTGGCAATAAATGGCCCTTGACTGGCCTTGGCTGACTGTTATTGGAAGTTAGAACGATGACAGTGACGTACCTACCATATACTTCAGTCTGAAAAATGTCATAATTCCAAATGAATTATTTTGATTAGTTTTGTAGTGTGATAGTTTTATGTAGTGAGAATTAACTAATTTTGAGGAGAAGCATAGTATTCTTCTTTTGTGGTCGGAGGGCCAAACTATCTAAAAGGTGATAAACCCTACCAGGCCTCGTTAATTGCGACTTAAAATTCCACTGACGCTATGGCATTCATTGGATTCTCTAAAGCCCATATACCTACCTGGACACTTAGGACCCTGTAATGTGTGGTTCATGTCCACAATAACCCATTTTGCTGTGCCGGTTTAGTTTACTACACCGCTGCACTGGTTAATTTCCATCAAAGCTGAGTATGGTTAAGATAACTGAACATATACTCTCGTAATGTTTTTCACGTTTTAGATACCATATTGCGTTGAAGTGGAGCCTCTGCTGCAGGCTAGCGGTTCAGATGGTGTATGCGAAGGCTGATGTGTCAACACCCGAGAGGATAAGAGGAACGGCAGGCTAGCAGTTCGCAGGTGGTAGCCGAACATTACGACCACAGCTGTGAAATCGGGCGCTCGCAAGTTTCGAATGGAATACTCGGTGAGTCGCTTCTATTTTATTTCGATAGTGAGGTCGAATGTTTTCTAGTGAAGAGATGCTATTTCAAAATTTAAGAGTGTTCATGTTTGACCACTGAGTTGGTCGTGATTACATCTAGCACCATCACTAGGTAATTAAGACACACTTGTAAGAAAGTAGTTAATGAGTTTCCTATTGGCGGTGGTTTCAACATTTGGTTCAGTACGAATTTTAGGATTTAATATCCCATAAGAAGATGAGCTCGTGGCTAAATAATAACAGCCGTACGGGTCAATCATCAAGGTTAAGCAACGCTTGACGAGGTCGGTCCGTGGATGGGTGACCATTTCAACATACCGAGTTTCCTCCGTGCTTCGGAAAGCACGTTAAGCCGTTGGTCCCGGCTGTCATTTGAACATCTTTGACAGTCGTTACGGGTAGTCAGAAGCTTGAGATCTGACAGCAGTCTTGCCAAGGGGTACCGTGTTACCCAGTTGCTGGGTTGTGGAGGTCAGATAGGCAGTCGCTCCATGTAAAACATTGGCACTTAGCTGAATCCGGTAGGACTGGAATCCGACCCCAATATAGTTGGGAAAAGGCTAGGCAGATGATGAAGAAGATGATCTATCCAAAGTGCCTTAACAACTAGTCATTTTCAGTGGCGGGGCGAGTTAGTGGAGTCGTTGGGCGAAGGCAATTGTATCGAGTTAGTAACGGTACTGGTCATTTGCGTGTATTCGGAATAGATCTTATGTTGCGTAACGGTTTACAACCACCGTGTTCAGATCTGAATTCACTTGCTTACTTTCAAAGTAATATTATGATAGAAGTGGATCTCGCGATCATTTTCATAACATAAAGACTGAGTTAGAGAACGATAGTAAAGGGTTACTGTTAATGATGAGATTTTAAGAATATTGATCCGAATTAATTCGTAAAGCTCCTTCACACGAGCTATTAAGACGCAAATAATATCGGGCTTAATTGCTCCCCTGATATGAACGGTCGGTATATTCCGAGACATTCCGAGATTCACGCTTTCTACTCAAAGTAGAAAGCGTGAATCTTGTGAGAAGGATCCCGGATCACCAAGTTCCTCGGGAATTGAATGTCATAGTTGATGACATTGGTAGTGAGACCAAATATGATTGACATGTCTACTCATACTCGAAGCTCCGGACCGCACCTCATGAGTAACATGTGGCGATGGGTTTACGAAGAGGTTTGAGTTGAGTATGCATTGCAAGAATTATGGTAAAGAGTAACAGCATTGTTACAATTACTTTGTTTAGTTGTTGAACTTGTTGATCGTCGAACCTTTTTCTAATGAATGGTGTTTTGTGGGAGGCTCTAGTTCTGGAACTAAATGGGCCCTGTATTAGGTACACGATAGGTGATTATGACAGGACGGTGATCGTTATACACCGAAAGCTTTAAATAGGTACGCTTAGAACCTACAAGTATGCACAAGGTAGGTTAGGGCAGATGCCAGCGGGTCATGTACCAGTCGATGTTGATGTCAAATGGATTTGATGATGATGAGCAAGCTTAAGGTGTCGAGTAATTCAGTCTATCGAACGTATTATGTTTGACCCTACCAGTGGATTCTGGTGGAGGTCGGGGTCTAGAGAGAGACCGAGAGACCATTGTGAGAGCAATATAATTGCTGGTCGGCTAGGGAGCCGTGGCGTTGGAGGTTTTACTCGAGGGTTTCTGTAAGCTTGGCAGTTTTTGCTGCAGAATAAGTTTTAAACTTTGGAGCGACTAGTGGTACATGGCCCAGGGTAATGATTTAGTTAAAGAGTAGAGTTCTAAAATTTCCCTATTTTTACGAACCCAATAATCTAGTTCGGTCAGGAGTAGCCGAGCGTTGTGTGGCTACTGCAATGTGAGCCTAGGTGGCAACTGTTGGCCTGTGTGGCAACTGTTGGCCTTTATGGCAACGGTAGGCCTGTATGGCACCTGTAAGTCTGTGTGACACGATGGCTGGTGTGAAAATTTATGTTTGTGTTAGGAACCTTACAGAAACTTCCTATTGAGTCATGAGGTTAAAGGAAAGTAAACTCGCAGTCACGCTTGTGGCGAGGTCACCATGTTAACGTTGATGACGTTCGAATCGTCAAGCCCTCATTACGAAAATAAAAATAATTTTGGTTTCTAATTTTGATTACTATGCGTAGATCGTGTTGGTAAGACACACAAAGCTCAAGTACCAATTGAGATTGTAGATGAATTAGACAATGAATTGACGTAACATATGACAGACTAAATCTCTGTGTTAACAGGTTCTGAGTTCAGAGAGTCGAGTTGACTCGACATCGTGGAGATGTGCGAGTAGAGCAATTGAGATAGTTAAGAGAGCTATGAGATAGCTAGTAGAGCTATGTGATGGCTAAATATCGTAAATAAGAAACCTGGTGTATCTTTTGTTTGATTTAATGTGAGAGTAATGACTATCAGTGGTACTTGAACTTTGTAATCACGAAGATTGGGTGCTTTTAGGTACCAAATCGATGATTAAATTGCTATTTTCTTTAAATTGGAAATGGAGAGATTTAAATGATCATGTTTGATTATTTCAAAATGTTTCCTCACTCTAGAGTATGAGTCAGGATTGGACGAGCGAATACTGTTTGGAAAATTTGTGTTTCAGAAAAACATCCCTTGTATGATGGGCGATTGCCAGGATGGCATGGAGCAAGGACAAGAAGATGATGCCTGCGGGTGATAGATTTGGGGATCTGTCACTTGAGAGAGGCCCGAGAAGGCGACGTGTGTGTTCCACGTTCGCCTCTCAAAAGGAATTACGGCCTAGAGAACACCATGTGGTTTTAGTCAGTAGGAGTCTGACAGACCGCTCAGCTTTCCCCAAGGGCTGAGGACATCCATTGAGGATTTCCACATGATTCGATACACTGTTAAAACCTGACAATGAGGAACAGACGAGGACGCCTGTCTCGCAGGATGGCCGTGTCGGGTTTAGTCAATAGTATGGACGTAAAGTCAAATCACAAGCACGCCCCTAGCGGCAATCAAGAGCAACTGCGCATTGGCGCGCTTTTATAAGCACTAGCGTGGAGCGGAATAGGGCAGTTGAGTACTGACAGCCGTATAGCTAAGACGTCGTAGAATCAGTGTCGATCCGTAATACTAGTAAGCAAGAATGTAACTTGTGTCTATTTGAATAAACCCAGTGTATCGAATAACTTATGTGATTTCATTTGCACGATTATACCCACCGACCTGCCCACACACGATGTCTTAACCTAAGGGAATACATCCTGACTTCCCGATGGTTTACATCTATCGGCCAGCCTTGATGCGACAAATATATAATACTATATCACCCTTTTAACACGGATATAATATAATTTTCTAATATTTATAATTTTCTTTTAAGGTTACACTAGTCAACGGCACGAACTATTTTGTGCGCGGGGTTAAAATGCATTTTATATCTACCGACAACACGTGCGGAAGAGATAGATGCTGTGATGAGTAGTAGGAAGCTAGTTCGCGTACGAATACACACTTTTGCAAATTTGTAGCGAAATGGATAATGATTTAGGACGAAACCGAGTGCGCGAAATTTCATAAACAGACCTTTGGGAGTCTGGTTATCATGAAAAAACGACTGAATGTATCTGTTAAAAATAAAGTTATTTGCATTGTAGAATTACTAATCTATCCCTGTATGGTAGCCGTTTTGCAATTTTCTGTCTTCTTATGGTATTTTTTGCTCCCAAAAATGCGTAAAAATTAGACGCATTACGCATTAGATAATTATGAGACAAATTGATATCATTTTTTATTTTAAACGTACATCGTCAAACAGTGGAGTAATCCCTAGACTACGTTTGTATGGAAGAATTATCGACTAATGTAACCTTAAGGGCCTATATACGCTTTAGTGCCGTAAAACGGTAACTTTCTAAAGCATACTCCGTAACGGCTGGCTATAAAGTATTGAAAAAAAAAATGTATTTATTATTGTTTCATGTATATTATTTTTAACACATGGTTTTTTCGTATAACAAATAGTTTTGCTTTATAAAAATAATCAACAACACGCTATTTTTTCGCTACTTTTGGATACTTCTCCAAAACGACTTGGATGTTTAAAAATATTTCTACACAGAAAAAATGATGGTTGGATTTTCTTCATAACTAACATAGTATATGTAAATCAAATAATATTTTGCAAACAAAACTGTTCAAAAGGACGTTCAATATTGATATTTTGGCATCGAGCGAGCGCACGGCCAGTACTGCGTTAACATTGGGGCGTATATATCGCCTTAAGTGGACGAAGCAGCTGGCAATAGTGGTTTTTATAGGTAGCTAATGTTCGTTATAGTATAAATTTCAAACATAAAACTCATATTAGTGTTCATTCGTTTGATAGACCCAATTGCTGATCCAAGGCCGTCTCATGAATATTTATAAAACATAGCTAACACACCGTTCGTATCTATAATCACAACAATGATGTTTATTGTTATTGATCTGAATATTAATTATGTTAGTATTTTATTTACTACGTAGTAAGCTACGCTTGGTCTTATAAAGCCGGTTACAGACCAAGAGCCAAGCTAAACTAGTTAAGCTTAGCTCGCATGCTGCAGATAATTTTTCATATATGTTTACTCGAACAAGACAAGCATGTAAAAAACTACCTTTGCTATGCACACTAACTTAAGTCTGTCGTTTTGCTAACCTAAATTTGCAACTGGCATAATAAAAAGACTTGAATTTTTCCGTTACGACTGTGTTCTTCGTTCAAATTATTCCAAGTTTTACGCGCCAATAAAATAAGCGCAATTAGCCGACTTTGCTGGAATATTAGCGGTGGCACTACTGTTATACATTTTGCGAAGATAAATATAGGAGGGTTCTTTGCAGGAGAGAATGATGAAGTAATATTTCCAAGTGTCTTCAATAGGCATTCGAATGTAGGTAATCGTTACATTAGCTTACATAATGTAATTAATTGTATTGACGAGGCGGCTCTCACTGTACAGCTTGTTAAATAACGCCTGTTGACAGCTTTAGTGCACGCGCCCAGATTTGGACACAGGTCAATGTCCACTCAAGAAATTGATGGAACCATGGCACACTATCGAAGCGTTCAATATGAAAAATAAATGTATTAGAGCCTGGACTTTATACTGAAAGGTTATGTAAGAAAATGTTAATCCAAGTGTTTACAATCGCAACTTTCACTCGCTGATAATACAGATCAATCGAGAAACGTAAGAGAGTAATTAAATTGGCAACAGTACCACTGAATGACAAATCAGAAACAAGATAATTGTTACGTAATCAGATCGAGTCAACCGCTGCACATGATACTGAGACAACAATACGGATATATTACATATTAGTTTATTAACTACAACATGTAAAGTAGCTATCACAAACGGTTTTTACGTCGCTAATCTCCTTCCTACCTCACCTCCGTACATGACCTTTCGCTGAATAAGGTACAGAATAATCATTAATTCGACAAACAGCAAGTCACATTTTTAAATCATAACTGTCGATACGCTTTCTTGCTTGTTACGAAACCATTACATAATTTTGTAGTTTGGCAACACCATCGCCAATCAGCTGTGGGGAATGAAGTATGAAAATACTCCATTTAGACTTACAATAGGCACGCACAACGCTAACAGTGATTTATAGATGGTGGCAAGAATGATATAGCTTGAAGGTGACTTTGGAATTAAAAGACACCTGGAGAAAGGTCATGGCTTCATAAATCATGGTGTTTCCATCGAAACAAGAAACATCACGAATTATGAATGATGAATTATGAAGTATTATTGACGACGAATGAAGCTCGTGGCTAAATAATAACAGCCGCACGGGTCGATCATCAAGATAAGCAACGCTTGACGAGGTCGGTCAGTGGATGGGTGACCATTTCAACATACCGAGTTTCCTCCGTGCCTCGGAAAGCACGTTAAGCCGTTGGTCCCGGCTGTCATTGAAGGTCTTTGACAGTCGTTACGGGTAGTCACAGCACTGATTACAGTATTTGTGCCACATGTTAAATTTAGTGTTGTGTTTTTTTTTTACCTTTGTATAGATTCTTTTACCTATTGTGAATGTGTGAACATTGTAGGCTTTCTAGATTTCTAGATGATTGTTAACATTTGTTAACTTTTTATTTCGTGCATTATTTTTTTTGTTTGTTTTTTTGTTTCAATTTCGTACGACTTATTGTCGGGCCTACGTTGTCCCCCCATATCCAAGTACTAATGCTGTAACATGGAAATATTGTAAACAAAAAAATTTAAAAGAGTAACCATGGAGTTTCTTGCCGGTTCTTCTCCATAGGAAACGACTAACCCGAACCGTGCACCTTTTGTCGACGTTTTATAAGTGCCCATGTAGGCCTATGTAAAATAAAAATATTTGATTTTGATTTTGATTTTGAGTCAGAAGCTTGAGATCTGACACCAGTCTTGCCAAGGGGTACCGTGTTACCCAGTTACTGGGTTGTGGAGGTCAGATAGGCAGTCGCTCCATGTATAACACTGGTACTTAGCTGAATCCGGTAAGACTGGAGGCCGACCCCAATATAGTTGGGAAAAAGGCTAGGCAGATGATGAGTGGTATCAGTTAATGAGACCATTTGTAAACTGAAGCTTAAATTGTCACAGTTTAGTTTTTAAGACATATATCATTATGTGCTATTGAGATCTAGATCTAGGCCATTTCAAATACGCTTTTTATTCTATAGGTAAGTCAACAAGAACCTCATGTAATGTTTTTATAGACGGAAGAAGTAGTTATATCGTTTGATATTGATTAATAACGACCATTTCCTCTTTACCACTGGGTCATAAGGTCTGTTGTTACAAGTCCAAGCAACTGTGTATTTTTGTGTCAGATGCATTAAGTGAGTCGGACGTAATATTAATGATTTGTAAACTCTAATGAAGCTGTATACTCAGTTTTTACAGCAATATATATCGCAATGTATAACGTCTTTGACTTAGATTCACCTATTAGAATATTATGTATATGTTACCGGCACATACCGGAACATTTATGTAGGTACTCGTATATGTTTTTATATTGCGAGATAAATTCTCGATATACTGTGAAACAAATCGCTTCAAATATAATATCGAATTATTGCAAACACCGTGAGCTTTATCTTGCGAGAATATAAAGGACAGGAGTTTTTTTTTGTTTTTATGGGGTATAGGCCCACCTCACAAATTGTGGCGTATAGTAATGAAATGCCACATGCATTTTTGTTTGCGATTGTTTTTTCATGTAAATAAACGTCAAAAACGTTCCTAAACACACATTTTTTGTCTTTGATTTTTATGTGATCTTTGGTCTGCTTAATCTACACATTCTTGATATATTTATATAATCTGTAGATTATGGTGGTAATATTAGCAAAACTTTATTTAACCGGAATACTGTGAAAAAAAAACATTTTTTTATTTTTATTTATTGTCAAAAATGCTCCTAATCACGCATTTAATTGTCTTATCACTTTATTTCTATTATTTCATTAGTCCGGTTAGATTTTTATCTAATCTTTGGTCTGCTTATTATAATTAATGGTAAAATTTACTTACAAAATGGTGTCTTATTGAGTAGAGAGACTTTAAATTAAATCCGTGTCTTATTGAGTAGAGAGACTTTAATATCACACTTTTTATTATAAACTTGCAGTATTTTTAATAATCCGGTGAAGGTATAGTCGAATATATATATATAATATAAAGGCGAATATATTATCCTGTAACAAACTGTCGTCAATGGAATTAATGAAACACACACAAAGTGTTAGAAAATATAGGTAAATCTAGTAATAACTCTATTATCGTAACGAAGAACGTTTGCAATGGCGACCGTGAACTATAAAAAGTTATAGTGAAAATTGTGCGAAGTGCCAAGAATCTGTTATTTTGGCGCAGAAATGTAATTAATCGTTTATGCTTTGAAACTTTACGGTGGTCATTTCGTAGAGGTGTTTAGAGACATAAATATACTATTCCATTTGTAACGGTTCATGGCTAAATATTACTTGTGTACTGCATTACGTTTTTCTATCGCTGCGTGCAATATGTCATCAGTGCGTATCGGAATCCATCTGTCCCGGTAATATTATATGGATCAAAAGCGTATTTGAGAAGATGCCCAATTGTTGGACTGATACCTGCATAAATTATATTCCATTTCATCAATAGGATACGTATACATGGTCATCCTTATCATGGTCAGCCTTTTCATGTGCCCTGGTTTGTTAATACTACTTTAAGGTTACACTAGTCGATTTTTTTTCCATACAAACGTAGTCTAGGGATTATTCCACTGTTTGACGATGTACGTTTAAAATAAAAAGTGATATCAATTTGTCTCATCATTATCTAGCCCTGTATGGAAGCGAAAAAGTATAAAAAGAAAATATTTGAAAGTTATGAGCGTCGGGAGTTCCACATTTCGACACTAATTTTAACGCATTTTTTGGCGCAAATAAATACCATAAGTAGACGGAAAATTGCAAAACGGCCTCCATACAGGGATAGATTAGTAGTTCAACAATGCATATACTTTTATTTTGAACAGATAGATTTAGTCGTCTATTCATGATATCTAGACTGCCAAAGGTCTGTTTATAAAATTTCACGCGCTCGGGTTCGTCCTAAATCATTATCCATTTTGCTACAAATTTGCAAAAGTGTGTATTCGTACGCGAACTAGCTTCCTACTTCTCATCACAGCATCTATCTCTTCCGCACGTGTTGTCGGTTGATATACAATGCATTTTAACCCCGCGCACAAAATAGTTCGTGCCGTCGACTAGTGTATCCTTAATTAGAAAATTAGTTGTTACTGGACACATTCCATGTAATAAGTTTGCGTTCCTAATGAAAAAAGTTAACTCGCCTAATTGTGTCGAGTGTGGAGTTGTCGAGGACCTACAGCAGTTATTGATGGACTGTGTGCGGTATGAGTCTATGAGAAACGATTTGTTTAGAGTCCTGAGGTTGAACCGACTTTTTTTTTATTTTATTATTTTTTATTACTGATAGGCTCGCGCTTGACCACTATCTCACCTGATGGTAAGTGATGATGTGGTCGACGATGTAGCACGCTTACCTAGAAGAAACCTAAAGACGCCCAGGTTGTAGCTATCAGGAAATACAGACTCTGGCTGTTGAGGAGCAGGCGACTTGATGTAGGCACGTTCCATAGACTTATGTCTCAACCAAATGGTGATGAAGCGAAGAGTCTGTTCAAGTTCATGACCCAAAATTGATGAATAGTAGGTGCATAGTGTGTATTTAGGGTATGATGGGACTGTCATACGCATGGCGTTTATATACGTCTCTAATTAAATGAAGAAAGAAAAAAAAATGGATGCGATATATATCTCGACGACGAAAGGGACATACCCTTTCGTCGTCGAGAAAACACGTACACGTACACAGCAAACTGAGTAAGGAATTTATTTTATGCTCATTTAGTCGCTTTATCAAATTAAAAACGATTATTTTATGGCACCTTACCATGGTTTTAGTGTTAAAAAGTATCAAGAACTCATTTCTTGATACTTAATCATAGGGATAAACCATGTTACGGAAAAGTTACAAGAAACTTTTCAAAACATAAGCAGTCTAGGTATTTTTTCCGTCATCGACATTAATTATGTATGTGCTTACCTATGTTTCTATTTCTCGTTTCGAATACCAATGCGTTACCATTACCCTTTATGGCTATAAATAGGTAGGTACTTGAGTGATATCAATACTGTTTGCAGGTGGTTCGGAAGCGGAAGGAGCATTGACCGGCCCTTGATGACGGCCAGAGAACATGGCCTTATTCAAGACCAGCACTTTCATGGCGCTCCCAGATACTGTGGCCTTATGTGGATTACACGAGATAAACGATACTTGCCAGTGTTTTATTAAACCTATTGGTTTTATCTTTTTAAAAAGCAGATGCCATAAAGTTTATTGGACAATTTTTGTCTTCCTTATTTGAATACGTGTATTCTTGTAGTGTCTTCCTCAAGTGATGTTTACGTCCCTTTGACGTTAGGGTAATTCCGTAAAGGGAAAATATGGCCACGAGTATGACTGTCTCTTGTTCCTGACGTTGCCTGTTGTTTGATTATAAGTTTAATTACGTCAGTAATTGTAGGCTATAGGTAGGCAGCGGTCTGAGGTACATAGGTACTTATTCCATGCTGTAGATAGGGCAATAACATCTACGTCAATTTTATTCATCAGTCAAAAATTCAGAAGTATCAGTTCGAACCTTATTCGTGTTCCACTTTTGAAATAAATTGCTGTAGTTAGTTATCTTCAGACACAACAACAACACAACAACAACATCAGCCTATTAATGTTCCCACTGTTGGGACACAGGCCTCTCTGGGAGAGGGAATGGGCCGCAATCCACCACGCGGGCCCAGTTCGTGTTGGTGGATGTCACATGTCTTCGAATTTTTTGTTCTTGGACATGCCGGTTTCCTCACGATTGTTTTCCTTCACCGTTTTGAGAGCAGTGGTGATGAAATAATTTACACAAAGTAAAGCACCTTGCCTGGGCTCGAACCCACGACCTACAACTTGTAAGTCGCGGCCGATACCACTGGGCCACCACTGCTCAGACACAACACCGTTATTTTTAAATTAAATTAAGACACCGTTATTGACATTTTAATTATGTAAAATGG
Organism: Orthosia incerta; assembly: GCA_948252205.1. Classification (NCBI taxonomy): domain Eukaryota; kingdom Metazoa; phylum Arthropoda; class Insecta; order Lepidoptera; family Noctuidae; genus Orthosia; species Orthosia incerta. Next base: position 18,897,249 of record OX411760.1, read on the forward strand.
TGTTTCTGTTAGTTTAAATTTGAATACGTATTTTTAAATACAGAATAATTATGAGCTCCTAGATTTTGTAGTACGGATTGTTTTTTGAATAAAATATTCTGATTTTATGCTAGTTATAACATATATGTTATAACATATATGCGTTGTACTAAATCTAAAACACGTTATGTATGTCTAGGTTTAAAATGCTTCAGTAGTAAGATACTATGTGCAATGAAAAGTAATAGTAGCGTCGAATAAATAAGATTATGACCGTAGCCAATAGTAAGCGGCCAGCTTCTATGTTACACACTATCGTCCACATAATATCTACTACACAATAGTATAAACAAACAAACGTGGTGATCGCAGCAATTACTAGTTGATTATTTCAGAGACCTCGTTCATTTCCGCTTTTGATCAATACTTACACAAATATACTATCTTTATTTTTAACTTAGGTAATTATGTTATTGATGTTAACGAACGTATTAACTACATTAATAGTTTAACAAAGTAACCATTTCAGCATGTGAATCGATACGAAACATCGAGATTGTTCGAAACATAAAGTTAAAACAGGTTAAAATACGTCGCAGACCCTGTTACTGGCCTTTTGGGAATCGAGAAAAAAATACAATGTGTCCATGTGCCCAACGTGCCCTATTGTGTCGTTCAAGCGGGTGTTGCCTCGCATTCCACGCTAACCGAGCAAAGAAACAAATACCCGATATCTACAACGTGATACAACTGAGTCATCTTTCGTCATTCGACGAGCGAGTTGTAGTGGAATTCTCATGGCCACAGTTCGCGTGCACCGGCGTTCGAGCGCGGTCAAACTTATCGTCGCTCGCTCTATTATCGTCGCTATTTTCGGTTGAGAGCCGCTCGATTGATAAGCGCCAAACTACCCTTGTGCTTCGATCGCGGCGCACGTTTCCCGGCGCTAGAACCGCTACTTTCAATTCTACGTTCGAAATTTGAAAATTTGAATAAATTCGTGTTTGCGCCGTAGAGTTGTGAATTTGAATTTCGGTATTACCCTTGCAAATAGACGAGTGACGGATGAGTGAGTTTTCGTTTCCGAAGGTGTTGTGGGAGCGCGATTCGAGCGGCGCGGGCGCCATGGAGAGCTGCTACAAGCTCTACACCTGGGTCAACCACACGGTGCTCATGCTGCTCTTCCAGATATTCTGGAAGGTTAGCCAGATCACTGACTACTTCACTGGAAAGTGAGTACTACTTCTATTTACCTCCTATCTGGTACCAATGTACTTGGAACATTTTATCTGTGATATATAAACGTTTTGAAACCATTGACATTGTACCCAGACAGTTTTTATCACGTTGATTAATGTTTTATGTAGGTAAATACCGAAAACTGTTATGTTTATCCTGTAAAGTGTTAGATTACTAAGATAAATATCGAGTGTAGGTACCTAATTAAACTTAGTTCATTTGTACTGAACTCAGTATATAGGTGTTTTATATTCTCTCAGAAACACCACAGGAAAGGCTGATATTTATCATGCCTTCTACTTAATAACAGAGATAGTGTAGTATCTGATTAACAAAGCCGTCATAATACTTATGATTAGATTACCTAAAATCCTTTATTTATAATTCGTTACAATGTAATTTAATTGTTCAAAATACATATTCATGATGACTGACCTTTGTATCAGAAGTCTAGATATAAAAACAACGTAGAACAAAATGAGAATCAAAACGAGATGAAGAAATGAAATAAAAAAACCGGCCAAGTGCGAGTCGGACTCGCGCACGAAGGGTTCCGTACCGTTATCGCAAAAAAACGGCAAAAATATCACGTTTGTTGTATGGGAGCCCTATTTAAATATTAATTTTATTCTGTTTTTAGTATTTGTTGTTATAGCGGCAACAGAAATACATCATCTGTGAAAATTTCAACTGTCTATCTATCACGGTTCATGAGATACAGCCTGGTGACAGACGGACAGACAGACGGATCGCGGAGTCTTAGTAATAGGGTCCCGTTTTTACCCTTTGGGTACGGAACCCTAAAAATACAAATTCAATAAGGGTTCAGAAGATTCAAATGATTTCTGAGGTACACTGTGAGATAATGTTAACTAAAACAGTGTTCTTTGTTAGCGCTGTTATAAAAACACTCATATTCTGTATCCGTTTCACACATGCTTATGCTATCACCAATTCAAAACCTCATTATTTGACTTCGTAGAGGAGAAAAAAAAGAACGACTAAAATACAGCAAAGCACTGTCACTAAACACGTGCATGGCAGCTGATTCCTGTGGGATTTTATAAACATTTCTTTTTTTATTTTCTTGGCAACCTATATTTCAATCTCCACCTGAGCTCACTTCTTTTTAAATTCTCCTTGGTAACATTTAAAAATACAATGGCACAAAATACACAGTTGTCAGCAATTTTGAAAAAAGAAAGTCCGTTCTGTCAAAGACAAGAAAAAAAAGATTTTCTAATGTCAGCTTCCATGAAAAGTTAATAGAGTATGATGGCCAGTGCCGATTGGCAGACGATACACGCCATTATGCCAAAAGGGAAGTACTTGTTCTGTAATACCGTGAAACCAACCTTTGGTATTGTATCGAGTTAAATCGATCCATCATATATATTGGGTTCAGTCACGGTCTTACGAAAAAAGTATGAGAATTAGACCAAGCTATAATTTTGTCGCCACAAACATCGCAGAAGTACTAACATTAACATTAGAAGCGAGATATTTACAATGTTTACTGTTTGTTTGCGAGTTTGTAGTGACCATGACAGTTTAAAAACTTATATCGCAGAAGTAGTTGTTTGTTATCGACTAAAAGTATGATTATTTTATTATTTCTCTATGGTTTGTCATCATCATCATTCACTGTTCTTTGATCTTCCTTTTGATTAAGAACTCCATCTATTCTGTCTTCCTTATGTTCTTTAATATAGTTGTCTGCCATATTTCATGTTTCTCATTAATCTGAGTTGACCACAACTAAAAATATTATATCATCACCCCATATTCTCGTAACTTCACTTTTATTTGTTTGTCACAATCTTTTCCATAGGTTATAATCCCGGCTACCATTACCAAAATTATCTAAAACTATGTTCAACGTGTGAGATATATAATTTTGTTTTCATTACCGCAATCAGTCAGGATTCCCCGGGGATTTCATAGTTTGGAAGCTGTTCAAGGGTGAGGCAAGTACCCAAGTGTCTGTATTCCTTGGCACGTGGTACACACAATTTATGTAATTAGTGGAGGAATACATTGCTTTGTTTTTATTGAAGTAGCCAATATTTTGCAGCTTGTTAATATGTGTTATGAGGTGGGCGTAAATGTTTTACTCAGATTTCGATTTAAAACATTCAATGCAAATATAACAAAAAGGAAATCTTAAAATATAAACCCGATATAATACAATCCATCATGTTTAGTAGTTTTAGTATGATAACCTAATGCCTAAAGATTAATAGCTATTACAATTATTAAGCGGTTACTTTAATTTTAATTGAAACAATACCGGATCCATTGAATGTTTTCTAATGAATAAATTAATTGATGTTATCTTAACTACCTACGTGTCTAGAATGTGTTGTATCTTCCTGGTGTCTGCGGTGTATTAAATACTTATTCTATCAGTACCCTTCTGTTCTTATATTTATGAATATTTAAAAAGAGGTGCTTCTTTATTCTTTTTCCTATGGAGGATAGAGGTAAGGAAAACGATCTCTGTGTATGAAAAAGTGTCCGTGAAAATGTACTAAATAAGAGTGGCTACTGGCGCTACAGTAGCAACTGAGTAAATTTTTTGTAACAATAGTTTGAAATAATATTTTAGGTTATGTTTACAAACTAGTCACTAAACATATAATTTTTTTATTTAATATATGAAAATTTTGAGTTAGAAAATTTAATTCAATCCGTTTACAACTGCTACATTCATACCACACCATTTTCCTACGCTATTTTAGAGGGTTTTTAAAAGTTTTTTTTTTTATTTAGTGTATTAAGCTGGATACCTACTTTTTCAACTGTCGCCCTATATGGGATCGTTCTCCTTCATACTTCTTCCATAATATATCCCATCCATAAACCACTTTCTACCTGGCCATTTAATTATCATCTTTTGTAGAGTCAAACTTATTGGTTAACGTTTTTTATTTTCTTAGAGACCTTTATTAATTAAATTTAGGATTTTTCCTGTTACAAGTTCCTAATTTCTTTGCATCTGTGCGCAGGTAGGTATTCTACCATTTGAGAGGTATCCTTTTTTGGCTGTTATGATTGCCGTTGTCTGAATGAGGACACCCAATTTTATGGCCAGGTTATTACCATACAATGTTAAGTTCTTGTATAATATAGGTATCTTTAATACACAAACACAGGAAACCAGTTAGTATGATATTAAAATTAGCATACCTACCTAACCGACCAAGTTGCATATGAACATAAAATATTAAGCATAAGAACAGTTTTTTCCATCTGATTATAAATACAAAACATTTTCAAAGATTATGTCATTTGGTATTTGTGATCATTGTAAACAAACTCGCCGAAACAGAAAACAGTCGCTTTACTGCTTCAAAGAACACTCAATTAATTGCAATGAATTATTTTAAAATATTGATTCAGGACGACTTTTTTCATAGGTGAACATTCGTTGTGGTAAATTAACGACATTATCAAAACCTAAGTAGTATTAATCTATTAATCTGTAATCAAAAACAAACCTCCTTATTTAAAATTAACCAGATATATTCAGCTATATTAGCATAATAATAATTAATCAGATAAGGAAACAGTATGTCAATTCATACCTGAAAAACTCGAAATTGTTGGCGGTTTAATCACCTTTGTAGTTTATTTTTATTTTTTATGGGAAACTTTGCCAGGTAGTTAGGTATTGTTTATTATTCAGTGCAAAGTTCATACCACGCGGTCTTGCATTCGATGTGCTTTATATCGTTTCCATTCACTTCGTTACAAAATGTATAGGTACATGATCTATCTTATCAGACTAAATGCCAGTAGGTAATATTGGATTTTATGCTAGACTGGTTCATTCTATAGGTACCTAAACAAAATCCAACCATATTTACCAAAGTCCCTATTGATAAATAAATATAACCAACCAACGATAAATTATATTGATTTTTTTATTGACACTACCAGATGGAAGCGGGACCTTCAATGTCAAGGAAGGAACAAAAACATAAAACTTATTTTTAAACACTCGTCACCATTCGATCTTTTTTCAAATCGGCGCAAGTGTGTGTGCATCCAGCCAGTAGTATTGTATTATATCGGTCGAGTATATTTTTATATGCTATGGAAAAGTTTTTATCGTTATGAAACACAGGTTTTTAGTCCGGTTTACTAATGTTCTGTGTCCAATACGCTAACTTATTACAAGGTTATTAAATTATTAAATCGATTGAGTTGTAAGGAAACCAGTTCATTAAGTCGTAAATACTTTATAATAAACTACAATATTTTAGAAAATGGTTTATAATGTTGCTAAGTTTTTTGTTTGTTTCCGATTTGCTTAGAAACTAATATTGATTAATATAGGTAAGTACCTGATTAAGGCCTGAAAATCCTCGACACAGATATCAAAATAATCAAAGAGAATTAACACACACAATGAGATTGCGATGTTATCTGATCTATCATTTTTATTAATTAGAATTAATAATAAACAAACATTTACCTGTTATTATGTCATGGTTGCTGGGGTCAATGCTGACTGACAACTAGTCAACCACAGGCCATCCTTTGCCTAGATAGGGACATAATAGAAAATAAGCTATAAATAGGATACCTTATAATTATACTTTATGGCCTTTACTTTATTTTTATCAGGGCTTTGGACCCTGTCCCATCTTATCTTGTTTAACTAGTCTTGGCCTTATCTAGTCTAGTCTAGTCTATGAAAAACATATTGATTTATTAATCAGTTCGGCTTATAAATCCACGATATCCATAAGGTCCAAAGGTTCTGCTATGGCCTGGAAGCAAAGCACATTCAATAAAGTCTTTGAACTTTGACTTTTTTTACATAGAATTCATAATGCCCAAAATAGCATCAAACAAGACCATAAGGCTGCCTGTCCACTTGGCGCGGAGCGGAGAAAAGAGGAGTTTGAGCCGCGGAGTTTTTATGCAATACGATAGGTTGGCTCCGCTCCTCTTTTTTCCGCTCCGCGCCAAGTGAACAGGCAGCCTAAAACCTACTCCTTGACAACCTACTGCTCGACAGAATCCATAGACGAAATAAATAAAAAAGTAAATGCGCGTGATTTTACGTATTTACTTCAAGTTTGAATTTCGAAGCTCGCAAAACACAACCATTATTTCCTCTAATTCAACTTGAGTTAAAACAACAGAGGCCCAGTTTACCATGCACATCAGGTATGCACCCATGACATCACACTGACCTTAGAGTAATGTTGTAAAGCAACGTGCACACCATAACAATATTAGGCTGTAATTACACAGTGTTTGTGTTGCCAGTTTCACTTTCTAGCACTGCGGGGCCATAGACAATCCATTATGCAGTTCATTGCAGGTGTAACTGCATCAGGGTGTGACGTAGGCGACAGTTACCTTGCCCGTAATGGTGTGTTTGTTCCGCGATCGTCAGTAGTCTTCGGCAGGGGTTCGGCTAAGTGGTTGTAACTAGTCCGGATGGGTATGCAACGTCTTTCTTGGTAGTGGGTTTATGTTGACCCTACCATTTGCATAAATTAAATCTGTCCTTAGTAGTAATTGACGCAGGTAGGTCAGGTTTCATTATAGGTAGATATCAACCTTCATTCGAAACTAGGTTTTATAGGTGCTTTACGATTCATGGGGCCTTTTTTATTCCGCGAAATGTTCGATCGTAACTTTGTAGGTACTAGGCACTCCGACGAATGGACGGAATGGAGACTCATTTCGAGCATAACCTATTGAAAATCGTACTCATTCAAGGAAGTCTTAATGTCATTCATTTTACTGAAGTGCCTACGAAATAGTTCAAGTTTAGTGCACTAGTCAAATCTTATCCGTTTCATTCAAGGAAAAGATATTTAATATTTGTCTTATATGCCTAATATAAAAACTTGAATGGCATTTGGTTTAGGTGTATGAGATATGACAAAAATGTTATCTATCAGATGGATTGTGTACTATCACTAGAAATTCTTTGTATAATAAGATTAATAAGACGACAGGAAAATGATTCGAATACTTAGTGTAGATAACTTTTACAAAAAGCTGATTAGACTGCTTTTGTGTTGGATGAATTATATACACAGTAGTTACCTAAAATATAAGCACCATAAAAGTAGGTTCCTACCGTTCTGATTTTATAGTATCTTCATTGTTTTTAATCACTTCAATATTTCAGAAAATCCTGATATCCTGAGCACTCTTACCTTATTACGGCTACGAAATAGGAACTATTTATTATCGGCAAATTATCTTAGCCCGGCACAATTGAATTAAAATGAATTAAAATGAAATTGTCTTATAAATATAAAAATATGCATCTGCATCTAGGGAAGTCTAGACGCTAGTGCAGTCGTTCCCAATAAATGTAGATCCAGATGGGTATGACAATAAATCCTGATCGTAGAACGAAATTTGCATAGATTTAACGATTATCGTTCAAAAATATACAATCATCCTTGTTGCAGTTCAGTATAAAAAGCGCGTCCTTAGTCCTTACATGAATATTATGTCAGCGAAGTTCGTGACCAATTACGAATGCATCCATTTATTAAAATATTTAGATTGTGTAGTTAGGTTTTGGTGTTGTTAGACCTTGGCTGCATGATATGACGTCAATCGATCTAATAGATATAGACCAGTCAATGCGGTGCCAAAAACGCACGCGCGGTCAAAGAACACCCAATAATTGCGTCCAAAGTTCATAGGGTTTATACATTATAATATCAATGTGAAGAAAGTTGTCTAATTTCAGACTATTGGCAAATCAAACAGGTATGTTGGCATAATAGTAATGGATATTTCCATTACGTTGAGCATATCTTGAAATTACCGAGTCTAACACTGGCAACACACAATGTTTCTCTTATTTATGGTTCACCATCACATCTGTGTTCCAATTTCGAACGGTATATTATTCAAAGCTGTTCTGAAATTCTTGACAATCGGTTGGATACTGCTTTTATTATGAGTTCATTGGTCACACAATATCATTAAACGTGTCTTATATTCATAAACTAGGTAATTAAAGCTCTATTGAGAATTTAATTCCGAGACCATTGTGATTTGCTGCAATGTCACCAGCCTTTATAAATTGTAGATAAAGAAGACGAACAATAATAAAGACAAAGACAGAGAGTAATTATAACACCAAGCTCTAATCGAAATAAATGAAGTATGAAATTATTAATTAAAAACAGAAACACATAAAAAACTGTTATCGAATAACGTCAAGGAAGTTGAATAATACCTCCATTTTGAAAGTGAATCGATACAAAACCCAGATTCCATGGACCTACTTATCGTCGCCTACTTTTGTGACATTAATAGCTAATACATTGTGTAATCATCAACATCTTACTAATTAGAACAAGTGTGTCTTTTGTCGCTCATAATGATATATATGAGACAACATAAAACTTATTATACAGTCATGTTCTAGATCTGAAAGCCTACATCATAATAAATGTATTATGATGCTCAGATCAAATAAAATGTTAAGATGGAACGTTGCAAACAACAAGGTGAAGCCGGTTAAAACTACGCCTTGCCGTATACATACACAATTACAAGCACACACGTACAACGAAACTACGCCTTAGCTTGTCAGTGGAGCTTTTTATTTGATCTGAGGATGTGGGTTCATTATTCAATTCTGTCATGAACTAACTTTTGGGAGTTATGGCCACAATAATTTATCGATAGCTATGCGACTCCCGAGGGTCGCATATTATCTTGTTTTTAACGTTTTTTGCTTAATCAACTTTTTTCGGATGTATCATGATCATCCAAGCATTTTGATTTTTATTGATTGCATTTATATTGAACACTATGAAATTCATAGTGATTGTTTTTAATAGTTTTTGAATTATTGAAGGTAAAACTTCTTCCTTATGTTCAAGCAATACTAAATATTCTTACTTGAAAAGTAAGAATTATGTCTACATGATCTCTGTGTATGCTTCTAGAAGATTATTATTAGCCCTTGTTTTATTAGCGTATACATCGGTAAAATATTAAACTAAATTTGCATGGCATTAGTAAGTGTGCTGATTGAATTACCAACAATTATTTAAATAATTAAATTTCCATTATTGCTATAATTAGCCTAATATTGTTATTCAAGTCTTAGCTATTAACATTATACAAATCTTATTAACAGTCACACAGTGTGTCATAAATTTATTAATAAGGCTTTAAGTACTGGGAAGTTCGAATGAATTAAACAATTATTTACAGAGTCAAATCAAGTTTCAATAATTACTTGTTTTTATTTATTGGGAATGAATCATGTTCTGCTAAATAAGGAGAGACAAAGTGCATGAGACGGCTGCATGAGTCAGTGTAAACTGTCCTTAGTGATGATCATAAGGTTACACTGTTTTTCTTGTTTCATTTAAAAATGGAAACTATTTTGCGCGAGACTATTTTTCACTATTTCTTATAGTTTTAGATTTGACTTTCCAAGCTTACCTATTTGGATAATTTACCTTAAATTACAATGCATTGCAAAAAATAACAAAATACCTAAGATCTTTTGAATTGAAATAAATAATATTACAAAGCGATAATACCTAGGTTAGGTTAGGTTAAAACGGGCTGTCGATAATACCTATCGTTGAATTTAGCTTGATAGGAATACTTTGTAATAAAATTAATAAAGTAGGAATGTAAGTACTTAGGCATATATTGATAAATATAATCTATATTTGTAGACAGATAAAACCATTTCATTAGTATACCATTGAGCTCCATCATAACCGTATAACTACTTAATAAAGTTCGTTGACCTTTTCAATAGAGGTGGCCCTGTAACTAAAGATAACAAAATCAATCTGAGAAACGTCTATTTGTTTGTTTATTTGACTTAAGCCCCCATTGATCTTAACAATCTGTATCGTAACGTAATCTTTTAAAATAACAATGTAAGTAACATAATAGAAAAACAAGTATATATTTTAAATAATATTTAACCTTTTCAGCTACAAACATTTTCCTATCTAAATATAAACAGAAATAGATTTTGCTGAATACATAATAGCAGAATAACAATGTTTGTTTAAATGCCAACACGTTATTCTGTTTTCGAAAGATTTAAATAATTTAAATCCTCTGCGATCTAAAAAGATACATCCATATCTAGCTGGCCTTAAACACGTTGAAGAGATGAAAAATAGAAATTACGTATAAATAGATTCCACGTAGGTATGACATTATTATAAGGCAGCAAATACTTGCCTTAGGGGTTTGACTGGAATATTAATGCTAATTTAAGGCGACTAGCTAAAGATGATTATGCCTACATACAAAACGGCTGCATGCCTTCTAAGCTAAAAAGAATTTAACGATATATAGGTAGGTTGGTAGGTACATTATAGGTCGGTTCGTATGGTACAACGTCGCTAGTTGACTAGTAAATCTCTCACCAACTGAATCGTTCCCATTCTATAATTTATTCTTTATGAAGAAATATACACTATATGTAGCTAAAATACATGTAGCTCTTTTAAACCCTGATCTATTTCTAGTGTAGGCACCTACATTATCAAAGCATCGTTTCGTTCAATTTGGCACATCACCGTGAGCTTTGTTTTCGAAGATTTACATGTATTTATACAAGCGAGTGGATCTTTGAATAAAATTTACTTCATAGTGCGAAATACTGGTTTAAAATGAGCGTCGAACTTGTGTTTTGGCCTGGAGATATAGCACGATTGTGATATTTTTTATGGTGTTTGGCACTAACATTCTTTTATTATTTACTTGTTGGTTGGATTTTTGCACTCTCTGTGTATATGTCAGCTTATAATTAAGTGTGTAAACAAGTAATTAAATCTAGTCTAGTCATAACATGCATTGTCATTATACTATCTTAATAACTTTCTACGTGGTATTATAGACTTGGAAAATACTATATTCAAATCATCAAATGAAAAAGAACGTTAGAGGGACAGACCTATGGAAAATTTTGAGACTGATATTTTTTATTTTTAGACAAGTGAGACAAAAAGTCTGTTCGTCTTTTCATAAAACAGAAAAGAAACTGTTTATTCTGGGGATTCGCCAAATTTTCGCAATGGACTGTGCTATAAGTACTTTGTCACATTTATTTCAATGACCCAAAATCCTAAAAAAATGTGGCTTTAGACTTTCAGTAGTAGTTACCAGCTCATCACAATCTTCCTGCCCTTGCTCCATGTTACTTGGTGTTGGCACTACAAGTTTTATTCTTCCATACCGTCCTGTCCCCATCACGCTATCACTGACTTCTTTTCTTATATATCACTCCTCACACAGTCCATCCATCTTTTCTTTGGCTAGTAGTTTCTATCTATCCTACTGAAATCATTTGAAACTTTCATATAAAGTACCTACAAAATAAAAACTGGGCAGGTGGGTAGGTAATTATTTCTCTAAAGTAAATATTGTTTCGCCACTCCCTATCCATTCGCTGTAGGTTAACGTTGCTCAAGTAAACTATCGGAAGGTAATTTTAATATCGTCAGTTGGCCAATATTTCCAACAAAAATAGCAAGGTTAGGTACTCAGTAGGTTCAGAAGGCACTATACAAGGTGACTTTTAATTCAGTGGCAATATTTCAGGAAAGCGATCGCGAAAAAAAAATGTCTGTTCCCAAAATTTGCCCGTGTTAGGCGAACAAAAATGTATTGAATTGTTAAGTTTTCTTTGTTCCAGGGTTGATCCTATAGTTAATGTTGTTTATATTCATGATTACTATCACACCCTGAAATATTGCTTGTAAATTAAAAGTTACTCTGTATTAACATTATTTCCAATAGTATTAGGCAATTTAATACAAAGTAGAAATGGCTGTGCGAGCTTAGCGTAAACTAACTTAGCCCAACTCTTGGTCTGCAACCGGCATTTTCATGCCAGTCATCATCAGAAAAAGTCTACAGATTCATACAAAAGGCTTATATCAAAACTTCATATAACAATACCTACTAACAAAAATGCAGTATGCACGCGCTATTAATTTTAACAAGGAACGTGAAGAATCTGTTCCGGTGTTTATTTTCTTATCTTCAAACAAAGGAAACAAAAAGCAGATGGTATTTCTTGCAGGGTATTGTATTAGAAGAAATAAATTATATAAAATAATCATGCTGATCATCATCGTCAGTCTACAACTATCCATTGCTGGACATATTATTGATATTGTTCATATTTATTCTCTCTTTCTTAAACTAGGATATGAAATATATCCTATGACACTCGGCAAAGGCAATAGTGTATTTTTGTAAACGAATCGTTACTTCCAGAAACGTATAAAAAAAACAATCCTTTTATAATATTACTTTAGTTGAACACCTACCTATGACGTCAGTAACCGGTGCAGCGAACGGTAGTTGAACGATCGTATATCAGAGCTTTCAAACATGCGCCTACGCAAGATGCAGAGTTAAGTTATGCATGAATCCTACGCAGCTACCTAGGCTTACGTACATCTATGTTTGGAGTTATATGTAGGAGTTCCGGTATCTTCCTGTCTTATTCAGGATTTTATTCTTGGTTCAATTAAATTAGCTGGCTCGCTCTAAGTTCAAACAAATATTACAAAGAGGTGATGCTATTTTAAAGATAGATAGATGCAATTGAATAATAAGACTGAATACTTTTACATGAAATGTGAATTGTCTGGCTAGATTAACAATATCATAGGAACCATAGTGTCTTTAGTGAATAGTTAAATTAATACCAATACACAAAAAACTTCTATCATGTTTCAGTCTCTTTTCAGACATAATTTTTTTGGTCAGACAGTACTGTTTACAAAGATTAAAGAGGCCAATACACCTTAGTAAACTTTTACAATACAGGATAACTTTTTATTTATAAATGTAGATACTGAACAGCTGATTTTGTTTTCATTAGTACTTTCACCCCTGTAATATTGTCAGTGTATTAAAAGTCATTCTGTATGATTCTACCTATGTACCTTCGTACCGGTCAGGCAATTTGACATGCTTTTATTACTAAAACGTTTTACACATCCTATGGGACGTCATCATGGTACACGCGATCGGCGTTCATATACCAATTCCCTGAACATTTTACCTACATCATTATTTCATTTTCAACGTAAATTGTATCCTTGTAGCCATCGGTCAATTAACCGATAGCTTTTACCTCATTACAATGTCTAATTTTATAGTTCTATAATAAATTATGAATAGAATAATTGGTGCTGCCTATACTGGGTTTCATGAAGCTAATGTTGTTAGTAAAAGCTTATAATTGTGTAGGTAGGTATTTTTTTCGACCTAAGTAGGTACACTACTACATTATTATGTAGTCTATAATTGTTAATGTTCATGAATTCGGTAATGAATACAGCAAATTATTAACTATTATAAAGATAATTAAACCATTGGTTTAAGTAGAGATCGATTAGATTATTTTCAATATAAATTGGTCAATAAACAGTTCGGTAAATTAATCAAATTTAATATATTAATCGATTTAGAATACCTACATAATTTTAGGTTAAGGCTCATTTTTGTTTTAGTACGTACCTACATTATTGTAATATACTTAGTCTTTGTCACTAGATAAGTTACCTAGGTACAGTTAGTAATAAGCTTATGGATGTAGTGTGGGTACTAAATTACCACAAAGTGAAATGACGTACTCTCTGATAAAAATAGTGACGTCCATTACGAACAATACAAACCGATAAAGAACAAGCACATTTAAAATTGTATTCCATTTTTAAATGACGATCTTTCTTTATCGGTTGCCATTAACAAAGTAAGCGAAAGAAGTTTCTTGAAAAAGGTCGTAACATACCTATTAAAAGATGACATCAGATTCAGAGGAATGTAGACAATATCATTAACTTATGCCTCAAATAAAAGGGAAACCTTGGCATTGTAATATTATCGCTAGTTAGCGGAAGTCCTGCCAAGTTTTATATTGCATTTCCTTTTGAAAATACTTACATTGTCTGTGTGCCAGTAGTTTTCCATACAGGGTCTGTCAAATGTAGTTAACATCCAATGAAAAATAGGTGGAAATTTATGTACGCCAGGGTTTATAATTAGCCTATTTTAGTAATGAAGTGAAGATGTCATCAATGTAGGTAAGTATAGCTACGATTTTTCCTTCACCCCTTATTCGTACCAGTAGTCACAGCGGATTTTTGTGTATATGAAGTTAGGCTCTGCGAACCATTGCGCATGAAAAACTTTGTCATCGAGTATACTGCATACAGTAAGCGATAGGACGACGCGAAAAACGTACGCGAGTGAAAGAAGCAGTTATACAATGCTATTTTCTACTTCAAAGTTGACAAAAATAACAATTGCGCTGGGTTTTGCAGCCAACTTCAGAGGCACAAAGATCCGCTGTGGCTACTGTAGATTGCTATGTGGTAATGGTATACTACCAGAAAACCGATATTCTACGAAGTTTGCAAAAGACCCTGTAAACTGAAACTTTCAGGCTTCTGAAAACGCATAGATAACGACTGTCTGACCCACCTATCGATACATAATACGTACATACAATATTCATCCCACCATTGCCTTCAGCGCAAAACGTTACCTTCTATTCGAGAACTATTGCATGGCGGTTTAACCTAATAATTTCGCAATCAATCAGATGTCTAAACAAAGCATTAGACTCAAGCATAACAGTACAACACATTTGACTAGTTACTATTGTCTGCTCAACGCGCATCGTTACGATTGTTATACGAGTAGCAACTGTAGACTAGTGTAGGTAGACTAAAACGAGTGACACCGTAAATATAAATAAAATACGCTATGTATTATAACCGCGAAAGTGTGTCTCGCTGTCTGTTTCTTACGATTTCAACTCTTAACCGCTGAAACAATTTTGATCCTCTTCTCTTCCTCTTTGTCCAACCCACTTTTCATTTTAGCTGAGATGGAGTCTCCTTGTACGTCTGCGCCAGAGAGCCCTGCAGCCCAATTGCGTAAGTGAATTCTGCAAAGCAAACAAGTCGATTCCTTCCCAAAAAGACTTTACGTATTGCATATTAATAAGTCGTTTTTGGGAAGGAATCGACTTGTTTGCTTTGCAGAATTCACTTACGCAATTAGGCTGCTGTTCTGTGTTGTCTGAGTGTTCAGGTTCAGATTAAGTTGAATGAACCAGTTTGATATCAAGATTTTACCTTAAAGATAGGTTAAAACCTTCCCTTAGTTAAACCCGGACGAAGTTACTAGCTGAAAGCTAGTAAGCTACAGATGTAAAATAATTACGTACGAAAACGGTCACGTGTGATGTTCTTAATAAAACAAAGATCTTTATTGGAATGATAAAACGCACGCATTCAGGGTGAACGCTGATCTAACGCAGCTGCGTTATCAAGGAGTATTTATATCTTAAGAGATACGTTGTTTGTTTTAAGTCTGGTGATTAGAAATACATTGAATTTTAAATAGTATTTAAGCTTTACACCTAAGTACAGAAGCCTTACCATGGCCATAAAAACTATCATGGTTCCGTTGTGAGAGAGAGACTGTGTTATACAAGACAAATAGCACTATCTCTTTGTCACAGCGGAATCATGATGACATTGATACTCCGGCCCGAGGGTATGCACTTGGGATTACGAACAGTCCTCACCTTAAGCAAAGTTCAACAACCAACAATGCTGATATACCTGATATTCCAACCCTAATATTTTCGCCATGACATGAATAATTTACATACTTCAGACTTGTAACTAATTGATCATTTGTTATACTGTAAATTCATTAATTCGACTGACACATTTGAACATGCTAGCATAGATAACAAAAACAACAAATAAAAAAAAAACGAAATTCAAAAATAACAGAACTTGCCAGTGACAAATATTTGTAATTAAAAAACTATGTTTAACCTTCTCCAAAACAGTCTTTACTCTCTATTAATTATAGAACGATGACACCAATAAAAAACAATTACAACATTTAATTAAGCTTTTTCAAATAGTTTCATAAACGGCGTCGTCCTCTAGTTATCTCGGCATACTCGTCCAATTACACCATCTTGCTCCATTCGACCTTCATGTTGTTTGGCTCTCAGAGAAAAATTCAAGGCGCTTCTAAGTGCACTCGTGTTTGAAGCACTAATCAAATAGTGTTCGATTTGATTGATTTTGTGAGTGGGTTCCAGATAGACAACCTTTTTTCTTTTCAAATATTTAGCTTACCTTATGTTATATGCTGACTTCAGCCTAATTTACTTCTAATCGTTGTCATTAAACGTAAAATGTAAGAGTTAAATATCAAGCGAAAAAGAACGCGGTCAATCGTAATGTGTAGCGTAGGAAAATACCCCATTTGATACGGTTTATGTAGCGAGAACATCGATTATATTCATAGATATAGATAAGTGGACGATATAGTGGCCACGGGTCGTAGATTTTTATTGCTGGCAATAAATTAATTTGTTCTGATTCTAGTGAATCTGCGCCTAGGTAGATGATGTCCCACTCATTTGAATAGAGTGCAAAAATCACGACACATTAATTAAAACATACGTAGGGCTTGAACAAAATCAGCAACTGATATAATATTTGAGAAATTATGCAATCACAGTGATAATAAGCTCTATTTATAGGCATTACCAACTATCTATATACGCCCATATCGCTCAGTAAATATTACCCTACAGTAACGTGTTATGTCTAGTATTCTGACACGAGTTATCGAGACAAATTTCAATTCCATGTAAACTCTTAGTAAACATTATTATCTATTCAGTTTAATCATTACTCTGGTAACAAACAATCTATCCCGGCAATGTCATTAGACAAATTAAACTTCTAGTGATGGCGTGATAATTAAATGTTCCATTTTCCTCTTTCCAGGTCCCCAGAGCCGAAACCAGAGAATATGGTCATCACTTTTTCGCCTCTCACAAAGGAGTCTAAACTCAGAAGACATATCAGATCCATGTCGGACGTACAGAGCAGCACGCCCTACAGAATTCCCTTCAGATCGAGGAAAGGCAGCACCCACACACTAATGTACGACTCTGACACGAGAGCCAGAAGAATCCGGAGTCATCACAGACACGTACAGGTTGACGACTCTTCTGACTCGAGCGACTACTTCGAATCACCAAAGAAGATCAGAAGTCTGGGACTGGGACAGAACATCATTAAACACACAGACTCCATGAGAATACTGTAATACAGTCAGTAGAGATCTGATTTTAAATTAATAATGAGGCTGTACAATCTAGTTATGGACTAGATCGGGATCACGTCGGGTTGCCGTCGATTTAAAGAAAAATCAGATTTAATTTAATTGGGACGTCGAATTTAGAAGACACTTTGGATTTACATGATTGTTCGTTTAATATATTAGATATGTTATACGGAGCATTACTAAACAAGCCACTGTCATTTATATTAAATGCATAGTTAATGTAAACAGTCGAAAGGTTGAAACAAACGACTTTAGCAAATTAGTTTTGCTACAATAGTGCAGAATTTACCTCGTACGTCTAATATGTGACGATCCCAAAGATATCCCAACGTGATTCAGCGAAGTAACAGACTTTAGTGATTTCCTTTATGAGACTGTGATGAAGTAGGTTAGCGGTTATGATAACTATTTAGTTGTAATTATTAATTTTAAGTTTATTTTTCATTGTCAATTTGAGTCAGTGACTGTGGGACGTACCGAAATTACGAACATAAGCACTGATGTAGTAGTCGAGAGATTGTGATTTTGGTGAAATATTTTTGTATGGAAAATGTAAAGAAATTGTTGAGTACTTTTAATGTAAACATAGAATCGCAAGGGTTGTAGAAATTGTAGTCGAAGATCTATCTAGTTACCAAAATTTTACTTAGGAATTTTTGAGTCAACAAATAAAATACAAAACTTACATCATGAGTATTTTTCATTGAATGAAATTTATTGCATGTGTAACGATTGAAATCACTTATAAAATATTAAGTGTTTCACAATAAACTACCTACGTTTCTCAAACCTTGCGAAGTAACTCTACGGTACCTATGCGAGCCAAAGCTCTGTTAGTGGCCATATCTACAGAATAATGCTGAAACACTTAGTCTGTAGCAGCACTAGATAGGATTATATTGTTTTTCTAAGACACGTTACTACACAATCTTATTGGTTTAGTCCTTATAAGTTTGCTATGAACTAAAAATTTTGCCTAGATGATGATGATGAAATGTTGTACAATGGTGTTTCTCGAACAGCTAAAATAGAGTAAAAAGAGTTCAGTGTTATTTGCTTTAAGAAAACAATAAACGTTTATTTTAAGCGTGTATTTGAGTCGGTTCTGACATCATGGCAGTGGAAAATTGTGACAAAAGCGAAGTGTAAATATGTACTACCTAATTACACACTGAACTACTGAATAAATGTTTAATCAATATCTCACACAATTAATGATAAAGTCAAGAGTGGATTTTCTTCTTAATTTGTCCAAATATCTTTAAGTTTACAACAAGTAGATGCCCTAAAAATCTAAAATAAAGTCTGGTGCAGCAAATTTATGATTCTTTTGTTTTGTTATGTAATAACGTGTAGTGTGGAAGTTGACAATATAAATATAGATTTAAGTTTTGAGTGTTTCGGCTTATCTCGCTATCTCTGGACCAAAAATTATCGAAAGAAACGGAATTTTGTAAGCAATTATATAATAGGAGATGATGTCAGAGATGTGACATAGGCCTTCAATTCTACGAATGTGATAAGTAGCAGTTAAAATATCTATAATATTGTTATTTATTACATATTGAATCGTGATGAATGTCAATAAACAAAGGAATTCTATATTGTTTTGTTTAATTTCTTCTCCATATTTTGAAGAGGGTGTTTTCTAAACCATAAGGAATTTAGCCTGTAATAATAAAATAGACTGCTATTGGTGGTGCGTATTAGGTGCCATCCATTAATTAGCTTTCGGGGTGAAGGAGGGAAGGTCGGTGAACACATACCTAGTAATTTGTTACCACAAACAATGCTCTATTGACGTCATACAAGAGACAATACGATACGATACGAATGATTTATGGAAAAGTTATTTATCTATGGTAAATAAAATATCAACATAGGTACAGTCAGTAGTTACAAGGGATCTTTGTGTCTCTGAAGTTGGCTCTGCGAACCATTGCGCAAGAAACAGTGTGTCATCGTGTATACTGCATACAGTAAGCGAGATAGGACGATGCGACACACGTAAGCGAGTGAAAGAGTTATACAATGCTATCTTCTACATCAACATTGACACAAAAATAGCAACAGCGCAGGGTCTTGCAGCTAACGTCAGTGGTTGGGTGGTGGAGATGGTGTCTACATAATTAAATATGTAGTTGAGCAATCGATCGCATAATAAAGATCACTGCCTCGTTGGTCTAGGTCGCTACTTCTGAGCATATGAGTTTCTAGGTTCGATGCCCGGATCGGATAAAGTGTTAATTATTTGGTTTTTGAAATTGATCAGTACTAGTAGCCCGAGTAGGACTTGTTCCTAAATGTTTGTAATAGACTCGCCACCACATGGGATTTAAGACGACGACAGTCGCCAACGACATTGAGGGAACAAAACGCGCACTCGTTTCACACCCGCGCTACCCAAAATGCAGTAGCTTTTAAGTACTTATTATTCTACGACTTAAAAAAATTAAGCCTCAGACCAAAATTTGGATGGTTAAATTGTCTTTGAGACGGTGACAATATGATTAAAATACGCCCGGCGGTTTTGGTGCAATTATAGTTTTTTGTCCGTGTTAGACATACCTTTAAAAATTAATTACACTATGTTAAACGAATAAAACACAAAATTTTCTTAGATCAAATCATTTATTTATTTACACAACACACTTATCAAAGAAAAGAAAGAATACAGATAGAAGAGCACAAAGATACTGCTTATTTCAATAGAAATTTCTTCTAGTAGACCTGCGACAGGAAAGTTAGATGATAGACGAAGACACAGTGTGTAAAAAGAAATAAGGATACTTAAAATAGAATAACTAAATTACTAATTAATTATTAAGAAAATGGTCTAATGTAACATACGTACTTTTTTTTACAAAAAATGACGGTTAGCCGTTTAGACGTGGTTCTCATTTTAAAATCAGCTTCTGAGGAGTATCTGTGCCTTAAACATAAACGGTGAAATATGGGTGTACAATAAGGCGGTATAAACACGGCACCGCGCACCGCCGCGGTAGGCGGTGAAGCGGATCTCATGTCGCATTGGCCTCTAATAAATACGTTGATGCCTAACACATGTACTCGAACACCACCCGCCCGCGCGGGTCGAGCGGTGCCCTCCCTTCCGCATCCGCGGCGGTGCGCGGTGCCGTGTGTAAACCGCCTAAGTGTACGTACCTCTGGCTTATGTAATAACGGTATTCCCTAAGCTCGTTAACACATTAATGTAGGATAGGTATTGGTAAGAACATGACCCCGTCTGCTTTAGCTATAACCCTGGATGGTTGCCCCCCAGGGTCTGGAGCAGTTCACTCTGTGGTAATACTTTGAACTTGACTTTAAATTTACTATGACCCCGTCTGCTATGACTATAACCTTGGAAGGTTGCCCCCTGGGTCTGGAACAGCTAAAAATTACATAATTAAGTGTAGTATAGTGTAAACATTAGCTTTATGTACTGAGACCTTAAAATAGAGACAGCCGACCTAAAGTGCGGCCTAAGGTAGCTAAGGTCTATACTTTAACAGATTACTATGAAATCAGATTTGTGTTTTGATGATGCTATGATAACTAGGGCTGGAGCTGTAGTTGAAGTATCGGTCTAGAACTCTAGACAGAATGTGTAAGTACAGGTATGATTATATTTCCTGATATCGACGAATATATCGGAATTTACAACGAAAAGAAAATAATTACCTACACACTATCAGCTTAATGATACTCAACATAGTACTGCTAACGCCATCTATTGCAAACGTTCGGAAGCTTTACTTTCATTCATGCGAGACGTCTAGACAAAAACTGTGTACGTAGTAGTGACATCTAGTTTTAAAACCATTAAAACGAGCACCTTGTTTCGACCAAAAGCTCAACTCATTATTAATTCTACTATAATAGTTAACTGTACAACTCATTAAAATATAATATCCAGCATAATTCTATTTAATGATATAAGAATGATCATTTGATTGATGGCCAGTGGTAAGGTCAATGCTCGATAGATGTCATTCGTCATTCGTAAACTGCATTTGACTCTCTTGAGTCTCTTGACTTCACTATTCATTGACATTAGTTTGACATTTGTTTGTTTACATTTGCGACTTTTCAAGTTTTCATTAATTCTGTCGTTTCACCGCAAAGTGTATCATCGTCTTCGATACAATTCGAAGGAATTTAATTTCTAGTGTGATCTCAATTCAAAATGAAGACGCTGTTTATGTTTTTGTTCGTGATCAAATTAATTTCTGCTACACCAACACCCATTGTACTGTGGCATGGAATGGGTGAGTTTTAAAATTAATTAGGTAGTCAATTATTTTATTGTTATGCGCAATTAACATACTTTTTTAGCGACCTAAGTGATTTCTGCTAATATTTGAGTTTAAAATAATTTGCTATTGGAATGATTGGCTCTTCATTACCCCAAATGATGATAGTTTGCTTTCGTAATCGAAAATTATTGACATTAATTAACAATTCATAATTCTAAAAATAGGTTGTTTGCCATAAATAGTTTGGTTGTTTGTATGCAATATTTTTATGGTCCTTAGAGCTAGGCCACAATAAGTACTTGGTCTCAAATAATGCTTGAAATTCCTATTTGCTTATATTTTTTTAACTTCCTCCTGTACTTCCCCTGGGGAATGTCTCCCTCTGTGGGGACTGGCGGGTTGTTTGATTCCAGATTTCTAATTGATCTAGGTATCACTTAGAAATCTTGAATAAATGCAAATGGGCGGTTTAAAGCAGGTTTCCTTGAGTTAACAAACAGGAAAATATGAGGAAGGAATAACATTATAATAAGATATAAAACAAAACATGTTGTTTATAAAATAATTGAATGATTGTGTAGGTACGTATTATGTTTTCAATTGTCTAAGAATAAACCTATCAAAAATAAATATCTACTCTACTTACATGTAATAGGAACAAACAAAATATTGTTTAATCTTTGTAGGATTCATAGATTCCATACATTCAGTACAATTAAATAATTTGCATATACAATCTCAAATAAATTACCTATTTAAAGCTACATAAAGAACACATTTTTTTCTAAATACAGGTGATACATGCTGCGTTAGCTTCAGTCTAGGAGGATTCAAGATATTTTTAGAAAAACAAATCCCCGGAGTATATGTGAACTCTTTGCTAATTGGTAACTCCACGATAGAGGACCTAGAGAATGGGTACTTCATGAACCCCAACACTCAGGTGGAGGGAGTGTGCAACTACCTAGCTGAAGAACCTAAGCTGAAGGATGGGTTTAATGCCATTGGATTCTCTCAAGGAAGCCAGTTCCTGTAAGGGCTTTTTTTGTTATTATTTTATTACAGGGAGTTGGAAAAACAAGAATACAAAAAAACAGGATTATATATCCTTTATAATCACTTGCATTTTATAAATACCAAATTAGTAACAACTTAATTGATGATTGACTTATTTTTTCAATGCCAAATAACTTTACCTAACAATTATTTTTTTTGGTTTTCAATTTATTCTAAGCATGTTTATCTGGCTAGTCTTTTCCTAACCATTTTAGAGGTAGCTTCCAGTCTAACCGAATGTAGCTGGATGCCAGACTTTTAAGTAGGTACATGTGCCACAGACAATCTAACATTTAAAAAGTTAGGTCCAGAACCATTTCTAGTTAGTAGTTAGATCTCATTCAAAACTGATTTTTGTTAATTTATCCAGTATTGTACAGTCGGTAATAACTGTTACCTGACCCAACCTAAAAACTAACGAATTTGAACCCTCTGCCTGTAACATTAAGGATTATTTAATTTGCTATTAAACTATTATTGATAGGCGAGCCGTGGTCCAACGATGCGGCCACCGACTGCCTAAGATAAAGAACCTGATATCTCTTGGAGGTCAACATCAGGGGGTCTACGGTCTGCCCCACTGCGGGGCACTGAGTCACCCCACCTGTGACTACATCAGGCAGCTGCTCAACTACGCTGCTTATGACACGTGAGTCTTATCACCTGCATAACTATTTATTACTTAAAAATAGCACAACTAAGGGGCAAAAACGACAGTTTTTCTGGTTTAAAGATATCATCATCATCATTTCAGCCGAAACACTTCCACTGCTGGACATAGGCCTCCCCCAAGTGGCGCCACATTGACCGGTCCCATGCGTTTCGCATCCAGCGGACTCTCGCTACCCTCATCAGGTAATCGGTCCACCGGTCCCTAGGGCGGTTTCCAGGGCAGCGTCTGCCGGTGCGCGGTCGCAACTCCAGAACTTCTAGGTCCCATCCGTTCTGCGAGCAATGTGCCCTGCCCAATGCAATTTGTTGGGCTTTGGCGGTAACTTAGCTCCTCTTGCGGATATCCTCATTTCTGATTCGATCACGCAAGGAAACTTCAAGCATAGCCCTCTCCATTGTCCTTTGATTTTTAAAAATGTATGCAGGTTATTAAATTTGGCAACACAGCTTAATTTATGGCAATACCAAGATTTTTCCAAGTTACGCGCCTATCACAATAACGCCTGCTTCCTGGCGAGTTGCGTCAGCACGCGCTTCCTCGCTTCAACGCTCTTGTCCCTTTGACGACGCACGTTTTTGTGGTACGAGTATTAACGAGCATCAATTTATTCGAGCATGAATTATTGCAAGTTCCTTCTCCTCGTAGGGTCTTTATTTGTTCAGAAAGTAATTTTTAATGGGACTATTCATCTCTTGACCTCCAAACGTGACACTAGGTCCAATAAACCATTGTTACAACTTTAGAAGGTTCGGTCATCTAAAGGTCCAAGACAATGACGTGTACTTTTACATGCACTGAATAAAGTTAAGCATCCACTGCTACATAGGATGAGCAAGGCAATTTTAACCCATGCCAGCTGCGCGGTTCATTTGTTTAGCAGTTACAAATTTGTGCGTAGTGTGGTCACATGGGTCGCAGTGGATGATGTGAATTCTACCTATATTTTCATACATTTTTTGCTAGCCTTCTTATCTTATCTTGTTGAGGGGCCGAGAAATAACTCGGACACTTCGACCTATTGGAATCTTTTGTGGTCCCGTGGATAAGTTACTCCTCCCCAATCTCGTTGAAAACCCTCTTCATGAGTTTTACAACGAGATTAGGAGATATGAGCCTATAGTCTTCTGGTCTTGGATATCCTACCCCTAGAAGACTCATGCGCTTACTAGCCAAGGTGCTCCGTGCGTTCCATATTTTTTTTATTGGGTCAATCCCACCGCACTATTCCCAAACCACTGCAACTCCTGAAAGCCAGAGTCAACAGTGGCGACCACCAGAAAAGCGCCGAGGCAATGAAGCTCAACGAAGTCCCGGAGAAAGAATTTAATTGTCTTGGATCCCGCAACGAAATAAATCAGAAAAGAATAACGGAGGAGTAGGAAAAAATTATATAAATTTCCACTTCCCTCCATATCAAGCAGGAGACAGAACAAACAAGGCCAATAGGCACAAAGGGTCGTTTAAAACTGGGTTAAGCCCAGTTTCCTAGCAACACGGATAAAAATTAGCATTAATATTAATGGGTCCTAACATTGTAAGCTGTTATATTTGATTCCAATAATAGGTATGGTAAAACGCTTGAACGCACGGAAATTTGTTCTAGTTTCCACAAGGTCCGTATAGTAAACAACTCCTGATGTAGCCTGCACATTATTCAACATAATATTGCGTTAATTCTGCCAAAGAATACACTCGCATAAGATATGATGTGCAGATTGTACATATTCGCAGTCAGATATAGAACACTGACATAAAGGCGAGGCAACGAGCTTGAAGGAAAATAATTTACTTTTAAAGTTACCATGCCCCGTGAGAAATTGGGCAACACAGTGATCCACCTCCAGCCACGTCCTGGCCAGCCGCACGCGAACGGATGGAAAGAATTGGTGGAGGTGTCTGCCCTTGATGGAATTATCCCACCTACATTGCCATTCGGATAAAAGTTCCTCCCAGACGTCAATAGGTGGTTTAAATAATCAAGAGATTTTCTCACGGTCACTCCGCGTTAAAAAGTCCGCGTCCATGGTCTCTCGAGCGGAATAGTACATTGCAGCACGTCGCTGCACTTAAAGTTCGACCGGAAGTACGCTAGCAAGTACTGGTAAGGCCTCAGTACTATCCGTCCTGTATCCTTTGCATAAGAATATCAAAGCTAAACGCGGGCTTGAAGTAATTTACGTCGTACCGCCCCTATGGTGGCCCTATCAGCCCAAACAGGCGCCCCATAGCACATACAACCCAAGTAAGTAGCCCCATAAATAGTCTTTAATGTTAAAAAAGACAGACCCCACGTAGATTTAAGGCATAGAAGTTTTTTTTTGCTTTTTCACCGACTATTTTAATATGATCTATAAATGCAAAATTCCTCTCTAACACTAGACCAAGATAGCACACGGACTGCTTCCTTTTTACGAGAACATTATTAAATTAATTAGTAGGACACGATTTAAGATTACCCTTCAAAATGAGTTGAAAAGTTTTGTGCGAAGCAAAGGTCAGGCGGTTTCGATCGCCCCACTGAGATATTAATCGAAGGCAAGTGTCAGCCAAGTTCTCGAGTCCAGCTCGAGTACTTGATTGAATGAGCAGAAGACCGTCGTCCGCGTAGCCGCTTAATGAACAGCCGCTTGGAAGCGGAATCGCGAGGAAATCGTCAAAGCCTAAATTCCATAAAGGCGGACCAATAACCGAACCCGAGTTTTAATTTTAAGTAATAGCATTGGCCACCATGCGTTATAAAAAGCCCCAGAAATATCTAGAAAAATCCCAATTACGTACTTATGTTCAGATGTACTAACTATTTTCCTAACAGTAAGGGTATGCGTCTACGGTAGATTTGCCAGTACTCAAACTTAATTGATTTTTATCTTAATTGATTTTCGGGATGATTCGTATAAACCAGCGTCGCCATATACGAGGAAATACGCCCTCCGCAATACAACGGTTGTACACGGTTAAAATCGCATCACCGGCTGTTTTACACGCTTCTATAATCATCCGATTAGATATTTTATCTTCACCTGATGACTTGTTGCGTGGTAACCTCTTGACAACGTTAATAAATTCGTCAGTGGATGGAAGGTCTGACGCTTTTGATTCAGGTGGTACAGCTGCCCACGCTCTGATCTGTTGATGGTAGTCGTTGTCATTAGCAATTAAGTAATCAGGTATAAGAGTATTCAGCAAAACTTCAGTTGTTTCCTCAATACTGGTGGTGTGTTTATTATTTACTTTAATGTTCTGGACAAACGCGAGATCAACTCATCGATTGGCTTTAAACTCATGATATAAAGGAGACCACGGACCCTCTTTATCTAATTTTTCTACTATTTTACGCAATAAATTACCCTTAGATTTTTCCACCGATGCTCTGTAACGGGACCTGGCAACTCTAAACGTATTTAACGCAATGAAAAGAGGGTCACGTTTTTTAAGCTTGTTGAGATGTTTACGCGCTCGGCGATAACTTTTACGCTGTTCAGTTAGGTAGTCACACCACCAATCACATCTACGTATATTGGTCATAGATCCACGACCAATGGCAATGTCAGCACAGTAAGTGAAGGTGTCTGACATAATTTCAGCACTTTCTTCAGCTGACAGCCCATCACGAGAGCGTTCCATATGTTACCAGCACAATCTGCACATGGGTGTCGCGGTTAGACCCATCTTCATGAGCATGTCGTTGGTTTCAAAGTGGCTAGTAAAGGTCCCAAGCAGGTAGCGGGTTGCTCATATTCCAAATGCATTCCCGTGCTTTGAATGCAGAGACCAGGAATCTTTTGGAGTGTTTCATACTGAAATTAGACAACCAATGTGTTTGTTGACTGTGTTCTGCGAACTCCCTGAATGTGGCTTTCACGAGGCTTTTTGCTAGCCTATTTTGTGTCCCACCCGCTCGGCAAAGGCCCCTTTCTCTTTCTAATAGTACTCTGTTTCGCGCTATCTCTGGCCAAGTTTGATCCGCAAACGTGGTCAAATCGTCACACCACCTTTGCCATTTTCGTACCTAGCGAGGCTTAGTACACGTGCTTAGCTTAGTCGTAAGTAGCTCGCTGTGGCCTTAGAAACTGCAGGGCTGCTTGCAGCTGTATTAAGCGTTTTGTATGCTTTGCGCATCGTATCTATTCATCGGTCAGCAAATACGGAGCGGTGAATGTGAAGGTCGGCTTTTTTGCTAACCTTATTTGTGTCCCACTGCTGGGCAAAGGTCTGCCCATTCTCCTTCCAAACCTCTTTCTTACGCGATCTCTGGCCAAGTATGACCCGTAAACGTGGTTGGATCGTTACTTTTCATATATAGCGAATCTACACGAGCGTAGCTTTGCCGTATTGCTGCTTGCAGTACAGCAATGCCTTAATACAGGGTTGCAGCTGTATTAATAGTTTTTGTATGCATTACGCGTCTTTCCAGTGCCTACTCATCCGTCAGCCAAATAAGGAGCGGCATATGTGAAGGTCGTCTTTAATGCTCAAGTATCCTTGTAATTTGCTTCTTTATTTGTTCCTGCACTTGCGATTGAGGACGCAAATATTGCACACTGTGACTTTTGACACGAAATAATTTTGTAAACTTAGGTCTTTAGATTGGAAGTGTGTCCTTAGGGCGCTTACGCACTTCTTACATCCGATTCATGTCCGTGATTTGAGTTCCGAGTTCAAAATGTTCTGAATTATGGCAGATTATGACGGATAGAGTCTGGATGTAATGCGTAAGCTACAAGAAGTACTACGGCTACTTCGGAACGGAAAGGTGAACGGCAGATTTCGTACCGCATACTTTTTTTGTTGTTCGGTTATAGAATTTGTACCACTTATTAAAGGTAACTGAGCCATTTATTTTTTTGTAAGTTTACTAATTTTAGAACTTCAGATTAATTAATAATATCAATAAAAATATAATATTAAGGAAAAAAGAAAGAAAAAATAAATAAGTTGCCTTATGTAAAATAACACAAATATTAAAATAATAAATAATTATTTAGAAATAGAACTAACATTATATATAATCAAACTCATCATTATCAAACTGTTGCAGTCCAATGCAGGACATAGGTATCTCCTAATGCCTTTAGTAGGTACGATCCTCGTCTCAATCTACCTACTTAATGGTAAGTAAAACACTACAAAGATAACAACAAACAATTTAGAACATTTACCTATATGTAACAGTCTACGTTGGTACTAGTACATAACCTTAAAAAATAATACTGTTTTTTTACGTCCCAAGTTCTAAAAATCTATGAATTTAAAATGGGATTATCTATCTTAATAACTACCAATTAAAACAAAAAATATCTCAAGACACGAAATTTTATTAGCGGTACGAAATTCCCATACAAGCCTGCCGTTCGACTTTCACGAACACGGATCGGATGTAGTGCGTAACCGTCCTTAGTTAGATGCTCATCATCATCTACCTAGCCTTTTTCCCAACTATATTGGGGTCGGCTTCCAGTCTTACCGGATTCAGCTAAGTACCAGTGTTTTACATGGAGCGACTGCCTATCTGACCTCCACAACCCAGTAACTGGGTAACACGGTACCCCTTGGCAAGACTGGTGTCAGATCTCAAGCTTCTGACTACCCGTAACGACTGTCAAAGATCTTAAAATGACAGCCGGGACCAACGGCTTAACGTGCTTTCCGAGGCACGGAGGAAACTCGGTGTTGAAATGGTCACCCATCCACGGACCGACCTCGTCAAGCATTGCTTAACCTTGATGATCGACCCGTGCGGCTGTTATTTAAATTTAGTACTACTACTATCTATTTATTTAAATTGTATGCTTTCCTAAATTTTATTGTATCGTAATAATTGGTAATTCTGTGTTTTTACTCCGGGTCAGCATCAATAGGTTTTCTGCAAAACAAATCTCGATTTCTGATCCTGATGCTTAAATAAACTACAAACATACTATATCAGTTCTTGCATATGTGTTATGGAAATCTAGATTACCAACATAATATGTAATACTTAACTACTGTTAACTGCGTTCCGCTTTCTTCATAAGAAAATATTGCCTTTAAACATAGTATTGCTGCGTTTCCTTTCACCGAGATACGATGTTAGCTACAATTTATTAACCGACTTCAAAAAAAGGAGGAGCTTCTCAATTCGTCAGAAACTTTTTTTAAATTATATTATTTGTTTTCCAATATTTTTTAAAACTGAAATACAGTATTTATCTACACAATGAGCCCCACTCGATGGGGAAGGTCAATATTATTATTATTTATTACCATAAACCCTATCCGTCTTATTAATAAACGTGGACTAAGGTAAGAATAACTTTATTCCAAGTATTAGGTTGGTACTAAAAAAAATCCGTATTAATAAACACGGAATAAGGAGGGATTATACTAATCTGACACTAGTCTCAGACTAAAAGTTAAACCATGGTGCCAGCTAGTTTAAGGTCGGAATAAGAGTAGTGTAACTATGGCAACCACAATTTTTTTAATTTTTTTGCATTCGGGCAGGCTAAGGTCTTAGACCATACCGCCTCGTGTTCAGTGCATATTATCCTTTTTGAATTCTTTAGTATGCATTAGAATGCGGATGCAACAGATTCTAATGTTTTTTGGAGTATTTGGCAGCAAATTGTATCAAGTCAGCCTTCCCAGTAAGCCTGGGAAGGCTTACTGGGAAGGCTGCTAAGAAGGCTGTAAGCTTTGCGGGAGGTAATCAATACTACAATAAAATTCGCCGCTCCACTATCCCGAGACCGCTTCTGTCAATGCTTTCACAGATTCACCAGTTGCGTAGACAGTTGAGACATAAAACTACACCAATTTAATATCACAATATCCATTAGGAATAAATTTGCAAATAATATTAACAGCCGCTGAACTACACTCGAAAAAATCCCGCCAAAAACTCTCGCAACCACAATTATTACATAGACTCTGATTTTTTATTTCCTAGATGTGGAACATTAAGAAAAAATAAGGTCATTGGCAGCTGTTTAGCTTTAGTCAACGAAATTACAAATTAATTATTAATTAATCATCATTTTATGTAATTTTTAAGTTTAAAGGTAATACGATATTTTGAAAAGGAGGGATCCTTCACCTTTACTGTCAAATCTCTATAGCAGATGTCATTTTTAGTTTTTTTTCTACATAATGTCTTCAACTTGCTTATTTTTCATTCACTAGTTCATTCTTTTTACTTTTAAATTCAACCGTGTTGCCAGAGCTTACGCGTAAATCCAAGACTAAGAAATGAATAGTTAGTCCGAGGTTATTCCATGTTTATTAATAACATTGCTAGATCTATGTTAATCCTTGGTTACTCCGGGATTAGCTAGTCCAAGAGTAACTTCGGAGTAAGCTGGGAATACGCCATTTTTATTAATAAGACTGTATGTGACAGACGATGGACAGACAGACACGTGAGTGACAGCAATAGGGCTCCATTTGGACCCTTCGGGTAATACTCTAATAAAAAAGAAAGTAAAACAATGTGTTTTAAACGAGCGATAAGTTCCTACTAGATGGACCCCTTTCTGTGTGTTCGTAATTTTTAAACATTTGCCTTCCTTATTAACAAAATAGCGATGATTGCGATCTTCGGCAGCAAACTTGGGTAACCGAGAGTAGTGAGTATACCCAATTGTCATCATCATCATCAGCCTATTAATGTTCTCACTGCTGGGACACAGGCCTCCTCTCTGTGAGAAGGAATGGGCCATAATCCACCACGCGGGCCCGGTGCGGTTTGGTGGATGTCACCTGTCTTCGAATTTTTGGTTCTAAGACATGGCGGTTTCCTCACGAGTTTTTCCTTCACCGTTTTGAGAGCAGTGGTGATGAAATAATTTACACAAAGTAAAGCGCCTGCCTGGGTCCCACGACCCACAACTTATAAGTCGCGGCCGATACCACTGGGCCACCACTGCTCTGTCCACCAATTGTTGTATGGACGCAACACGTAAGTTGAAGGCTGCTTCTCATTCCCTTATTAGCCCATTGCCTTTAAGACTACGTTTTGTTCCATTTTAAAGCCACTAACTTCAAGCTTCTATTACAGTTGGGTCCAAAACGCCCTCGTCCAAGCGACATACTGGCACGATCCCTTAGACGAGGAATCCTTCATCCACAAGTCGATCTTCCTCCCCGACATTAACAACGAGGTGTTTGTCAACAAGACGTACATACATAACCTGCAAAATCTGGATCATTTCGTGCTGGTCAAGTTTGACAATGACACTATCGTTCAGCCGAGGGAGACGGAGTGGTTTGGATTCTATGAGCCCGGACAGTCGAAGAAGATGCAGCCGATGCAGGAGACCAGGGTTTATAAAGAGGTTTGTTATTATTTTGCAAATACGTTCCAGGTTACTAGATTCTAGTTTTGTCCAACCATCTACAGATTGGGATGGGATGCTTAAATGTAGTCTCCTTGAATCTTCTTTAATAAATGTTCATCCAGTGATTCCTAGTCAGTTAGAGATGTTAGCTTTTCTTAAATGGCCTAGCTAGTTCTCATCTGAAAGAAGAACTCGTACCGTTCTATCTGGAAGGATCGTCGAGGCATGAGTGAGACTCTCAGTGGAGTAAGCATACAATTTTGAAGATTCTGCTATCTACTCTACCAAAAATGTTTATAATATCTTTCAATCTATTATTATTTTTATAAATTCATCAAATTCTTAGGATTATTGAGATCAGTTTTCTGTTAGTGTTGATCATCATATTAATTCCATTACAGGACCGCCTAGGCCTCAGAAAAATGGAAAAAGAAGGCAAGTTGGTCCTAATATCGAAGGAAGGCGATCATCTGCGTTTCTCCGACAAGTGGTTCATCGAGACTATCATCAAGCCTTATCTTCTCAATTAAACCAACTTGAGATAAAAGGTTAATGTAGTTAGCTAATAAGGGATCTAATCTCATTACCAAGTGATAGTGTTAATGCGCATTCATTAATCATGTTTAATAAGCAATGAGTCTACTTTGTTACTGATTAGTCTTAGGTTTCCGTCTATTTTACAGTCATTGTTGAAGTCTGATTTGATTCTGTATTAGATTTGAGCTCTTGGTCAGAATGCATAATGTCGCTTATACAAGCTAAGGCCTACGCAAGCGTTTCGTTTCTACACACGAACTTTGTACACTGCCTCGGTGCCGAACAAGTCTTGTCCGACATAATTCTTCTCGTACATGATGAATTCGTCGTGTACTACATGAATACTTGCATAGGCCCGGTGAATTTTCTTAACCTGTATAAGCGAACTTACGCTGCGGTGTGATATAATATAATACTCCTTCCTTACCGCAGACGCATATTGCGTAGGAAATATTAATCATTCTAGATGTTTTTCATACGATATGTTTCCGACACCACATACCGCAGCGTTGTGCATTCCGATTAAAACACCAAAGCGCGTTGTGCGTTCCGATTTAAACACCAAAGCGCGTTGTGCGTTCCGATTAAAACACCAAAGCGCGTTGTGCGTTCCGATTAAAAGACCAAAGCGCGTTGTGCGTTCCGATTAAAAGACCAAACCAACTTTCGGTGTTGAAGAGTCTATTGAATCTGTATTATTTTCTTAAATGCAGTGTTGATGTGTTCAATATTGAAATTCGAATTATATTTTTTTATATTCGCACTCATTAATGTAAACATTGATAATTTTATGATATTCGATGAATAAGTTGGGCGATGCCTTAGAATCTTAGATAGTAGATAGACATAAGAATCTTGAAGCAATCATATTGTGATAAAAACATTGATTTAAATAAATATTTTTAAATGTATAGAGATTGTTGTTTGTTTTCCAACCAAAGTTATTCCTTAAAAAGTCAATACCGATGCGGAAGCTGAAAAGGATTTATTTACATAATATCTATAAATGTAATAGTAACGACAGTAGTACGACATAACATATTATATACCTACATCATCTGTTATGCAAATGTATGTAGAAGTGTCAGTCAGGATAGTCCATTATTTATGGACACCCCGACTGCTACATGAGCTTTATAAGGTTCGATGTATTATTTTATTTATGTATACCAATATTATAGAGAGGAAAGATTTTTTTTGTTTGTTTGTACCGAATTTCTTTCACCAATAGAAAGCTACATTTTCCTAAGTGACATAGGCATTTTTATCCCGAAAACGGGTCCTGTGGGGTGGCCCACGGGAGCGAAGCCGCGGGGAACAGCTAGTAGTATTATAATAAGTAACGGGTAACAGTACAATAACAAAAGATGCATCAGAATGGACCTATTATTCGTATGATAACTGGCAATGAAATCCTGTATACGCTTACTGCATAAGCAGCTTCCACTGCTGAGACAAAGGCCTTTTTTTATGGGAGAGAGTACAGCGCGGATTTGATAGATGTTGTCATACACAATGTGAAGTCCAGGTTGGAACCCAGGCTCTTGATCAGAAACTCGTAAGTCGGGGCCACTGGGTGCTCTTGATAAACTTATGATGTCACAGACTAAATAAAACAAAAAATAACTAGCCACTTAATCTATTTTGACTCCAAACAAGATACATATCACTGTCTATACCATAGATATCCGATATCCGTGGTCAATACACAGTCATTCTATGAGGCTCTCTAGGTCTTGCTGCCGAGTTCTGACAGTCGTTCGGTCAACATCGGGTTGTGATCGGGCGTCTACGTAAACTCGTACGCATCTGTTGAATTCAGAACTTCTCTTTATGAAAGGGGCGTTGGCTCCTCGGACCTTGTGCAGCGGGAACTTTACTATGCATTGTAGCATACAGCGTTCTGCGATCTTGTAACTAAAGAAAGGAAACAAGAAAATTATTTATTAGTTTGGGACGGGGTTTAAGTTTGCCAGATCCTGTAAATAAAAAGCTGATTTTGAATAAGGAACTAAGTAATCCCACCGCCGGCCGACAAGGAAGCGATTAGCTATCAACTATTTTCTCGCTGAAGAAACGGACAAAAGATATAGATCTCGTTTCAATAAAGGAGAGACATACGAGTATATTAATAGTTGATCGCTGGCTGTTCACACTGCCGGCGAGAACTCTCTCACCACTAGTTTGTCGCATCGACAAGAGCTATCAAAAAATACTCGCTCAGCCATGCTCGCTTGGTGGTCAGAACTGAAGCCGAGAGACCAACTAGCCACCGGGCGCACCGAGCGAGTGGTGCGAGTAATCGCCTGTCGCACAAGAACACTCGCTTATAGCCGAAACTATTGAAACTACACACTCGCTCCTCGCTGCTCACCAACTCGTATCTAGTTTCTAGTTCTACTCGCTTCTCGCTGATCGTCGGCGGTAGAGGTGGGGGATAAGTAGGGTAGGTAGGTAACTAGGGTACGGTAAGTAGGTAGACTAGGGTAGGGTAGGTAGGAAGGGAGCGAAGCCGCGGGCAAAGCTAGTATAAAATACAAGTTATGCCGTTCAATGTGCAACAAGGTAGGTACCTATCATAATCGAGCAAGGTTACAGACCACTTATAATACTTGTAAGACCGATATATACCTACTTACAATATCTTTAAATTAGATTGTATTCTTTGTAAGCGCATAGTTATTTATAGCTCGACACAAACCGGAAAATCAAAAGCTTCACCCGGACTCCAAAAGTACATTCGGCAACAAAACAGGGACAAACCAGAAAAATATACTGAACAACAAACATAGGCAGATTTTCCTTTGAAACAGGGTGTTTCACTGTGAAACACAGTTCACGAAAAGTTTATTTATCACAGAAATTTTATAAAAGGGTTTTTTTTTATATTTGTTTTACCCCACCGCTACAAACAGCTTGCTTCGTAGCTTTCCACTCTCCCACTGGTCATGTCTTCATGAGGTGCCACTTGTGCCGTCGGTAGATAGACCGCACTTTTTCATTATCTTCTGGACACTCATCATCCAAGATATCTAACTCTCCCTCTTATTTGTGTCATCATGGAAAGGCATTTTTCACGAATGTTTAATTTCAGGCTCTTATCAAACTGTTCAACGTTCATCCCTTGATTTTAACGCCGACTGTACCAACCTGTGGGCGCTAATTACTTTTGTCCTTGTCCAAACCAGTTTTCATGAAGACCTTCTTTAAATAGTATTTTGTTTGCAAAAGCAACACTTACTCGTAGGGATTGATGCAGTCCATGCGAATGACGTTGTACCCTTGATCTTGTGCTAGTTCCTTGCTCTTCTCTGCCAGATACACTGCTAAACCTTGTCTCCGAAATTCTGGGAGAACTGTTATCATTTTGATCTGGAACATAAAAGTTAGGGGTCTGTCAAAAATGAAAGACAAAAATCCCCCGACGCAAAAACGTCTAAAAAGTAAGCCTCGTATAGGTCTACCGGAATCTCATGGCAAATGGGGAAATAAAAATTTGTTGTGTGCAATACTGGTGAAATTAAATTAAACGATCTCGATACTGTTTATTTTTTATTATGTGTGTGTGTGTGGATTTGTGTTTCCTAAGTGTATTTATGAAGATAGATATAAGATTTTTTTTTATGCCATGGGATTCCGGTAGACCCCCTCGGACACAGACAGACACACAGATACATATGAAACTTACCTACTTTTCCGTTGGGGGTTAAAACAAATCTACGGTCATCACAGTAGCGTGATGGCCGCAGATTCGTTTGCAACTGCATTTGCTTTAAACTAGACACAAGAGAACATATGAAACTTACTTACTTTTCCGTTGGGGGTTAAAACAAATCTGCGGCCATCAGTAGCATGATGGCCGCAGATTCGTTTGCAACTGCATTTGCTTTAAACTAGACACGAGAGACCTCGGCATGTTACTGTTCGGGGGTCAGGATTTTCAGAAATACCACGTGTAAATATATCGTGTATCTGTGCTTCTATGACACTGACCTCTATCATACAAGTACGCTGGACTAAATATATTAGATGAAATGACAGTTGATTTTTGTGCCGAATCAAAGCGCCCCACTCGAGGTTCTCAGGAACTAAAATTGACACATTTAGAGATAGGTTAATACCGATATTTCTCAAGATTAGGTAATACTAATATATTCGCCTGGAAACATTATATTATTTTAACTAATACGAGTATATGAGTAATATTAATATTTTTAAATTACACTAATAAAAAAATAGTAGACTTGGCAAGGCGTATCACTCATTTACTGTATTGACTTCTCATAATATATTGCAACTAATTGGTTAATACCATGTGGTGATGAATGTTATATGATTGCCTAATAATCAGTAATAATATGTTAAAAAGCAATGTGTAATACTAAATTCTGGAATCATCATCATGATCATCCACTGTCAGACTTTACCCACTGCTGAGCACAGGCCTCTCTCTTCTTGTATCAATCACCTCGTTCCTGTCTGGAATTAATTCTGGAATAATATCATGATAATTATAATTGTAAATGAAGAAAATGTTTTTAAGTCAAACAATTTATATCTGCATCTAAAACAGAGTGGAAAACTGATATAAGTCTTCACGTCGCCGTCGCTGGAATGCGATGTCACTCTTATTTGCACCGCAGAGCGAACGAGGCGCGCGTCAATTAGGTATTTTCTACAGCGCGCTAGTCGTGTGCGTCGTCAACTCGTCACACACACAATCACAAGTTCGCTCGAGTCCGGCTTGCAGTTGCACGACAAAAATTGGTAACTTAGGATTTTTAAAATTTGAGGCGTTGTGTTGAGTGACTTGAAAAGGCGAATATTGATTATTTAGATGTTTATGTAGGTAAATAAAGCCCATAATTAAATCTAATAATCTATATTATATAGTAAATAATGTTTGTTTGTACTATAGTAATACATTATCCGTTCAGTTACTATTCATCCGATTGCGATGAAATTTTGGCGTTGTGGATTGTACGCCCGGGAATTTTACTGGGTAAGTAGGTAGGCTAGGTGAGTTGATAAGTAAGTTAGATGGGTAGGTGTATTGTACAGTAAAACCAGTCTGTAATAAAAAAACTTTATTTACCTAATGCAATACCTTGCGTGTTTTTCCCATTTTACAAAATCATACACAAAACCCAGGGAAACGTGGTATATTTATTATACAGAGTGTAACAGAAACGTCATATTTTAAAAATTGCTTCTAATTCTGTAAATGAACAACTATCTCCAGGGAAGTCAAAGGCATTTCCTATAAACTAATGGAAATGGAAAAGAGACAAGAAGGGTAATATCAATCTCATTTAAAACATGATTGTTATTTTCAATCACTGGTGAACACATTATGGAAGAACGTGTTACGTGTTCATGCGATATATTGCATTTGTTTATAGAGGTATGCTAAATCCATTATTCTATTGCCATTTATTATGATCTCGGCTTTGTCATTAGTTTCTTCTTCTACCAAAATGTTTGAATATGAATCCGTATGTTTTGAAGAATCCTGAAATAAAATAAGATAATTGTAAGTAGTCCCTAAGCCACGGGCAGAAACTAGTACTAAGGCACATTTAAAAATGTATCTAAGAACAATTAACTTACATCGAGATTGTTGAATGGAATATCATCACTAACTAAAGGTTTTTCACCAACGTATGGGCAAGGATCTTTATAGGTCAGCATTTCTTAAAAACGTAATAAAATATAGTTATTGGAAGTTATTTAAGAAAATTAAGAGCAGCGGTGGCCCAGTGGTATCGGCCGCGACTTACAGGTTGTAGGTCGTGGGTTCGAACCAAGACAGGCGCTTTACTTTGTGTAAATTACTTCATCACCACTGCTCTCAAAACGGTGAAGGAAAACATAGTGAGGAAACCGGCATGTCCTAGAACCAAAAATTCGAAGACATGTGACATCCACCAATCCGCACTGGGCCCGCGTGGTGGATTACGGCCCATTCCCTCTCACAAAGAGGAGGCCTGTGTCCCAGCAGTGGGAACGCCGCTGATGATGATTTAATAAAATTATTAAATTGACGTAGTTATCAGATATAATATCAACTTAACTCTTAAAATGTTGTGAACAGACTAAAAGAAATATAGTATACATAAACATTTCCCCATGTAAAAGACTTGCCAGCAAACACTAGCAATAAAATAAGTATAATGAATTAAAAATTTCGTGGTGACCCCTTGGCCTCACTTCTCGTGCAATGCTCATGCATACTGCACTACCACGGGGAGATAGTGCAGTTATGTGGGACTCTAACCCACTAAAACTCCACGGTGTCCTCCAGTGCCGCTTATGGCGGGCACACGGGCACGCGTTAGCACTCACCGCGAACCCGCCGCGGCTGTCCGTCACCGGACCCTCCTCGGGGGAGTGCCCCCCATCACCGGTGCTTGAGGTCCTGGGTTCAAATCCAGGCAATGCGTCTTTTTCAAATTAATTTTTACTTTCCAAGTTTATATTGGACATCACTGACAATGGCGAAAAAAAAAATCTTCCATCGTGTATTCTAAAATGAATGTCAGAATAGCAATCGGCACCCCCAAATACCCATTACACGATACCCATATCGAATGTTTGAGAAAAAGATGCATCCACCATCTTGGATTTTAAAAATAATGTCAGATTTGTAATCGGCACCCCCAAATACCCATTACACAATACACATATCGAATGTTTGCGAAAAAGTTGCATCCGCCATCTTGGATTTTAAAAATAATGTCAGATTTGCAATCGGCATCCCCAAAAACCCATTACACGATACCCATATCGAATGTTTGAGAAAAAGTTGCACCCGCCATCTTGAATTTTTTAAAATAATGTCAGATTTGCAATCGGCATCCCCAAAAACCCATTACACGATACCCATATCGAATGTTTGGGCAAAAGATGCATCCGCCATTTTGGATTTTAAAAATAATGTCAGATTTGTAATCGGCATCCCCAAAAACCCATTACACAATACCCATATCGAATGTTTGCGAAAAAGTTGCATCCGCCATCTTGGATTTTAAAAAATAATGTCAGATTTGCAATCGGCATCCCCAAAAACCCATTACACGATACCCATATCGAATGTTTGAGAACCAATTGAAAAAAATACGATTACATGCGCCATTATGTTAGATATTTTTTTTTTACAAAAAAATACAACCGACTTTCAAATAAAAATTGAAAATAAATTCAATTTCGGAAGTCGGTGTTCCTGTTTTTGATTCTTCGTTTTTTGTCACTGACTGGCGAAATTAAATTTATTTTACATAATATTGTAGTGTTTTGATTTGGAAGTTGGTTTTTTTTTGGCAAAAAATTTTTATTTTACACGTTTTAGTTGTGTACACAATGGGCAAGTTCTATAGCCTGAATGAAATTAGAGTGTACTAGGGTTTACTGTATTCATCTGCGTACCCCTTTAGAGCTTACCGGCGTGATGTAATGTTATGAAAATATGGTGTAAACAATAAACAGACATGCGATTCCAGCAATCCCAAGAGATCTGCCGTATTTTTTGAGAAGTTCTGTTGCATATCTCCAAAATTCTTCATCAGATCTCCACCAAATTTAAATGGAACGTAATCTTTCAAACAAAAAAATAATTTCTAAAATCTGTCCACAATTGATGTAATCGGTGAACATACACAAAAAAATCCTTCTTTTTGGAAAGTCGGTTAATAAGGAAATAATGTCACAAAATAGAAATATGTACTTTTTATGAGAACAGATTCTTTTTCGGAAATGAGCGCCAACTTTCTTCTTATAATATGTTTCCTTACGCTTTCCTATTATAACTAAAACAAACATTTAAAAAAAATGTTACAGAAATATGCATTGAATAGTGCATAAAAAGTCATACTCAAAAAACAAAATATATAACTTACCTTATTCAACTATTTGCAGCAAGGTATACGTACACAATAGATCGCGAATTATCGTTATCGGCGCGTCGCTCCACAATGAGACGTGACCACTCTCCGAGCTCTCGTGGGCGACTGAATTGCCGACCGGTTTACGTTTCGCATGATCCAAAACAGCGCAACAATTAAGAAAAAAAATAAAACTAAAATATCCGAGTGTTTTTTCGAAAATGTTAAAACTATAAATTGTGGTATGACAATTAGAGATTAATATGAATTAAAGTTTGTGAAAAAATTCAACAGTTTACTATAAATAT
Organism: Orthosia incerta; assembly: GCA_948252205.1. Classification (NCBI taxonomy): domain Eukaryota; kingdom Metazoa; phylum Arthropoda; class Insecta; order Lepidoptera; family Noctuidae; genus Orthosia; species Orthosia incerta. The sequence continues at coordinate 18,937,668 of OX411760.1, forward strand.
TCAATAAAACACGAGCATGCTATTTTAATATTTTTGTCCAACTTTGCGTATTTTTGTTATTTAAACTAAACAATATTTTTTGTTTTTGCCAACATAGAATCGTTAACACATTCATTGTGGTGTTCATTACATATTTTTTATGGTAATTATGGTAATAATATTGACTAAATCCCTATAACTGTGACGATCGTTTTGGATTATTTTGCTCGGCGCAGTCTAGAGACAGGATCTCAGCGATGAGAGCGAGAAATATGTCCGTTGTAAATTATTATCCATCTCATTCGTACGCAAATATTTGTATGAATGATGTTCCAACCGAGTGAATCCAAACTATTGTAAATGTAAGTATCTAGTATACTTGAGCGAGCAGATACTTGCTCAAATATACTAGTTTTAAGGATAAGTTGTTAGCCTATCCCCATATTTAAATCTCACTGATCTGAGAGTAATGCGCTATAACTATAGTGGCACGCTATCCACTCGTTTATAGCTTGCAATCTGATTGAAAGTATTTTTCAGTTAACCTTTACAGCAAGTTTTCTATTACTTAGAAATTAATCTCAATTAAAATAATTGGGATTTTCTTTTTCTCTTACGTATTAAATTATTCTCACGTATTTTTATACCGAAGGCTATGTCCCATCACTAATATTAGTTCCATGGAATCTCACGTTAAGTCACGTTGCTATCAGCGCCAAAATGGCGAAAATCAAATGTCTTAATTTTGTCATCGATAATATGAAGTCCAGCGTAGGTACTTGTATATTAGAGGTCAGTGTTCTATGATATTTAAGAAACGTGATTACAAAAGAAATTATATTATTTAAGAAGTTGTAACCTCATAAACTTTCGGTTGTTTGAATATATTCCACAGGTTTGGTGTTTCCTGCATCTTTGCCGTGAAGTATAGAAAATCTTTGGTGTTAGGATCCTGAAAACCAATGTTACAAAGAATTAGGTATGATACCTACTTATTTCCACTATATTTGTCCACTTCCACTTCGACCACTATTTCACCTGATGGAAAGCGATGATGTGGTCGATGGCGAAGCACGCTTGCCTAGAAGTAGCCTAATTGCGTAAGAAAATTCAGCAAGGCAAAGGGTTTTGACGCCATCAATCAACCAATAACATGCGAGATGAAAGACGCGATGTGGATTGCCGTCTATGTGATTGGTCAATTGATAGCGGTCCAACCTTTTCCATTGCCGAATTTACTTAAGCATTTATGCTGCTGGTTGTATCTATCAGTATTCCACTCCTTAGTTGTATGAAAATTGTTGCCAAAACGTTTAGTGCGGCGCATAGCCGTACGTCTTGAAGTCCGATGATGGAAGGACTCTGCGAAGGCTATGTTGTCTTTACCTGTCTGTAGAAGGCATAATTCCTTAAGTTTCTAGGGTCAACGGGGCTACTGGCAAAGCTGACACAGAGGCCGGCTATCGCGCCGTCTTCCGCTCTTGCGAACAGTGAGTTGCCTGTCAAAAAAGGCTTTATGAGGACTGAGTAAATATTTTTTAAGAAACTTTTCCCAACACTACGAATTTCTCATGTATCGTGGGAAAACAAACATTTAAATACACATACATAAACATCCAGACACGATAACTACGCGTCTGTAGGACATAAAAATATTTCTTCGTTGCGGGAAACGAAGCCGCGACACACAACGCAGCAGCTATCGCTCAGACATTGCGCTAACCGTGCCGTCTTGCAGGTTCTGTTGGGCCAAGATCAAGTCACGTTGGTTGATCATATCATTCGTATTTGCTATAATATTTTTAAATATTTATGTCACGTCTACTTCGTCTGTGTGTGTCAGCATGGTGCTGGTATAATCAGCAATTTTCTCCACTAAGCTAAAATAAATTTGTCAGTAAAGATTGAAACGATAGATGGGCCTAATAAATAATCAACAGTGAAATAGGTACGACAAGGTGGACCGATGGCCTGGTGAAGGCCGCGGGCGGGAAGAAGCTGGGTACGAAAATTAAAGGTAGGACTTGTCGATGTGGCGAAGCTTGGGAGCGGCCTATGCCCGGTAGTGGACGTCGCCCGGCTAAAAAGAGGATGGTGATAATGAATGAGCTATATATTGCCTTTCACTTTTTTTTTAAACGTTGAACCACACTTGAAATTACTCCTGTATCGTGGGCGTTTACAAACATATAAAACCCACATACTTAAATAGCCAGATCTGGAACCAATATCTGTAGACCATACAAATATTTGTTCCGTGCGGGAATCGAACCCTCAACACGCAGCGCAGCAGCCGATCGCTCAATCACTGCACCAATCGTGCCGCCTATTATGACGGTATTATGATGATGGTACCTACCTTGTTTTAACAAACCAATGAGATATTCATCAAGTGCACAATCGTTGGAGATATCCATGTTTCGTGATTGAACCAGGACGTGTTCTGATAAGTAGTACTGCTTGATCACGTCTAAAGCGAAGCTTTGGTGTTCACTCGTCACTTGAGACAACGAAAAGTGATCCGGCTGAAGTGATAATATTTTAGGCTAATTAGTAAATACAATAGAAAAACAATTGTTTCTGGAAACCAAATTTCCCAATTGCACCCAAGGGGTTTTAGAACGGTCTCTGCCCCCGTTTCCTCTTAATAGATGCGTATGCGTATCTATTGCTGGGGAGTATGTGACACTTCTATTTCCCAGCTAAACCATTACTCAGCTTGCACCCTAGCACGACATTCAAGGAGTTAGTGGAGATACATAATCAAGGGATTGGGGAAAATACACAAGGAGGGGCAAATCATGTGATAGATCGGATACTAACAACCAAAACTTTTTTCGATACCTTTTCTTGCTGAAGCATGTCCATGATACCATATACGCTGTGACATTTTCTCAATTGTGGTTTATTAATAATTTTTATAGTTTTCGAAAAAGCAGGCACCTCAAATTTTATTAGAGTTAGACGAAACATCACGAGAATTTGTACGAAATCTTGGCTTCGAATGTTGCGCGAAAAGGCTGCTCCGTTGACAGATACTTTGGTTGACAGATTTTATCATTCGACAGAGAGTCTTGAATTACAAATGGCCAGTAATAAATAAAGTCTTTGTCCAAGATATAATGAAAAAACTTTGTGGAACTGTAGTCTGTAACTGCAGTACTAAATCTTTGGTATCCAACTGCATATTTTTGTGAATATATTGCGGAAAATTGTTTTTAATCAACGTTTTACTTACTTTTTACTAAATTACATAATTTTATCATTTTATGCGATACTTTGTTTAAAAAAAAAGGCTCAAAGGAGTCTCGGGGTCTAGGCCTATTAAATAACATTTTTTAATTACTAGAGTCATTTTTGTATGTAGGTAAGTACGAATACAATAGTCTGGTTCGTAGATTTTAAGCCTCAGCACAAAACTATACTAGAGCATAAAATTAATTTGCGTAACATTTTTCCAAAACCTTTTGTGGGTTTTTGTGGCCTTGAGGCAGAAAGTAGGTATAATTGGTATCCAATGTAATTAATGTAACTAATATTGGATTATTTCTTGTGAAACTACTTTTAATTATAATTTCAGTTTACTATTCCTGAAACGTTTATTAATTTTAATGAGTCGTGCTCGTGTAAGGCGATAAACATTATTAAATTCTTTATTGAGGTTTGGGTACCTATTGATTAATAACCCTCTTCGCAGAAGCTGTTATGTAGAGACCAACTACAAAACAATGAACATATTTTTTATAAAACTAGCTACAGCATTATGTAAGTACTTGTAGCTTTATTAATATGGTTATTTTAAAAACAGGCCCTTATATCTTTTTTATTTTCTTTATTTTCAAGGTACAATAACAATGCTTATAAAGATCTGCAAATGCATAGAATTAATAGACATTGACTCATATGTACCTACATGTAGCTATATTAAAATGATTATTTTAAATACGGTCCCCTATATTTTTCTTATTTTCTTTATTTTTCAAGGTACAATAAAAATGCTTATACAGACCTGCAAATGCATAGAATTAATAGACATTGACTCATATGTACCTAAAGAACAGTCCAAAACAGAACCTGACTTGTATGTACCAAAACAGGAGCCCAAAACCGAACCGGCCAATTTCGAAGAATTGAAAGTGGACCACGTCGAACTGAAGCCCATACGAAAGTATTGGTTGTTGAACGATCACCCGATCACGTACACGAGAGGTCCAGCCATGCCGCGCGTTTATGAAGATGAGAAGGACACGAATTTGAAGCAGAAGATAGCGAATCTTGTGGATCAGACGGTGCGGGACACGCAAAGGAAGATGAAGAAAACTGAAGAGATAAAAAATGATAATCGAGACGAACCACCTTACAAGGTTGGCTTTATCCTGTGCATGATTAAGAAATCTAAGAACGTCATGGATGAACTGTTCAACGTGGCTGTGAAGCACAAGGACCAGTGGAAGTCTCTCCAGCATCTAAAGGTCTTCGAACTGATCGTGCACACTAACGTTGATACTACGAATCTGCTACGACAACTCATAGATGTACATCTGAAGTACATGAGCTCTTCTAATAAGGAAAATAAGAAATTACTACTGCTTTAAGTTTTTAAATGTTCAATGTTTGGTTGAGTCAATATAAAATAATAAATAGAAAAAAAATATCAGTTTTAATTATTTTTTTGTTATGGTGGGTTCACCTAAATACTCTAAAATTGTAGATCCGAAGTGCTTTTAATTAGCTTAGCAGCAAACACCAGATGAAGAGAATAAGGAAAGCCCAATTAGGATGAACAACTAATTGATTTGCATAACAACGATATTTGATTGAAAATCGACGACACTAATCCTGCGATCCTAATTTCCCATTATTCGGATTCAAATTCCGCAAAAACAAGGCCGCTGAAAACGTTGATTCCCATTTACTCTTCACAAAAGTGTTTTGTTCCATTTCAAGCCGCGTTCGAAGCACTACACGCCGCACTATATTCACTAGACAATACACACGTGTATTTCGAAACACATTGTGTACCATCTTCTTAAATAATGAGAAGGCGCATCCCATCTTTTCCGCGCGGTAATTATTTCTCAGGTAGCATGGCGGCGCCACAGCCACGCCACACCTGTTTCTTGATGAGGTCGGCGCTAGTGCATTAGTTGATGACGTCACGGGTCGGTGCAGACGACACGGGAAGGTTAAATATGTTGATGTAAGGGTGGGTGGTGTTAGTTGCTCTTTAGGTGCCAGATTATTGCTTGTTTCTGGTTGATTATTATTTAGTAGCATAATTTTATCATAAGTATAGCTCCTCTACGCACAAGCTAGAGGCACCATTGCAGTTGACCTTTTCAACTCATTTCACATTGGTGCATATCTTTAAAAGAATATACCAATATGTCGAAATTATTAGGCAAGAAAGCTTTAAATTTTTGCTGTATATTTAATTCTCTAACAGTAGAAAACTACAGGAAATAACCCCCCTTGGCGACATTAATTTGTGCCCATATAATTGTGCACATAATGATTGATTAGATCCACCGCTACACACTGAATCCCCCCCCCCCCCACATTATAACAGCAGCTTTCAAATAGGTATCGTATCAAACAAAAGAGCATCACAATGGTAAACTAAAAACTTTTTTGGCTTAAATAAACAATGGAGTGTAGGTAAACGTGCAATAGATGCATTTTGGCTGTAGGGATCTGAGGGAGGGTAGTTTGGTTTTAAAAATTAAAAGTCTATAGTATATTGAAATTTAGCGTAGACATATATTTAGAATTCTTAATTCTGTATTGTACAGAAAATAACATATAATACAAGGTGAAAATACTCATAAAATATATGTATTAAGGTTAGTTTAACTTAGAGTAGAGTTTTCTGCCAGCAAACCTTTGAGTGATAGAGAGGGTTTACAAAATAGGGTAGTAATCAGAATAACGTTTATTAAACTTGATATACTGATGATAGTCAAGTAAGGTTAGTTAGAGGAATTTCGCAGATCTAAACTATACTCCAGCCATTTCGAAGATACAATGTATACTAAAAAAGTAAAAAATTGTACATTATTGCAAAGGCCGGGAAATAGACAATTGCAGGTCGAGTATAAGTTTGAAGGCCGAGCCGTAGGCGAGGACTTCACTAATACGAGACAGGCAATTGCCATTTCCGCCGAGGCATATATAATGCTTTACTCAAAAGAATGCAGGGAAATAAAAAAGTAGTTAAATTTCCTTAATTTTTAAAGTTAATGCCATTTTTAACATGAACTGTACAAATCGGCATGGAATAAATAGCCCATAATCATAGATATAATAAACAAGCCCATAATGTAGATGGCTTTTTAGTTTTAGAAATCTCATTAAAATACGCCAAAAATACTGTTTCGGCGAAAATTTTCATTTTTTTATCGTTTTTCCAAATCATAAAATGTTCTTATACCTACTTTCGTGTATTTTTCTTTTGACTTCGCTGGAAGCAGGTTTTCCATTGCCAATTTGGCTTCTGATCTTAAATCTGATGGACCGTTGGAACTGATTTTAATTATTAAATTTATATTTATTAAATATTTAAATAACAAATCAAGACGAATTTTCAGCTTTGCCGCACATTTTTCTATTGCTTTCTATCTGTGCCGAAAGGCAAACGTATTTATGGCTATACAGCCACGTGAACGCAATTTGTACTAAGCAAAGAGACTTACTTTGGTATGCCATGAATGATAAAAGAGATCCAATCAAAGAGTATCTAATAACCGTTGAAATGTTCCAAATTCAAAAAACGCTCCAGCAATGGATTTGATTTTCATTGTCCGTAAATTCGGTACTTCGCGTGTTCTTTTTTCTAAAATAATGACAATATTTCCATGCACATTTGAGAAAAACATATTTTTCAATACAGTTGTTAAACAAGGCGTACTTTCAGAGGCTATAATTATGATTCGAAAGTTAAATCTTACGCATAGGCATCTTTCTGTTACGCGGTCGTGACTTTTGTTTACGAACTCGATCATTATGTTTGCAGTTTAGTTTTAAATTTATAAGTCAATTTAAAAAAGTTTAGGAGCAAGGAGTTTTCAAACATAGAATAAAATGGGATAGATTTTCTAAGAGGAAAAATGAATGATTCCGTACGTTTTAGCATTGAATTCTCAAAAGTCTTATAAATGGTTGTTTAATATATTTAATTACCAGTTTTAATTTAATTATTTTCACAACAACTTTTGTCAAAAATCGAATAGGCTGTTTAGCTGTATAGGCTGTTTTCTTTGTAAAAAAATATGTCCAGTTGCAAAAACGCGCCATATTGAAAATTTTATTTTTTGTGAATAAACAAATCTAATTCTTTGATTTGTTTTTACTGTTTCTCACAACTGTATTGAAAAACGTCGTGTGATACACGGGTGTGTAGGTTATTGCAAACTCGTGTCATTAAAAACCCTCGCCTTCGGCTCGGGCTTGTTAATGACAGCTCGTTTGCAATAACCTACTTCCCACCCTTGTATCACAATGTACTATTTAGGGCTACCCTCTACTCAACAATTATAAATGTTGCGCAGATACCCCTCAGTAGCTGGTTTTAAAATGTGAATCACATCTAAACGGCTACTCAATAATTATATATTTAATTTTTTGGATAAAATATATGTTACATTAGACCATTTTCTTAGTAATTTGATCCACAAAAAAATTGAGTTATATTCGAGTAGAGTCTGGCAAACGAAAGTAGACACTCGGATTATTTGCAAACTTTTTATATGGCAATGCTATACTAATGTCAACCCCAATTTTCCGTATGACGCTACTTAGTTGATAGTTTGTTTTAAGGTTACACTAGTCGAAAATTCTGACATACAGACGTAGTCTAGGGATTATTCCACTGTTTGACGATGTACGTTCAAAATAAAAAAAATGATATCAATTTATCTCATCATTATCTAGCCCTGTATGGAAGCAAAAAAGTCAAAAAAGTGTACATTTGAAAGTTATGAGCGTCGAAAGTTCTACATTTCGACACTAATTTTAACGCATTTTTGGGCGCGAATAAATACCATAAGAAGACGGAAAATTGCAAAACGGCCTCCTTAAAGGGATAGATTAGTAGTTCAACAATGCAAATAATTTTATTTTGAACAGATAGATTTAGTCGTTTTTCTATGATATCTAAACTGCCAAAGGTCTGTTTATAAAATTTCGCGCGCTCGGTTTCGTCCTAAATCATTATCCATTTCGCTAAAATTGTCAAAGGTGTGTATTCGTACGCGAACTAGCTTCCTACTGCTCATCACAGCATCTATCTCTTCCGCACGTGTTGTCGGCAGATATAAAATGCATTTTAACCCCACGCACAAAATAGTTCGTGCCGTCGACTAGTGTACCCTTAATTCGTAATCACTATTTATATTTTTGTAAAAACATTTTCTCTTTTTAATAATTTAAAAAGTTCTTTATTAATGTAGAAAACAATGATTCCTCTGACTTATGAATCTTTTCACGTGAAAGTCTTAGATTCAGATTTTGATTGATAGTGAATAAACCAAAATTATTATACAATACTTTTCCTTTTTTTTATTCAGATTGATATATCTAAAGTATCACCTACCTAAATGTACCTATAGTATTTTTATTCAGACGGAGTAATATAAATAATTCTAAAGTATCAAATTAGGTTATTCCAGGTATTGCATACTAGTTTTTGGGGTTGCTATGCTGATATTTTTTAAATATGCCGCGCTTTTTCAGTCTCTACTTTCGTTTGCCAGACTCTAACATAGTGTAATTAATTTGTAAAGTTATGTCATATACGGAGAAAAAAATATATAAAACATAAAGCGCCGGGCGTATTTTAATGAAATTTTCAACATCTCAAAAACCATTATCGAGATTTTGATCTAAGGCTTTTTTAAAGTCATACTCGTAGAATAATAAGAAAAGTACAAATAACTATTGGATTTTAAGGGCGGTCGTTGGCATCTGTCGTCGTCTTTAAGTAATAAAACGAATTCGATATTAATGATGTATTTGTTGTACATAGATTTAACTGAGTAAGTACAGATGTAATATAATTTATGAACATAAAATATCCAAGGTCATAGGTCTAGAAGATTAGATTAGAGAGAACCTAAAAATAAAACGTTTATCTACCCTGCTGTCAGCTGATTGAGCTGTCCTGTCAGTGCTTTGTTATACTTCATAAAATATAGCTTGATCTCTGCGACATATGTCAAACTGACGTATACGTTATTGTTACGTTATTGTTAGCCTGTCAAGCGATATTGTTACTGTTGATACTTACAGCTGTCGCAGAGATCAAGCTATCTTCTATGAAGTAAAGTAAATGTTGTTCCTTCATATTGGCCAGACTATAGACAGCTGCAGGTGCCTTCAAACGGTGGATAAAAGTATTGTTTTATTTGTGTGTTTTATTATAATATACCTAATCTTTTTTATACTGCAACTCCCTTTACATAGTGTTCTTTTTTTTCCGACGCCCTTGTGTAAGGTACATGGATGTCGCAAATCACGACGTATTGATTATTAACTGTTGTTTCCAGTTGCTTGAAAAAATATTTATTATTAGGAAAAACAGTAGTTAATGAGCTCGTTTTTCCGAGCATAACTTTTCAAATCAGAGCAAAAGTTTGAAAAAGTTACTCTCCTTCCATTTTCTCAATTGATCTGATTGATTGAATCTGTCATCATTATCATCATCATCAGCCTTTTTTAGTCCACTGCTGGCTTGTATAAATATGTACTCCGGTTTAATTACTGCAGTACAGCAGTAGGTGCGACGTGCGAAACGACGTATCAAGCGGTACTAGGAATCTTTAGTAACCAGAGTTGGGTAATCTGGTATTCTTACTCTAAACTTGAATTATATTGTATTTAACGAATAGTATTTGCTAGTTTCATACCCGGTTTCTCACCACTCGATTATCGGGCTGTTAACGTAATCGACGAATAACTGCCGGTTAATTCTACTTTCAGTTTCTCGAAACCAAGTGTGATAAGCGGTTGACAATTTGTCACAATTGAAAAAAAATCGAATAAAAGTCAAACCGCACTACGCGTCAGCGGATCGACGCGACGCGACACGACCAAATATACTTTCGTTGGCGTCTTTTAAAGGTTGCCCACAGATATCAACCACTTGGACTTTTTGGCGATGGGTGCCAATCCTATATAGTTTATTGTGTGTTCTGAATGTTAAATCATTGATAATATAAGTGAGTAAGCAAAGATAAGCCGGCTTATTCTATAACCAAACCAATCCATTCAAATCCAAAGTCTGTGAAAACTTAGGTAAAGTGATCATGAAGTGACCTAAAACCTAGGGCAGATTGTACAGGCGCCATAATCAGTAAGACTATCCAGTTTGACCACGAGGAAGAACCGTAAATTAGGAGAGACGACTCTACCTAAAGTGAGATAACGCTAGGAAGAAGAAGATATATCTAGGACATGTAGTGGGTATATAGTAATACCTGTAATACCTACCAAGTTTAGAGATATAAGATGAGTATGACTTATGTCAGATCGCCTTATCTTCAGAATTATATTTGGTACCGAAAAATACCAGCAATTATGTGCCCTTAATATAATTTATTAAAGGATACTCAATATTGATTTCTTAATGGTACACTAGTCGACGGCACGAACTATTTTGTGCGTGGGGTGAAAATGCATTTTATATCAACCGACAACACGTGCGGAAGAGATAGATGCTGTGATGACCAGTAGGAAGCTAGTTCGCGTACGAATACATCACATCACCAGCCTATTAATGTTCCCACTGCTGGGACACAGGCCTCCTCTCTGTGAGAGGGAATGGGCCGTTATCCACCACGCGGGCCCAGTGCGGGTTGGTGGATGTCACATGTCTTCGAATTATTGGTTAACCGTTTTGAGAGCAGTGCTGATGAAATAATATACACAAAGTAAAGCGCCTGCCTGGGCTCGAACCCACGACCTACAACTTGTAAGTCGCGGCCACACACTTTTGCAAATTTGTAGCGAAATGGATAATGATTTAGGACGAAACCGAGTGCGCGAAATTTTATGAACAGACCTTTGGGAGTCTGGATATCTTGAAAAAACGACTAAACGTATCTGTTCAAAATAAAATTATTTGCATTGTTAAACTAATAATATATCCCTGTATGGTGTCCGTTTAGCAATTTTCCGTCTTCTTATGGAATTTATTTGCGCCCAAAAATGCGTTAAAATTAGTGTCGAAATGTGGAACTTTCGACGCTCATAACTTTCAAATACGAGCAGGGATCAAAAAGTAGTGAGAGTGAGATAGAATATGACTATTGATAACTTAATAATTTATTTTTCTACATAGTTTCCGAGTCTCTCTACACACCGAGTCCAGCGCTTTTCCAAGGCTTCAATCCCTTTTCCAAAAAAAGTTTTGTCTTGGTCCTGCAAAAAGCTCTCCACGGCATCCATCACCTCGTTATCGTCTTCGTACCTGTTTTCCCTTAGGTATTTTCAATTTAAGGAACAGATAAAAATCGCTAGCCGCCAGATCTGGTGAATAAGGGGGGTGGTCAACCAGTTCGAAGCCAGCTTGCTGAATGGCAGCCATCGCAACTGCCGACCTGTGCGCGGGTGCTTTGTCGTGATAAAACAACACGCCCCTTCGAAGTTTCCCTCTCCTTTTCTCTTTGATGGCATTCCTCAACTTGGGAATTAAAGCTGTATAATATTGGTCTGTTATAGTGGTTCCACGCTCCAGGTAATCAGTCAGCAATATCCCTTCTGAGTCCCAATATATTGAGGCCGTAACCTTGCCAGCCGATGCCACGACACGAAACTTCTTCGGGGTCGGTGATGATGGCCGTTTCCATTGCGAAGATTGCTGTTTTGTCTCGGGATCAAAATGATGCACCCATGTTTCGTTCATTGTTACGAAACGAGACAAAAAGTTTTCAGAATCTTCTTGAAACTTGTCCAACAATATCTTGAAATGTCAAGTCGATTTTTTTTCTGACTGTCGGTTAACATTCTCGGCACCCATCTTACGGAGACTTTTCTCATATTCAAAGATTGTTTCAATATGGATTGAATACTTCCATATGAAATGCCCGTTTCTTGAATTAATTATCGGATGGTAACCCTTCGATCGCTCAATACAATTTTCTCGACTTTCGCAACATTTTCCTGGGTCTGGGACTGATGTCGATGGACGGCCGCAACGATGTTCGTCTTCCGTGCTCGTTCTCCCTACTCGAAATTGAGAAGACCACCTTGCGAAAGTGGAATACGGCGGAGCATACTCTCCTAATGTTGCCTCCAAATCACAATGAATCTCTTGCGTCGTTAACTTTTTTAAACAGAGGTTACGTGCTCGCACTTAGTTTTTCTCCATTTTCGATAACACGTTCCGACACGAAGTAAACAAATGACTACATTAAAAAAAAAAACAAAAGAGAATCGAAGATTTTTTTCTTTATTAATATTACAAATATGTATCTGAGCTATGCCTGCCAGTATTTTTTTTTTCTTACCAAGGAGTATGTCGTTCTCACTACTTTTTGATCCCTCCTAGTATATATATTTTTTTATTTTTTTGGCTAAAAACAGGGCTAGATAATGATGAAACATATTGATATAATTTTTATATTTTGAACGTACTACGTCAAACAGTGGAATAATACCTAGACTACGTTTGTATGGAAGAATTATCGACTAGTGTAACCTTAATATAATAATTTATTTAAGGCGCCTCCCCGAGCAAAATATCGCACTAGACGTTTTTGTGCAGTTTTTAAGAGCCATCTACTCTTTATTTAAAAAGAAATATCAAATAATAAAAATACATTAAATTTCTACATAATATTGATTCTAAAATGGTAGTATACTTTTTTTTAAAAGAGGTATATGTTTCACTAATCTCCTTCCAACAAAACCATAAAAATGAGAAATAATTATTGATAGCATGCATCTCCTTGTAAAGTGTTCATTAATTATTTTTTGTACTAACACTAATGGATAGACAATTTGATAACGAACATTTTGTAAGTTTCTAAAATCTGGGCGTATTCACTACTGTAATTCAAGCGCCACCAGTGCCGCTAGGCCAATAGGAATGCTCATATCTCATGCTGATTTTTTGTTCAGGGTACGGCCTTAATTGATTTATCTGTTTTTGGTTTAGGGATTTATTTATTTATTATCAATATAAGCTTTATTGGCTAGTAAAAAATAACATTGAGTACAAATATTGCATATCATATTCATATTTTCTTGTCGAATGCACGGCGCTGCATAGTGCGCGATCCGCGTTGCCCGCCCGAAACTTCCAATACTACGATCAACTAGCCTTGATCTTCGTAATTGTTGTTTCCTTAATTTTGAGTAAAGTAAGTTAGTGGCCGTGCCTGGTGGGCAGAGCTATGTATCAAAGTGTTGAATAGAAAACAACCAAGTTTAAAAGTTTAGTAAATTACTTATTAATTAATTATTCATAAAAAAACGCCAAACTGTTAATGCTTAGTTGCATAAACATGTATTATGTTAAGCAGATTTTTAATTGAAAATACAGTATAGAGCATTTTGCTTATCAGTTTTTATAATGAGACTGTTAAAATACACACGTAAGAAACAGGAATGCTTAATTATTTGGTTGATTAAATCTTTAAATAGGACCAACGTAACAATATCATCATGCCCGAGTGAATATATTTAGATTATGTTGGTAATAAAGATACTTATAAAATTAATATGTATGGTAGGTAACACGTGTCACATGAAACTGGCCACATTATTCCTATTAATTTTATATGTTCAAAACGTTTAATTACATCAACTGATAAATATAATTATAGCCATAAAACAATTCATTTCATAGTTTGGGGCAATGTAGTTGTTTCCACTAGGATGGAAACATGATTATATTCATTTTTTCGATATCATGTAAGTTTATATAATCATGAAATTATCCCAATGAGACTTGAGGTATTAATGGATAAATACGTCATAAAACCTCCATGAAATCTGGACAGTTCTTCTTGGGCCACCCTCTGTGTTAATTAAACCGCCTCTGGGAACCCTACAGGCCTCTGACTTAACTATTTCAGACTTACATTAATTATTTAAGTCCAGGTTTTCTCACGATGTTTTCGTTCACCGTTGCCTGAGAAGTTGCAAGTACATATCAATTTAAAAAAGTCACATCGGTACTTGCCCGGATTTGAACCCACGATCTTAAGCACAAGAGGCAAGGTCTTAGCCACTGGGTCACCACGACATATCATCGACATCTGGACAGTAATCAGATGTCATAGTTAGAACTGTAGTTTATATCTGTGTTAACTTAAACCTTTTTTTATCTTTTTCATTTTCATTGCCAACGATTTAACGCCAAAACATTTGTTATTGATTTTAGATACGGTACAACTAGTAGTCCAGCATTGTAATGGTTACCAATTTATAGACTTACCACATGGCCATGAAACTTACAACAGACCTAAAAAGAAATTAGAATATAGATCACAGATAATGTATGAGCCATATCCAAGGATAAAAGGTATTAAATCGTATTTTCGCAGCCATCGGCTGCAGAATGAAAGACCAGGCAACATGAAAAACTTCAAAACTAGTCAAATGTCCAGACGTGAATATGAAGATGAGAAAGATGCTACTATAAAGGAGAAAATAGCAACACTTTTGCAGCAGACAGTGAGCGAAACTAGTGTCAAAATGAAAGACGTTGATGAAATTAAGGAAACATATAAAGATTTGAAGGATTACAGAGCTGGTTTTGTTATAAGCTTGATAAAAAAGTCAAGAGAAGTTTTAAACGAGCTATTTAACGTGGCAGTTAGGCACAGAGACGAATGGATGGGTCTAGAACAACTTAAAATCTTCGAACTGATCGTGCATACTAATGTTGATATTACTAATTTCCTGAAGCAGCTTGTTGACATAGAAGAAGGTCGTGACACTTTTGAAATACCGCCTTCATTTAAAAAACCTGTTGATAAAGAGAATCTCGAGGATAGTCCTCCTGATCCTAATAATCCTTCTAATCCTAATAATCCTCCTGGTTCTAATACTCCTTCTAATCCTAATAATCCTCCTGGTTCTAATACTCCTTCTAATCCTAATAATCCTCCTGGTTCTAATATTCCTTCTGATCCTAATAAGCCTTCTAACCCTAATAATGCTAATGATAATACTGTTAGTGAGGATCTTAGGATCATTAGGAGTATTAGTACCCCTGCTGATCTTAAAACTCCTCCTAATCCTAATACTGCTCCTGTTCCTAACGCTCCTGCTGATCCTAATACTGCTCCTGTTCCTAACGCTCCTGCTGATCCTAATACTTCTCCTGTTCCTAACGCTCCTGTTGATCTTAATACTCCTCCCTGATCCCTGAATAATCCGCCCGATTGTGGTTTAACTTTTAAGATATTATACTACAATGCTTAACAAAAACCTCTTCTTTTATTCACAAATATTTTGTTAGAATGAATCATCATCATCATTTCAGCCGAAAGACTTCAACATCTGAACATAAGAAACACACACACACACAAAACAACACATCACATCACACACACACACACCATACACACACATCGCACACACACATCAACACACACACATCATCACATCATCATCATCATCACATCTATAATATTTTACAATTAGCAATTTTACATTTGACATTATTTTATACATTTCTGACATTTTATAATTTTTTTGGACATTTTTTAATTATTATTATTATTATATACTTTATTGTACACCACAAAAAAACATACAGGACAAACATTCACAATAACAAGTGTACAATGGGCGGTCTTATCGCACTAGGCAATCTCTTACAGACAACCTTTTATTATATTATCTACTTTTAATGAATTTTTGATTATTTAAATTTTAATTATTCAATTATTTTATTTTGAGTTTTTATCTGCTTATATTTTTTTTGATGTGTGTGTAACTATGGACTGGAATTGTGTCTGAAATAAATAAATAATATATATATATGCTTCCCCCAATTATTGTCACATTGACCGATCCCGTGCGTTCGCATACAGCGGATTCCCGTCACCCTTACCAGGTCAACGGTCCACCTAATGGGAGGCCTTCCACTCCAGAGCACAGGCCTGTCCAGCTCGGCCCAATCGACCATCCGTTCTGGGAGCAATTTGCCGTGCTCTCTGCCACTTCAGTTTCGCAATTTTGCGGACTATGTCGATAACTTGGGGCCTGATGCGGATATCCTCATTTCTTCGATCACGCAAGGAAACTCCAAGCATAGCCCTTTCCATTGCTCTTTGAATGACATTAAGCCGTCTGATGAGGCCAATTGTGAGCGACCACGTGACAGTTCCGTAAGTCATCACTGGCAACACAAACTGGTCATAGATTTTCGTATTGAGACACTGTGGTATGTTAGACGAGAAGATACCACAACACAAACTGGTCATAGATTTTCTTATTGAGACACTGTGATAATTAACAATTTCTAAGGTTTTCCATAACATTTTTATCAATCATGGTTAAAATTTAGATAATATTCGTCATAAGTATAAAACGAATGATGATTGTACCTGCCCTGAGTACATATTTATAAATTATTATGTTAGCTACATGAATCTTTATTGGTTCATCGACTTCAAATACAACATGACCCAAGAAATTAAACTATGTTATCTTTCTAAACTCATTAAAATTCACATAGATATATACTATTACTTAATTTGTAACTAAATTAGCTTTTCAGTCCCGCGGTCAATCCCGTAGAAATCATTCTTATTCTTTATTGCACACTAAACATAAAATGAAGATACAAATACAATGGACAGCTTATGTAGGTACAAAGGATAAATCATGAATATTTTTGAGATAAAAACTGGCATGCGACAATCGAACATAATGAAGCTTCAGTGAAAAAAAATCGTAATCATATCAGCACGTCCTATAAAAATCCTTTATGAATACAGCCAATTCTTGCTTAAAGGACACTTCAAATACTAAATGTAAGTAAAGAGATATACACTTGTGAAAGAATAGTTATTTGTGTTACAAGGGGAAAAAGTAATATTTTGTTCTTCCAGAGCGTTATTTTGAATTCAGAGCTAAGCGAATGATTCTATAGTAGAATCACGAGCGTAGCGAGGGATTCTAACGTAGAATCCTGAGCTTAGCGAGGAATTCAATATACGCCGCCCGACAGCAAAATATTTTGTCCCCGAGTGATACACACTATTTCTCATCACTACCTAAGAGAAAAATAAAAAGCTATGAGTACCTACCTACCCGAAACTAGTATCATTTCACCATAGAGAATTGAATGTTAGTAAGTGATATTTTTTTTACATTAACCCTTCACGCGAGCGCCTCCAACCCAACTACGCAAATCTATCAGAAGCACGAAGCGGACCAATCAGAAGAGAGAAAGCTCAAACTCCTACGGGCGCAAAATTGGATTTGGCTCCCGCTATCCTCTATAGACAATTGTCGTTTTTCGAATAGGTGTGATGAAATAGTTATTTGTTACACAAGGGTGCAAAGTTGCTTTTTAACCGCGTGCTCAATTTTGATGACCGAGCAAGCGAAGTATTCAAAACTTAGAATCCTGAGCGTTAGCGTGGGAATCAATAGAACACGAAGTGAAAATTCTTTTCAATCGAGTCCAACACGTAACTTTTCATCCCACCTCAGCGATGAAATGAAAAAATGCAAAAATAAGTATTTATAGATATGGGGGCTGAGTCACCCGCGTCCGTAGGTGAGTACCCCTTTTGTTACCCTACACGTGGTCCCCGGGTGGTGCTAATCAGGTGACACTAACTGGTGGTAGGTTTCGGCCGAAGGCTTGCGACCACTCAACGAGCAAAGACGTACCGCCAAGCGGCCTAGCCGTGTTCCGGCACGATGCTCGGTGTAGCCACAAGAGGAGTTGGGTCGAGATAGTTGTTCCACTGCATTAGTTGTTACACTGCACTGCATGGTTTGGTGCTGAGTGCAACCGCGCAAATGCAGTTAAACACAAGGCTTACCTGGCATGGGTCGACGCTCGAGTGCACAAAGCGAGTTACGTAACTCAGAAGAAGAGAGCCTTCAACAGGGCTGCCAAGTCCTGCAAAAAGGCGATGCGAAGGGCACGTTTTGACCATATTAGCAGAATTGGGAACAAACTAGCTTCATACCCTGCTGGAAGCAAAGCGGTCCCTGGCTAAGTCGGTTGAATCAAACTTCTGTCGCCCTCACCTGTCCGCCGAGGACCCTTTTTGCGGAATCTTCGCGTCTGAACTCTGATGGCGCGCGGCCCCCTCCGTCTCCTGTTGGATGTGGGACGAGTATATCGGATATTCGCATCCATCAGAGGGTGGTCTGTAGGGTGTTGCGTAACCTTGACGTGTGACTGGATTGCTGACTTCCTGAGGGAGAGGTCCATCCGAGTGGTTATCGATGGCTGCTCGTCCAGTCAGTAAGGTATTAACGCCGGAGTCCCTCAGGGGTCGGTGCTCGCGGCTACACTGTTTTTACTGCACATTAATGACCTGCTAAAACCCGGAACCTTTGGGTACGCAGACGACAGCACGGTTGCTGAGAGATACGTGTCCGGCGCACGGGCTACTGGGACTGAGATCCGGTCTCTCCGGGAGGCCATGGTTGAGCGCTTGAACCTGTCTTTGGAGGCAGTCTCTGAATGGGGCGATGCCAATCTAGTCAGTTTCAATGCAGCTAAGACCCAGGCGTGTCTTTTTACAGCAAAAAAGGGCCTATGCCACCCGGCTCCATCTTTTCGTGGTGTAACCGTGCCGATAACGGACCATCTCGGCCTTCTTGGTGTTACATTAACATCGACCCTCAATTTTGGTCCATTCATTGAGGCAAAGGCTCAGTTGGCTGCAAAATAGTTAGGGATCCTTGCAAAGGATCTTACCGTCTCGGTACTTCACGCCTGAACAGCTGCTCAATTTGTATAAAGCGCAAGTTCGATCATGCATGGAGTACTGCTCTCACCTCTGGGACTGATCTTCCAAATATCAACTTGATGCACTTGAGTCTATTGACAAACGGGCCAAGATGCGGGCTTATCGGCCACGATGCACTGGTCGCCTCAAAGCTACAGAGCCTTGAACATCGACGCCAAGTGGCCAGTCTGTCGGTTTTTTATCGGTTACATTTCGGGGAGTGTGCGATGGAACTGCACAATTTGATTCCGCCTAGCCCTTTCCATCACCGAACAACAAGACATACGGCAATGCGCCACCGGTACATGGTGGACATCCCACCCATACGTACTAAGCGTTTTGCGAATACTTTCATTGTACGCACAGCTAAGGAGTGGAATTCCCTGCCGGAGTCTTTGTTTCCTGATAGCTACAACCTTGGGGTCTTCAAGTCAAGAGTGAATAGGTTATTTCACCGTCGACCACATCATCGCTTACCATCAGGCGAGATAGTGGTCAAACGCGAGCCTATCGATAAATAAAAAAAAATTAAAAAAATACAATCACAAGATACTTTTATTTCAGTTTAGGTATTAACTACTACATTATGATAGGTAAGTATTACAGAATAATCTTTAAATTATAAAAAATAATACTTAGGTATTAAAAAGAAAATTTAAAGTAACGTTGCTACGTTGAGTGTAATATTTTTGCTAGGTACTCGTACTTGGCGTAAATGTCGGCGAGAGAGGGTGATGGTTAGGGGTTTCGTAAGGGCTAGTCCAAGGATCTGACTGATGCTCTTTCAGTGTAATGGCTCCTACGATGCCTTTACATATTTTAGACTTATTTTGAATGGAATCCTCTGTGTATCCCTCTACAACAGCATTGGAGGTTCTGGAAGTTCAAGAAATGTTGCTATTTCTCGTGGGATACTGCCAATGTTATTAGCACCATAGGCTGTCTAACACACATTCCGTTGCGATATTGTAGAAAAAATAGATTGATTGGAGTGTTAGGCGGGCGTAAGGCTTGATATTTCTCAACAATTGTTACGTATTTCTTGCGAATGACGAAGTTGCGGTCTCTTTTTGTCTTTGTGTTAGGTAAATTAATTAATAGTAAGTCTACTGAATGTTTCTGACATTATGTTGTGTTGTGTGATATGCATATACATGCATACTTAGAAGATGTTGATAGATCAACATCTTCTAAGTACGTATTAGATTATGTTAAGTAGTTGATTAATATACTTAAGTAGATACTGAATGTGTAACTGACTTACTTTTGCCGCCAAATATACGGAATCAGGTGCTTCGTTAAAAAAAAATTTCAATTTCAGATGCTGTGAAAACCTTTGATTTTTTTGGTTGATGACCAGATGAGGCTCTTTTTAAAAATGCCACTAATTTAGGATAGGTGTCAATATGTATGTCTTCTTTTACACGACTGCCGAAAGAGGGTAATGTATTTATCAGTCTATGTATGTATGTTTGTTCTTATGTGGCGTTCTAGAGACCAAACGCGTTGGCTATTTTGATGATCCTTACGTCAATCGATTAATCTTAACCCTGCGAGTATCACTGGCTACATTAAAATTGGAAAAGAAAAATATGGCAGATTTTAGGCGCCATTTTGTGGGAGAAATTTTTTTTTTTCCCCAAACTCATTGTGGGGGTATCAAAATAATGGGTTTTAAAAGGTGATTTCAAAAATATATATACACTTATATGTTTAAATGTACCTAATTATAAAAAAAAAATAACTAAAAAGTTGTAAATTTAGAAAGTTAATTAAAAAGATCAAAAAACCCGACTGTTTAAAAAGCGAACTAAAAAGACGTAGACAAGAAGAAAATCATGCTGTGCAGTCGGAGGATACATCTGGATTTGGTCAGCCAGCTCGAGAATATGTATCCTCCGACTGCACAGCATGATTTTCTTCTTGTTTACGTCTTTTTAGTGTATTTATTTACATAAATGTACATTATTATTTACAAACTAATATTAGAACTAAAATAAGAATAAATATATGTACAATTAAGGGGCGTCAAAAAATTCGTCCACAACGCTGCCAACAGGAAAAGTGCCTAGAAGGCTGGCAGCATTGCCACGTTGGATGGCAATGCTGATTCTTTGGCCAAAAATAAGGCCAGCCCTCTAGTCTCGTGAAGAGTCGAACTACCCATGGCCCTAGTGTTTCAACCCCAAACGGCTCAACACATAATTACCAATTAAGTTGTTGTATTACCAATTAAGTTATTGTATTTGCGCCGTTTGAGGTTTTCAGCACCTACAGCAGCCGCCCCACCGTGCTAGGAAGATGGGATGGTGTAAAGGTGTCGACGCAAGTTGCATCCCATACCAAAAACCAGGGAGTGTGGGATTTTTACCTTACTAAAACCACCCCGGTGATCACCATCAGCACGTAAAAGAGGCCCCGTGATCTCTCAAAAGACCACCTCGGAGCCTCTGTGCAACGCCTGTTAGGGCACGTCTCTGGGGAGACTGAAAAAGCGCCTCACCTGAGCCTCGCTGTGCACGGCAGTGATCACTGTGCCACCGTCTTTCCTGGAGTTACTTGGTGGGCGGACAGAGTCCCCAATCTGACAACCTGCAACCCCGGAGTTCGGCCTACTTTTGATGCAGGCGGGGTTTCGGCGTTTTAGTCGTCGTGGCGGTTGCCTCCCCGACGCCTTCTTCTCCGAGTGGGATCGGCTCGCTCGCGATCCCGCTCGACGGCCTCCTTCTGGACCATCACGGTCTCACAGAAGGAGGCCAATATATATGTATATACCAAAGACCTACCCAACTTCCATGGCATTATGGTCATACCATCTGATTTCTTCCTATCGACGCGCGCCAGGCCATTGGGTTCTAAGACAGCTAGCACACTGACGATGGCAAGAGCATGACGGATGAGATCATTAATGCTAGCGTGTCGCGATATCCGATCTGCACTCTTACTACAAGAAAGGCCATGGTGTCCGAAACAGTCGACTGCTTCACCGCATTGATAGCGATACAGGAACGCCCAATCCCAGGCATGTAGCGAGTCGGAAGGTTGAGTCATCTAGCATAGTGCCTATGTTAGGCGACGGTAGTGCCTGAAGCCAGAGGCCCGACTCCCACTCACCCACAGCCAGCAGGCGGGCACGCTCCGCAGTATTGGTAGACGTATTAATAAGGATATTCCGTACCAACCTGCAGAGCGGCTCATCCCACTGTCTCTGGGAAAATGGGTTCTCGGGCCGATCCGTATCCGGGCAAGCCACTTGCCAGGCGTTCTCTGCGTCTGTCAAGCACGGCACTTCCGAGTCAACCAGGGAAAGAGATAAAAAAATCTGGTTAGCTTTTCAGTGCTGTGGACAGAAGACAGCAACGCTGGTAAGCTTACACTAGAAATTTTGCGGACGCCGAGGCCACCAAAACGAATTGGTAGGGTGGCTTGCAGCCACGCTCGGTCGTTCAAGGCCACATTAAGAATGGATGTTAATGTGTTGCGAATAATTTGGTCAATTTTGTCCAAATTTGTGGTTTCTTCCAAAGAGGAGAAGAACGGAGAAAATACATATAATTTGGACCGAAACAGCAATATCTGATAAGGGTGAATGCCGAATGTATATTAATTTTGGAGAGTCTATCCGAAATATCATTAAAATGTTTGATTTTGTCTTCGATGAAAGATGAAAAGCTTTCTTCTAAAATAGGGGAACCTAGGAGGTGCAGGAAACTTTTCTCTAAGATTTTAATTTGCGGGGCTATTGCATTAAATTTGTCTAATGTCGATTGTCTTTTAAACAGTCGGGTTTTTTGATATTTTTAATTATCATCTTTATTGTTGCTTTTAGCATTGAATACGTACTCCATAGAGTACTTGATTTCTTGGTCTCAGATAATTCAACAAAATATGCCAGCAAAACGTTTTCTGACAAAGTTTTGGCTCCTTTAGCTAGTCCTTAGCCACGTGTTAAACATATCGTACTGTTTCAAATACTTCTCGATTGTTGAGGGAAAAAGCTCATTCGCGCATTAGTAACAGTTTCAGTCAAGTCAATTCAGTTGGCGTCAAATAAACTTGTCGCTAGAATCACTCATTTTAGGTTTTCACTTGTTTTCAAGTTTCTTGTTTTTAACCTAAGGTTTTAACAATATGAATATAATGAAATGTTTTAAGAATATGTGAAAAGAAAATGGCGCGCGCAAGCAAATTAAAAAAAGTGTCGGGCCACGTGCTGTAATAGGGTGCCGAAGTTGCATAATAATGCGGACTAAGAAGAGGGTTTTGTTGTTGTTACATAAACATTAAAACGGTTTCAGTGGCACACATTATCACACATCACATCATCAGCCTATTAATGTTCCCACTGCTGGGACACAGACCTCCCCTCTGTGAGACACAACGGCACAAAACGTCTAAAAACGGACTTCCCAAAAAGGAGGAGGTTCTATGTTCGACATTATTAAAATCTAGGTATATGCTCGCGTTTGATCACTATCTCGCCCGATGTTAAGCGATGATGTGGTCTACGGTGAAGCACGCTTGCCTAGAAATAACCTATTCACTCTTGATTTAAACTAAAGAAGGACTAACTGGTAACTGAAGAAGGAGTTATAAAATCCAACTTGGTAACTGAAGTTAGATAAATATTATCTATTTGTGTACCACCGCAGGTATGAATTGCGATAGGAGTCGTTACGAGGGCGCGTTAGAGCCACGGGGAATGGTATGGTTCGTTCCTGGATACCTGCGCGCACGCTCCTTGTTCATTTCTCTTTCGGAATTTGAAAAATTTCGTATGTATTCACCTATAATCTGCGGTATTCACTATTTCGTTCTGGAAAGTTTTACGCTACTCAATTAGTGATGTAGTCGGGTCGAATATTGACTTTATAGATGGATATCGACAAAAGAAAATAATTAATTTACTTGGCAATCAAATCTAATTTGACTTTAGATTACAAAACGTCGAAAATACTTCTGCACTAACACAAAATAGACTACCCCGGGTGCATGCGCCGTATGGACTACGGACCGGTACTGCCAACGACTCCGGCCACTCCAATGCGTTATTCGAGCTTAAACATTATTAATTTAGAAATAATTATTATTAAGGATGTTATGATTTTATTTTTCTATATTTTTACATGGTTCATAAGCATATATTTACCATCTGTTTTACACAGCTAACAACGTTAAGTAATTTTCAATGTTAAAAATTTTCAATAGCATTTGTACAAATATTTTACTATGCCAAGTACATTTTATAAGTTGGTCGACTATTACTCGTAAACTTGTGAAGCCTGTTATGATTTTATTTTTGTATATTTTAACATGGTTCACAAGCATATAATTAGTTACTCAGTTTTACACAGCTAACAACGTTATTTAAGTAATTTTCAATGGCATTACATAATTTTTACTGTTCCAAGTACATTTTGTAAGTTGGTCGACTATTACTCGTAAACTTGTAAAGCCTACTTATCTGTGATAGTTTTCCTTTTAATTTCGTTATATTTAAAAACGGCTTTTGCACTCAGTTATGAAAAATAAATTATTTGTATTTAAGATAATTATACTAACGATCAAGACCTCTTGGTCCGTGTCCGCAGTCGTCGGCTACTTGGTCAGTTTCTTTCATCTGGGTAGAATTCGTGGCTAATTGTGGCATTAAACAATAGAACCTCTTAGCAATACAAGTAACGCGCCTCGCATTGTTCCCTGCACACAAATGTTGGCTGAATGGCCGTAAGTTTGTGCCTGCACGGACAATAAAAAATCGAGATATTGTTTTCCCTCAAAAATATACAACATGTCGAAACTGTTTTTGAACAGCATCATTTGGATGAAAAGCTTTGTTCGTGGTCGCTGTTTGTCTAAACTTTTGTAGGGAGATTATGTTGTGTCTAAACAAGGCTGAAAGCAGGCTTGTTTTTTTGAATTATTTTCAGTTTCAAGGTGTTTTTTAGGGACTTCCTAAGAAATCATTTATTGTATTTTTTACGTCTTATGGCTGATCTTATAGATGGCTTTAATAAACGTGACAATGACAGGTGCCAATCAGACAATTTTTTGTTTAATAGTCATCTTTAATTAATTATTAACATTCCATTTCCCAATGCAATCATATTGGGAGATAGAGGATATACTCGTAATCTACAAAAGTAGACTAGACCGAGACCTAGAATTCCAGTACAAATACCGAGAACAGTAAGCCTAAAAAGTTTTTTGACGAGGAAGGAATTGAACCGGAAGCTATTGAAACATTGTTTGATTTAAAACATAATAACTTATATTTTCAGCTATTAATAAATTTATTTAGGTTTATTTATTTATCAATTGGGTGCAACTCTCCCACCTGTTATATTCGACAGTACGATAGTCCCGTTTAGCACTGACGTGAAGGATCTAAGTTTGATAGAACCCTGAGCTGGCATACTCAAGTTGCTAGTGTCAGTCAGAAGGTTACTGGAACGCTCCGGGCTTTGTATCGTCTGAAAAACTTTTTACCATCGAACACAAAGACAATGCTTGTGCAAACCCTAATATTTCCTATCATCGATTATGGTGACGTTTGCTACTATGACCTGAATGCAGTTCTCCTTAACAAACTTGACCGTCTTCTAAATTACTGCATTCAATTTGTTTTCAATTTACATAAATATGATCATGCGCATCGGTAGCTTCTAAAGTGGTTTCCCATACGCCAACGCAGAGAGCAAAGGGCACTAACTACATTGTACTCATTTCTTAACTCTCCGAATTCCACGGAACAGACCGTCAGACCTTCTTCAATGTCCTACTCACCGCACTGACTTCATTCACTGTTCTTTCTTCATTCAGTCTATTTCTTTGTGGAATACTCTGCCCCCGGAAATCAGGATGGCAACCAACCGATTGACCTTTAAAGTCAAAGTTCGCGAACACATTCGTAAGAAGTTGGCAGCAGTATCGGCACAGCGCTAATTTTTTCCCTATTGTCTAATTCAACTAATAGCTAAGTCGTACCTGTATTTAGTTTATTTGTTTTAGAATTTATTGTATAATTCAATTTTATTTATTTATAGCTTATATTTAGGCCTTGTATTTAAATCCATTTTACTATCGTAATTGCACCTACCACTATTTGTACCTATCTATTAAGTTACGTTATGTTACGTTGTATCTCCATCACCCAAAGGTTGACTGGTAGAAAATGCCTAGGGCATTAAGTCCGCCTCTGTACGTTTATGTGCTTAAAGTATTAAATAAATAATAAATAAATATGAACGACTTACAGCTAAAATTAAAAATTGTAAGTGAGACTGACAGCCAATTAGAAGTCATCACTTCTAAAAATAGATTGGAAAGAAAGAGTGTGAACAACACCCAGCTACCAAAAAATAAAAAGCAAAACAGTATAACATTCAAGCTTAAGAGGAAACGGGGGCAGAGAGCGCCGACTGAATTTCCTTAGTAAAAAGTCATAATTCGAGGTTTGGCTCTCGCCTATTTCCTCCTCCAATATTGGACCAATTTAAAAGATATTCCGTAAACTTAAAATTAAAGGTATATACTATGTCCCTATGTCTTCCTTTTTGATGATACCTGCATTATCTTTAGAAGCACTAGAACCCTCAAAAAATGCTCAAAATTGCCCTGTCAACAGAGGCTTAGTGTACAAATTTGACAGATATAAATAAAAAAGGAAAACATAGGGACATAGTATATATTTTTTTAATTTACCAGTTTATAGAATATCTTTAAAATTTATCCAATATTGGAGAAGGAAAGAGACGAGAGCCAAACCTCTAATTACGACTTTTTACTAAAGAAATTCAGTCGGCGCTCTCTGCCCATATTTCCTCTTCAACTAAATCAACATTTCATAATCAATACAAAATCTTAATTAAAAAAACTTGAGAGGTGTCAAGGGACACCCGGATGGAACGAAGTTCCTGTAATATATATATGTATATATACATATACATATAAAGAAGAAAGAAAGAAAGAAAGAAAATATATTTATTTGTGACCCGCACAGGAGACACGAGATAAGCAAAACACAAACAACAATAAAATATAAAAACCATATATATGTGTATATATACATATACACATATATATGTATATACATACATACATATACATATACATATATATATGGTATATATACTCTCTCGACTTCGTAAACACAACAGCGTATAGGTTAGAACACGCACGAAACACGCGCACGCCGCACGGCTTACAACTATAGCAAAAAGTGTCGTTACAACTTTTCGTGAGATTTTTTTCCGTCTAGCCCCCTTTCGCAACGCGCGATAAGGAACTTCGTTCCAAAACATACAAAATCCTAATTAAAAAAGCTAAGGCTCAGGCCCTTTCTCGCCGAGGACACACCTGTTATGTAAGGATCAAAATCATTTCACTTACATATGTCATTAAAGTTTCTACTTGCACGCACTGTAAATAAATGTTGCCTGTTATTCGTAGAGGTAGATAGAACACGCAACGGTGCGGACCTCCGCTTCCAGCTTCATTTAGATAGAATATCGGAGTTATTTAAAGAATTATTGAAAATTTTAAATAATGTAGTACAGTCAGAGACTGCTCGCTGATTAATTAGGGGTAATTAATGATACTTCTTACAGAGATTGAGGTAATCTTCAGACCGGTAGGGCACTTTCTGATGATAATACAAATACTTGATGAACCTTTTCTGAATGCTCTCTATACGATCAATGAACTTGTGATAACATGGATTCCAGAGTTCAGGTGCATATTCCAAGTTGCTTCTAACAAAATTACAGTAAATAATTTTAAAGTTTTGACTTGAGTGAAGCACTTGGATATCTGCATTACAAAACCTAGTGTTTTGGATGCTTTAGCGACTATGGCAGTGACATGAAATTCAAACGTAAGCTTAGAATCATGATATATGTACCCCCAGATCTAAAATGCAATTCGTTTTAGGTAGTTCTTGATCACCTAAGATTTATGATGATAAAAATATGTTAGAACCAAACATTTAGCAGGGTTAAGATCAATCTTACTCCCACGACAATAAGCCTCCAGACGACGTAAATCATCCTGACGTGCATTCACGTCCGCATGTGGTGATATTGTGACATAGATTTTCATATCGTCAGCAAAACACAACAGTTTGGATGAAATCAAGCAAGAGTTGAACATATGTTATAAACTTGTTTACATATTACTATTTATCACTTCCTGCAGAATATCATTTGTTCCTTCAACAAAATAAACGATATGAATATACTTCTCTTGGTCCTATGATACAGAATCAGTAAAATGTAAATTATGTAAATATAAAGGAAGTTATAACAAAACCATCTAATTTCAAGTATACTTAGGTAGTTCTTTTTCCTTCTTCAGCAACTCTAAATACAACTTATATATTTCTCTTTTAGCTATTTCTACTTTTACTTATAAGAGCTTTACCTCTAATCAATATCATCATCAATACATATATATTATAATAAATCTGTAGAAAAGTATTTTTTGTACATCGAAAATATTTCCAAAAATAATATACAGTGTGTTAAAGGATAACCAACAGAACCTATTGCCGGCATTTTTGGAATTTTTGTCTGTTTGTCTGTTTATTTGTGCACGGATCACGTGAAATGTACGAAACCAATGTAAATAACTTTTATACATAAACATTGTGCATAACTTGAAGAATTACTTAGGTTTTGATTCATCGCAATAGGTTCACTCTATCAAAAGTTAGATGAATTTAAAGTGTTCAAGAAGTAAAATTATCACAACACACGCAATTCAGATACTCGGACAGTTGAACTCGATATTCGATAGATGGCGTTGTGCATTTGAAGTCATTTTCTGAATCACGGTGTTAAGATTATCCGCGAAAGATTGATGACTATAGAAACAAATGTAGGTAAGTATGGTAAGCAGGAAGGTAAGTAGGGTAGGGTTGGCAAACAGATGACGGGAGCGAAGCCGCGGGCACAGCATATTATAAAGCTGAAGAGTTTGTTTGTTTGTTTGAACGCGCTAATCTCAGGTACTATTGTTTGTTGGAATTGAAAAATTATTTTTGTGTTGGATAGTCCATTTATTGAAGAAGGTTATATATAGGCTATATAACATCACGCTACGAAATGTTGCAAAACCGAGCAAAATTATTCTTTTTTGAGAGCTTCCGTTGCGTGCCCTGCGTAAGCGGTTAAAGTTACGCAACATTCATGTATGTAGGGTAGGGTAGGTAGGTACCCAGTTGACAGGAGCGAAGCCGCGTGGGACAGCTAGTTATATATATATTTTTAATACGTCGGTTCATTTGGAGTGTCAAGCTCACACGTTGATATTCGCTGAAATTCTCTTCTTGGCAGCTGATGAAGAGGAGGCGTACGTGCTAACATCTTGTTGAATAAAATCTGGAACAGATATTTATGATTATTCTGATGATTCTGATGATTCTGGCACGGGAAGGCCTTCTAGGGACCGAGAATTTTTCCCTATTATTTTAAAGATCAATTCATCGGAATCATCGTATTTATTTACACTGTTTTCCTCCTCCTCACCCAGTCTGCAATCGATTTTCTCTCTTTTCCTAAAAACAATACAAAAATAGTTTGTTATACTTACTTTGGGTTTTAAATTACCGTCTGTGATTATGATGTAGGTATTAGAATAGATCCACCGTAGGCGCGCGCTTGCGGACGGCGACTAACGGATAGCTCGCCGCCCGATAAGGACCAGGCCCGAGTCGACGGTGCGTAGTGTTCCACGCGCGCCTCAAAGAGATGTCAGCAAAATTGACGGGGTCCGCTAGGGCCGATGTCTGTCTGGGTCGCGGATAAATTTTAAAATAGTTACCGCGGCCCTGGCTCAGGCAAATGAAGGAACACGGGTGGCTTTTAGTCAGTAAAAGTCTGACACGCCCTCCCGCTTCACCCAGGGCGGAAGAAGTCATTGGATGACATCCCATCCAAAAAAAAAAAAAAGGTATTAGAATATGTTCGCGACGAAGCGTCATCAACCATACTAAATGGTTCATAGAAATTGAAGTTTGTATGTGTAGACATGTCTGCTTACCACGGCGCGCCACCTGATACTAAAATGAATTTTAGAGGCACGTTTATATTTATACTAAAATTTTACCTACATTTTTTGAGATAGTAGTATAATGTTTTTAGTGTTTGTCAGTATGTTATAGGGTTCAATAGTTCACCCTTAACAGAGTAAAATCATTAGAAAGCATACTGATAAGAGTTATAATAGTAAAAAACATAAATTTCTGTCATACGATACGTCTGTGCTCGGCGACGGATTAGTTCCGAATGAACCGTGAGAGGGAACCACACGTTATTTATAGTTTTGGTGGTTTTTGAAAATATTATAGTAATTAAAATCATGTTTTTAAGGGCTTATCCTATGTACTGGACATGAAATCAGTACATAATGATGAAACTATGTGAAGACCACATAGTTTCTGCTATGTAAATAGGAATATTGACTTGATATCTCAAACACCAAATATATGGTTTTAGGTCATTTTAGGGTATATGGGGGACCTAGACCGGGACAGGAAGCCTATATACACCTCATAGTTAGCGTAGTCTTTTATATAAAGCCCATTTACTTGAGATATCAAGTCAGTATATAATAGAAAAACTGCTGTTTATCTGGTTTTTGGCAATCGCTTACGGTTTTAGGTGCCCTAAGTACCTAGAAACATATAGGTGTACTGGTAAAAGTACTACCATTGGAAAGCTTGCTAAAAGGGCTTCCAGGCGGTTTCTAGATGGGAAGAATCGCTTGGATAGTCAACGAGATAAGCAGTCGTGAAAAATGTAAACAACGTAAAACGTTGAAATTTGTAGACCCTTCAGGTGGAATAACTCCATGAAGGGAATAGATGTACTCATGGTGTAAGTACTTTCGGATGGCTTGCTGGACTAGCTACCAAGCCATCACTTTGGAGCGAAAATCGCTCAAGTAGTTTAAGTACAATTCCAGAAAATAGGTTTCTGGAAATGTAATTTTTAGTCAGTTTTTGGCACTCCCCGGGACTATACACCCCTGGGAATTCCGAAAATAAGGAATTTTTGGGGACCTCCCGATGGCCCGTTAAACGCACCATCGTGTTGTCCCAATCTTATTAGTGTTTTTATATCTAATTTCTCTGATAGCTGGGCGCAAAGAAAATGACCAGCTATCAAATTTGTACATATCAAGGCACCTTATGTGCATATGACCTAGATAGACTTACATAAACACTAGAAATGCAAAGTGTGGTCTATTGGCTACCAGAATCCCCATAATAGGCGGTGATTGTCTGGTTAGCCTAAGTAGGAAGTCCTAAAGTCGGTGAAATGACTTAGGAATTTATAGATTCGTTACATAAGGGATGATATCCCATAGAAGATTCCCGAAAATAAGCTTTTTCTAGACGTCAACAGACAGCCTGCTATTGGCACCAGCAGGTCAACCCAACCTATAGATATCCTTAGGCTAGGTTAAAAGCTATTAAGGTTTTAACTGGGAAATAAAGGGAATTGTCCTTTTATTTCATGGAAATAGTCTAGGGAAGCTATCAATACCTGGAAATTAGGTATATTGATTAGATACATAGATAGGGGGCGTTACTGTGTTACAGTACGAAGGAATCCAGCTATTGATAGCACCATGGAAGGGGTGCGGTAACCCTATTTA
This sequence comes from Orthosia incerta, assembly GCA_948252205.1. NCBI lineage: Eukaryota > Metazoa > Arthropoda > Insecta > Lepidoptera > Noctuidae > Orthosia > Orthosia incerta. Next base: position 18,969,239 of record OX411760.1, read on the forward strand.
CCAAATATGTATAAGGGTTTTTTACATAAATAAAAATTATTTTCGGCGAGAATTTGCGGGGCTCTCAATAATGGCACGATGCGAGGGTATAAAGAACCCCCGGGCCCAAAATAGAATTTGTAGTCATCCAAAGCTAGTCGCTTGTACTTGTCTTAGTAAATAAGAAGTAATTCTTATATAGAATCAAGTCTCAGAAATTGTTGAGAGCCCTAGAATCGTGCCGTGTACTGAATAACTTAGTGTTTCATTTAATTCATCGACTTCAACCCTTATGAAGACATCCCTTTTCGATCCTGTCGAGCTGAACCTCGGAACCTGGACACCAGGAGTGCTGATCCAGAAGTAGGCAACCCGGAATCTGGAAATAACTCAAGTACAGCCAACACATCGTTGAATCGTTAGAGTCGATTTGCAACCCTACGTCACTGCTGCAGCTAGGCATCCAAGAACCTTTGTTTTCGTTGATGTGGATGGGGCGTTCAGCGGCAATGGCCAGAAGGTTTACGCCCTTCTTTTCTCGGGGCCAATGAACACGCTACGTCCTGCACATTTAATGGTCCTTGCGAGCCAGATTTTGGAGCCTGGCGTCCCGGCAAATTCGACGACGGACACATATTTAATGGTCCTATCGAGCCGAATTTTGGAGCCTGGAGAGCCCCAGGACGTCGGGAACAGTAGATCCAGAAAAAACAACTGGGTGCCTGCATATTAAGTCGGCTACGTGCAACACAACGTTGACCCGTTCGAGCCGAAATTCGAAGTCTGGAGCGCCCCAGGACGTCAGGAAGAAACAGTGGTGGAATTAATTTTTCGAATTTTGGAGAAATTAATTTCACAAATAAACCAAAAATCGACGTGCACTGCAGGGAACAAGTCCTACGTGCCCTATTTGCCGCTGGATCCAAGAGGTAAAATTCTGGAGACAGTTATTGAAAATACCCTATTTTTTCAATAATTGTAAGAAAATAGAAGAAATTTTCTGTGAGCCGCAAAATGCTGTATGAAGACAGATGCGCATCCTTGAAGCCCCAAGAATAGTTCCTGAAGACTTATCGCTGAAAACTACCCTATGTTATCAGTGATTTGTTCTAGAACTGAACGCTTGTTTATTCAACCAAGAATACTCGTTCAGAAGATTGGATTACGTCTTTGACGCGGAAGAATAGTTCCTGAAGACTTATCGCTGAAAACTACCCTTATGTTTTTAGCGATTTGTTTAAAAAACGAGCGCCCGTCAGAAAAATACAAGACGTGCGTTTAGAAGGCTGATGTGCATCCTTGATGATTGAAGAATAATTCCTGAAGCCTTATGACTGAAAACAACCCCTATGTTTTCAGGAAAATTTTGAAGACTGAATTTTCGTCAGTGAATGGAAGAAACGTACTCTGAAGACTTAGATACGTTTCGGATGTACTGACTATGCGGTTCCTGAAGCACTATCACTGAAAATAAATTTGAAGATTGAATTTTCTTCAATCAAGCAAGATACGTGCTCTGAAGATTGATGCACGGCTCTGATGCTTTGGACAAGCAGTTCATGAAGCATCACCACCGAAAAGTAACCTTGACTTTTCGGTGATTTAGAATTTGATTGAATTATAGTCAATCAAATAGAACATACACGTTTATGGGAAAAATAAACTTGTATAGCAAATGCCTGAAGTTTCCTGAAGACTTATCACTGACCGTAAGTTTTTAGTGATTTTTTATTTGAAGATTGAATTATAGTCAATCGAAGTGGAGGTTAACTTCTGGAGATCGTCGGTTTGAACGCTGAAGCCCGGAACTGGGACTTATCTTTGAAAACTAACTTCGAGTTTTCAAAAGAAAATATTTCAACAACAATGCCGATAACCAGATCCAAAGGCAAGACGCCGGAGGCATGGACCGTGGAGTTGGATCAGCCAGCTGGCATCAGACATGAGCTGCCGCCGTGTTCACCTTCCACAACCGAAGGGACCGAGCCGTCGGACGAGCAGCGCCATCTAGCGCCTCAAACTGAAAGCACTCCGACGCATCAACCAATAGAAACTGATCAAGCGGTTTCTACCAGAGTAACCAGATTAGAAGGAGCTTCAGACACAACATTGAAACCTTCTCAGAAAGAGAAGATTTCCGAAGAAGACAGACGTACAGCGATGCCGATGACTACCCGGGGTGACGCCCGTATCGAACATAGCCGTCCGCCGTCAACTAGAGTGACTCGGTCACGAAAAAACATAGACAAAGCTCGCGAAGACTTACTCAAAATTAAGTTGGAGCTTGCACAACTGGCACTTCAGAGAGCGGAGGAAGAGGGTTCCGAAGCTGAATACCTGGATGACAGAAACTCGAATGACGAGTACGTGCGTTCATGGCTAGAAGAGGCACCAGAACCTCAGCCTGAGAAGGAGGATAACGTCGTTGAAGGGGGAACCAGAAATTCTATGCATAGACCCCTGACTGCGGCCGCCACCAAATCGCAAATAGAAGGTCAGCATCCTAAGGAGAGAGAAGTGCGAAAGCCTCCAGTTGCAGCGTCAGCTGAGTGTACAGGAGGTCAGAGGGATAGTCTCCGTTCATTCTTGACGGAGTTGACGTCCGCTATAGCGTCGCTAGCCGACAGAAAAATAGAACAGCGGGACCAATCGAACCCCTCTGCGTCGAAATTCGTCATGACATTGCCGAATTTCAATGGTTCTCATACTGAATGGCTATCATTTCGGGCCATATATGAGACAACTCGAGCGTACTTTACGGACATCGAGAATACAGCGAGGCTGAGGAGAAGCTTACATGGACGTGCAATGGAAACCGTCAGCTCAGAACTCATCGGACATGCCAGGCCCGATGACATCATGAAGGAACTCGAGCTGCAGTTCGGCCGTCCAGACTCCATAGCGCAAGCTGAAACAGATAGATTACGCGGACTGCCGCGCTGCAGTGAGTCACCAAGAGACATCTGCGCGTTTGCAAGTCGCGTAAGAGGTGCTGTAGTCACGCTCCGCGCGTTAAAAAAGGGTCATTACCTTATGAACGCGGAGCTTATGCGATTGTTAACAGAGAAGTTACCCAATTCGCTACGAGCACAATGGTACCGATCATATTCGGAGAAGTACCAATCGGTGCCAGATATTTCATTGTTCAGTAATTTCATATCTGAACAGGCACACTTCTGTAGTCCATTCGCCCCACCCGAAGGCATCGCTTCGGCCGAGGCGAACACCAACAGACGCGTCACACAAAGGACGCATATAGCTACGGACCAACCGGTAGGAAAATGCCGTGTTTGCGACGTGGGACATCACTACGCCACTGGATGTGCACAATTCAGGGGCGTAGCTGTCGAGAAAAGATGGGAGCTAGCGAAAAAACACAATCTATGTTATCGCTGCCTTCAACATCGACGAGGCAACCACACTTGTAAGAGAAAACAGTGTGGCCAAGACGGGTGCAGAGATACGCACCATCGGCTTCTTCATAGGAAGAAGCAACAGCAGAGGGAAGCCAACAAGAAGCCCGATGATCCTGAATCCCGCAAGGATCCTCAGGAAATGGTGGCCAGTTTCGGGTCACCATCGAGCCAGGCGTACCTCAAGATAGTGCCGGTCCGGGTAATCGGACCGGCGGGAGAGGTAGCAACATACGCTCTCCTAGACGATGGGTCCACCGTTTCGCTGATGGATGAAGACATCGCGAGGCAAGTCGGGGCAGAGGGCCCTGTGGACCCGCTCAAGATCGGTGCGATAGGCAACACCATGCTCACCACCCCATGCTCAAGAAGAGTCAAGGTGACGCTGGTTAGCCCGCAAGAGAGAAGGGTACAATTTAAAGCACGTACTATACCTAAACTCAGCTTGGCAAAACAAACAGTGAGCGATAGGGTTGTCGCACGCTGCAAGCATTTAACCGACTTGAGAAAAGAGTTGATGTACAACAATGGCGTGCCAAAAATACTCGTCGGCCAAGACAACTGGCATTTGTTATTGGCCAGCGAGATTCGCAGAGGTCCAAGACACCAACCAATTGCGTCACTTACAGCGATGGGTTGGACACTACATGGCGCGCACAGTAGTTTACTACGACAACAAGTACATCATGTCAATAGAATAACAACTGATGACAATTTGGATCATCAGTTGCGCGAACATTTCGCCATAGAATCGTTGTGCGTAAACCCACAGCGACCTGCCTCTGACCCAGCAAGAAGGGCAGAGGACATTTTGAATCGATCAACTGTCCAATTAGAGAATGGACACATCGAAACCGCCATGCTTTGGCGTAATGAGCATGCTGAGATGCCAGATAGCTTTGAGACAGCTCTGAAGAGGCTCGTCTCAACAGAAAAGAAGCTGGACAAGAACCAGGAACTTCTAAGAAGATACTCAGACCAGATGGACTCGCTAATAGCGAAAGGGTACGCTGAAAGGGCACCCGCAATTAGCACGCCGGGCAAAACTTGGTACCTCCCACACTTCGATGTCTTCAACCCAATGAAGCCAGACAAACTTCGCATCGTACATGACGCTGCCGCCAAATCGAGAGGAATGTCACTGAATGACTTCCTGTTAACTGGGCCCGACCTATTACAGTCGCTGCCAGGCGTAATGATGCGGTTTCGCCGCCACTGCGTCGCAATAACCGGTGACATAGCGGAGATGTTCATGCAAGTGAAGGTGCGGAGCCAAGACCGAGACGCGCTTCGCTACCTGTGGAGGGGAAACCGCAGAGAAGGAGCGCCAGAAGAATATAGAATGACGTCCATCATTTTCGGCGCAGCCAGTTCGCCTTGCACAGCAATTTTTGCAAAGAACTGGAACGCAAACAAATATATAGAGAAGCACCCTGAAGCTGTGGATGCTATACTACGTAGTCATTATATGGATGACTACCTAGATAGTTATAGAACTATCGAGAAGGCGGCAGAAGTCGCTAGTATGGTGCGAAAAATACACCTACAGGCGAGGTTTGAACTCAAGAAATGGGTTTCAAATAGCTCGCAGCTCCTAGAAAAAATGGACCCATCGCATATACAAACTGAGATGGTATCCATTGGAGATATAGATACGTCGGAAAAGATACTCGGCCTCATATGGAGGCCAGGCGAAGACACGCTGGGTTTCAACCTCACACTCGCGCGTCTGCCTGAGGGTATCTTGGACCGAGAGGCGCCCACCAAGCGAGAGGCGCTCAGAATAGTAGCGTCGCTATACGACCCACTCGGACTCGCCTCACCAGTAACCATCAAGGCGAAGCAAATATTGCAAGAAGCATGGCGGCGAGGCGTCGACTGGGATCAGAGGCTAGATGTTGACCTGGCATTACAACCCGGGTACAACATTTACGCCTACTTAAAGACGATAGCGTACCAAGATGCTATCCTGAAGATAGATACGCTATTGAAGAAATAGATAAGAATAGCTCGCTGCGACCTTTACAAATTCAGGTCGGCGACAGCGTGCTGCGACTAAGAAGTCGCATAGCAGCTACGCAAAACGTAGCTGAAGCAGAGGCTACATGTTGACCTGGCATTACAACCCGGGTACAACATTTACGCCAATTTAAAGAGTTAGCGAATGTTGAAAAAAAAAAAAAAAATATCGACAGCGTGCTGCGACTAAGAAGTCGCATAGCAGCTACGCAAGAGGTAGCTGAAGAAGTGATGCGCCCGCCTATATTACATGGCGACCATCACATAACGCAGTTGTACATAGACTGGACACATCGCAGTCTACAACATAGTGGCACCGAACTCACAATTAATGAGGTACGGCAGCACTACTGGGTCGTGAAGATGCGACCAACAGCGAAGAAGGTGATAGCAAGATGCCTGCATTGCCGTATACGCAAGGCACAGCCACCAGTACCTGCGACCGGCGACCACCCGAAAACGCGCCTCGCTCACCATAAGAGGCCGTTTACATATACCGGGCTCGACTATTTCGGCCCGCTATCCGTCACCGTCGGTCGGCAGCATCAGAAGAGATACGTAGCACTATTTACGTGTCTCACATCAAGGGCGGTGCACCTTGAAATCGCCGCCAGCCTTAGCGCGGACTCCGCCATATTGGCGCTGCGCCGATTCGCCGCACGCAGAGGATGCCCAGCTGAGATACACTCAGACAATGGCACCAACATGCACGGCGCCGACAGAGAGCTGCGAGACGCCTTCAAAACAGAGGCAAGTCGTAGAGGCATCGTATGGCGCTTCATAACGCCATCAGCGCCATTCATGGGAGGCGCCTGGGAGCGCCTAGTTCGTTGTGTTAAAAACACACTATACAATGTACTTACAGAAAAACACCCCACCGAAGAGGTGTTGTCCACACTGATTTGTGAGGCAGAGTACATTGTAAATAGCCGACCATTGACACACGTGTCGGTAGATGGTGATGATGATGAATCCATCACACCGAATCACCCTTTGCTCGGTGGGTCAGCCAGACTACCTACACCTGGCACATTCACCGAGCAAGATATAGACAGCAGGAAAATATGGCGACGATCACAGATCCTCGCTGATATGTTCTGGAGTCGCTGGGTCAGAGAGTACCTGCCGGAGCTCCAAAACCGGCGGGAGCCACATAGTAGTGGGCCCAGATTTAAAGTGGGTGACCCTGTCCTGATAGCCGACGGCCAGCTGCCCCGCAATACGTGGCCGCGAGGCCGCATTGTGGCCGTGTATCCAGGAATCGACGGAGAAATCCGGACCGCTGAGGTACGCACGCTTGGCGGTACCTTGAAGCGTCCGGTGAAGAAACTCGTCCCACTGCCCCAGTAACCAGAGATGCCGGAGCGGCGACCGTCCTCTCGGTGGGCCTGGCCGGCAGCCGAGAAATGCCGTCCGTCGCTCACCGAAGGAATGCAGCGCCGCGCCGACAACACTTCGAGTCGACACAGCAAGTCGACACAGCACTGCACGGCGGGAGATATGTTCGCGACGAAGCGTCATCAACCATACTAAATGGTTCATAGAAATTGAAGTTTGTATGTGTAGACATGTCTGCTTACCACGGCGCGCCACCTGATACTAAAATGAATTTTAGAGGCACGTTTATATTTATACTAAAATTTTACCTACATTTTTTGAGATAGTAGTATAATGTTTTTAGTGTTTGTCAGTATGTTATAGGGTTCAATAGTTCACCCTTAACAGAGTAAAATCATTAGAAAGCATACTGATAAGAGTTATCATAGTAAAAAACATAAATTTCTGTCATACGATACGTCTGTGCTCGGCGACGGATTAGTTCCGAATGAACCGTGAGAGGGAACCACACGTTATTTATAGTTTTGGTGGTTTTTGAAAATATTATAGTAATTAAAATCATGTTTTTAAGGGCTTATCCTATGTACTGGACATGAAATCAGTACATAATGATGAAACTATGTGAAGACCACATAGTTTCTGCTATGTAAATAGGAATATTGACTTGATATCTCAAACACCAAATATATGGTTTTAGGTCATTTTAGGGTATATGGGGGACCTAGACCGGGACAGGAAGCCTATATACACCTCATAGTTAGCGTAGTCTTTTATATAAAGCCCATTTACTTGAGATATCAAGTCAGTATATAATAGAAAAACTGCTGTTTATCTGGTTTTTGGCAATCGCTTACGGTTTTAGGTGCCCTAAGTACCTAGAAACATATAGGTGTACTGGTAAAAGTACTACCATTGGAAAGCTTGCTAAAAGGGCTTCCAGGCGGTTTCTAGATGGGAAGAATCGCTTGGATAGTCAACGAGATAAGCAGTCGTGAAAAATGTAAACAACGTAAAACGTTGAAATTTGTAGACCCTTCAGGTGGAATAACTCCATGAAGGGAATAGATGTACTCATGGTGTAAGTACTTTCGGATGGCTTGCTGGACTAGCTACCAAGCCATCACTTTGGAGCGAAAATCGCTCAAGTAGTTTAAGTACAATTCCAGAAAATAGGTTTCTGGAAATGTAATTTTTAGTCAGTTTTTGGCACTCCCCGGGACTATACACCCCTGGGAATTCCGAAAATAAGGAATTTTTGGGGACCTCCCGATGGCCCGTTAAACGCACCATCGTGTTGTCCCAATCTTATTAGTGTTTTTATATCTAATTTCTCTGATAGCTGGGCGCAAAGAAAATGACCAGCTATCAAATTTGTACATATCAAGGCACCTTATGTGCATATGACCTAGATAGACTTACATAAACACTAGAAATGTAAAGTGTGGTCTATTGGCTACCAGAATCCCCATAATAGGCGGTGATTGTCTGGTTAGCCTAAGTAGGAAGTCCTAAAGTCGGTGAAATGACTTAGGAATTTATAGATTCGTTACATAAGGGATGATATCCCATAGAAGATTCCCGAAAATAAGCTTTTTCTAGACGTCAACAGACAGCCTGCTATTGGCACCAGCAGGTCAACCCAACCTATAGATATCCTTAGGCTAGGTTAAAAGCTATTAAGGTTTTAACTGGGAAATAAAGGGAATTGTCCTTTTATTTCATGGAAATAGTCTAGGGAAGCTATCAATACCTGGAAATTAGGTATATTGATTAGATACATAGATAGGGGGCGTTACTGTGTTACAGTACGAAGGAATCCAGCTATTGATAGCACCATGGAAGGGGTGCGGTAACCCTATTTACCAAATATGTATAAGGGTTTTTTACATAAATAAAAATTATTTTCGGCGAGAATTTGCGGGGCTCTCAATAATGGCACGATGCGAGGGTATAAAGAACCCCCGGGCCCAAAATAGAATTTGTAGTCATCCAAAGCTAGTCGCTTGTACTTGTCTTAGTAAATAAGAAGTAATTCTTATATAGAATCAAGTCTCAGAAATTGTTGAGAGCCCTAGAATCGTGCCGTGTACTGAATAACTTAGTGTTTCATTTAATTCATCGACTTCAACCCTTATGAAGACATCCCTTTTCGATCCTGTCGAGCTGAACCTCGGAACCTGGACACCAGGAGTGCTGATCCAGAAGTAGGCAACCCGGAATCTGGAAATAACTCAAGTACAGCCAACACATCGTTGAATCGTTAGAGTCGATTTGCAACCCTACGTCACTGCTGCAGCTAGGCATCCAAGAACCTTTGTTTTCGTTGATGTGGATGGGGCGTTCAGCGGCAATGGCCAGAAGGTTTACGCCCTTCTTTTCTCGGGGCCAATGAACACGCTACGTCCTGCACAGAATAGGTGAGACTAGAAAAAATACAATATGTTAAAAACCAAGTAATTACTTAATAGGTACTTAGAACTGTCCTTTGCCTCCAGATTTGCCACGTTATTTCTAATCTTAGTTAAATACCTACTCGCAATCCTCTCAATTGTTCTGTGATGTTCTTCCATTTATTAATTTACCTTTCGTGAGTAAAATTATCACTCAATTTTTCGAATAAATGTCTCTGTTTTATAGATAAGGCCTAAAATTGTTAATTTGGCGTCCATTTCAAATGGCAAACAAAAACGAAGTTCAAGTCACAAACGTATTTTTTTTTTAATGTTACCCTCATTTTCTCTCATGCATGCCTCGATATTGTCGAAAATTGTCGCCTTTATTCAACAGGTTTTTAGTTTGTCAATTTTGTCAGTAATTACCTGTCGCATTTGGAAATAATTGTCATCTTAATTAAACGGCACTTGTCGCGATAATTCGACTTATTTGTCAAAAACTGACCCCTGTAGTTTTCTTTAAACAATCCAATTTAGGTGTGAGATAGGTACCTACTTAATTTTCAATAGGATTTACCTAGATATTAAGCATTATGGAAAAGGTACAATAAGAGGGACAAACAATAATGTAATCTACGCGAAATAAAATATTTCAATCAACAAAGCACAGATTTTAATTAATTAAATTCATTCAATGCTAAAACATCACTTGCTCTCAGACAAAGCTCAAAGTGTATTATTTTATAGACAAATCGAAACTGAACGGGATTGTGTGCTTACATAATATACTCACTGTTGTATTGAAATGATCTTTGTTTATAGGGAATAGGGTGGATATTGCTTTGTATAATTAATTAAGTTAGGGCGTAACGGCATTGAGTGCGAATATAATAGGGGATGGAAGGGGGCGGGGCCGTAGCTCGGCGCAAATATAATCAAGGACTGGTAGAACTTTAGAGTCGTCGTTTGTCTTAATTTTATTATTTATTTTGAGCTGGTTAAGTCTTCTATTTCTGAAACCACTACGAGCAGCGAGGGAATTTGCTCTTGCATTGATCAAAGATGTTCTGGCTGAGATAATAATGAAAAAAAGACGTCGACGTTATTTGACCATTATTCTTATAATGAAATCCACTTTTTTTACAATACTTATTATTATTATATACACCGTGAAATTTAAGTGGTTGTTTTCCCGCGGCAGAACGACTTGCCTTAAGGAGTACTTTCGAAGCATAGAGTTAAAGTAAAAAAATAACGATATTTTTGTTTTAAAATAATAAAAAAAAAAAAACATAAACTCGAAAAAGTGAGTAACAATAGTAACTTGTAGGTTCTAGGTACTACGGTGAATAATACGGTGGTGACGCGAGTAGTACCTAGTACCTACAAGGTACTATTGTTACTCACTTTTTCGAGTTGATGAATATTTTTCAAATTATTTTAAAATAAAAACATTGTTATTTTTTTACTTTAACTCTATGCTTCGAAAGTACTCCTAAAGGCAAGTCGTTCTGCCGCGGGAAAACAACCACTTAAATTTCACGGTGTATAGGCTCGGGTTTGACCACTATCCCACCTGATGGTAAGCGATGATGAGGTTGACGGTGAAACAACTTAGCCTAAAAGTATAACCATCAGGAAACAGAATCCGGCAGGGAATTCCACTCCTTAGCTTTACAAACAATGAAAGTATTCCTAAAACGTTTAGTGCGTTATTAAATGGGTGCGATGTCCACCATCTTTCGGTAGCACCTCGCCACACGTCTGTAGTCATATGTAGTCCATGATCAAAGCGTTCTTGGGATTGCTGGCACTTTCTTTAAAATGTATACTGGGTACACATTTGCGCAACAATTAATTATGATTTAATCAAATATTTGTGGTGTCGTCTCCACATCATTATTGCTCGCTAATTATCGCGGCTCTACGTATTTATTTCCATCACAATGCCGCATTAGATCTGATCAATAGAAGCAACAAATATTTTTTAGATTGTCGACTCCACGACATAGTTGTGCACTAATCAACGCGACTCTACGTCTGTGCGCTCTCTATCACAATGCCGCTATTACATTTGCTCAATAGTTGCAAAGAATATTTTTAGTCTGAATATCGTCTCCACGTCACTGTTGTGCACTAATCAACGCGACTCTACGTCTGTGCGCTCTCTATCACAATGCCGCTATTACATTTGCTCAATAATTGCCGCCCGTACCCACCCCTCATCCCCTTCTACCGAGCAAACCCGCAACAATCAATTTAGGTATTCATTTTGATCTGCATCGTCTAGATTTGGGATGAAGGTGACTTTTGAGATAGATACAAGGTTAATAACCACAATAGGATAATGTAGGTTCAATCCATACTAAAGAGGTAAAGTTTGTGAATTGTGAGTTTGTGACGTTGTAGGGGGTAATCTCTGGATCTTCTGAACTGATTTTCAAAATTCTTGCACCTGTAAAATTTTGCCAGTAGTCATCATCTGCCTCATCTGCCTTGCCTTTTCCCAACTATATTGGGGTCGGCTTCCAGTCTTACCGGATTCAGCTAAGTACCAGTGTTTTACATGGAGCGACTGCCTATCTGACCTCCACAACCCAGTAACTGGGTAACACAATACTTCTTGGCTAGACTGGTGTCAGATGTCAAGCTTCTGACTACCCGTAACGACTGTCAAAGATCTTCAAATGACAGCCGGGACCGACGGCTTAACGTGCTTTCCGAGGCACCGAGGAAACTCGGTATGTTGAAATGGTCACCCATCCACGGACCGACCTCGTCAAGTGTTACTTAACCTTGATGATCGACCCGTGCGGCTGTTATTATTTAGCCACGAGCTAGTAGTATAGCTACATTATTCCTGAGTGTCAAAGGCTACGATATATTAAAAAAAAAATAAAGATCCTTATGAAAATCAGTAGGTAGGTCGGTAGGATATGGTAGGTAGGGCTGGGTAGGTAGGATAGGGTAGGGTAGGGTAGGACAGGGTAGGTAGGGTAGGGCTGGTAGGGTAGAGTAGGTAGCGTAGGGTAGCTAGGGTAGGGTAGGTAGGGTAGGGTATGGTAGGTAGGGTAGGTGGGTAGGGTAGGTGGGTAGAGTGGGTATGGTAGGTAGGGTAGGTAGATGGGTATTATCCCCGGCACGTAAGTTGGCAAGAAACGTTAAGTGCGCAGAAGTAGTTTTTAGGTATCTTTGGTAGTGAAGCGGGGCGCGGGAAGCGTTTAGGACCGTTCCGAGCGCGCGATTGGTTGTTCAGTTGACACGAGGATCGACTGACCAATCGTGTCGCGTCCGCGTTCCGTTCGCTCTATATGGTGGTTGGTCAGTTCGCGGAATATGCGCGCAGCTAGTGTTGGATAAAGGCCTTTGAAAAATAAAAAACAAGCCTGTGTCGCGGTCACCGAATACGGTAACTACAACTATGTATTATGAAATCCTCATCATATCAACGACTAAGGACTAAGTAAGGACTAAGGACTATAGACCTCCGGTCTTGACAGAAAAGAGTTTATTACAGGCCCAGGATTAGAGTTGATTGTTTAAGAATTTTTACACCATACTAGATCATCACAGTATTTATAACAGCAGGTAACTTACCCATATAAATAAAAAAAGTTAATAAAATCAAAAAACCCGATTGCTTAAAAAGCGAACTAAAACGATGGAAACAAGAAGAAAATCTTGCTGTGCAGTCGGAGGATACATAATTATATGCGAGCTGGCTAACGATGTATCCTCCGACTGCACAGCAAGATTTTCTGAAATTTAGTTATAAAATGAAAATGAAATTTAGTTATACTTTTTTTTCGAATGACTTTAAACATATAAGTGGTATATATTTTTGTAATCAACTCTAAAAACCCTACATTTTGATACCCCACTCGATGGGTTTCGAAGAAAAAAAATTGCAACCCCAACAATATAGCGCACAAAATGCGCCATGTTTCTTTTATTTTCCGTCCAAATCCGTCAAGAGGTTTGAAAGAGACGAGGTAATAAAGAATATTACATACATACAAGATACGCGCGAAACACATAACCCTTTTCTTGCAGCCGTGTAAAAATTCAGAGAAAAGTGTCACTTTAAAACAATAATATTCGTTAATCAGTGCTTCCAAATCCAACACCTAAATTCAGAGAAAAGTGTCACTATTAATAAAATGTTTAAAGCTCCAATATAAAAACAATAATATTCGTTAATCAGTGCTTCCATATTCAACACTTAAGGGTACACTAGTCAACGGCACGAACTATTTTTTGCGCGGGGTTAAAATGCATTTTATATCAACCGACAACACGTGCGGAAGAGATTGATGCTGTGATGAGCAGTAGGAAGCTAGTTCGCGTACGAATACACACTTTTGCAAATTTGTAGCGAAATGGATAATGATTTAGGACGAAACCGAGCGCGCGAAATTTTATAAACAGACCTTTGGCAGTCTAGATATCATGAAAAAACTACTAAATCTATCTGTTCAAAATAAAATTATTTGCATTGTTGAACTACTAATCTATCCCTGTATGGAGGCCGTTTTGCAATTTTCCGTCTTCTTATGGTATTTATTCGCGCCCGAAAATGCGTTAAAATTGGTGTCGAAATGTGGAACTTTCGACGCTCATAACATTCAAATATTTTCTTTTTTTACTTTTTTGCTTCCTTAAAGGGCTAGATGATGATGAGACAAATTGATATCACTTTTTATTTTGAACGTACATCGTCAAACAGTGCAATAATCCCTAGACTACGTTTGTATGGAAGAATTTTCGACTAGTGTAACCTTAAATTCAGAGAAAAGTGTCACTTTTAATAAAATGTTTAAAGCTCCAATATAAAAACAACAATATTCGTTAACCAGTGCTTCCAAATTAAACACCTAAATTAAATTACGCAAACTATTTCATCTAGCTTATTAATTCACAATCCATATCACCCAATTCATTTAATTCTCATATCAATTTACCAATGAAATCCTTAATTGAATATTTTAATTAAGTTCCCTTTTGATCACATTAATGAATGATAAACAATTAAAAGGAACATGTCACCTGGATTAGTGGATTTGCGGTCACGCCGGACGTCAATTCATTACCGGATGGTGTAAGCTATCCGATTTTCGCGCAACACTGGGTTTCAGAGAATCAATAGGATTAAATGTTTGTTTCAAGCGTTATTTAATGTGATGCCCAAGTTTAAAAAATCTAAAAACCCGCCCGAATAGGTACCCGTTTAAAAAATCATGCTGTGCAGTCGGTGGATACATATTCACGAGCTGGTTGACCAAAACTATAAATATCCTCCGACTGCACAGCATAATTTTCTTCTTGTTTACATCTATTTAGTTCGCTGGTTTTTTTGATTTTATTAACTTTTTTTAGTTTTTTTTTTTTTTTTTTAAAACGTTGTCCCACACTAGGAATTTCTCCTGTATCGTGGGTGCATTTTATTAATAACTTTAGTTAAAATTTTATTTTCGAATGACTTTTTTTTTTTTTTTTTTTTATTTGAGATGGGTTTGCTCTTGACTCTAGTCTAGGTCAGAGGTGACAGAGACAAAGTCGACGATGCAGTGAGCTTACCCAGAAGTAGCCTGTTCACTCTTAAACATTTAAACATTTATGTGGTATATATTTTTATAATCAACTCTAAAACGCCATTTTGATACCCCACTACTATGAACTCCCACAATATGGCGCCGAAAATCCGCCATGTTTCTTTTTTGTCGCTTACCTAAGAACACTTGGGCGGTCAAGACCTATCTACTGTGTCTTAATGACAGCTTTTTATAATGTCGTAATTATAAAATGCCGTCGAGAGCGGTTTGAAAGATATGAGGTAATAAAGATATTTACAAACATTTACAAGATACGCGCGAAAAACTTATTTATCAAATGGTTAGTGATACAAGCTTAGTCAGTAGGTAGGTATATATATTACCCTTAACAAAGCAAAACCTTTAAAAATACTCTGTTTTTAATTTTGTACCTGAAAGATAAGATAAATTTATCAAAAAAACCTAAGTATCTAACAGCTATTTAAATCCAGAAAGGTTTATCTAAACGATTTCAAGTTTAATGAATTAGCAGATAAAAGAGGATGTGAAGATTACTTTGTGGAAGTGTCTGCTAAAACGTTTCTAAATTAGCGAGGAGTGGACCGCGTAAAAGTAATTACTCCAGGCGATGTCTGACAAATTAGTTTAGCTACTGTGACCAGAGCATTCAAAAGAGAAGGGAATTTTCATGTTTAAACACTTGCCTTACGGGCGCTTGACTCCAAAGTGTTTCTGAGATTGTAAAAATTTAACAAACAAAATGTATGTAGCTTTTTAGTGTAAAGTAGAATAGGCATCTCGCCTTTTACAATGCTCTGTTAGCTTTTTAATTAGTTTGAGAACATTACCCGACTGTGGGAGGGTAATGTTTTTCGAGCGTATGTATGTACCTATGTATCAATGTATGTCCATTTCTATAGTACGCTCTACAGCCCAAACGGCTTGACGGATTATGGCATATGAGGGGTCCTTGGATTTGTTTAAATTGTGGGAGTAACCTAGGCTACATATTTTTTTAATATTTCCACCTTCCAAAAATAGGGGGTGATACAATTATCATCAAATAGAATATTACAAATACATAATGTATATTATAGTAACACTTTCATGTTACTATTTTGGCACAGATACGAGTTAAGCGTTACCTACTTTAAATTGATAGCAACATAAATAATCTTTTACCACATAACTATTTGCAGAACTGGATCATCAATAAAACTAAAAAATCTTTTTTTTTTTCTTGGTCGTAGGTGACAGAGACAGAGTCGACGATGGAGTGAGCTTACCCAGAAGAAGCCTGTTCACTCTAACTTTGAAGAGATTCGGGTTGAATGCGTTCGGAAACACAGACGCAGGTAGCGAGTTCCATTCATTCGCTGTGCGCATTATGAAGGATGTTTGGAAGCGCTTGGTGCGAATTGGTGGAATGGCAACAAGGTAAGGATGATAACTTGCAGTGCGTCTAGATGTCCGATGGTAGAAGGGGGCTGGTGGGATGATGTCGTGGAGTTCTTGAGCACACTCTCCGAAGTACAGTCTGTAGAAGACCGACAAGCAGGCAACTTTGCGGCGATGAGCCAAGCTGTGTAGCTTGGCATCCGCCAGCTCAACGTCGCCAATGAGCCTCTTGGCTCTGCGTTCCACCGAGTCAAGCGCGGCAAGCTGATACTTAGCTGAGCCATCCCAGAGGTGGCTGCAATACTCCATGCAGGATCGGACTTGCGCTTTGTATAGGGTTCAAAGCTGTCCAGGCGTAAAGTATCGCTTCACTCTATTTAGGATGCCCAGTTTTTTGGCCGCAATTTGGGCTTTATACTCAATGGAGGCGCCGAAGTTGAGACTGATAAAACAAATGACTTATTATAAAAACAAAAAACTCGACTGCTAAAAAAATATTAACTGAAAAGAGAAAAACAAGTACTAAAATAATGTATACATTAAATATTATGAAATGTTGCAGCGGGTCTAACAAAAATTATAGAAAAACCTACCAAAACTTCGTTTGTCACCGCTTTGGCAGCACCTCATGTTTACTTTATAAATTATACTTAGTAGCTAGTAGGTAGTTGTTTTCCTCTTTTCAGCACCTGTAGCCAAGTTGACAATCTACAATCGATAACGCTAGTAGAAAACGAAACAATGTATGGGAATGACAGATCTGAACGTTCAGTCACGTGGTCAAACCATACAAATAGAAGGCGTTAACCATTGTAGAAAGAGATTCGATACGAAGCGTTTGTAACTTGGCTAGGGGTTAATTATTTTAGTTGTGGGGTTTTTTGTATATATAATTATTTGTGTTGTTATTTAGTATCTATTTCACTTAAGTATTGCCGTCCTAAACAAATTCTTGATGGATTCTCATATCTTCTGAGCCAACTAGATTCTAAAACCCATAATCATACTTTAAATATTCTGATTTTCTTAATGCCAGCAATTGCAAATACAACTTTTCACCCTAAGATTCTTTAGCCATAATTTTAAGTGCTGAAAGCAAGTTAGTCCGAAACTCAGTCAAAATGTAGAGGCACAGTAACTCATCTTTGGCGGTGACCGCTACGGCGGGCTTTAATTAAAGGATTGGCCGTTTTTACACACGGTCCGGACGCGGCACGGACACAGCCAGAGTCCGGCGCAGGAAGCAAACATCCAGTGTTGCCACTGACGAATTTCACCGAAACGAAACGTCACGAATTTAAAGATTTATGTAAACATGGACGTGCCTTGAAATCCAATTTTCATGAAGGTTGGTTTGGTGGAGAAATACTTTTCTACATCACCTTAAATCACGCTTTACTAAGATCACAGCATGAGTCTGAGTCGATAGAAGACCAAGTACGCTGCCACCCACTTTTTTTAATCGCTTGTTCCTCTTATTCCTTCGATCACATCCATTGGTGGTGGAAGGCACGTTTAGTCATAATAGAATATTTTATTTTACATTATGATGTAAATATATACTGACGGAGCTTATCATTGATACCAATTTCATAAGCTGTACAGTGTACATTGACTTACTTGACTTAATGTCCTATAACCCCTAGATGGGGCAGAGGGCGTCCACAGATGCCCTCCAACGCAATCGGTCTTGAGCTTCACGCTTCACCTCGCTCCATGTCATGCCGATGTTCGTCGCTTCTGCCAACACGGTGCGACGCCAGGTTTGACGGGGACGGCCACGCTTTCTTTTCCCTTGGGGTTTCCAGTCCAAAGCTTGCTTGGGTATGTGGTCGGGACCCCTACGGAGCGTGTGGCCAATCCATCTCCACTTGCGACGCTTGATCTGGCGGTCGATCTGGCTCTCGTGGCATTTCTCCAACAGTGTACATTACCTTCACAGTTATAAATGTTATTCGTTTATTCGCGTACTGAAACACCTTGCAGCAATTACATCAATGGAACACAAACTTATACTTACTACTAGCTTCTGCTCGCGGTTCTCCATGCCAAATTTCATCTAAATCGGTTCAGTAGATCAAGAGATTACTCCCTACAACCTCACAAACTTTACCTCTTTAAAATATTAGAAAGAAAGAAAAGTGTTTAACTGTCTCAAAACGATATACAATATAATTACATGCTTATGTTAAACCCTTAAGGCCGTACCCTGACCAAAAAATCAGCATGAGATATGAGCATTCCTATTGGCCTAGCGGCACTGGTGGCGCATGAATTACAGTAGTGAATACGCCCAGAATTTAGAATAAAATCTTTATAAAATCGAATATTGGTCTTTTGAAAAAAAAAAAAACTAACAAAATGTTCGTTATCAAATTGTCTATCCATTAGTGTTAGTACAAAAAATAATTAGTGAACACTTTACGAGGAGATGCATGCTATCAATAATTATTTCTCATTTTTATGGTGTTGTTGGAAGGAGATTAGTGATACTTACACCTCTTTAAAAAAAAGTGTACTACCATTTTAGAATCAACATTATGTAGAAATTTAATGTATTTTTATTAATTGATATTTCTTTTTAAATAACGAGTAGATAGCTCTTAAAAACTGCACAAAAACGACTAGCGCGGCGTTTTGCTCGGGGAGGCGCCTTAGAGCCTGTCCAGATAGGCGTTTTACGCGCGGGTTCACTCGCGCGTTGGCACTCGCGCGTACCCGAGATACTAGAGCTACATAAATCCCGTCCAGATGCCTACGCGCGTTTCCTCACTCGCGCGTAAAACGCGTGCAATGAGCGGGACTCTCGACTCGCCCGTTTTACGCGCGAGCGCCGCGCGAGTCGAGATACTCGGGCGCCATTGCTGCATCCAGTACTACGCGCGAGTCCATTGCGAGTGGACGTATTTAATTTGAACTAATTAATTGTTTGTATTTATTAATTGTCTGCTGGGGACTGGAGATAATATCCTATATTGTATTATTCAGATATCTACTCAAAAAGCAATCTTATATATCAATGTCTAAAAACATCTACAGCTAACATGATTCTTCTGAATAACTACAACGACCATTCTGTCACGTAGAATCGGTGCACGTTAAATCGTCGACGTTCTCTTCGTTTACGATGTTTCCATCGACAATATGTTTGTAACTGGCTGAATCCCTACGAGCGTAGAAACGCGCGTAAAATGCGGTATTTGGACGCAATAGAAATTGAGACGCGCGAGTGAACCCGCGCGTAAAACGCCTTATCTGGACAGGCTCTTAAGGTTACACTAGTCGAAAATTCTTCCATACAAACGTAGTCTAGGGATTATTCCACTGTTTGACGATGTACGTTCAAAATAAAAAGTGATATCAATTTGTCTCATCATTATCTAGCCCTGTACTGAAGCAAAAAAGTAAAAAAAAAAAATTGTTACGAGCGTCGAAAGTTCCACATTTCGACACTAATTTTAACGCATTTTTGGGCGCGAATAAATACCATATAAAGACGGAAAATTGCAAAACGGCCTCCATACAGGGATAGATTAGTAGTTCAACAATGCAAATAATTTATTTTGAACAGATACGTTTAGTCGTTTTTTATGATATCCAGACTCCCAAAGGTACGTTTATAAAATTTCGCGCGCTCGGTTTTGTCCTAAATCATTATCCATTTCGCTACAAATTTGCAAAAGTGTGTATTCGTACGCGAACTAGCTTCCTACTGCTCATCACAGCATCTATCTCTTCCGCACGTGTTGTCGGTTGATATAAAATGCATTTTAACCCCGCGCACAAAATAGTTCGTGCCGTCGACTAGTGTACCCTTAAAAATAGTATATATAAGTCATGATGCTTTCCTTCACCTTTGTCAGCGATGTCGAAGATAAACTTAGAAAGTACATATGAATTGAAAAAGTCACTTTGCCAAAATCTAAATCACGAACTCAAAAAATAATCCCCTTCGTTTTTAACCTGTGAACCCTGACTTACTCCTACTCTGCGTACGAGCTTGTAGGGGTATAATTATCCAGATCAAATGGAGTCCAGTCGGATCCGGTTAGTCTGAGGTGTGCCACAGAAACGTCGGTTCTTTTTTGGACCTTTTGGTTCGGACGTCAAATGAATGAAGCCGATATTTGCACGGAGATTTATTTTGAGTAAGTGAATGATGGAGAGGGTCTTGAAATGACGTGGTTTGGCGTGAATATTATTTTCATTTACTAAAGTAAAAAAAATTAAATACTGTGGATAAATAAGTAGACGACAATTCAATGATTAACCGGTTGTGTGCCGTAATTACGCGTGGATCCACGTTTTAACGAATCCACACAGTTTGATACAGTTAGCAGGTATAGTAAGAAAAGCTACATATGACATCAAAATTAAATGATAAATGATTTTATTTCTGTAAGTTGGTTTGTACAAACACTTTTACATGTCGATCATATTTTTAAAACTAGATGAGGTCGGCGTTTCCTATCTGACTACTCTGAGAAGAAAGTCCGAAACAAACTCAGAGGTCAGTCTCTTTTAAAGTCCACACAAATATCATGTGAATACCATGTAGATTGATGTCTGAAATGGTCTTTTGAGTAAAGAACCAGCCAGATTGAGTGGAACTGTCCAGTCAGTGCACGCATTTGTCAATAACCGAGCAGCGCAACACAGAATTTAAGGAGCTCAACGCAATACTGCACAATACAAAACTAAATTAAACACACAAACACAGCTTAGATAATACACGAACAATAATGCCAACAAAACTGTAACAAAAACCAGTAATATTTCCAGCACTATTTCAATACCACAACGTGAAGCGAAGTGCATAACCGAACCCACTGAAACAAGTAATTAATGAACGAAACAAAACGCGAACCCTTTTGTGCGTTATCTTCCCGGCGAATATTCTCGTTATTGTGCGCTCTTTAGCAAACTGCATTCGAAATTAAAATTTTTCATTCTGCGCCTCCCTTGGGACCTCAGTCCTCTGCCTCCTTACAGGAGCGAGATCACTTTTGATTATATTCCCTCCCACCACAACGTAATTGGGATATTTTGTACGAACAACAATGGCTTGCACATTCATTCGTTTTAGGTATTATAATTTTTTTCCCATTCTTCTCAACTCTCGTCTACGTAGTCTACCTTTCATTTGGGTAATATCTCTTATTATTCTCGGTATGAATATGACTCATTAGTTATTATTAAGTGGAGTTTGTTATTCTTTTTATTTCGGTTTTCACTTGATTGTGTCTGGCCTGAGATCTTGTGAGGTCAGAAAAACAGCTGATATCAACTAGAAGTAATGATAAGTGAATGTGTCTCGGAATTTTTGTTTGTCAGGGTAAAATTATGGAGTAAGTAGGTACTGCTGTACCTAAAAATTGTTAAACTAAAATTTTAAATGTGGCAGGGATGTGTAGCAAGGGTTAAAAAATAGCAACAAAACAAAGCGTATTTTTCGCTTCTTCACCTTTTCGCTTGTAAATGGTACTTTCAATCTTTTAGAGGAATTAGGTGTTGGCAGTGGTGACAATGTGGCAGGCAGAGACGCAGGGTGTCGGGGCGGCAGTGCGTGACGTCATCAACTAATGCACTACACGTACAGATTGTCGCAGGTGAGGTATCCGCCGCAAGATGCAGACGTAGCGACATGAATATTGTAACTAGAAGTGACCATTTTGTTAAGCCCAGTTGCACCAAAAACTTAATTTGGAGTTAGTTTGCTAACACGATGTTAAATAATAAATATGACACACTTAATTGGCCAGGCTAGCTACTATCTTAGAATTAGTGAGATATCCTAGGGTGGCGCAAGCCTAATGTGGCATAGGATGTCTCTACAATACCTGTTTGAAAAGATTATAATGTCATAAATCTTACAAAAGATGCATTTATTTTGCTATCTGAGTACCTACAAAACGCTTCAATTGAGGATAGCTACAAAAATGTAAAAAGTACAATAAAACAGTAATGATACATTATAATAAAAAAAATATAACGTCGAGCAAAGACGAGTCAAAATTCAAAGGTTAAACAATATACAAGAATTAACCATATTATTATCTTAATTTCGTAGATAGTTCGTAGAGGATTTGTAGCAGGACCGTAGCTCGTAGACGTAGGGCATCTACGAAAAGACGCAAATGGTTAACTACTTTTAAATCTCTAACTTATTATAATCAGCTTTTTAACAAACACCACTGCTGGGACACAGACCTCCTCTTTATGAGAGGGAATGCGCCACGAATGTACCCACAGTGCGGTTTGGCGGATGGTTTCTTTCACCGTTTTTAGAGTAGTGGTGATCAAATAATAATCACAAAGTAAAGCGCCTGCCTGGGTTCGAACCACTGGACCACCATTGCTCATAGTGTCTTACTTCTCTCTCAAATTGGTCACTATGCTCATAGATAATCGTCTCAAAATATATCACAGATGCTGTAATCAGTTCCGACATCTTTAACTCTAGGTAATGAGACTGAGATGCAGGACTGATTACTTCTCCGTGTTCGCGGCACGCACCTTACTAATTAACGGAGTCACACCGACGACAATGAACAGAGGGGTGGGGGGGGAGATATGATACGTGAGGCAACCTGGTTGTATAGTGGGGGAAATTATGCTCTTTCTCAGGAATAATGATGGCAGGTAATTCCAATTTAGGAGATTTGGTAGTTTAACAATTCAAGCATCAAAATTTTCAGCCTTCTAAAAAAATGTTACTATTGTTACGTTTAAATGCTGATTATCAGATTTTTAATTCAAATTCCCCATGGTTAAATTAAGAATACACTAATTTTAAATTCAAATTCCCCATAGTTAAATTAAGAATCTACTAATTTTCAATTCAAATTCTCCATAATTAAATTAAGAAGCTACTTAACACACAGGTGCTCAAATTAATCATATGGTTAAAAAGTTCTTGTAAATGTTTACACCTGACATTGACATGATCAATAAATGGGAAATCCGCTAGGTATAGAACTTTTACCTATTCAATTAATTTTCCCTCCGTTTGTCCAAAAATAATATAAATAAAAAACAGAACACAAAAAACGTAATCAACAAATAAAATATTAAGCAAATGAATACCTTTTGTGTACAATTTTTTTTGTGAAGGTAGGCGTATTTTAACCGTTTTGCCAAGACTGGACTTTTCATTGGATTCCCCGCCTACCGTGGCTTCTATAAAATTATATGGAAACAAACAATTTGTACGCCAGACAGGATGTCTCAAAGTTCGTTATATAAAAAAAAAACCTGTTTTAAATGAAAACGCGCTCATCATATCTCAGAGCTGCCCCCATACCCTGACATGTCAAAACTATCATAGTTCGACTGTAAAAAAGGTACAGATGTATACAAGTCATATAGCTGCTGCCCCTTACGCACACTCAAAATAACCTTACTCTAAGAGCTTATGGTCGGGGTGACCATAACTTCTTAGAGTATGGTTATTTTGTGTGCCAGATTTCATAATTCTCCTATTCCTAATTTTTTACTATTTGGGTTGTTGCATGTGTTTTTTAGGCATTTTTGGCGCAAACTGGTGAAGGAAAAGTTGTTTCCATGAATGACGGTGGGGAATCACGACCCTCAGTAATGAGGAATACAACCTGAGAAGGCGGGATGTGCTTTTTTTTCACTTTTTCCATAAGTACATATCTATTAGCCGTCATCTTCGCCTCTTTCTATATATTTCTTTAAGACGCAAACTTATTTATGGTTGTCAACGTGCGATGCCAAATTTTTAATAAGAAAAGTATAATATTACTGTATAAAAACCTCATTTACAAAACCCTATTAAAATTTGCTAGGCACACAGGCAAACGTTGAGCACCGCTGTCGGCCCGAATGCGCACTCTGTAAAAATTACAAAATGAAAATTGCGGCCCGGCGCCGCTGAATACATTAATATCGAATATTGAATACATTATATAAAAATATTCAATGAATACACCGCTAAAACGAGAGTCGAATGGAAATCAGCAAAAATCCCGAGAGATTTTATTTGAAGCGCGATGTTCGAGTACATTAATGCTTATTAATAAATCCATTCTTTGCTTTTCATAAAGTTTGGTGCTTGTACCGCGTTTTGCTATCAGTTGGATTCAATTCATTGGTAATAATTTCTGTCTGTTTATTTACCTGCATAATATCGTGAGCGAGATAAAGTTGAGAATAGCGTGGTTCAATTATACTTTATAAAAGATAGCTTGATCTCTGCGACAGCTGTCAGTATCAATACAGTAACAATAGCGTTTGACAGCTGTCAGTATCAATAACGTAACAGTAACGTATACGTCAGTTTGACATATGTCGCAGAGATCAAGCTATCTTTTTTTAATGTAGTTATTGAATAAATAAGAGTACTCGATTAACACAGCTCAATTGTTTACCGTTGTTTTTCCTTAAACAGTTTCCCAGACAGCAACGTTTCTTAAAATAGAAAGATTGACTTACAAAAAATATTTAGTAAAAGCTTAGATGGACTAAATATTTTTGAATCTACCAATTAGTTTGATAGACAGATGGATTGCTGGTTATCTGGGATGGATCTGCCAAATGCCAGCTTGATGCACTTGAGTCGATCGACAGAAGGGCCAACAGGCTTATTGGCAACGATGCACTGGTCGCCTCAAAGCTCCAGAGCCTCGAATGACACGGTGCGACGGAACTGCACAATTTGATTCCGCCTAGCCCTTTCCATCATCGGACTACAAGACGTACAGCCATGCGCCATCGGTACATGGTGGACATCCCTCCCATACGCACAAAGCGTTTTGCTAATACTTTCATTGTGCGCACAGCTAAGGAGTGGAATTCCCTTCCAGGGTCTTTGTTCCCTGATAGCTACAACCTTGGGGTCTTTAAGTCAAGAGTGAATAGGTTTCTTCTACGCAAGCGTGCTTCATCGTAGACCACGTCATCGCTTAACATCAAGCGAGATAGTGGTCAAACGCGAGCCTATAGAAAAATAAAAAAAACTGTAAGATCTCGAAGATAAAGAAGAATTTTCTGTAGATATTTAAACACCAAGTAGATAAACCCACTTAGGATCAGTATCTACCTTCTATAGAGATCATCTGCTTTTGATCGAACAATCAAATAAACCTAGTCCGTCGTGATCATATTAAAAAACCGCTTTTCAACATCCCTGTACCCAATTAATTATTCGAATCTCTACCAAATTACTACTCTCAACACTCCTCATCCGAAGTCATATTTGACAGAATAATCACACGTTATCGCAGCATCCATCCGATGATTTCATTGTATCTGCATCTGTGCACGGTCAGTAATCAACTTTGTCGGCGACTGTACCACTGTACGTAGGGAATGCAAAGCCGTACCATAATTGGAATCCGGATTTGCAAAACGGATTTTATAACCAATTTGTTTTTGGTTATCATTTAGCCTGCTGCGGATCCTGTTGCATAACATTCCAGACGCTCCGATTCGATACTTGGAAGACGGATGCACACTTACACAGTAATTGCCTCCTCCAAGTATCGTTCTCGAGAACTGTGGTTCTCATACAACGGCATTTCTACCCGTACCGGACTTGAGCTATCCGTTTCAGGTTCAGGTGGAACTGGATTCATAGCGAACTTTATTATTATTTTGAAATGTTCAAAAAATTCGGCTTTCGGAAAACCCTTATTCTGAATTCTAATAACGTGAGGTTTTTCGAATTTCGGATTATCCGGATTGCTTTTCCTAAGTGTACGTAGCGGTAGGTAGGTACACGGTACAATCGACGATAGCGACAACAATGGGCCAAGCAATCAATTTGTGTATTCAATCAACTCTTTCTCACTCTCCACTGGATTGAAATATGAAAACCTTAATTGAGAATGCCTTTATTGAAGTCCGGCGCTGTTTTTGTTGATTTATTTCAAACATTTTGAGTAAATGTTTTACGTGCAGTTGTGAGTTTTTAATCAACCTTATTTTGTGATATAATGGGCGCAAATTATTTTTCCTTAATTATTTTTGTTATTGGTTTGTTGTGTGGTTTTTAATTAAGGTAATTTTGTGATAAAATTGACTCAAATTAGTTTGTTTCATTTGAATATACAAGGTTATTGGTAAAAAAAACTCTAACATCCTTGAAGGGCAAAAAAAATTATCTATGACTTTAAAAAAATAACGAAAATAAATCAGCTGATCCATACATTTATGCTCGCATAAGTCGCCAGAATATACGGATCAGCAGATTTTTTCTTGTTGAATTTTTAAAAGTCATAAAACAAAAGTTGTTGTTTATGATGTTAGTAAGCCTTGCAAGGTTATTAGTGTTTCATCTTAAAATTATCGAATCTTCAGTAATGTAACAGATAATATAATATTAGCATACAGATGCCTCATCCAATACAAAGAAACCGTGCCGACGTAACTAGCGTTTTTCGTCTGATTAAACCGATTATTTTTCGTCCATCAATCGCGTTCGGTTCCGTTCCACGGCGATAGATAGATGGTGTCAGCAGCCACTTGTAAGTAAAAGGGTTTACTGGATTCGGGAATATCTTTTTCTTTAAATACGGTGAAGGTTTGTTTTATTATATTTTTTTGCACGCTTTTATAGTTTCTTTGCACCAAAATGTGTTACAATGCAAATTTAAACAATCGAGTGGAATGCCTCAGAAATTTAAAACTGCGCCAACCATCTTGGTTGTGTTCCATAATTTTGTGCTTATGAGAGTTGATTAAACAAGAACAGACAATTTTTCATTCCACCAAATTTTCTTTCTTAGCGCTGAGACCCCGTGGTAATGTGAAAAGATGCCTAAGTCAAAGTTGTCTTACCTATAATTATAGGTTAGGTATTTATCTACCTGACAACATGACTTTGAAGATATTTCGTTTATCTTAAAACCATTACATCTCGCAATGAAATTCACACTCATTACCTTAATACAGTCAAACACAATGCCCAGTAATCTCAATCAACAACTCAATCAATCAGATTACGCTCGACAAGTCATAAAGAGCGAATGAAATCAGAAATGTGATTAAAAATAACACACCGCCCCTATAATAGCACCGATTACATGCCCGCGGGTTCCGTATAGTGAGAAAGAGTGCAATCACATTAGCGGGTGAACCCTAAAATTTTAATCTGCGCCACAATGCCGGCAATCGCTGATTGCAAACGCGCGGCGCATATGCATAGTCTTTGGGGATCGCTTAGCGTACACTGTAGGCGCGAGTTATGTGTTCACTGCTGGCTTTCTGTGCAAGGGGATCAAATTGAATCGTTGTTGATAGTTTCTGTCGAGTAGTTCAGATTTAATATTTGTATGTTTTTGTTTGTTTCGATCTTTGGCGACTAAGTAGACCTAAAAAATTGTTAGGTCGCACATAGTGAAGATTTCATACGAGTAAAAGTAATGGTTAAAAACCTCCTGGCTTCAGTATTTGAGAATTGGAAGTTATGAACTTGTGCACAGTTAGAGAAGTTTGCTGGCCCATTTTTTTCGTTTATGACACCTACTTACGGTTTATTGGTACCAAAGACACCGACTGCCGAAAATAAAGTGAATATCGCTTTGTAGTGTTAGTTTTGGACACCGGTTAAATATTTTTGTTAAAATGTGTTTTTATTAATTGCTAGCTTCGCAAATTGCCAATTAAGTTGGAGAGTTAGTTATTTGACCATATTTATAGACTTACAATTGATTATTAACGATATTGATTAATTAACGCGTTATACCGAAAATTCAAACCATTGGTTAGCCTATTTTAAACATTGATCGAATAGTTAATTCAACCAATGTTTAAAATAGGCTAAGCTACGGATCGAAAAACTGAGCCTAAGTAAAGTTTGACAAGCTTTTCAAACTACTTACTTCTAATATCTAGTTTTTTTTTTACTATTTCTTTCTAATAGGTAAATTGACATCCTCTTTACGAGTATATCACTCCAATATAATTTAAATCAGCAGCTTTTTACAAATAAACCGTGGTAGATTAAAATACTATAATTCTTAGTAAGGCACCTCCAAAACACTGTTTATAATATTAACACTGTGTCCCCTCGTCTGTCCCGAAGTGTACCCACGCGACCGGCAAGGGACGAATTGTTTTCATATTAATAGCATGTCGAGAGGTGTACCAACAATGCCCCACCAGCCAACCCCTGGCTAAGCTGCATGTTTATGACCATTGAATCACTTGCCGACTCTTGCGCAAGTGTCTTTATAGATGGTTTAGCAACATTTATTGGGGAATTGAGTTTATTGATGTTTTACAATTTTATGAAGTAATATTGTGGTGCTTCTCTAACTTAATAATAACAATAGTGTTGGCGAAAGATTACACGATTAGATTTTTCACTTGTCAGATACCATTTTTCTGAAGAAATGGCTATTTGACATACCTATTTGTCTAAGGCACGATTTCTCAATAATGTGATAACTTTTAAATGAGGAATAAAAAGGCGAATTGACAGCTTTTGCATAGAAGATATGTCAAACGGCCATTTTTATTCTTGAATTAAAAGTTATCAGACTATTGAAAAATCGGCCCTATTTAGGTCTATATACAAAAGCTGACAAATTGTAATTTTTATTTGTCGGGTAAGATTTATCTGACAGTAAATAAAAATGGCCAACTGCGAGTCGGACTCGCGCACAAAGGGTTCCATACCACTATCGCAAATAACGGCAAAAAAATCACGTTTGTTTTATAGGCACTTAAATATTTATTTTATTTTCTTTTTAGTATTTGTTGTTATAGCGGCAACAAAAATATATCATCTGTGAAAATTTCAACTGTCTAGCTATCACGGTTCATGAGATACAGCCTGGTGACAAACGGACAGACAGACAGACGGATCGTGGAGTCTTAGTAATAGGGTTCTGATTTTACCCTTTGGTTACGGAACCCTAAAAACGACCTTTAACCAGATAATTGATATCAAATCTAATTAAAATCCATGTATAATAAAAACTGTCCTATAAGATTCTGATAGTTCGAAATACGACAAACATCCAATAAAATGCATACTAAAATTAATCAGGCCGCTGTAATCAGCGACTCGTCAACTCAAAGCCGTAGAACCTCGCAAACTGATTTACGAGCGCGAGTACGTTGTACAGGTGCGGCTGACGAGGTAGTTTTGTTTCACCCCCTTGCACCCCTTCTCATCCCCACTAGCTCCACTACAGAACAGTTTCGTCGCGTCTGAAAATTAATTCCTCAACATAATCAGGACTTCCGAGCGCAACTCGCGCCGCCCTCGCTGCGCGTAGCTTCACTCGCAAATATTATTGAAAATATTGATGCTGACTGTATTGTACACTTGTGGCTTGGAAGTAATTTTAGTTGTATGCGATGTGGAAAAGCAATTTAGAGTTTGTCTTTTGCTCTTTGAGTTGGTGAAACTTATAAATCTGTAGGCAGTGTGCTCGATGCGACTACCTATTAGCAAAAATGTAGAACTTACATACAAACTGTAGAGCTGTTGAGGGATTTGTTGTAACACTTGTTCTGCTCGGCTAAAACCCAAGAAAGTGGTGAAGGGCGATCGTTTTAGGGGACGATCTTTAACAAAAAATACTGGCACTCGACTTTTGATTTTGCTCTTATGAATGAAAAAACCTTCCTTAGTGCTCCTATCAGTGAATTTAATATTGGTATTTTTTTTTTGCATACACACCATATTGGCTCACATTGTATGCTAAAACAACATGCACGTTGAATTTTTCGATTCAATCATTGTTTTTTGAAGAAGGCTTATAACTTATACAACAGTTTCGCAAAAATAGAGACAATGGCACCTAGCTGATTTTGGCTGACACATCTTTTTTTACACGATGCAGGTGTTCTTATCAATTAACTTATTGATACTTGAATGGAATACTGATTTCTAGTAGGTACCTAGGTACAATTAAGCATTACCAAAAATGTTTCAAAATTTTCGGTTATAATCGAAGCCGGTCACTAGTCTAAATGTATTTTATTTTTATAAGCACCTAGTTTTTTAATTAGTAAAATAGTTACAACGTAATATTATCAACAATGCAATGATTTACATCTAAGAACCTTCTTTAGGTGTTAGTTTTACAGATCGATCACTTAATACAATAAATCAAATTTTGAATGATCCAAGAAATAGATATTTTATTTTAAGCTCCATGCATTCTTCCATGAGAGTTTTTACATTGGTCCTTCGAGCCGGATTGAACCACCTCATGCTTTATAACTAAACATAAAATAAATTTTTAGCCATGACATCTTTACTTCAACCAGAATCAAACCACGTATAACCGCCCAGGTGTTACCCAAGAAGTTGTACCGCCTCATGTTTTACTAAAGACAAAAAGGCTGAACGTCATAATTAAAAAAATCTCGTGCCTGCAAAGAAAAGGGGTAGTGGCGTGAAAGCAAGACGGATGGGGTGCCACAGAGGGGCTCGCAAAGACAATGCCGCGCTTTGGACGCGACGCTTAATCATAAATATATCAACTGAGACACGGTTAGGCTTGAACTCACCTTGTGGATTGTTGTAAATGAAACATGATTTTATATATTTTGGAACACGTTTTTTGGGTAAGGTATTGTGAAAATGAGAGTTTTTGAGAATGAATACCTAATTGCGCTGTTTTCGTAGGTCAATTAATAAGGCTTATTAACTTCTCAAGGTTTACAAGTTATTCTAACTATCGTTACTTTTGTAACGATCGTTGCAGTTTTTTTTTGTAAATTTAATTGCAAATGGGTAGTCAACTGCTGCACTCTCGTTTGTACCAATTCTAGCCATTTTATTTTCACCGCTTAAAATCTGTAAAAGTTGCTTGCAGTTAGCACTTTATCTACTAAGTTACTTTTCAGTGCTGACGTAGGGATAATTTAAAAATCTAATATATATACAATAGATTTTGCAACGTGGCTATAATAATGGGCAATAGTTTAGTTATTTTATTAATCTTGTCCTATGTTGGGGCCGACTGCCAGTATTACCGGAAGCGGCTAAATATTTTACAGATAAAGTAACCATATTAATTCCTAACTTAAATCTATCAAACACACCACGTCCAAAAGCCACAAGACATCTATCAATCTTTTCTAAGCATCAATTTCTTTTTATTCTTCCTAGCTTAATTCATATTATTTTTTCGCCAGCCTGCACCCAGCCGAAGAGTGACGAAGGAGGCATGCATGAGCGTATGAAAGTTAAAAGGGGTGTTAAGACAAAACGGATGAGCTCGGACAAAGGCAGGAAGCGACTCTCCTCTCTTTTGATATCGCTCCTAAGCAATGGGATACCTAACATATTTTGATTAATGAACGTTTTTTGTGACATACTCGTATATGCTATGTACGAGCACCCTTTCTGGCTATTGTCTTTGATGAACGGTGTTTGTTTTAGATTTTTTAGCTTTTAATGGTACAACAGAGGTGTATGTAGTCGGTATATATGTATATCGCACAGTTAGGTACTAGCATTCAAATAACGAATATGGAAAATTATCTTGTTAAGATATATCAACATGATTAGACAGATAGCCCAGTGGTATCGGCCGCGACTTACAAGTTGTAGGTCGTGGGTTCGAGCCCAGGCAGGCGCTTTACTTTGTGTAAATTATTTTATCACTACTGCTCTCAAATCGGTGAAGGAAAACATCGTGAGGAAACTGGCTTGTCCTAGAACCAAAAATTCGAAGACTTGTGACATCCACCAACCCGCACTGGGCCCGCGTTGTGGATAACGTCCCATTCCCTCTCACAGAGAGGAGGCCTGTTTTCCAGCAGTGGGAACACTAATAGGCTGATGATGTGATGCGATATGATTAGACCATAAAAATCAATCCCTTGTAGACACAAGGAATTGATTTAATTCAGCTTTTTATTGTCTTTCAGTATAATAGCGATATTTAGTCGCATCATTTGTAATCCACCCAAAACTAAATCTATCCTCCCTAAATCTATTAGCTAAGGTAATATCCTCAGTAAAAGCCTGAAACTTACTTTTTAGGGTTCCGTACCCAAAGGGTAAAAACGGGTTACGGGACCCTATTACTAAGACTCCACTGTCCGTCTGCCTGTCACCAGGCTGAATCGCATTCATGAACCGTGATAGCTAGACAGTTGAAATTTTCATAGATGATGTATTTCTGTTGCCGCTATTACAACAAAGACTAAAAACAGAATAAATTAAATATTTAAGTGGAGCTCCCATACAACAAACATTATATTTTTGGCCTTTTTTGCGGTAATGGTACGGAACCTTTCGTGCGCGAGTCCGAATCGTACTTGGCCGGTTTTTTCTATTGCCTTTTGAAGGTTTGACTTTATGTTAAATCGAACAATTAAGTAGTCTACGATACGTCTCAACTGTGTGGCTAAATCAAGTAACTGTTGTGAGCATCACACGCTGAGTGCGATAGAGAAAGTACCTAGTTATCCTATTCTCAACGACATCACAGACGCCCAATAGTCTTTGATACAATCACAAAACTTGCTCTGCAAACATAACACACACACATCAACCATCAGACAGACAAACAATCGATCCCCCCACACACACACACACGTCGCCGTCGGTCCACCGGTAACAGCCACCGCAGCCGTCATCTAATTACCTATCTAGTTAATCAAGCACGGCTGAGAGCGCGTTAATGAGAGCAGTGTGCGCGCTGCGCGGACGACTGCATTGTGTCGGCGCTGCCTGCTAATAACGTAAACGCTGTTAACGTTGGTGCAGGGCTGGCGAACACTAACAAGTTATGTATGTTAGATTGATATTAGTTGATGAGGGCAGTGTACGCGCTGCGCGGACGACTGCATTGTGTCGGCGCTGCCTGTTAATAACGTAAACGCTGTTAACGTCGCTGCAGGGCTAGCGAACACTAACAAGTTATGTATGTTAGATTGATATTAGTTGATGAGGGCAGTGTACGCGCTGCGCGGACGACTGCTGCCGGCGCTTCCTGCTAATAACGTAAACGCTGTTAACGTTGGTGCAGGGCTGGCGAACACCAAAAAGTTAGTTATGTTACATTGATATTAGTTAATGAGGGCTGTGTGCGCGCTGCGCGGATGACTGCATTGTGTCGGCGCTGCCTGCTAACGTAAACACTGTTAACGTCGCTGCAGGCGAACACTGATAAGTTAGTTATGTTACATTGATATTAGTTAATGAGGGCAGTGTGCACGCTGCGCGGACGACTGCATTGTGTCGGCGCTGCCTGCTAATACCGTAAACGCTGTTAACGTCGCTGCAGGGCTAGCGAACACTAACAAGTTATGTATGTTAGATTGATATTAGTTGATGAGGGCAGTGTACGCGCTGCGCGGACGACTGCTGCCGGCGCTTCCTGCTAATAACGTAAACGCTGTTAACGTTGGTGCAGGGCTGGCGAACACCAAAAAGTTAGTTATGTTACATTGATATTAGTTAATGAGGGCTGTGTGCGCGCTGCGCGGATGACTGCATTGTGTCGGCGCTGCCTGCTAACGTAAACACTGTTAACGTCGCTGCAGGCGAACACTGATAAGTTAGTTATGTTACATTGATATTAGTTAATGAGGGCAGTGTGCACGCTGCGCGGACGACTGCATTGTGTCGGCGCTGCCTGCTAATACCGTAAACGCTGTTAACGTTGGTGCAGGGCTGGCGAACACCGACAAGTTAGTAATGTTACATTGATATTAGTTAATGACGGCAGTGTGCTCGCTGCGCGGACGGCTGCATTTTGTCGTCGCTGCCTGCTAATACCGTAAACGCTGTTAACGTCGCTGCAGGGCTGGCGAACAGTAACAAGATAGTTACCTATGTCAAATTGATATTAGTTAATGAGGGCTGTGTGCGCGCTGCGCGGATGACTGCATTGTGTCGACGCTGCCTGCTAACGTAAACACTGTTAACGTCGCTGCAGGCGAACACTAACAAGTTAGTTATGTTAGATTGATATTAGTTAATGAGGACAGTGTGCGCGCTGCGCGGACGACTGCTGCCCGTTCTGCCTGATAATAACGTAAACGCTGTTAACGTTGGTGCAGGGCTGGCGAACACCGACAAGTTAGTTATATTAGATTGATATTAGTTAATGAGGGCAGTGTGCGTGCTGCGCGGACGACTGCTTTCTGTCGGCTTTGCCTGATAATAACTTAAACGTTGTTAAGGTTGAAATTGTTCCAAAACAAAGATCCAATAAAAAAAAATCACTTACATTTTCTAAGACCAATATTTGTATGTGTATTCTAAGAGATTCCTTTCTTACAGCACAAAGAAGCAAGAAGCAATCAGTTCAACACGTGACCTTTGAACAATATTTTCGCTTGCTTTTTGATTCAAATAATTATTTTTCTTTCTTTCTTTTTCTTTCAATGGCAGGCTCTGGTGGTGCCAAATATGATGCTAGTAGATAAGTGTTTTCCAGTAAACTAACCTAATAATTTGTCCAAGCATAGATACCTAATAATTTTACATGAAGATCGTTTATTTTTATTTTTTTTTACTTTCATTTTAATTATTTTGAAATTTTGTTTTTTTTTATTATTTCGGTATTTTAACCCTTTAATGAATTTTAATTATATTTTTTAGTTTAACTGTTTTAAATTTGAATCATTTAATTTAAATTTAATACATCTATGTTACACTCAGCCGCAGTCCTAGTCGTGGGCAATTGGTATAATATTTTATTTAATTAAGATGTGGATAACGTTGTGGGCTACTCATAAGTTACTTTTCTATTTTATAATTACTTGTTTATCTTGAAATTGTTTGTTTTCTCGAAATAAATAAAGAAAATACAGGCATAGGTACCTAATAACGTCATACTTCTGTTAACGTCGCGTCGGGTTTGCTTCTGAAGATGAGGTAGATTCATAAATTTTTTCTGACTCTATCACAATCACAACTGTTACTTTACGCTTACAATAGTGATTATTGTCTTTTTTCCTTTTAATTCAATCTAAAATTAGTTTTAGATGTTAACCGAAGTTCCTTTAATAATAGTGGAATGTCGAAATGTCGTAACATTTATTGATTTATTCTAAGGACCATTTATTGGGAACTTTACTTTTAATTCCCATAAATAATCTAATCGAGCAAACATCTCCTTCGCCAGCAGCCCTACGCTCCAGAGAAGGGAGTCGTTCCCACCGGTTTGCGCCTCGCTTATAAATGCTATTTTAACGCGGAAAAAAAGATTAATTAACTAATTGAACCGTCCGTCGGACCGCCCCGTGCTCTTTTTTAAACATTTTTCATGCGACTAATTAGTATAATTGCTTGGTATGACATCGGGATAGTATGAGTGATTTAAAGACCAATTTTGTATTCGTACCCGTAACTCTTAAACTGAGGAATATTTTTTAACAGTTTGATTGTTTTTTGGTGACAGTGAAATAGACTTTGTTGAAATACTGTTTCACTCTGCAATTACAATTAAAAATCTGAATTGATCGGGAAACATTGTTGACTGATGCAATATTGGGGAAAAATAGGCAGGTAAAACGAAAATGTTATCGAAATGCGAGGAGAATAATATTAAAGTATCAAAGCCAATGAAGTAATTTGTTGTAATACGCGGTATTTTGAAAGTTTGAACGCGTTGTTTGGCTCAACAAAAACCAGTTAAGGTCTATCAACACATAATATCAGGGTCGTGCCAGGGACGTGGACGGACCGTGCCCCGTCAGGGGCTCAAAAAAATATCGTTGTGTACATTTTATATGAACTCGTTCACACACGTCCGTGCACGGGCCAGTGAGATCTTCAATGACAGGGCCCGGCCCTGTCACGTCCCGGGCACGGCCCTGATATGTGTGGATAGACCTTTATCCTAACACCCATCAGACTTTCCCTTTTCAGGCTCATTTACAAACTTAACTGTCACAAATCATACAAACCCTTTGTATATCAAAAACGAACATAATTAAAAAATAATCATGAACACGTATCTTTCAGGCATTGTGAGTTCCCGGGTACGAAATACCCACAACATGGTAAGAGAGACAATATGGCTCGAATGTTTAATTAGCGCATTGCAGGCTCTACGGGGATGAGCGGGGGTTTAAGGGGTGGGGAGAGGGTAGAGGGGGATGAGGGTGCGGGAGGTGTTATTCATTAAAATGTTTGCGGAAACTCGTTTAGCGCCGTTGTGGTGGGCGGCCGGGCCACCCCCGCCTTGTGTGCAGGGCTGGCTAATATGGTGATTAGATTTAAATAAGCGGTAATCTATTTATTAAAAAAAATACCCTAAATGTTCAAAACTTATTTTCAGCCTTGTAACGAGTTTATGCGATTTCTTTGCGGAGAAAAGCATTTTTCTGTGGAAGACAAACAATTGCACCATGCAATGCAAGTCACAGGTTAGAAACTGATTCTCTTATAAAGCCATAACACAAAAAAATAAAACAACAGTAGATTTGAATTCGTTTTCGAATAGAAGGTTTCGAATCCCAACATATTTGGAAAATGATGATAACTTCTTAAGGATCTTTAATACATACCATACCAATAAAATACTAAATTCCTAATTAAGCTGAGACAATCCCATCGCACTATTCCCAAACCACTGCAACTCCTGAAAGCCAGAATCAACAGTGGCGACCACCAGAAAAGCGCCGAGGCAATGAAGCTCGACGAAGTACCAGCAAATGAATTTAACTGTCTTAGATTCCGCAACAAAATTAATTGCCTATTAAATCAAATTATAAGGTAATTTGTCGTTATGAGCTCGGGACAGCCCTGCGGAGCGGGAGCGACGGGTGGGAACGTTCATTTACTCCTCCTAATCGCTGCTTCCGCTATCTACAACCCACTTAGCAGACTTAATTTAGCTACTCATACAGCTTAGCATAAATTATGTTCGAGATTAAAAGACCAGATATTATACTGTTTCATACATTACGTAGTGTTTAGTGATAAAATGTATATTATGAGCCTTGGCGAACACCTGACGAGAGCCTTCTGCTCTCGTTGGGTAGTTGGATCAAGAGCATGATCCAAAAAGTAGTACTACTCTACTACTACTAGTAGTTGTACTCCTGGACACGGCTCGTTAAAATGGAACCTTTATAGATAGGATCACTCGCGTGTCTGGCTGTCCGTCTGTCACAGGCAATTTGCTCCGAAGCAATTATATCGATTAAGTTGAAATTTGGTACACATATGTAAGTTGGTGACCCAAAGACTGAAATTAATTTTAAAAATGGTTGCCACATTTGGGGGGTAAAAATTAAAATTACAAAAAATGCAATAAATATCGTGTGAAATATCAAATATAAGGGCTTGTTGAGAGAATCTCAAAAAAATATTTTTATAATTTTAAGATACTTAAATTGTTATTTAAGAAAATAGGCAAAAAATTACCAGTCAACTATCTCAGAAACTATATAGTGGTCCTAATATTTTGAACAAAATACAGAAAATAGTTCTTAACTTATAGATTCCAGGAAAATCTGTAAAAAGATGATATGAACATCATTTGCAGTTGTAATGTTATAACCAATTTGTACGAATATAATACCCGTATATTAAATTATTGTGTAGCTGTTTGTACGGAATCTTTGGTGCGCAAGAAGCCCGACCCGCACTCGGCCGTTTTTTATATGTTTTTTATAGACTTTAATTTTAAAATGTACGGTATTTGTGTAAATAATGAATAATGAATTAATAATTTTTAGTCTTCAGTTTCACTTAGTTGGAATTCAAGATTTATTCTGAAATAGGTATGCTTCTAATTTTTTGTTCCGGGATGGGTACCATGTTCAGTTTCGGTAGTAGTAAAAAAATAAAAAAAAGTAAATTTAAAGAATCTAAAAACTCGACTGCTTAAAAGGTGAACTAAAAAGACGTAAACAAGAAGAAAATCATGCTGTGCAGTTGGAGGATACATATTCGCGAGCTGGCTGGCATAAATTGCGTAATGTGATATTAAGTTGCTTGTAATGTATGCTGTTGCCGACTGGCACTACTAGTGTTAGCACTAGTAGTGCCAGTCGGAATTATTATTATGATTATTATGTCGTAGTAGCATCCACCGCGTTACGCGCAGCTAGCTGCATTTTTATGACACTTGCGAATAAATTAATTAGTAATGCGGACTGGTACATTAAGATGGTGATCCATATTGGTACAATATATTAAATACATACGTCTAAATCAAGCAGGTAGGGCAAGCTCAGGCTAGACGCATATGTTAAGGGACAATTTCAATATTATGAAATAAATGTGAATAAATCATATCATAACCTAATAATAGAACTAATTTCAATTATAATTTTACTATGTTTAATTAA
Organism: Orthosia incerta; assembly: GCA_948252205.1. Classification (NCBI taxonomy): domain Eukaryota; kingdom Metazoa; phylum Arthropoda; class Insecta; order Lepidoptera; family Noctuidae; genus Orthosia; species Orthosia incerta. The sequence continues at coordinate 19,007,582 of OX411760.1, forward strand.
CATTGGATATTACTAATTATAATTAAGAATATATATCCAAAACTTGGTTAAATATGATTTTCACTAGACATTGACTAGTATAGTTCTAGCCCCCATTTTCTCAACACTCGATTATCGGGCTGTTCGCTGAATAATCGCCGGTTATCTGCTGTGATTGGCTGTTGAAAATTCATTCAACCAATTACAGCAGATAACGCATGCTTCACAATTTGTCACATTAATTCTGCGATGATTTAGCCGTAAAAAACGCGGCCTGAAGTTGGCTACAATAGCTGCGCTGTAGTAAATAAAGTTCATACAAAAATAGATTCGCGCCGTGCCTTGCGCATCGCAAAGAACCGGACCTTTTCTTTTCGACTCTTTTTTGTTTTGTGTTCTAGTAGCTTGTGTCAAATAAATGCGTTTCCTTTCTTTTCTATCCAAATTCAGGGCGGCCAAGAAGTTTGCTACAACTTTAGCTAAACTCTAGCTTTAAGTTTGAACTACAACTGCAAAAAAATATTTATTAAAAATCTTTTTTTAAAGCATGCTTTTTTCGTATTCTTCTCAGAAAACCCTTTAAATTGATAATTATACCATGGCATTGCACAAAAAATAACTAGTCCGCCATCTTGGGCCGTTCACCATATTGGATTTGGAATGACGTCACTTAGCTAAACATGCATTGTCATCCAAACTAAACGTGTATGCAAAATTTCGGTGGAGGATAACTGTATTATTTAGTTTCAAGATTTGACCCGAACACACTTACATACATACATACATTGCAAAATAAATACAAGCTTTGTACTAATTTAATAGAATCCAGTTTTCCATAGGTACATCAGAATCTGAATATTTTTTTAGTTTTAGTTATTTTTGTTAGTTCTTAATAACTCTAAAATCTTTAACTTTTTGTTATAGTTTGCTTTTCTAAACTTTAGTTATCTCGCTCATACATTTCAAACATATCTATTTGGCCTAAAGCATCATGTACAAGCTTTTTATTAACTTGCAATGTATTTATGATGATCGGGTCAAATCTTGTAACTGAATTTTAAAGCAGTTATCCTAAACCAATTGGGAAAAATTTTGCAAGCACGTTTTGTTTGGACGACAATGCACGGTAAGCTAAAAGCTTGTTTAAAAAAGTGTAAGTTTTTTTGGAAAAAGTTTTTGTGGCCTAAAATTGATCTTCTTCGTTTTTGTCGTATCCTCTTTCCAGTTTAAAAGGGGTCGAATCCTCTTGTACTCCTCCATACTTGACCATCAGGTGGAGGGTGGTTAAATTGTTGAAGTAGATAAATAAAAGTTACATTCACATTAATATTAGATTTAAATGTATATGCAATTAAATATATCTTAATTTACCGAACTAATTCATCGGTAAACTAGTCGATTTGGATGTCTTTCATGACTTGAACGAGTATTATTATCATTCTTTCTTTTGTTTTTTTACTTTGCCCCACAATAATTATAATAGATTTTTTTACCTTCTTCTTACCCACCATTAATGGTACACTAGTCGACGGCACGAACTATTTTGTGCGCGGGGTTAAAATGCATTTTATATCAACCGACAACACGTGCGGAAGAGATAGATGCTGTGATGAGCAGTAGGAAGCTAGTTTGGTCTAGATATCATGAAAAAACTACTAAATCTATCTGTTCAAAATAAAATTATTTGCATTGTTAAACTACTAATCTATCCCTGTATGGAGGCCGTTTTGCAATTTTCCGTCTCCTTATGGTATTTATTTGCGCCCAAAAATGCGTTTAAATTAGTGTCGAAATGTGGAACTTTCGACGCTCATAACTTTCAAATGTTTTCTTTTTTTACTTTTTTGCTTCCATACAGGGCTAGATAATGGTGAGACAAATTGATATCAATTTTTATTTTGAACGTACATCGTCAAACAGTGGAATAATCCCTAGACTACGTTTGTATGGAAGAATTTTCGACTAGTGTAACCTTAAGCTTGTTGCACGATCTTCAACTAATCTGAATTGTGATATTAATCAAAATTACGAATATTGCGCTGAGCTTGAAAAAGTCTCTAGACGTAAATGTAACACAAAATCAGTTGAAAAATCTTTCCAAAGGCCTAGTTGACACTTCGCGTGACCCAAGGGCTGGCTTTTACTAGTTTGTAGATTTTTATTTAAGTGCGTGAATGTAGTTATAGTATTTTATAAACACATATTATATTTGTCCTTTACAGATATTGGATGCTTATTTTGCTGTTTACTATTGCTACTTCCAACTGTCTGTTACTGATTTATCATTGATGTTGTTGTGTTGGGTCTATGTCTAATAAATGCTTTTTATTTCTATTAAATAAACACACTTTGCTACATTAAGTGCGCTTATTTTAGTTCTAAATACTTGTATGTAAACCTAAAAATAAAGGCTCAAAATTGTATAGATAGCGTTGCGCTTTACGACAGTAAAAAATCTTAAGTAGTCTGTTAATTATTTAATAATACTCAATGTCCAGTTAGCAAGTAATATCACACACACACACACATCATAAGCCTATTAATGTTCCCACTGCTGGGACACAGGCCTCCTCTCTGTGAGAGGGAAGGGGCCGTAATCCACCACGCGGGCCCAGTGCGGGTTGGTGGATGTCACATGTCTTCGAATTTTTGGTTCTAGGACATGCCGGTATCCTCCATACCAAATTAAATCATCAGTGACCTGTTATTTTTTTTTAAAGAACTTATTTTCTACCAGCAATATTAATCAGCCAACTAATCAGTACTTTAAAAAGCCGTCGCCGTTCACAGTATTAAATATTTCATTAACAGCTCCACACCAAACTTGATAGCTCTTATACACCATTTATATTTGCAGATATGCTATAACTTAATCTACACCTATTAAATACAACCCCCATTGCACCCTCTCATTGGCTGCGAGTTTCAACCCCTGCGTCAAACCGCCAATCGCGTGCGAGTTTTCGGTACCGAGGGGGTGGAGTCAGGGTGGTTTTCATGACGAGATTTTCGCGGAATCAAACAGTAGTGTTCGGATCATCTCGGATGAGACTTCTTTGAGAAACGCGGAGTACTACGTGCTTGTCGCGGACGAGAAGTTTTTGAAACTTTATTTTAGTGTAAAATATTACAGAATTAAATAATAAGGACAATAAAAGAACGAAAATAAATAATTGGATTAAAAATAAGTTGACGTTGAACAGTGTTGCGTCAGAAGATCGAGGCTGTAAAATCAAAAAGCTCCTGAGTAATAGAAATCAATAAATAATGACTACAAACCAATAATTATTCTATCAATCTAACAAGAATTACCAGCGTGACACATCAATCAACAGCAAAAATTTAATAAAACACCGAAGAATCTTCTTTTAGAATTCCAAAGACTAAAGATTTTGAGCAGAGAATTAACAATGGCGGGTCCATACCTATCTCCTTTGCCCGGGGACCTACTTACTGAGTATATGTTCGGGCGTCGTCGGCAGCGACGGAACCGCACGACCTTTACTCCTCAGCAGCTCAGCGAGCTGGAGTCGCTGTTCCAGAAGACACACTACCCTGACGTTTTCCTGAGAGAGGAGGTGGCGCTGAGGATCAGTCTGTCTGAGGCCAGAGTTCAAGTAGGTTTTATATCGAAAAGTAGTTTTGTTTTTTCGTCGCTCTTTTTAGGGTTCCGTACCTAAAGGATGAAAACGGGACCCTATTACTAAGACTCCACTATCCGTCTGTATGTCTGTCTGTCCGTCTGTCACCAGGCTGTATCTCATGAACCGTGATAGCTAGACAGTTCAAATTTTTATAGATGATGTATTTCTGTAGCCGCTATATCAACAAATACTAAAAACAGAATAAACTAAGTATTTAAGTGAGGCTCCCATACAAATCAACGTGTTTTTTTGCCATTTTTGCGATAATGGAACGGAACCCTTTGTGCGCGAGTCTGACTCGCACTTGGCCAGTTTTTTATATTCATCTTGTATCATCCAACGGCGAATGATAACTTCGGAGTTTTTGGCGGGATCTTTTCGAGTGAAGTTCAGCGGCTGTTAATATTATTTGCAAATTGATTCCTGGTGTATATTGTGTGATATAAAATTGGTATAGTTTTGTGTCTGAACTGTCTACGCAACTGGACAATATGTGAAATCATTGACAGAAGTGATCTCGAGAATTTCGATCTTTCTTCGATCGTAGAGCGGAGAATTTTATTGTAGTATTGACTACCTCCGCAAAGCTTACTGGGAAGGCTGACTCGATACAATTTGCTGCCAAATACTCCAAAAAACATTAGAATGTGTTACATCCGCATTCTAATGCATACTAAAAAATTTTAAAACCCATCTATGTATCCGACTGAGAGTCTTGTATCTATGGTAAATAATAAAATTAAAAAAAAACCGGCCAAGTGCGAGTCGGACTCGCGCACGAAGGGTTCCGTACCATTATCGCAAAAAACGGCAATAAAATCACGTTTGTTGTATGGGAGCCCCCCTCAACTTATTTTATTTTAATTTAATAATAATTATTTTTTGAAGTGAATCATCTGCCTAGCCTTTTCCCAACTATATTGGGGTCGGCTTCCAGTCTTACCGGATTCAGCTAAGTACTAATGTTTTACATAGAGCGACTGCCTATCTGACCTCCACAACCCAGTAACTGGGTAACACGGTACCTCTTGGCAAGACTGGTGTCAGATCTCAAGCTTTTGACTACGTGTAACGACTGTCAAAGATCTTCAAATGACAGCCGGGACCAACGGCTTAACGTGCTTTCCGAGGCACGGAGGAAACTCGGTATGTTGAAATGGTCACCCATCCACGGACCGACCTCGTCAAGCGTTGCTTAACCTTGATGATCGACCCGTGCGGCTGTTATTATTTAGCCACGAGCTCCTCTATCCTCCTCTCTATTTTTTGAAGTGAATATACAACTAAATATTCCGTGAATATTTCAAGCGTCTACCTTTTGCCGTTAGTAATATCCAGCAAAAAACGGCAAAAAAATCACGTTTGTTGTATGGGAGCCCCCCTTAAATATGTATTTTCGCGGAGTCTTAGTAATAGGGTCCCGTTTTTACCCTTTGGGTACGGAACCCTAAAAAGGATAACGTCGTGTGGAAACCGGCCCGGCATGTCCTAGAACTAAAATCTTAAAGACATGTGACATCCACCTACACGCACTGGACCCGTGTGGTAGATTAAGGCCCATCATCTTACAGAGAGGGGGCCTATGCCCAGCAGTGGGAACGTTAAAATGCTGATTATGCTTACCATCCAATTGCTGGATAAGGACCTCCTCTTGAGCATCTCTTAGGAAGTTATTTCTCTGATCCTGTGGTGGCTGTGTCCAGTGTCTAAGTGTGAGTTAAGACTTTTTGCCGGAGGTAATAATTTTGGCCCGTTGTAAATTAACCATATTCATTAAAAAGATCAACTTTGTGCAGATTTTAACGAAACCTGTCAAATTATTCACACCGTTTCATAAAATAACTGTAACAGAATTTGTTGGAATAAGGGCCGATTTTTCAATAGACTCATAACTTTTAACTAAGGAATAGAAATGGCCGATTGACATATTTTCTATGTATACAACAAAACAAACTGCCAAACCGCCTTTTTTATTTCTCATTTAAAAGTTATCAGACTATTGAAAAACCGGGCCTTATAGGAATAAATTATCTATCTGCCTTTTCCCATGAATCATCATTTCATTTCTATGAATCCGTCCAGGGGGGCTACCATAAGCTCTTAGAGCGGTATCTCTCTCTGGCTCTGAGATCGAATAAGGGACAGATGTATATGACTATATATGAGTTGTATACATCTGTCACTTACTCGATATCAAATTGATACCGCTCTAAGAGCTTATGGTCACCCCCCTGTCAACCGTCACGTTATCACCGACACCCTTTTGTTTCATATCACTCCTCACACAGTCCATCCATATGTTCTTTGGTCTTTCTCTCCCTCCCCATCCATCTACATGGGGTACATAATTAAAATACATACCTACGGTAAGCTTGATCATAAAACTTAATTATAATAAATTGTTTTAGGGTAAGTGGGGTTGTTTTTTCTTTTTCTCGTCTATCCCATGGTGTGGGTTATCGTTCGATAGGCCATTCAAAAATATTACGAGTCTGTGAAAACCATTTTTCGATTCAGGGATCCGTTTGCGTAAAATTAAGCTGTAAATGATTATTTTTTGTTAGAGTCATGTGTCCATCCACACTGCCAGCTAATTGTTTTTTTTTGGATTTGTGAAAAAATTCACGGCAGTAGTATTTTTTTTTTTTTACGAAATTAAAACGAAAACTATCACACTTAAGTAGGCTTTACAAGATTACGAGTAAATGACTATTTTCTCGTAAACTTGTAAAGCCACCAACCAACTTATAAAATGTACTTGGAAAAGTAAAAAACTGGCCAAGTGCGAGTCGGACTCGCGCACGAAGGGTTCCGTACCATTATCGGAAAAAACGGCAAAAAACACGTTTGTTGTATGGGAGCCCCCCTTAATTTATTTTATTTTAATTTAATAATAATTATTTTTTGAAGTGAATATCCAACTAAATATTCTGTGAATATTTCAAGCGTCTACCTGCTGCCGTTATTAATATCGAGCAAAAAACGGCAAAAAATCACGTTTGTTGTATGGGAGCCCCCCTTAAATATTAATTTTATTCTGTTTTTAGTATTTGTTGTTATAGCGGCAATAGAAATACATCATCTGTGAAAATTTCAACTGTCTAGCTATCACGGTTCATGAGATACACCCTGGTGACAGACGGACAGACAGACCGACAGACGGATCGTGAAGTCTTAGTAATAGGGTCCCGTTTTTACCCTTTGGGTACGGAACCCTAAAAACGATGTATATTGTATTGATGTATGAGGACAACAGTTTTCCAATGGCGAAATTAATTTTGTCCCTTCGTTAGAGCCATGTTCGGTACTTTTATTGTTTATGAACGTTAGTTATTTTACCTATTTATTTTGGTGAATATAGCTGTTTATAAGGAACCCTCTGTGGGTGATTCAGGCTCGCACTTGGCCGGTTTATATTCAACTTTGCCACGGATTCGCTCCCGCAGATTTTGTCAAAAGAACGTGTATTTTTTTGGAATAAATAGACAATAGTAGTAGTTAGACAAGCAATTGCATTCATGACCCATTCAGCCGATAATTCGTTTGAAAACTTTAAAACATTTAAGTTGTCTTGTTATACCATTCATGGTGCACTTGAAGAGGTTTTAAATATCTAGTACCTTCTTCTTTTTTATTTTTTATGTTTTGGCTTCGCACGGTTTGTGCATTTAGCCAGTGTCACGTTTAGAATAGAATTCTAGTTTCATTAGATTTTAGTCCAATGTCTTATTTAGGCCCCAATAAAAGCTTCTACGGAGTTTTGTCGACAACATGTACAAACTCATGTTCTACCGCTGTGTTTTACTTGCCCACACTCGTGCACGTTCACTTATATTATTAGAATAAAAAACCACCTTTTTTACACTATTAATAATCAATTTAACACAATTTTAGGAAAATAAAACGGAGAAGCAACATAGACGCCATTACGTTCCCGCCAAAAACCATCTAGTACCTTGTAAACTGTGAAATTTTGACCATTGTGTTCGTTGCAGTAGATTATAAATTGAATTATAAAATATTTTTTGATAAAGCAGCCATTATTTTTTGAATTTGGAATTAATTGTCGTCCAGTATTGTGTGCAGAAATAAAGAACAATATTTCATTTCAAAAACATAGTATACAAACTATTTCGCTCCCAGAAGCTAATTCTTAAAGAAAAATGCCAAATAATAAAACGTCAAGTAGATTCTAAAACTAGTGGCATCTCAATAAAATGACAGATAGATGGGTAAATTCAGGGTATACTAATTGACACTGTCTTCTTAAATCTATAGCAAGTTTGTTGCTAAGGAAATATACGTTTAAGCAAAATTCGACCTTATTGTATTAAAATGTCCGTAGAAAAATTAGCTTATGGTGGGTCAGGAATCCACTTGCTTGAATTTATTTCCAGACACTACATTCGACAAACAAGGAATCAATTTTACTTCTTTAAAATTATAGTTAAGATCAGCGAATTTTTGGTTTTTATTCCAAAACCATAATTTATACAATCAACCATAGTTTAATCAATAACGACAAAGAATAGAAGACATAATAATAATCCATTCCAATATTTTTTCTCCATTAACAGACGCATTGACCAATTACAACCCCTTACATTAGGGGATGAAAACGTTCTGAATAAAAATTGATAAAAGTACGATCCAGATGGGGTTCGCCTTTTATTGTTCAAACTTCAATAAAGAAAACTTTGAACATTTTAAAGTGCATTCTATATTTTTAATTTACTAAATGATTTGTTCGCTAGTGATTTTGTTTCTGCATAATTACTTACAAATGAATCTAATGTCCTTACATAAGAAAAGTTGTATACAAAAGCTGTTGGAAAAGTTTCATCATCATCATATCAGACAAAAGACTTCCATTGCTGGATATAGGCCTCCCCCAATCGTCACTAAATTGACCGGTCCTGTGCGTCTCGCATCCAGCGGACTTCCGCCACCCTCACCAGGTCATCTGTCCACCTAGTCGGAGGCCTTCCGACGCTGCGTTTTCCGGTTCGCGGTTCGCCACTCCAGAAATTTTCGGCTCCATCGGCGATCCGTTCTGTTCTGCAAGAAATGTGCCCTGCCCACTGCCATTTAAGTTTGGAAATTCTTCTGGCTATGTCGGTAACCCTCGTTCTCTTACGGAACCTGAACATAGCCGTCTCCATTGTCCTTAAATATATATCAACAAAAATCTTTGCTGATTTAAGAATGATGTGAAACGAAAAAGTTCATGTATAGTTCTGAATTGATTAGGTACGTGCGTCGTGCGTCCTACGAAGGAACTCACGTCCAAAAGTTTTTGAATATCTTGTCGGAGTTAGTAAAATTTCCAATGAATGCTTTTATACGTTGTACTAGGTTCATTTTAGCGTTATTTTAATTAACATTAAACACCACGCATGAAAATCTATTTCATGCGTGGTGGCTTGAAATAGATTTTTCTTTTTCTTTTTAAAATGATTTAGCATTTTCATACGTTGCGAATCACGGAGGTCGGTGCGGCCGGCGCTACGTGATATGTCGTTGTGCTAAGTATAGATTTTTCGTTTGAGGGCATTTATTTTGTTTCTATCTTAATGTAAAAAACAATTGCTGTTCGTTAGTCTCGCTAAAACTCAAAAACGGCTGGACCGATTTGCATAATTCTTTTTTTATTTTGTTTGCCCGAATACATTTCAGTGTAAAATAAAAATTGTTGACGTGGGAGGGAAGATAGGATAGGTAGGTAGTTTTGTAGGGTAGGTAGGTATGTAGGCTATGGGTAGGTAGATATGTAGGGTTGACGGGAGCGAAGCTGCGGGCACAAGTAGTACCTAATAAAAAATATATTCATCACAGTTCTTCTGTAAAATTAATTATTTTTCAACACGACCAATGGATTTAAATGGATAGAATATGTGAGGAGAAGAAGATAGATTGTGTGAGGAGAAGATGATAGATTGTTTGAGGTGAAGATAATAGATTGTGTGAGAAGAAGATAACATATTGTGTGAGGAGAAGATGATAGATTGTGTGAGGAGAAGATGATAGATTGTGTGAGAAGATGGTAGAGTAGGGAGTGAATGATAACGTCCGTAACGATAAGGAAAAATGGAAGAAGAAACGCGTTGCATGACCCCAACTCCCCAATTAACATGGGGCAAGCGCAGCGGAGTGACCATAAGCTCTTAGAGCAAGGTTATTTTGAGTGTCCGTAAAGGACAGATTTATATGACTTATATATATCTGTCCCTTTTTCACAGTCGAACCATGATAGTTTTGACACGTCAGATAGAGAGAAGATGATATGGTGTTGATAGTGTTACTGATATTTTTTTTGAATATTTTTCATACCTTTTCTGATAAGAAGTAATTATCAGAAAAGTGCAAATACTCGGCAAAAGTGAATTAATGCTCGGCGCGACTCTGCTATCGCGCAATGACATATCGTAACAAAATTTTTGTAACGAACAATGGATTTATTTCTAAACATACTCGTATTACGATACAGGATTGTCTCTTAAGATACAGGTATACCCTAGTTTAAGAGACAGGGTAACGTAAATTGTAAACAGATTCTACCATTTATTATACTGTGATTTCATAACCTTGTATATCTTGCTTTTTATCTATTTAGTATAAGTTTTGTTTTTCTCACCATCTGTACCCTTTTTGATCAATAAACAATTTATTATTATTATTTATATATTACCAACTGAATTTTCGCAAGCATCCAGAAAAGCTTCAGTGAACCACCTCTTAGAATGACAGGGCCCGTTAAATTTTTCGAGATAAAAAGTAGACTATTAAACTCGGGCGCGTTCTGGCACAATTAGTGGAAGAATTTTAGAATTAGTACTTTCAGAGACCCTTTACCACAGATAATATAATAATAGCATACAGACGCCTCATCCCATACAAAGAAACCGTGCCGACGTAACTAGCGTTTTTCGTCTGACTAAACTGATTACTTTTTATAAGTACACTAGCTGTTGCCCGCGGCTTCGCTCCCGTGGACCACCCCACAGGACCCCATTTCGGGATTTAAAAATAGCTAATGTCACTCAGGAATATTGTAGCTTTCTATTGGTGAAAGAATATTTCAAATCGGTCCAATAGTTTCGGAGCCTATTCGGTACAAACAAACAAAAAAATCTTTCCTCTTTATAATATTAGTATAGATTAACCGCATTTGGTTCCATGGAGATAGATGGCGTTAGCAAGGGCTTGCAAGTAGAAGGGTTTACTCGGTTCCTGAATATTTTTTTCTTAAAACAGTGACGATTTGTTTTACATTATTTTTTGCACGTTTTTAGTTTCATTGTACAAAAATGTGTTACAATATTTTTTTTAATAATCAAGTGGAATGCTTCAGAAATTCAAAACCGCGCCAACTATTGGAATCAATCAAATTGATAATTATCCGTTCTACTAATCTTTCAAATGTGAATTAAGAGCCCAAAATTCCACAATTTTGTGCTTAGGAGAGTTAATTAAATAAGAACATATGTTTGTATGATCAATCCTAGAAAATGTTAATTATACACACAATTCAACAACAAATCAATGCATATCGCGCCATTTGGTGTCATTTATTTGAACCAAATTTTCTTTCTTCGCGTCGGGACCCCGTGCCTTCACATACATATACATTTTACCTGTTATAATTTGGTTAAGATGAAGAGTAAGATTATTTCATGTGGTACTTTAGATTCCAGTGTAATACTGTATCTAAATCGGTTGCGGTGATGCGGCTTGGTACTTAAAAGGGAGAGTATATCTTGAGATGCTACATGGGATCCGCGATTATTTGCTTGCGATTATTATGTGAAAGAAGCTAGCCCTTATGAAAGTTCAACGCGTGATCCTGATTAATTTGGGATTGATTTGGGAATGATTTTTATCGGGTTTCAATATTATCTAACTAAAAGTAAATTATACAAACTATCGTATAGGATTTTAGTTTAAGCATAATTTATAGGCATGCCAGTTTTTGTGTCCATAAATACTTTTCTTTTTTCTTACATGCACGCTTCATGTCAACACCTACACAAATAAACCAAAAAGAGAAAAAAACGATAGTTTGATCAGCGTTAATTTCCAGGTGTGGTTCCAAAACCGTCGCGCGAAGTGGCGCAAGCAGGCGCGGCTGCAGCTGCTGCAAGATGCTTGGAGGATGAGGTGCCTCGGTCTTGGCTCTCCACCGCTGCCAATGTCAGGTGAGAAGACATCCACTTCAAAATTATTAAATTCATTTAATAACTAGCTGCCACCCGTGGCTCCACCTACGTAAAATTACTTCTTCTATCTTTATAAATATTAATCACTGTGTTATTCCGATGTATAAGCTATATTCTCAGATCAAATAAAAAGTCAAGATGGAACGTTGCAAACAACAAGGTGACGCCGGTTAAAACTACGCCTTGCCGTATACATACACAATTACATGCACACACGTACAACGAAACTTCGCCTTAGCTTGTCAGTAGAGTTCCATCTTGACTTCCATATTACTATAAAGTTTGATCAAAATTCGTTCGATAGATTTTGCGTTATAGAGTATCAATCATTCATCCATCTATCCATCTTTCTACCTATCCATCCTCAATTCCTCACAGACATTATCGCTTGTAATAGCTTACAGGTAGTAGGAAATAGGAGTCACTGAACGACAAAGCGTGTATGGAATCCGTTGTAAGCAACCAATAGAATTTCATTATTTACCACCATCATCTCCGCACAGCTTCAGTGTTTGACCGGATAGGACAGATATCTATTAGCGGCGTGCAGCTAGCTTGTCAGATGATGGCTCATATTTGTTTGAAATGAACAAGACAACAAAAGAGATGCGTGTTGTGCACAGCGGAAAAGTGATCGACGTGCGGCGAACTTGTCTGATCGAAAGCTTAGGCTAAATATTTCGATACCTATTTAAGTATCACAGATACAGATAGGTATATTTAATCTCAAACTATCAAAATTGCAAAACTATTCGTGACTTTGTCTATCTCAACATCCAAGGCTTGCCGCAAACATCTCCGCTCCGATTCAACCTTGCTGAAAAACAAAAAAACTTGTCCCCGCTTTGTACATTTTCGCTTTGGTCAGTCACAGACAGGTGACAGTCTGGGTCCAAGGTTTTCAAATATTCAGCCTCTAAAGCGATAGGGGATGAATATTTGTATTCAAGCTCGTTCTCGTTCGGATGCTTTTGTGATACAACACATTGACCACATGATTCCCGGGAAGCACATCTCTCATAGGTATCACATTCACCACATGATTATTGGTTATGATGAGATTGTTGGTGAATGCAGCGTTCATACGCTATTGCTATGCTAACAAACAAAAAAATAAGGGAAAGGATGGTATTGCTCTTATTTTTTGTTAGTTAGTTATTTCTAAGTTTAATTTTATTTAACTAGATTGTTTTGTTATTTTCCAGGTCACGGCAAACCCGATTCTTCCCCAGAAGCACCAGAGTCACCCAATGACAAAGACTCACCAGAGCCTCCAGGCATCATGGAGAATCATGAGCTGAAGTCTCCTCGCCAAGACCCTTACCTGCACAACACAAACATGGAACCAATGCCGACAGCCAACCCGAATGTTCACGAGCTACCACCGATGGGGTATAATGAAGATGGGAGGATGATGCAGCAGCCATTCTCTTTCCCAGCAATGATGATGAGTCAGCAAATGGAAGGAGAAATTCCGACAGACTTGAGAGTGATGTCAAAACCTAATCCTTGTCCGTGTGGAACCTCTGTGCAAGATATGGACGAGCCTCAGAACCTAGCGTATCGTCCTCAAAGGCGTGAGAAGGAGACCAGTGACAGTGATACTGATACTGAGATAGATCTGACATCACATTCTAAAGACGATGACATTAGAGAATCAGAGAGATTGGCTAGCAGGATCGCGACCAGCATCTTCAGAAGTGACACAGTGCTTCATGACATGATGCCTAATGATCTTAGTTTAGGAACAAAGAATGTTAATGATAGGGCTAGAAATAATGTCTCAATCTAATTGGACAGACTCTGATTTCAAAAAAGGAACACTGGTTTAATTTATTCTTTTTAATCGTCTTTGTTTCTATGAAATAGAAGAAGGTAGATTATGTATGGAATATTTAATTTAGTAAATGTAGTTTTTTGGATTTTACGTAGACCTTGTGATTTTCATTCATTTTTTATCGTTGAATGTTAGAATGGTTTTAGTTCTAGAAGACAAGGGTGATAAGTTTCATAATGTGATTGTGTTCTAGTCAATGTTACTGTAACTAATAATAAGCTATGTTTTTTTTGTAGACAAATTATGTAAACTAGAATTCGTGTAGGTAATGTATATGAACTATCATCAAACCTACTTCTCACAGTATTTTGTGGAAAATCAAGTTAAATGTATTAAATATTAAAAGTCAAGAACTGTATATTAGATCTTAAATATTTGTAAATGAACTACACTTGTACGATTAGTTTTTAGAAACTTCATTCCAGTTTATGATCTCATTTTTTTATTTTATGAAAGACCATAATTATTTACATAAGCGTGAGTATTAGTTATTTCACTTTTCTACTCCGCCTCGACTGCAATGATAAACTTTGTCCACTTGCAAGTATCAAAATATTAACCGTCTTTTTTGTGAATCCACGAAAAGGATAAAACAAATTGTATGTTTCCTTAAATAAAAAAAGACAAATCTGTATACAGTAGCAATTTTATTATTATATAATAATTGTCATAGATCAGTATTACTAAGTATAAATCTTAATTATGATATATCACAATAAATTCGGTATATTTCAGAATTTCCTCGCGTACATTTATTATTAAACGACTATTTGTAGAAATATTTACATCATGTTAGAACCCTGACTTTAAAAGGTCCTGAAAAAGGATATGGTAGAAACAATAAAACAGTATAAATTACAAAATTCTGGTGCCTCTTGGACTACGTATTTTTTTGCCAACAAAATAAATAATCAGCTAAGTACTTACCTTAATATGTTTTCTTACGATCAGTTCAGAAATTACGATAATAAAAAGAAGAAAAACTTCAGTAACTCTATTACCAGTGATAATGTACAAAATATTATGCAAAAAAAACGTAATTATGAACTATTATAATTAGTATCAACTACATCTACCAAATTAGTCGAATTAAATTAAATTGCATTGCTGTTTCAAATTATGCTAGGTACATTCTTAAATATTTTTTAAAGAAAATTACGAACAGTTTGAAATACGAGTAGCTTTATATGTTTTTCAAATATTGTCTAGACTCATACTTAAGCTGACCCTTTATATAGCTAATATACTGAAGTACTAGGTTTTAATTATCATTTTGTAATTGTCATAGCACCAATTTTAAATCACATAAGTTAAAAGGTTGGCTTTTATATTTTTAAATTATAAAATTGGCGATTATCTATATAATTGCATCGGGCATCATAGTTAAACTTATGACTAAAATAATATAGTTTTACGTATTATATATTCAATTTTATATAAATTCTTTCAAGTGATGTTAGAGCAGACGTGTTGGATTTCATCATAAAAAATTATAATAATTATTTTATAAATGTTTGTTTCGTCCATAATGCCCTTCATGCACAATTTATATAATAAGTACATGTATAATATTTATAGTTCAATTCTATAAATAATAAATTATAATATAAGCTATTTGGAGACCTCGTTAAGTTATGACTGACAGTTTCAAAGCGTCCTTTTCGAATATTGTTCTGAAAAGTTCTTATTCACTTTGAATTGGTTCATTTTTTTTTATTCTCTTTCACACAAAGTTCATGATTTCGAGGGCTCCTGTCATCGTCATCGGAACTTGGCGCCTTACCACCGACACATTATCGATATAAGAGGTGCATTGTTTGGCTTGTGTTATGCAGTATCTGTCATTTGCTAGCTTTTATGAAACACAGCACCGTTTTTAGTCATAGCGGCGTAGCTTTATTATTGTACCGCAGAAAATAGAAAGGAAAGAAAGAAAGAAAAGCATACCATAAAAACTTAAATACAAATAGGGAAATACGCGGCAATCTAAAATATTTGTGTTTAAAAATTTAGCTCGCTTGTCTGATGCTTGTTCGCTTGTCTGATGCTTGTTCTGTCATTGGCTAGCTTTGTGTGTGCCCCAGAACGACTGCGACTAGACTAGTTCTGGAGCAACTACTAAAAATATTTGTGGACTAGACACGCAATTGCGCTGAGGACAAGTTTCGGCTCTTATAGATCATAGCTCATAGCCAAAGTCAGAATTTGTCAGTGCCCGACTCTGAGAGTCAGTGAAACGGTTTGCAAGAAAAGTTTTGACAATACTGTCCATAGCAGTGGCTGTGAGGCGTCTTGAGCTGGATACGGAATTTTTGGACAATGTCGTCCCTAGCAGTAGCAGTGGGCCTCAATAAGTTGTTATTAGAAGTGTAGATGTTGATGGTAAGGGTGTGTGACGGTAGTTATTCTTGGTTCAGAAGCACCTGGAGTCATGCTGCGAGCACCAGGCAGGTGAGATGGCGTCAGCACTAAGTCCACGCTTGATTAGGCGTCCTCGTTGACGCTGCATGCGGGGCTCCGCCACGTATACACTAGCTGTTGGGTCCGACCATAGACGTTCAGCTACAGCGGCTGCGCGGGGCCAGATGCGGGTGTCTGGAAGAGAAAATAAAAAAATATAAATTTGTATCCAATAAAAAACAATATCAATGAAAGTCCAGGAAAACGACACAGACTCGATTGATCCACACTACGCAAGATTGAAGGGATTGGAAAGGAGAAAGTAACCCCTTTTCCTTGTAGGTAACAGAACACGCTAAACTATAACATCAAACAAATCTGAAAACTAGGCATCCAGCCTTACCAAGGGATAATGTTTTACGCAGTTACGTTGGTAATTCTTCTGCGAGTGTAAGTGTGTTTGTATGTTTGTTAAACAGATAGCTATCGGGGTCAGAAAGGCTTCGTATAATACCCGTATTTTGGTCGATATCTGGCTAGACTGGGAACCGACCCCAACATAGGGAAACGGCTAGGCAAATGATGAATTAGCTACATATTTATATTTAGACATCAGAGTATATGCATTTGTATATGCAAACATGCAAATGCATATAATCGATATAAATGCATATAAAGACTCTAATTATATAGCGATTATTGCATATTTTAGTACTTTTTCATTGATAGTGCTTATTTCAGTAATTTAATGTTTTAGATATTGTATTATTAATTGCTATTTTATATAAAACTCAGGTCTGTCTTGAAAAGGTTTCTTCAGAATTGGTGCCAAAATTCAAGTTCTATCTAAAAACGTTAGTGGAAGTAGGTCATTTTCAGCGTACAAAGACAAATTCCTAAAAAGTCGAAAATCTAGAAAAATATGTCAGATAAATTACAACTGATAATTAAACATATTGAGACCAATCGTGCCAATAAACGTAAATTCTAATGGAATTTGTGCATATTTCACCCGTTTTTAGTAAATACTAGCTGTGCCCGCGGCTTCGCTCCCGTCATTTGTCTGCCAACCCTACCCTACTTACCTTCCCGCTTACCCTACTTACCTACCTAACAATTTTTTTTCTATAGTCATCATTGTTTCGCGGAGAATCTTAACACCACCATTCAGAAAATGACTTCAAATGCACAACGCCATCTATCGAATACCGAGTTTTGTGTTTGTGTTTGCTTTAACTGTCAAAGTATCTAAATTGCGTGTGTTGTGTTAATTTTACTTCTTGAACACTTTAAATTCATCTAACTTTTGGTAGAGTGAACCGATTGCGATGAAACAAAAACTAAGTAATTCTTCAAGTTACGCACAATTTTTATGTATAAAATTTATCTACATTGGTTTCGTTCATTTCACGTGATGCGTGCACAAATAGACAAAAATTCCAAAAATGCTGGAAATAGGTTCTGTTGGTAATCCTTTAACACCCTAGCTATTTTTTTTGGAAATATTTTCGATGTGCATAAATTACTTTTCTACAGATTTATTATATGTATTGATGATGATGATGATGATTTAGATGCATATTTTGTTATTTATAAAGTGCATATAATCCGATGTCTACTTATTTATATTGATGTCACAAAACTTGGGGCCTATGTCCAAAAGTGGACATCTTTCGGCTAAAATGATAATGATGATGATGTACACTTACCTAATCCCTGTTCATCGATATACTCGGTCCACATGGCGACCTCTCCCCCCAAGAAGTTGTCATCTCTGGGCAGGGTGTGCGCGTACATCTTCCTCCAGTTGTTGTACTTGGTGGTGCCCCAGAACCCTCGGTCCAGGTACCACACGTCCTTGGGGATGGACACGGTTTTGTAACCAAGCTTGATGAGCTGGTGGAGTAGCGGGCTGCTGACTGGCTCCCATACTTCTATGACGTATCTGGAAAATGGAAAGTGTGTTATGAACTAACTTGTTCGATTTTTCATGTTCGTTGCATCATCAGCTATTTTGTGCTACTCATGTGCTATTTAGCACTATTAAAGGGCGTATATCCAGCAGAGCAAACTTTTCGCCTGAAATGTTGATGACGCCGTAACTGATTTTATGGTTACATGTCATTTTAAAGATATTTAATCGTTAAGTGACGCTGCTTTGTCCTCTTCAACTATACTCGATTGAATTTTAATTTGAAAACACACTGTAACTTCTAATTCAAAGTAACAAATCCTTTGAGTTTGATAGCTTAAGGTTACACTAGTCAACGGCACGAACTATTTTGTGCGCGGGGTTAAAATGCATTTTATATCAACCGACAACACGTGCGGAAGAGATTGATGCTGTGATGAGCAGTAGGAAGCTAGTTCGCGTACGAATACACACTTTTGCAAATCTGTAGCGAAATTTAATAATCAGACCTTTGGGAGTCTGGATATCATGAAAAGACGACTAAACGTATCTGTTCAAAATTAAATTATTTGCATTGTTGAATTACTAATCTATCCCTGTATGATGGCCGTTTTTCAATTTTCCGTCTTCTTATGGCATTTATTTGCGCCCAAAAATGCGTTAAAATTAGTGTCGAAATGTGGAACTTTCGACGCTCATAACTTTCAAATATATTCTTTTTTTACTTTTTTGCCTCCATACAGGACTAGATAATGATGAGACAGATTGATATCACTTTTTATTTTGAACGAACATTGTCAAACGGTGGAATAAACCCTAGACTACGTTTGTATGGAAGAATTTTCGACTAGTGTACCCTTAAGCTGAATTCGTATCTATAAAAGTACTCACGGCAGCAATTCAAAATGTTTTTTTATAGTAAATGAAATATTGCTTATTATCAATACAATGGACCCAAACTTGATGGTGCTATCTTTTTTGGATGAGGAGTTGTTATGACCATCTTCCGACTCCGTCTTGAGACCAGCTCCCTAGTACCAAATTATTATCTTTTTCCAAAGTAACATAAATAAAAAGGTGACAATAAGTTACCTTTCTTTATTAAGGTTTTCACTGATCCTGTGCGCCTGGGTGAGTTCGGAGGACCAGAGCATAACGGGTTGCTTGGGCGAACCGGCAGCCTCCACAGCCTCATCCCAGGCCTTCAGAGACTTCTCGTGGAACTCCCCCCACAGCTTGATAAAACCTTCCATCGTATTGATGTCGTAATTCTTTTCTTTCATGTAGTCCGTGATCTCTTCCGTGTTGTTCCAGCAATCGATGTACACCTGCAATGATTTAGTTGAGGAGTATGGTTAGAGCATTCATGAAAACCATTTGTTCAAATGCTGGTGACTTAGAACTAAAGTTCGCTGTAGTGCTTAACATTATTTATGTTGTCTAATCAAACTATTAAAACATGCAGCGCTAGATCGCTGATAGAGTTTAGTTTACTCGCGATCAAAACTTCGTTCATGGCGCTTGCGCGTTTCGTTCAACATAGTGTAAAGTGGTGTACGTATTGCAGTACAGTTCAGTCGAACAGAGTGAGTGTTCGGATCGCCAAATCTAGTGCGTAATACATATATTAGGTCATTACATAATTATGAAATTGGCGTTTTGTAAGGAAGGAACATAAAGTCGTTTTTTTAATATAATATATTTATTTAATCAAAGTATATTGCTATCTATGCACTTTGCCATCTCATAGGTAGTTCATTGATCAATTTACTAAAAAACCATTCGTATCAATAAAATCTTTGAAGGCGCTTTGGACTGCCCGATCGGAGTTGAATTTTTTCCCTTGCAAGAAGTTATCCAAATTTTGAAAAAAAATGGTAATCTGTTGGAGCAAGGTCTGGGGAATACGGTGGATAACTTAGACATTCCAATTGAAGCTCTTCTAATTTGGTAGCCGTCTGTTGTGCAGTGTGGGGTCTAGCGTTGTCCTGAAGCAGCTATGGCCTAGAGCGATTGACCAGCCTCGGCTGTTTAGCAGCTAGCTTTTCCATCATGGTTTGCAGTTGCTGACAATAGGCATCCGCCGTAATCGTCTGGCCAGATTTAAGAAAGCTATAGTGAACGATACCGGCACTAGTCCACCAAACGCTCACAAGTAATTTTTTTGAGTCAATTTTCGCTTGGGGCAAGATTTGGCTGGTTCGCCAGGGTTCAGTAATTGCGATGAGCCATTCCGATTATTGTAGAGGATCCATTTTTCATCACAGGTAATGATTCGATTTAAAATCCCTTCATTATTGTGCCAGTTGAGTAATGTAACGCTTAATATTTTATATATTAGTCTACGATGTAACGCAGCAGTCGACGCGCGTTTGTCGGTTTGCTGCACTCAATTTATGAGGTACTTTCAAGCTTTTTCATCTTCCCAATTTGCTTCAAGTGGACTAAAACAGTTTTATCACTAACACCGCAGCCTGCAGCTAACTCGGACGTGGATTGCGATGGATCCGCTTCCACAATAGCCTTCAATTCTTCATTATCAACTTTGGTCTCCGGCCGTCCACGGGACTTGTTCTGCAGGTCGAAATTTCCAGAACGATAACGTTGGAACCAAAAACGCACTGTGTTTTCTTTGACACGTATGACACCGTCACCATACACATAATTAATCCTTCGAGCCGTTTCTGCAGCACTGGTGCCACGATGGAACTCATACTCGTAAATAACGCGATATTTCAAGTTTTCCATTTTGTAAACAGACTGGCGCAAAGAAAAAACTAAAATAGAAAAAAAACAAATGAATTACGGTTTTCCAAACACAAAAGCATTAGTAAATAGCTGTATAAATTTAAAATTGGAATTATAAACCAAAGAGGAGATATTTGAGATCAAAGTGGCCAGTACGACAAAACGCCAATTTCATAGGTAAGGACCTAATATATCTATGGGTTAGATATAGTAGTCGTCTCCAGTTTTTTTTAGGTGGCTAATTTATTTGGAAGCTGTGTCCTCTAAATAAGCGAGAAAGTCGTGAGTTTAGTCATCATAAACTGTAGTTTAGTAGGTCAACTAATTGACCCATGCAATCAAATTTTATTAAGATAATGGACAGATGTGAGAACGCTAGTTTTGAAGTAGACCGTAAAGCTAAGTATAGCGTTGTTTCTGTCAATCATAGCTGTTTGAGAGTATCCATCTAAAAACATTTATGTCTCCTATTAACGGCCGGTGGATACTATATTTGCATAGTAGGCTCACAGTTGCGTGGTAGAAAAAGGCAAAGGGCCTTAACAAAGTAATAGTTTTAACGTAAAGCCGTTACTGTATGATTGACAATATCTGCCTGCCCTTGTTCCATTATGTTATTTGGAGTTGACGCAGCTAGTTTTCTATTTCTATTTATTTATTTTAATCTTTATTGTACACCATAAAAATATATGTACAGGACAAACATTTATAAAAGCAAGTGTACAATGGGCGGTCTAATCGCACAGGACAATCTCTTACCGACAACCTTTTATCCTTCTATTTCTGTACCTTCTATTCACCCTGTCTAATAGCTACTAGCTAATTAAACACTGATAGAATGAAAGTTTGTCTGGAGCATATAGGATGCCTCACCTCATCCCCTCCTCTATGCAGCAGCGTGGGCGCGGGCACAGCGTCCACGATGTCCCGGTACAGGTCCCCCAGCACGCGGTACACGGCCTGTTTGGAGTCTATAGGATGCCTTACCTCATCTCCTCCCATATGCAAGAGCGCGGGCGCGGGCACAACGTCCACGATGTCCCGGTACAGGTCCCCCAGCACGCGGTACACGGCCTGTTTGGAGTCTATAGGATGCCTTACCTCATCTCCTCCCATATGCAAGAGCGCGGGCGCGGGCACAACGTCCACGATGTCCCGGTACAGGTCCTTCAGCACGCGGTACACGGCCTGGTTGGCCGGGTTCAGCTGTCCACACGGCGGCTGCACGCACAGGTGGCGCCACGGCCACTGGTTCACGCAAACGGCGAGGTTCCCGAGGCCATACTCCTGGAAACGGCAGTAACATAACATAACATCACTCCTGAATTCCTCGAAGAGTTAGGCAGATGTGAACCGATAGCTCACCCACATTTCGCAATTATGTTTAAGTCTCAATGTAATAGGGGGGAGCCTATTGCCTTCAACGGCTATAAATCCAGACTTCGGGCTGCTATACTGTTTAGTTGTAGCGCATGCGAACACTAGACCTAGGCAGCAAACGGCTACTGCCGTTTCATGTGTTCATATAAAACTGTAAGGAGGTCTGAGGAACAGGGTGGAACGTCTCGTATATTGCAAAGGGAGGATCCTTCGACCAGACGGATATTGTGTCTGGTCTGGGCAACTGTCCATCGATCTGTTTTATATTTTAAAAAAAACTTTGCATGCGCGATGTAGGGTTTCGTGGTTTAGTTCGTACGTGGCGTCATAGATGGCGCTACAAGTGGCAAGGCTGATAAAAAAATAACGGGTTGAATTTCGTCCTAGAGAAACTTCTTCATGTAACCGGATAAAAAGAATGTGTGAAACCTGTGTGAAAAAGAACAAATCCACTTTGTCATAATGTGTGATTGACAAACGAACATTAAAACTAATACGTAACAAGTATCATAACATGAAACAATACAAAAAGTTAGTTTATGGGTAGGTACTTAACAAGATACAATAATAATAGCACTAGAACTAACATAGGTGGATCCGGGGGGGGGGGGGTGGGGGAAACACATGGGCTCGTGCCCCCCCCCCCCCAGACGGCTTAGCCGAGACTCTGAGAGACCTATTGATATCACTTTGATATCATTTGTATCGTTTAGCGTACGTACGTTTGGGCATATATTAAGTCACGAGTATTTTTCAGTATTTACGATCGGTCTTAACCATACTTCAAGTTCGCTTCACTCGATCTTACAGCTAGATTCAACTTCTGTATGAATTGACAAAAAAGCTAAATAGGATGGACTATAAATGTTCGAGATCGTTTCGCTCACTCTTACATCTCAGTAGCTCTTGATATATCGTTCAGAATGGTATAAGGGATACCGATCCGAAGTAAGGTGACCTGAAAAAAAATACTTTCGCTAAGTTTAAAAAAAAAGCGCTGTCCTATAATTTGTACCTCTTGTTAAACAATTTCGGTCAAGTAACTAGTAGAAAGTACCTACTTAGTGGTAAGAAGCACGAGGAAAAGAAAGACTTTTTTTAGAAACATTACTTTGACTAGCGTTATATCGATACAATCATTACGCAAAGTTCTACCATAAAACCGACATCTATAGTAGAATTTGTTACGCCGCCCCCTCCCTCCCCCAGAAATGAATCCTGGATTCGCCACTGAGAAGTAACTAACTACTCAAAGATCCAATCCTGGAATAGAAGCATTTAAAGTATATTTTAATTTTGCATGATTCCTTTAGTTATTAAGTTAAGTTTAAATATTGTTTAGTGTTGTAACCATATATTCATGAACTACCTCCAGGTGCTCTTATAATATTGTGTAATTCATTAACAACGAAAATACTAGATCCCACGACACAGGGTATCCTAGTGTGGGGTCTAGGGCTACTTTAATGCACGTAATGTTGGTATTTTCTTGTACATACTATTTATTTGTTTTATTTTTGTTGTGCTTTATGTATGTATGGAATGGTGTCTCAATAAAATTATCTTATCTTATCTTATCTAAAGTTCAACAACATGGTATTAGCGTGCGACTACTGAGACGATTCTCAGTACCCGATCAGGATTGGAAACTTGCCCATTAGAAGGAATGACCGGTGTTTAATCAATATTGGGTATTTAATTGCCGTACAGGCTAAATTTATGTGAAGGTACCTAGAATACCAACAAGGTTTAGTTGGCAAATCTTAATGGGTCTTCCAGACAAGGATCTTCCAGTGGGTTGCAACCCAGGCAGGCACATTACTTTGTGTAATTTATTTCTTCACCGCTGCTTTAAAAATGGTGAAAGAAAACATAGTGAGTAAATCAGCATGTCTTAAAACTATAAGCCTCACAACATCACAACATCCTCAGAGGTCGAGGAATTTCAAGGATTTCATAACAGTATTGCATTGTTTTATGGAGGCATGGCAAAATAGATTAAAGTCCCGTATACTCCATTGAAAAAGGAGGATCCTACAACCATACTGGGCCGTGCAACTGCCCAACGTTTGTTGTCGGACTGTTAAGGCCGTACCCTGACCAAAAAATCAGCATAAGATATGAGCATTCCTATTGGCCTAGCGGCACTGGTGGCGCATGAATCACGGTAGTGAATACGCCCAGATTTTAGAATAAAATCTTTATAAAATCGAATATTGGTCTTTTGAATAAAATAAAACTTACAAAATGTTCGTTATCAAATTGTTTATCCATTAGTGTTAGTATAAAAAATAATTAATGAACACTTTACGAGGAGATGCACGCATTCATTAATTATCAATAATTATTTCACATTTTTATGGTTTTGTTGGAAGGAGATTAGTGACACATTTATACCTCTTTAATAAAAAAGTGTACTATCATTTTAGTATCAATATTATGTAGAAATTTAACGTATTTTTATTAATTGATATTTATTTTTAAATAAAGAGTAGATAGCTCTTAAAAACTGCACAAAATTCGACTAGCGCGGCGTTTTGCTCGGGGAGGCGCCTTAAATTGTAAATTGTTCAAATCGCACCGAAAACTTTGGTTGCGCGATGAAGTCGCTACAGTTTAACGGACTTGTATTCGCAACTCCACGTCCAAGTGCGTATTTTGCGTACGGTATTTAACAGTAGAATAACGGTACTATACCAGGGATTAACTCACCGGTCCCCACTGCCAGCCGTTGCCGGCGTGCGCCGGTGAGTCGATCTCGATCACAACTCGCACGCCTCGCACTTGAGCGTATGTTATCAGCTTCCTCACTTCTTCTGCCGAGTAGATCTCCCTTGCGGAATAGGCACCGTACCTGAAATTGAAAACAGAAATAAGTATTAACAAGGTGCCTATTACTTGCAAACGAAAAAAAATCTTTGAATTCATAATTTTTAAATACTATTTTTTCTAGATACTCGTACATAAATAAATATAGCTGTACGGAACTAACCAAAATCGGAACTAATTATATTTTAGCTGCTTTTTACAATTTTACAAATGTTTGCCAATAATGCCCCTCCACAATATCCTAGACAGCGTTAAAAGATCCTAGCACTGTACTAATAATTGAGAAGGACAAAGAGGCCCCCCTTAACAGACAATTAGGATCAGGAGGATAAAAATAGAGAAAAGAATCTGACCTGGTAAATTGCGGTACTCTTGTAGACTCCAGAGGAAAACTATGAGTGTCAGTAACATGCCAGTGGAAGACGTTCATCTTGCTGGCTGCCATGCCATCGATGGTCCTCAGGACATCTACCATAGGTATGAAATGTCTGCTAGTGTCAAGAAGAAGTCCTCTGTAGGGGTAGGTGGGACGGTCACGGATCTTAGCTCCGGAGACCAGTACGAGGCTGCAAGCCTTCTGATCGGAGAAATCAGGTCTGTCAGACGCTGTCAGCTGAGAGAACGTCTCTAAAGCATGACGCGCTCCGTAGATTGTTTCTGCATTTATGCGAACTGATATCTGGTCTTCTAAAAAAGTAAAAATATTTTGATTTAGGCAGATATTCATTATATTTATTTCATCAGCCTATTAATGTTTCCACTGCTGGGACACAGGCCTCCTCTTTGTGAGAGGGAATGGTCCGTAATCCACCACGCGGGCTCAGTACGGGTTGGTAGATATCACCATGTCTTCGATTTTTTTGGTGCCAGTTTTTACCCTTTGAGTACGGAACCCTAAAATTGAGGGAAATTCAAAGAAAAATCAGATTTATCAATACAATGGTATTTGTTGGTAAAATTTACGTAATAATAAAGATTATCACAATATATCACCAAATTTCAAGTTCAGTCAATGGGCAGTCAAAAAATTATTCGGAACATAATTTTGTAAAAAATGCTGACTTTGTTGGCTTCTCATTCCTTACTGTTTTCCAATACTTTTTAGGGTAGGTTAATTTAGTTGTCAAGGCCCCCCCTTAATTTGTCTGTATGAGAAAGGATTTTAAAAACATTAAAAGATATTTGTTGACAATTTGTATAGCTTTGGGTGAACAAAATGCTTATACCGTGCAAAATTGAACACTGTAGCTCAAACCGTTTGGCTGTAAAACCTGTGTGACAGACGACGGACAGACAGACACGTAAGTGACGGCAACAGGGCTCCATTTGGACCCTTCGGGTGCGGTACCCTAAAAAGGTGTCATACTACGGCAGCGGCCTACTCGGGTACTCAATCGATTGTATACTTTCCATAAAGGCCAAGCAGTGGACAGGCTAACTTGAAAGATATGCAAAACAAAACGCAACGAACCTTTAGTCTGGACATCGAGCATGTATTCCTCGTCGGTGCTCCACGTCAGGGTGATATCTGCGCTCTTCACGTTGAGGTAGACCACCACGGGCGTCTCAACCATGTCTGTAACTTTTCCGTCACATTCCGCCAGCAGATTGGGACCCACTAGCTTCGTCATCTCCACCATAATTGACAGAGCTTCTGCGGGCACGTTTTGTAGATCGAATCTGCGGATAAATTTTGAGAATTTAATGGTACTATTGAAATTTTAATGATTATCTAGTGCGATTGTTATGTTTGATAGCCTAGAGGGACATAGGCAACTTTTACCCATGGTGTATTTACAAAGTACAAACCAACGTAAGTCAGTACTTAGTACTACAGTTATACGCCACATCCCTTTAGCCATGGACAACGGGGTGAGTCCCTTGTCCACTGCATACCGACTTCAGCTTTTAAAAAGTATTATCTAAGGCTGCACACCTCGCGGTTGTGAAGAGTCTCTGCATTTAAAAAGCCTTGACTCCCACACTTCCGTGGGATGTACAGTCTCATCATCGATGATCGTAGGTATATACATCCGGTTTGCGGTCAGGAACGTCCGAGCCCTCCTATCGAGGGCGTCGAGTTCGGTCTGATCCCAGTTGAGTAGGTATGCCGTAAGAGTACTTCAAAACCGGCAAGACCCAACTGTTGAAAGGGCGCACCTTATTTCCGCTCGACAAAAGGCTATTTCATTTTCAGGCGGCCAAAGAATCGCCCCTACAACAGTTGATTCATGTCAGCACTGGCACTGTTAATGCCCAATGCTTCCTACATACCCAAATACTTGTAAGTTTCGGTCGAGGAGAGGTGTCGTGTCTAAGGTGTATGTAATCAGAGAGTTGAATTCCCTTTTATTCCATTTATTTATTCGTTTAAAACGGGGAGATTACGCCATAATCTCCCCTCGCTTTACATGCATGACTGCACATTTGTCCACACGAAATTCCATACTGATGGAGTCACTGAAGGTTTCAGTTACCTTAAATAGCTTCGTCAGTTGGAATTTGTTGGGGGTGAAGAAGCATCCAGCAGTGTATTTAGAGGATTCAGGGCTAAGCAGAACTAATACGGGCTCAAACTGTCGCCCTGAAATACCCCCCGTTTAATCCATATAAGCTAATCACCCCCTGAATCGGTCGACATTCTGGATATAGACGGACCGTCTTCCATTGCCCTATACATGACTCAAGGAAGATTGCATCTATTTTGTACAACTCCAGCACCCTCATGAGCCATGTATGTGGCACAGAGTCGTAGACGTTCTTGTAGTCTATCCAGCAAGTCAACTGATCCCTGCGGGATCGACGAACCTACTGGCTTATGGCCAGTCAACGAGGAGTAGCTCCTTAGTGCCACGAGACTCATTCGTACATCCATTCTGAGGGGCAGACATTATTGAGTTACTTTCAATGTGTCCATTAATGTTTCCTCTCAGGATGTATGTAAGAAGTAACTATCGACAGATATGTTATAAGTCGATAGTTCTTGGGTTCCACAGGACTACCTGTCTTATGGAGCAGGTGGGTAACAGCAGTTGATAAAATCGGAGGCAGCGACCCAGACTCTAAGCATGACTGGAATTGAGTTGCCGTGTAGCGCGAATGAGCTGCTATACCATTTTAACCAGAAGTTATGCAATCCGTCCGGTGATCCGATCCTAGAGACTTACAGTTCCGCAGCGGATGAACTGCTTTGGCTACATCAGATGGGCTGATAATTACTTTTTCCATTTCTGGTATTGCTTCACACACGCGCTCGACATCACGCATCCAGCCACCCTCAGTGTGACAGACGGGCACCGAACAGATGCTTCGCTAGAATGTACTCGTGGCGATACCATCCGAGCGGTAAACGCCAGTCACATTTTGTTCAGGTCGCTCCCAAGCTCTGTATACCCACCTCATATCACTCTGTAACGTGCGATTCTGCGAGTATCGGTGCTTATACCGCCGAATACGATTTTCCCATGCACAAACTTTCTGTTTCAGGAAGTCGATGCGCTTCGTGACACGGAACATGTATATTTGAGGACTAATTCCAGTTCCCGAATACGCAACAGCATAGTTGATGTTGTCAATGAGTACCCTGGCTCCGTCGATACGCTGTACGATGCCTAGCACGACAGGCTTTATATTATTTTTATTCGACTCAGTGGTATTGCGATTAAATTGTTACTACTTAAGATCTTCGGGACTGGCATTTTCATTATGATATTCTCCGTAGACCATGGCAAGTTAGAACTATGCCAATGGAAACTTTAGCCGTAATACATTTAGAAAATATATAAATAGTTTTTCTACCATTTATCTAAGATGGAGTTATTACTGCATTACTGTACCATTGTTTCAAACCGAGAATCCGAGATTGCACATACAGACATCTGACGAATGGGAATCAAGCGGAAATACCAGAAAAAAAATATATACCCACATCATACAATAGAATTAAGTTTTCGTAAATAAAATACAAATGCTTTATCACTTCCGATGTTTTTGCTGCACCACAATCAATTCGGCACACAGACAAAATAAAATGTAGGTCGTTCTGTAATTTAGCCACATAACCTTCGGTCAAAAACTTTGTAAATAAAATGCTGCAGATCATCATTA
Source organism: Orthosia incerta (assembly GCA_948252205.1). Lineage (NCBI taxonomy): Eukaryota > Metazoa > Arthropoda > Insecta > Lepidoptera > Noctuidae > Orthosia > Orthosia incerta. The sequence continues at coordinate 19,036,634 of OX411760.1, forward strand.
TGACGTATGATCTGCTATTCAATGTGACCGTGCATGGTGATGAAGCGATATCTGCAAACGTTATATAGTTTCGTGCGAAGACAAATCTGTCTGCCGAATCAGGGGTCCTACTCCCTAAGAACAAAGTCCATAGTTTCGGCCTTAGTTACGGGCGTTTCCTACTCCCTAACACTTACAGACCGATGATTCGTTCGGGACCCGAACTAAGAATGAATGACAACACAATTTGACAGTTTTACCTTCTCCCGTTTTTCTTTACTGTCCGAAAAAATTAACTCAACACTTGCTTATTCCAACTCCGATGTTTCGGAGTACTTTCGGACGGGGCCCGTATCTTCGTTGAGCGAGATAGGGAGTACACTCCCAGGTCCTAATCTCTACCACGTATTGTTGTTCTATCGTATGAATCGTAGCAAAATGAAACTTATTTCGGCGTCATAAAAGTCACGTAACCCGTCATCGTGAGATAGAACAACTATACCTGAATACGGAATGGAACCGTGTGCAATATTCAACTTAAGGCGCCTCCCCGAGCAAAACGCCGCGCTAGTCGAATTTTGTGAAGTTTTTCACTCTTTATTTAAAAAGAAATATCAATTAATAAAAATACATTAAATTTCTACATAATGTTGATTCTAAAATGGTAGTACACTTTTTTTTTAAAGAGGTGTTTGTGTCACTAATCTCCTTCCAACAAAACCATAAAAATGTGAAATAATTATTGATAGCGAAAAGTGTTCATTAATTATTTTTTACACTAACACTAATGGATAGACAATTTGATAACGAACATTTTGTAAGTTTTACTTTTTTCAAAAGAACAATATTCGATTTTATAAAGATTTTATTCCAAAATCTGGGCGTATTCACTACCGTAATTCATGCGCCACCAGTGCCGCTAGGCCAATAGGAATGCTCATATCTCATGCTCATATCCCATATGATTTTTTGGTCAGGGTACGGCCTTAATAGAGTAAGTGGTAGTTGTGCTTGTAAGAATACATCTTATACTTAGATACTATCAAATGGAACTACATAATTAACATAAAACATAAGTTTATGCCTGACTCTGTAGTACCTACACCCATATTACATCACTTGTGTTTATGTTTTTTACTACGTAAATAAAATATTTTAATTACATTGGCTAAGGTCAATGTGTGATAAACTGCACTATTCTAAAGTACTTCGATAATTTTATGAGATTACTCGCGTCATAAAACAGCACAGTTGGCGTGTTTTTGCGATCACGACTGTCAAATAAACGATGTTTGGGTCGTAGGTCGGGGAACCGCTAGAGCTCAATACTGCTAAACTGTTTAAGATAGGTTGTTCACCCCTGACGAAGTGACGAGCTCTGACAAATCGCTTCAATGGAGTTAGAGCTGCCAAAGACAAACGACAAAATTAAAGAATGAAATATTTAGGTACTGTCAACACTGAGAATCATAGTATTAATAACAAAAAAAGTTTCCTTAAAATATCCTACCGGATTAGCAACCAAGCTAGAATCTCCATGCGAACAGCGCACAATGCCAGGCTGCTGAAAATTGTCTAATAGAAAAACCAAACATCAGTCCGCCTGACCTGGGAATAGAACCGAGGACATCCGTAAACGTATGTCTGTGATAGCATTGTGATAATAAGCTAAGATAGCTCAGTTTCTTTCTCACGGGTTTTCATGGGGATGCTAACTCAACAGATAATTAGGCATTATTCGCAAATATCGTAAAATCTAAACAAAGACATGAAAGGCCGTTAAGTTGTACATAAAGTGGTATTTATGTGTAAGCCTTGTTAGCCAACTTAGTATTTGAAAGACAAACATACACATGTCAATGGTACGCAAGGTTAATGACCTGTGGCCGGCGACCTAACATGAACTTGTTAGAACGAAATATTGATCGTTATATAACGTCATTCTATATTTATGGTTTATTAGACGATTCAAACAAATTTAACTCGCCCGAAAAGTGCGAATCCTTTTATTTATTTAAGTGAATTTATCGGTGTGCGAATCGACCACTCCAAAATTATGTAGTAGGCTATTGGCACACACATTGTTTTTTACGCAATACCGGTATTATAAAGTACACTCAAGTACAGAAGTATTAAGGTTTAAATATTTTCATTGATATGAAATGAGACACAAATTAAATAAAAATGTCTTAATAAAAATGCATGGTTAGGAAAAGCACCGAAATAACGTCATTCTGTATTCATTTGTTGATTATGATATCGGGGCTTCCTGTAAATCGCTATGTTATGGACCAAGTGATTAATACTGCATTATTCATAATGCTCAGATAATTAGAAAAATGTCCACTAAAAACTATTGATATAATTAAATTGACCAGGCTTTCTGAATAATGGTCATCACTTTATTGGGCCGCGTAAAAAGATGTTTTTTAATAGTTCATTATGGTACAAGTGTGCAATGTTGGTGATTACCGCTGAGGCGCCATTGAGACCCGAGCCGTAGGTGAGGGTCTTAAGAGAGCCGAGGACGGTAATCATCAATACACACGTGTATCATACGACGTTTTTCAACACACTTGTGAAGAAAATAATACTGAAAAATCATTTTCAACAGTGAAAACGAGTTGTAAAAATTTATCGCAATGGCGGGGTAAATTATTCAGTTTTCCTATGCGCGCGTATCTAACAATGGCGATCTGCCATAGACTAAAACAATGAGGTTACTTTTTTTTTGGCTTGTCGCGTATAGCGTTTTAGCCACGTACAAAATCGGGCATTTCAAGTTTTCTTTATTTCAGAGAAACAAAAGTTATATTTGAGGGCAAGTTTTATTTATTAAACACGTACGTTGCATGAAATGAGCAAGCATTATGTTAGGTACTAGCATTTTGCTGAATTGTTTGACTAGAAGCTATGCCACATTTTATGTATTTAATGGATATCATGGAAATAGTAATTACTACCCATATCATGTTATGGATATAGTAAGTACTACTTCCATGACAGGAATAGAAATGGATTAATGTCGAATGAGACACTTTTAATTGATTAACAGTGTTACATTTTATTACATTGAAAATACTTCAATTTTAACTGGATTAGAATTAATGACTAATTTTATTAATTTTCATTGGATTGATTTGTGACACTTTTAAAATTAGTTTAATTTTAATGTATTTAAAATGAAGGCAGGAAACCTTTTAAAAAAAAAACTATAACTCACTTGTGAATAATAGCAATGAAAAAGTCACAGTTTGATTACAGGTATCATTATATGCCTAATTGCGGTGAAATTAGAGCCACTTTATGAGCAAGTGTGTTGAAAAATATTCTAATGTTGACATTGATTTTAATGTAGAATAGGTACCTAAGTACGATTACTATTTAAGCAACAAAGTCGACGGAGCTCCTTTTTCTGTCTGCAGGGTCTAAAGTAACCTAACAAGAATCAGATGACGGGAGCTAAGTTCGAGCCCGTCATCTCCTTCGAAACTAATCTATCCGTGTCGGGGTGCCCTTAGCTACCGAGCTCGCTCACTCTTGGATTAATTCATTGACCATAATTATCGAAATGCCCAACCGTTACGTAGCAATAATCATGTATACAAGTTTAAATCAGTATTCATTTCATTGCCCGATTTGACTTGACTAGATTCATAATTAATCACTCTGATTAATCACTTCTCTGATTGATTCTGATTAATCACTTGGTCTATGACGGATACAATGTGATACAGTTTGATGTCAAAGTCACGAACTAATATGAGTGGGATGTTATCGGGCGTGATAACATGTGAAGTGGTCGTAAATGGAGCAAGTGCAGTGCGATATTACTTTGAACCAATTAATTAATAATTGCTTAGATAGGAGATTGTAATACAGTGTTTGAGACCCTACTGACCCTTTTCCAATTTATTTAAATACGGCGCATCTTGTCTTCTTTTAGAATTATTTTTCTTTTATTAGGTTGATCTTTAATAACATTGTCGTTTTATGAAACGGGCTTCTTTGAACTGCGACCCTACAAGTTTCACGAGCTAAAAACAGAAAACAGCTACTTTTTCAGAGCAAATTTCTCAATAACTACAAGATATATAATAAATCTTTTAATGCTTGCGTCACATAGTTATCCAGTAAATGTACATTACATATTTTTGATAACTGCTCAAAAAAATTTAGAAAAATTAAATTCCTAACACACGTTTTTACGAAATCCCGAACCACCAGGTTTTTCAATTGCTTTTTCAGCTTACTGGTGGCGAATAATAATCTGCAAAAAATGGTATGGACTGGGCACCTAGTAAGTCAACCACTGGGTATACTAGTAAGTCACCAATTTTGTTTTTCAAAGTTTATTGTATTTTTACTTTAAAAAAAATTTGTCCACGCGGAAAAAAGGAAATTTTATCATGTGCGAAAGCGTCGTCTGCGCGTAAGAATATGTTGAATATAAAAATAACTGGTAAATAATTTGAAATTTGAGGTGTTCATCAATCGAATTCAATTTTTATATTATATTTTTGAGTACTTATTTTATTGTAATAAATTATCCAAATAATGCCTTATAAACCGTTGCGCTCGCGCGAGGCATTCAGTCTCGCTAAAGGGCTTGTAGTCGTCGGACCTGTGTCGTTTTTATTGTTGTCATTATGTTTTTTATCATATACCTTCTGGGTGCTCCTAGCGGAGCTCCACATCGTTGTCAATGTGGTGAAGCAGTCGACAGCCTCGGATACCATGGCCTATCCTGCAGTAGGAGCGCTGGTCGGTTAGCACGGCACGCTAGCATTAATGACATCATACGTCGGGCTCTTGTCACCGCCGGGGTGCCAGCTGTTTTAGAACCCAATGGCTTGGCGCGCGACGATGGGAAGAGACCAGACGGGATGACCATAATGCCTTGGAAAGTGGGTAGGCCTTTGGTGTGGGATGCAACATGTGTCGACACCCTTCCGCCATCCCATCTTCTTAGCACGGCGGGCTGTGCTGGGGCAGCTGCTGCTGGTGCAGAAAACCTCAAACGGCGCAAATACAACTACCTTATTGGTAGTTATATATTTGAGCCGTTTGGGGTTGAAACATTAGGTCCATGGGGTCCGAGTGCTTTTCGAGTATTTCGAGAAGTAAGTAAACGGTTAGTCGACTCTTCACGTGACCAGAGGGCTGGGCTTTTCCTTGGCCTGAGAATCAGCATTGCCATTCATCGTGGCAATGCTGCCAGCGTTCTGGGCACTTTTCACGTTGACAGCGATGTGGACGAATTTTTGACGCCCTATGACCCCTGCCCTTTTATACGCGTTCGTAGTTTTATTTTATTTTTATTTAAGTGTATAGGTAGTTATTGTTAATTTAGTTAAAATTATTAAAAAAAATGGTCTAATTTCATATATCTTGTAATTATTAAGAAATGTTCGCTGAAAAACTAGTTGTTTTCTGTTTTTGACTCGTGAAACTTGCAGGGACTCTTAATACCTGTTTAAAAATTAGCGAATTGTCATTTGTTTCTTCAGGTTTTTTTTTTCTGGAATATAGTTAACCAGGAACACTGCATGAAAGAAAAGAAAATTAATTGTGTGTTATTTCTCAATATGAGTTTATAATAACTTAACAATATTTATCTCAAATGGCACGCATTAACAATCACGACCCGTTTCGTAGCACGACAGTTTTATGGGTAACCTAATTTTAATGTCTAGTGCTAAATAAATGCATTTTATTCTTTCTTGAAATTAATAACATCATAAATTCAACAAATACATTATGACAATAATAATAGCAAAAGTAATAGTTAGAGTGAACAGGCTTCTTCTGGGTAAGCTCACTCCATCGTCGACTTTGTCTCTGTCACCTCTGACCTAGACTAGAGTCAAGAGCAAACCCATCTCAAATAAAAAAAAAATACGTAGTGTAATATAACGTTTTTAAATATAATACGTAGTAATAGTATCTATAGTGGTACCCGTGTATTTTTAGAGCGCAGTCTGTCAAACTCTTGGATGGCACCCAGCACATGAAAAGATTTATTCTGGTGAGCCCTTCCTATTAACGACATTAATACATAGTGGTATAGAAGATGTATTCAATGTGTTTAGGACGTCCTAAATTCTTCGTAAGAACAATGGTTACAATGGGCTACAAAAAACAAAGTAGAAACGAAATAATTTACATTATTTTAATGGATTACATTGATATATGCAAAAAAGATATGCTATTTAAATAGAAAATGAACAATTTTGAATCTATTTAAAATGCGTTTTAAGATTTATAAGCAGCTATCCCAGATCTTAGATTAAAGTGTTCAAGAATCCAAAGAAAGCCAAAGAAAAGTTTGCAATTAATTAATTTATCATTATACTGTTGGTAAACACAAAGTCACGCCCTTGGGGATAAAACTACACTACACTTTGAGATAATAAGCTAAAAGTTTTGTTTCAGACGGCAAATAGTGTGCTAGATCGAATAAAGCATTCGTTGATTCGAATTTCGAAACATTAAGCACTTTGAATAAAAACTTTTTCGCAAAAAAATGAACCGACTTCAAAAACAAAACACTAAAAAGTGCAAAATAACTTTCCTTTCGGCAGTCGGTGTCTTTCGTACCTTATGTTTTTATCGTTTTGTATATGCGGACGACGTCACGGGGTACCCATTCATTGTTTACCAAAACCTTCTCGAGAATGTAACAAATACTTTTCTGGAAACCGCATCATAATCGGTTCAGCCAAACGCGAGAAAATCGCGAACAAACATATACGTGTCAAACTGAGAACATCCTTTTTTTCAGACGGTTAGAAATGGTCTGAGCGCAAATAGGGTGCATGAGCCAATAATGCATTCGCTGATTCACTTATTTCATCTTTTGTACTATCGGCGTGAAGGATTGCATGCAGGCATCACATAAAACCTTCATATAACTTGCCTTCTGTAATTATATTTGCCATTACATAATTATGTGGCGACGAACTACGAACGTGGGAATTTGACATCCTATTGTAATGTAACATTGATGCTTTATAGATTTTTAGAGGTCTTACCGAAGAATAGAGGTCGAGGCCATTGTTATTCTAATAATAGTAAATTACGTTATTTTACATAATAATATGAAGGACGAGTATTTGTGTTTTGAGTCTATCCGAGTAATAATATTGTTTTATTATAACAGCATTTGTGAGGATGAGTAAATAATATACCTATGTAGGTACTTATATTCCTATTGTTGTTGTATGATTGTTTATTAATTATGGCTGAACAGAATTTAATGACCAAAACCAGATGTAACCTCCAAATGCACATTTGATTTTTAAATTAACTTTTTTATTTATAACTTTTTAGTTATTTTTTTTTTCGAGTCTGGTACATTTAAACATATAAGTGTGCTATATTTTTGAAATCACCTTTTAAAACCCTTTATTTTGATACCCCACACGATGGGGTAGGAAGAAAAAAGAATTGGGCGCCCAAAAGCCGCAAGTTTCCTATTTTCCAATGTTAATGTAGCCAGTGACACTCGCAGGGTTAAGACGAATCGATTGACGTAAGAACCATCAAAATCGGCCAACGCGTTTGGTCTCTAGAACTAAGAAATACATACATACATATACTGATAAACACATTACCCTCCTTCGGCCGGTCGGATAAAAAATGGTCCCGTGCGGTCCGAAATGAATTACAATCGTTTATTAGCCATTCACCTCATCTATTCAACGTGATTGATTTTAGGGATGTACTCCTATTTTGGACCGCCTGGTTTGTGATTCATATCTTTAATTGCTGATGGGAATATTAACTTACAATATCCACATTCCAAATTCAAATCATTTTTAGTCCCTAGGGATTTATGAGCTATTTTAGTCCCTGTTTACGAATAATGAATTAGCTCTTTTTGAATAGATGTGATAAAAAAATATTTTGTTAGAGTTCCGGTCATTTTACAATATTTCTACGGAGGTAATACAGGTTGTTAATAATTGTCTAATGAGTTAATATTCAGTGTGAACAATTTGATGCTTGTTTTATAGTTTCACACTTTACCGTCTCTTAATCCGTTACAATGCACTGGGTAGACCGTAAAACAAAAAGGAAAACGTGGGTGGTATAGCTATAAAATCTTGAAACACTATTACCGGAGTTTCATGTTATGGCCAGATTCTGCCAACTGAGGTTGGAATTAACCACCTACCTACTTTATGCAGTACCGTAACTGGACAATATGATGTACCTAGCAGACAGCACAAGTGTGATGTGTCTGGGACCAATTCTGGCATAAAACTAGATTTAGGCAACCTGATGATTACCGTAGACTATAAAATTACGAAATTCAGTATTCATTGCATTTTATAATGATTAGATACGTAGAAATAGGTGTTACGTGTTCCCAGTAACTGGGCCGTGAAGGTCAGATACCGGCAGTCGCTTCATGTTAAATACAATACTAGCTATGCCCGCGGCTTCGCTCCCGTTAACTGACTGTCTACCCTACCCTACTTACCTTTCTGCCTACCCTAATTACCTACCTAAATGCATCTAACTTTTGATAGAATTAACAGATTGCGATGAAACAAAAACTAAGTAATACTTCAAGTTACAGTTTACGTGATGCGTGCACAAATAAACAGACAAACAGTCAAACATTCCAATAATGCTGGCAATGGGTTCTGTTGGTTATCCTTTTAACACCCTGGCTATTTTTTGTGAATATTTTCGATGTGCAAAAACGAAGTTTCTACAGATTTATTACAAGTTTTGATGATGATTTAGTTGCTTCTGGGTTTTTGACAGGCAGGCGTGATACACCGACCATTTTCACAGAAATTATCGTCGCCACATCAGTGGCCTATTGTCCAGTGGTATTTGTCTACGCGAAGCACAAGTGCACAAGTGTAAGGCACATTGGAAGCCGAACCCAACATTATTGATTTATTGGGCAAATGCTAGGCAGAAGATGATAAATGACATGAACTATCATCATCATCATTTCCGCCGAAAGACGTGTTGCTGAACATAGGCATCTCCCAAGTGTCGCCACATTGACTGGTCTCGTGCATCTCGCATCCAGCAGACTTCCACCACCCTCACCAGGTCGTCTGTCCACCTCGTGGGTAGCCATCCCATACAGTGTCTTCCACTTCGCGGTCGTCACTCCAGAACATTTACGGAGAGGGCTCGGAGTTTCCTTGCGTGATCGAATAAAAAATTAGGATGAAATTATTATGATCTGCAGGAGGACCTATTGTGACCTACGTTTGAATCGAATCATTATAATCGTACTGACGTAGTTTTATCTATGTAAATGATAGTTGGCTGCTGTAACCCATGCACCTGATAAATAAACTATCGTATTACGAGACTACAGCAGTTATTCTTAGCCGCAGACTACTCGATGCTCTATTAACTGTCGCAGGTGACATGTCAGAGTGTTGTGACGCGGTCGCGCGGGTGACGCAACACAGTGTCTCCGGCGAATGGTGACATGCGACAGTGCCCGGAATAGATCGCAAGATAGACGCACGGGAGACACCTGCGAGTTGTCACTAGAGTGGGGTCAACAACGTTGTATCACGCGCAAGAATCGTCACAGTTTACTATGAAAAAAATGTTACTCCTACTAGGTAAAATTATAAAGGCAACTTTTCATGACTTCGGCTAAATGGATTTGGTTAAAACTTGGCACACGGGTAGACCTCCTAGAGTCTTGGATTAGGACATATGATTTTATCTCGGGATTACTTGAGGAATTAGGATAATATCACAGAGCAGGGGTGGCCCAGTGGTAAAGGCCGCGACATACAAGTTGTAGGGCGTGGGTTCGAACCCAGGCAGGTGCTTTACTTTGTGTAAATTATTTCATCACCACTGCTCTCAAAATGGTGAAGGAAAACATCGTGAAGAAACCGGCATTTCTAAAAACCATAAATTCGAAGAAATGTGACATCCACCAACACGCAATGGCAGTCTAAGTGCGGAAAAGGGGGTCCATCATTCCTATCCAAGAATAATATCACATGAGCGAACCCATTGGCAGAAGCTATAGTAATAATAATATAAATTGATGATGTAGACTTCGCAGAGGATGAGCTAGAGCAAATTAACAACCAATGGTTCACATTTGTCTTGAACCGAAACGGCTGGCAGTCACGGAGGGAGGCGTTTCTGACAGTAGCCAGTAATGTCGGCCTAAGCAAATAATAAAATGAAACCACAAAATGGTAAATGGTCCGTTATTAGAATATCACAAATACCAATTAAAATGGTTTTTCTTCTGTAACATGTCGCGTCACTGTCATAAAAATCGCGAGGTCTCACTAACCGACAGATTTCCAAGTCATTAGATTCTGAAGAGCGTCATTCTACGTAATTTATTGATCCTAAATAAATATTTTACACCAAGAAACCTATTCAAAAATATCTTATTGTTCGTAATAACGTAAGACAACACAATACCACAGTCTAAAAATCATAACAATACTCAAAATAACCGTCCAAGTGCGAGTCGGACTCGCGCACGAAGGGTTCCGTACCATTATCGCAAAACAGAGCAAAAATTACGTTTGTTGTATGGGAGCCCCCCTACTTAAATATTTATTTTATTCTGTTTTTAGTATTTGTTGTTATAGCGGCATCAGACATACATTATCTGTGAAAATTACAGTTGTCTAGCTATCACGGTTCATGAGATACAGCCTGGTGACAGACGGACAGACAGACAGAAAGACGGACGGATCGCGGAATCTTAGTAATAGGGTCCCGTTTTTACCCTTTGGGTACGGAACCCTAAAAAACAGTCATGATTTATATTCCTTTAGGAAGTTATGAAGAATAGAAAGCGTGTAATAGCGATTTCGTTCTATTATTATGTGACATGTTTCCTTCACAATTCACGTGATGTGTCCGAACAGCCGTTGAGTTGTTTTTCTTCATCAGAATGAGAAGAAAAACAACTCAAATGGAGAATGAGATTTTTAGGTTCAATATACAGCCAAGATTACCCACACTACTTCCTGATACCGCTATACGTTCTTCCAAGTCTATGATATTTTTTAGGGTTCCGTACCCAAAGGGTAAAAACGGGACCCTATTACTGAGACTTCACGATCCGTCTGTCTATCTGTCTGTCCGTCTGTCACCAGGCTGTATCTCATGAACCGTGATAGCTAGACAGTTGAAATTTTCACAGATGATGTATTTCTATTACCGCTATAACAACAAATACTAAAAACAGAATAAAATTAATATTTAAGGGGGGCTCCCATACAACAAACGTGTTTTTTTTGCCGTTTTTTGCTCGATATTAATAACGGCATCAGGTAGACGCTTGAAATATTCACAGAATATTTAGTTGTATATTCACTTCAAAAAATAATAATTATTAAATTAAAATAAAATAAATTAAGGTGGGCTCCCATACAACAAACGTGATTTTTGTGCCGTTTTTTACGATAATGGTGCGGAACCCTTAGAGCGCGAGTCCGACTCGCACTTGGCCAGTTTTTTATTGTACCTATTCCGTTTTCGAATCATGTAAACATTTCTATTCCTGCCCGATTGCTAGTCAGATCCATTAAATAGTTGTGGTTACATATGGCATGTTACTGAACCTACGGTAATGCCTATTAATACATAAAAAAAACCCGCCAAGAACGAGTCGGATTCGCGCACGTTATAAATATTTATTTTATTCTGTTTTTAGTATTTGTTGTTACAGCGGCAACATAAATACATCATATGTGAAAATTTCAACTGTCTAGCTATCACAGTTCATGAGATACAGTCTGGTGACAGACAGACAGACGGACAAACGGACCGCGGATCCTTAGTAATAGGGTCCCGTTTTTACCCTTTGGGTACGGAACCCTAAAAACAAACCTATTTCTATAAAGAGGTTTTTTTTTTTTTTTTTTTTTATTATTGATAGGCTTGCGCTTGACCACTATCTCACCTGATGGTAAGTGATGATGTGGTCGACGATGTAGCGCGCTTACCTAGAAGAAACCTATTCACTCTTGACTTAAAGACTCCCAGGTTGTAGCTCTCAGGAAATACAGACCCCGGCAGGGAATTCCACTCCCTTGCTGTACGCATAATGAAAGTATTCCCAAAACGTTTGGTGCGTATGGGTGGAATGTCCACCATGTACCGATGACACATCGCCATACGTCTTGTATTCCGATAATGGAAAGGGCTAGGAGGAATTAATTCATGCAATTCCAACGCACACTCCCCGAAATGTAACCGATAAAAAACCGACAGACTGGCAACTTGGCGCCGATGTTCAAGGCTCTGGAGCCTAGACTTGACCAATATCTCATTGCCGATGAGCCTCTTGGCCCGCTTTTCGATCGACTCTAGTGCATCCAGCTGGTACTTGGCAGATCCGTCCCAGAGGTGAGAGCAGTACTCCATGCATGACCGAACTTGCGCCTGATACAAGTTGAGCAGCTGTTCTGGCGTGAAGTATCGTCTCACCTTTGTAAGGATCCCCAACTTTTTGGCAGCCAGTTGAGCTTTTGCCTCAATGAATGGACCAAAATTGAGGGTCGATGTCAACGTAACGCCAAGAAGCTCGAGATGGTCCGTTATCGGCACGGTTACACCGCGGAAAGTAGGAGCCGGGTGGAATTGGCTCCTTTTAGCGGAAAAAAGACACGCCTGGGTTTTAGCAGCATTAAACCTGACCAGATTGGCATCGCCCCATTCGGAGACTGCTTGCAAGGACAAGTTCAAGCGCTCCACCATGGCCTCCCGGAGAGACCGGATCTGAGGCCCGGTAGCACGCGCGTTGGACAAGTATCTCTCAGCAACAGTGCTGTCGTCTGCATACCCAAAAGTGCCGGGTTTTAGCAGATCATTTATGTGCAACAAGAACAATGTTGCCGAGAGTACCGACCCCTGAGGGACCCCGGCGTTGATATCCCGTTGGTCAGACGAGCGGCCATCTATAACCACTCGTATAGACCGGTCCCTCAGGAAGTCTGCGATCCAATCGCACAGACCACCGGGCAGACCGAATGACGGAAGCTTACCAATAAGGCTCTCATGCCAGACCCTGTCAAAAGCCTTCGAGATGTCGAGGGAGACGGCAAGCGCTTCCCCGTGCCTCTCGATGGCTTCACTCCATATGTGAATGGCATACGCTAGAAGATCCCCAGTTGACCGATTTCGGCGGAAGCCATATTGGCGGTCACTGAGGATGTCGTTAGCTTCTAGGTATGCCAGGAGCTTGGAGTTGAGCACCCGTTCCATACTCTTACAGAGGATGGACGTAACTGAGATGGGTCTATAGTTGGCCGGGTCAGCCCGACTGCCCTTCTTGGGCACAGGCTGAACGTTAGCTTGCTTCCAAGCATTCGGTACTTTTCCAGTCTCATATGAAAGGCGAAACAGGCGAGTCAGGATCGGAGACAGTTCAGGCGCACAAGTTCTTAGAACAATTGCCGGTATCCCATCGGGGCCACTAGCCTTGTTCACGTCAAGATTCCGCAGCACCCTACGGACGTCTTTTTGATGGATGCGAATGTCCGACATACTCGTCTCGCATCCATCAGGAGAAGGAGGGGGCCGCGCGTTACCAGAATCCAGGCGTGAGGATTCCGCAAAAAGAGAGGCAAACAAGTTTGCTTTCTCCTCAGCGGAGTGGGCCAGCGTTCCGTCGGGTTTCAGCAGTGGTGGTAGTGAGGGCCGGCAGAAGTTCGATTCGACCGACTTAGCCAGGGACCAGAACGCTTTACTACCGGCTGGATAGGAAGCAAGTTTGGACCCAATACGGCTTATGTGGTCAAACCGAGCCCTTCGCAATACCCTCTTGCAGGACTTGGCAGCCCTATTGAAGGCTCTCTTCCGCTGGCTGACGTCGCTAGCTTTGCGCGACCGAGCGTCGACCCAAGCCAGGTACGCCTCATGTTTCAGCGTGTTGGCACGATTGCACTCGGCGGCGGCGCCAAACCATGGTCGGTCAACGCTAGACATTGCTACGTCAGAGAACGGAATGAAGTACTCCATTCCCCGACGCAACACGTCCGTCAAGGCGTCCGCGCACGACGAAGGATCAGCCGAAGAAAAGCAAATGGGCTGCCAAGGATAAGATGCGAAGAAAGAACGCATCCCATCCCAATCTGCTGACCTGTACCGCCAAACCCGCCGAGTGCCTCTTGGGCTGGGATCGGGCGGGGAGTAGACGGATACAGACTTCACCAGACAATGGTCGGAGCTACCCAAAGGTGAAGATACCGACACAGAGTAGCGGTCTGGATCTGTTGTCAGCAGAAGGTCCAAGCAATTGGCAGTGTGCGAATGAACATCCGGCACCCTTGTTGCTCCCTGGACCAGCTGGGCGAGATTTAACGCAAGCGCAAGCTTTCGCGTCTCTCGCCCAGCATGATCAGTGCACTGGTATGGGAAGAGCCACTCCTGGTGGTGGGCATTGAAATCCCCCAGTATCACTAATTGGGCAGAAGGGTACCGCTGCTGTGCCATATCAGCCGCCTCACACAGATGTTCCGTGAGCCTGGTTGTCTCCTGATCACCACTGTGCGATCGGTAGACACAGGCGTAGATAATTTTATCCAGGCCTGTGTCCACCAGTGCCCAGAGCACAGAAAACCTGGAGTCCTCAAGGTTTCGGAGACGCCGATAACAGATGTCGTCTCGGGCGTACATGCATACACCCGCGCGTGGTTTAAAATTGTGCTCCAGGGTAAACCCTGGGTATGATAAGTACGACACGTCTGACGGACATCCGATCTGCGTCTCCGAAAGGAAAAGAAGAGCTGGTCTATCAGTCTCAAGGTGGTGATGGACTGCTTCGAGATTAGAGTGCAGCCCTCTTATGTTGCTGAGGTGCACTTTGAGTGACAGGGAGTGCTGCCGCTGTACAGCTTTTCTTTTATTTTTTCTTTGCATTTATTTGAGTGATAAAAGGTTAGGAGAAGGCAGTGAGATGAGATTCCACGCTGGCAACCTACAGACACGCACTGACAGGAAGCTATCAATAGGGGACTGATCTGGAGACCGCGGGGACGCCCGAGCCCCCCCGGGAATGTCCATCGGGCCCTGTCTTCTGGTCGCCAACCAGCACGATGGTGCATTCCGGGATTTTTCGACAGTTGGCGGGGCAGCCTTTCGTGTGTGGCTGGCACACTACTTGGGCCCCCAACTACCTGCGGTCGGCCAGCGGCGCACCGTGCCTCGGATCCCGCTACCCTCCGCGACCAGTCTCCCGATAAAAAAAAAAAAAAAAAAGGTAAACCTGCATATTTGTTTGTTTATGTTTGTAATAGTTGATCTCTGGAAATACTGTTTCGATTAAGATAATTCGTTTACCAAGCTACACTACCTCTGTGTGTCTAATTTTATCCGGATTCCTAGAATAATCCTCGGGGCAACAACGTGGGCAAAAGCTATTATTCCTACCTAGTAAACCTAAATAGTATTAAGACAATATCGGTTTTATTAACCGACTTACAAAAAAGGAGGAGGTTCTATGTTCGACATAATGTATGTTTTTTTTTTTTTTTTTTTTTGTATGTTCACCGATATCTCCGTCAATTGTGGACCGATTTTGAAAATTCTTTTTTTGTTTGAAAGAGGATGTTTCGAAATTGGTCCCATTTTAATTTGGTGAAGATCTGATGCAGAAATTCGGAGATATACAACAGAACTCTTCAATAAATGTCTGAAAATCTTTCGGGATTGCTGCAATCGCATGTCTGTTGATTGTTTATACCATTTCATAACATAACATCACGCCAGTATGCTCTTAAGGGATACGCAGTTCTCTAATTTCACCGTTTATGTTCAAGTTTTTTGGTATTTGGGTAATCTATTCTGGCGTTATAGGTTACTAAACAACTTGCCTATTAGGTAGGTACAACTAAAAAGTGAAGAGTTAAAAAACCTTTTTGCCAAAAATTACTACCGACTTCCAAATAAAAACTACAAAGTGAAAAATAATTTTATTTTAGGTGGTCGGTGTCCATAACGCAAAAAATTGGTACCTAGGAAAGACACCGACTTCCAAAAATGAAATTATTTTTCACTTTGTAGTTTTTATTTGGAAGTCGGTAGTATTTTTTTGCAAAAAGGTTTTCTTTTTACATTACGCATATGAAATGATTCGCATTGTATGTAAAACCATCGGCTGAATATAGGAACATAGCAAAAGACAACAGTTAATATAGTTGTAATAACTGTACGTAATACCGCTATAAAATGACGCGTTAGTGACGGTTTGACACAGTGAGTACATCCCAAAAGTTAGTGTGTCGTAAATTGTGATGCCAGCGGAGCATGGCTAACAGCTATAATCCATGTCTAATAGAATATCAAGAGTTTATGGCTGGCCACTTATTATTTAAATGTGTACTTAAATGTTTAGCGTTGAGGTTTCTGTAAAAAAAAAACTTCTTGCAATTTGAAATTGGAATTTGTAAATGCATTCTCAGATGGGCTGTTATAGTCTAAACTTGCAGCGTGGGTGATATTAGGTACTTTGTGATTTATGTTTATTGTTGGTACACTATCCAATGATATTCTAACAAACAGATACGTTATACACTCACAAAACAACCAAAAAAGTGTTCCGCACAGCAGCGGCAGCACAGATACCTACACACTTTTGGTATGAGATACCTTCTGTTTTATGTACTTTGGTATCATAATTGGCACACTTTCTAAATACACACGACGGCATTTTAAAAATTTTGTTTTTGTTTTAAGACGACCACTAACGCCAACGACCTTGAGAGTACAAAACGCGCACTCGTTTCACACCCGCGCGACCCAACATTTTGTAGATTTTTGTACTTTTCTTATTATTCTATGACTTAAAAAAAAAAGCTTCAAATCAAAATGTAGATAATTAAATTGTCTTTGAGATGGTGTCAATTTCATTACAATACGCTCAGCGGTTTTGGTGTGATTGTCGTGTTTTTGTCTGTTTTAGACCTAACTTTACAAATTAATTACACTATGTTATACAAACATAACTCAGAATTTGCTTAGATCAAATTATTAAGAAAATAGTCTAATATAACATTAATTTTTTTCAAAGAATTACAACGAGCCATTAGAAGTGATTCTCATTTTAAAATCAACTACTCAAGGGAATCGGCGCCTTAAGGAAGCCTATCGCTCTCCGCCATGGGTGACATAGACTAAAGACCCCAATTAGGACCTATTCGAGTCTTCACAATGCACGCGCTCATAACATATCTGTATACTAGAATATCATTGACTCCATCGATAATTTTATGTACGACAAAGTTCCATTTGTCTTCTGCAGTACACAAATTAATGCTGTAGGATAATATCATCCAATACCATCAATCCAGTTCAAATAGGTATTTATATTTTCATGATTTTAGAACTGGTCCCATAATTTATTTATTTAAGTATACATGTATAACTTTACAGGTCATACCTAAGGCGCTATACAATGAGAGAAAAAAAATACACACAAACGAAACATAAAAAGAATTAGGCAAAATTAAATATAAACAAATAAAAACTAATTTATAAAAAAAAACACGATACCAAAAAACATAGACAAAAAAAGATACAAAAACGGAAAAAAATAACGGGAATAAAAAATAAGTATATCAAACCGAAAGAAAAATGTACAAAGAATACATAAACAATTATTCACTAATCTAACTTTCATCCATCTTCTCACAAAAACTTAAACATTCACGACACACATCTATCCACCTCCCAGCAAACAGGTCACACTCCGGTGCTGATGTCAGAAGGGCATTTAGCATTGTGAGCGCCCGAACTAGAGGCGAGTTAGCTCGGGACACCGTACGTGCCGGAGGTACGGCCAAAAGCCGGTGACTTCGTGGTCTAAGCTGTTGTTTGGGCACCACAGGAACAAACAGCCTCAACAACTGCGCCACGAGCTCCTGACAATCGGACTCTCCCCGTATAATGTAACTGAAAGCATTCATAGCTTTCCCCTTCTGAAAAACTGCCAGTGAATCAAAAATCATCGTGTATAAAATATGTCAAAATGCCTTGATTCTCCAAACATAAGTTATTTGATTACGGAATACCTAGCCCGTATCAACATTTCGGATAAATGTTGGTAGGTACATGTTGTTAGCACGCACAAAAATGTGTATCAACATCACCACGCATTTTCCTGTAGTTAGTTGGCAATTAATATTTGTTGTTACATTCTTTATCGGTCATAACATTCGTAATTTTTAGGCTCTTATCTTGACAGGTCATGATGGTGAAAACTTGATAATGGCCAATTTGATCACTTCTATCCATGGCCGCACAGCAACATGGTACTTTCAATGATGTTCTAAATATACGTTTTACCGACACGGCGACGTCTGCGCAGCAATACAAACACAAGCTGACCAGCTTGAGTGAACTCAGTCCGTGCTGCGTCTGGTCGCGACACGTACGTTTGAACTTTGAACCATAGTTTGAACAGCATGTTTATCTCTTTCTGACAACGGGGTCCTATTTTAATCACTGTGATCTTTTAACCTACTTAGTGAGAGAAATAAAGTTCTAAGTTCCGTAGGTCCTATGTAGGTAGGTAAAGTTAAATATCGCCATGTTGTTATTTATATAAAATGAGTAAAGTCCCCGGCATGTAACTTGGCAAGGTTTTGACAAAAAATTGGCCAAATGCGAGTCGGACTCGCGCACGATGGGTTCCGCACCATTATCGCAAAAAACGGCAAAAAATTCACGTTTGTTGTATGGGAGCCCCACTTAATTTATTTTATTTTAATTTAATTATTATTATTTTTGAACTGAATATACAACTAATTATTCTGTGAATACTTCAAGCGTCTACCTGTTGCCGTTATTAATATCGAGCAAAAAACGGCAAAAAAAACCCCCCTTAAATATTAGTTAATTCTGTTTTTAGTATTTGTTGTTATAGCGGCAATAGAAATACATCATCTGTGAAAATTTCAACTGTCTTGCTACCACGGTTCATGAGATACAGCCTGGTGACAGACGGACAGACAGACAGACAGATGGATCCTGAAGCCTTAGTAATAGGGTCCGTTTTTACCCTTTGGGTACGGAACCATAAAAACTATAAGTATAGGTATGGCACAAACAGATCAATTGATGAATCGAGTGTATCGCGAAAATCAATGTGGACAGTGGTCTGACCTGAGGTCGGTGAGGATAGTGGATCGCAGGAGCGGGTGGATATTCCCGTCATCGTCGCGCTAGGGGCACTTACAAAACGCTAGACCATGCATGCTACAAAATGTTCAGTTTGCTAAATAAGAGGATTGCAAGAAACAATGTTTTTCATTTGACTTGTAAAACGTGACTGGATAAATATCAAGACTGTGAAAAAAATCGTGATGAATATAATTTAAAAATGAATGTATCATCAGATTTTTTCAACCTTGCTTGTTCTCCTCTCCCAATAATACCTATTAAAAATGTGGAAGTCGGTAAGTATCTGTGGATGTTTGTTAATCAATTGCACCTCGACAGCTGTTCAGCCAGTAGACTGGATTAGAACAAACACAGGATATTTTTAACCCGGTAACCAGTATCAAATTAATTCTGCGATTGGACGTCCTGTAAATGAATGCGCCAAACTTTCATCATCGAGTGACACGAACGCCAGCGATTGGACAAAATTCATCGTGACCACGACCGCTCTGTCAAGAACAAAACGAAGAAGCAGAAGAAACTAGTACATTCCCTCGAGATAATTAAAGGTGATTTGAAAACCCTTTCCATACAAACGATATCGCGAGCAGAAGTGAGTTATTCATATTGTAAAAAAAGCCATAGATAGCAATGGTTCCAATACGGTCACAAGTATGGTCTAGTCATGTTGCAAAGGACGTGAAACACACGATTTCTTCACATTATCGTTGTCTTGGACTTTACGGCTAATTATGTACTAAGTATTTTTTCTCAGCGCATTGTCAAGTTTTTCATGCAATGTGGGTAATAGGAATTTAAATACTACCGATGCTGTTGTAACTTGGGTAGTAAAATCTGGGGGGTGACCATAAGCTCTTAGAGCGGTATCAATTTGATATCGAGTAAGTGACAGATGTATACACGTCAGATACATCTGTCCCTTATTCGATCTCAAATTGATACCTCTCTAAGAGCTTATGTCACCCCCCACATATGGCAGAGGTGTAATGATGCAATTTTCGCCCATTTTGTTTGGGTCTCGTGTGATAAGGGACGAGTCTTGTATCATTATGAAGGTACCTAAACCAGCCACAAATCCGAACGGCGGGTTTTTTTATCGAGCAATTGCTTTGGGGAAACCCAATTACAATGCCCGGCTTGATGACCCGGGAAAACACGCTTAGTATAATCACATATGCGGCCATATAGTCCAGCACGATAGGAACGAGGAACAGAATTCAGCTCTTATTTTTTTCTACTATAAATAGGTAGGTACACCTAATTTACATTAGAAAAGTACCTATGTTGTTACAGGCCCAGTGGTACCGGCCCCGACTTACTTGTCGTAGGTCTAGGTTCGAACACTGGCAGGCGCTCCACTGCTATAAAAATTAGTGAAGGAAAACTTCGTGAAGAAACGCCGGTTTGTTGTGTTGTTCTAGAACCAAAATTCGAAGACATGAGACATCCACCAATCCGCACTGGGCCCGCGTGGTGGATTGAAGCCTATTCCTTCTAGAGAAGAGGCCTGTGTCCCAGCAGTGGGAACATTAAAATTCTGATGATGAGGTACTTGTTCTACGTGTAATAGATAGAGCAATTTGCTATTCTCATTCGACATTGTCATAACGGTAATCTTAATGACGACCATCGACCAATCAATGGTACGGTCCATGAAACGGCCTAATCAAGACTTGATTACTAATTAAACAGAGTGATAACATGCATCGCCTATTGTGTGAGCATGTTTATTGATTGATAACCCAAACAAGAATCGATTGCGACGAACTGTTAGCTAAACAAATATTCATTAACGATTACCTTTCAATTAGTAACTAAAAAAATCAAAATTTAAATTTAAAAAACCTCCGACACAAAAACCTTAGGTACATTTTTTTTTTAAATTTACTTTTTGCTTGATGAGTGCTTTTTAAACTTCATATTATATATCTAGTAGGAGCTCGTGGCTAAATAATAACAGCCGCACGGGTCAATCATCAAGGTTAAGCAACGCTTGACGAGGTCGGTCCGTGGATGGGTGACCATTCCAACATACCGAGTTTCCTCCGTGCCTCGGAAAGCACGTTAAGCCGTTGGTCCCGGCTGTTATTTGAAGATCTTTGACAGTCGTTACGGGTAGTCAGAAGCTTGAGATCTGACACCAGTCTTGCCAAGGGGTACCGTGTTACCCAGTTACTGGGTTGTGGAGGTCAGATAGGCAGTCGCTCCATGTAAAACACTGGTACTTAGCTGAATCCGGTAAGACTGGAAGCCGACCCCAATATAGTTGGGAAAAGGCTAGGCAGATGATGATTATATAATATCTAGTATCGTAGTAGACATACTTCAATCGACAATATATCGAAACAAGTAATTATGGCACGATATCTTGCGAAAAAACCCAGATTCACAGAGTAAAATACGGATATTTTGAACGCAAGATTTTAAACAAACATAGATAAGAACACTCTCGACAAAGTCACCTACCAAAAAAAAACAATTCTAAATCGGTTCATCCGTTTAGGAGCTATGATGCTACAGACAGACATGCACAATCTTTTTCCGTCGGGGTCGTAAGGCATATTCAGCCTGACATTGTTCCTACAGCTGGAACGTAGACCACCTCTCTGCGAGTGGAACGCTACAATCCTCCACGCGGGCCCAATGCGGGTTCACAGATTTTTTGGTTCTATAACACACTAAAGTGCTACCAGGTGGACTTGATATACTTGGGGAGGCCTATATTCAGCAGTGGACGTGTTTCGGGTGAAATGATGATGATGATGATGATGAAGGGTCACTTACTACCAAGGTTGCCAACTTTTGGGAAGAAATCGGGACAATCGAACGGTCATCAGAGGCGATCGGACTTCGGTCCAATTTAGGTCATCAGAAAGACAGCAAAATATTTTTTTTGTTTTTTTTTGTATTTACATATAAGTGTAAAAATATTTTTTCATGCATATTTCTTATTGCTACGGGCCGCGTGCATTAATTCCGCGTCATGTTTTTTTACGTGTTTTTTTTTTGCCGTTTTTGGCGATTATGGTACGTAAACCTTCGTGCGCAAGTCCGACTCGCACGTGGCCGGTTTTTAAAGCTACTGAACAACGATTTCTGACATTAAATCATTTCATTATCGTTAGTGAAAATACACGATCAACAGAAGCATTTGAAGGAGGTACCTATGCTCAAAGCACGACATACAAGACCAAATAATGCGTTCATCTTCTGCTACTTTCCAGTTACACGGTGGACACGAGACGACATCATCAAAATCGGGATAGTCCCGGCAGAATCGGGACGGGTGGCAACTCTGTCCATGACCTACAACTCGTAATTAGCGGGCTGAGGCCATATTACTACTGGACCATAAGGCGCCAATTGCCTTGAGTAGCTGATTTTAAAATGAGAAACACGTCTAAATGGCTAGTCGTAAATCTTTGAAAAAAATATATGTTATATTAGACTATTTTCTTAATAATTTGATCTAAGCACTTTTTGAGTTTTATTTGTATAACATAGTGTAATTAATTTGTAAAGGTATGTCTAAAACGGACAAAAACACGACAATCACACCAAAATCAACCGCTGGGTGTATTTTAATGAAATCTACACCATCTCAAAGATAAAATTTAATTATCTACATTTTGATCTAAGGCTTTTTTTTAAGTCATAGAATAATAAGAAAAGTACAAAAAACTAAAAATTTTGCGTCGCGCGGGTGTGAAACGAGTGCGCGTTTTGTTCCCTCAAGGTCGTTGACGTTAGTCGTCGTCTATTACTACTTAGAAAGAACGTATTGTTCACAATGTTCACCATGCTAGAACAAATAGCGTGCTGTCAATAATTCATATGAAACTAGTTACGTCAAGGTTTCCTTTTAATTAATGGATGACTGTACCTTATATACCTAATTAACTAAATAAGTTATGTCATGTTTGTCCCTATTAATTAATCAGTATTATGATTAATCTATCTTCTATCTACCTACATAAAAGAGAAAGTATATATGTATGATCCTTATAGACTCCGAAACGGCTGAACCGATTTTAATGAAACTTTAAAACAATCTTTAGATTGACACAGTGGATAATCCTGTAAAGTTTGGTGGTGACCGGAGTATTTTTTTTTTAATTTAAACGCGGGTGAAGCCGCGCGTAGTAGCTAGTTTAATATATTTTATGTTATTAACTTAAAGCAATGATATTCTACTAAACAGATACGTTATACACTCACAAAATAACCGTGAAAAGTGTTCCGCACAGCAGCGGCAGCACACATACACAATTTTCATTCATCTGACATTTCACTATAAGTCAAAAGGATATTTGATAAAACCAACAAGAAAAAGAGACAGCTAGTGTTTGTCACTTGCGTGTGAATGTAAACAAACATTATTCTGACCACCAATGTTATTTTTCTTTTTCTAACCTCCAAATATCAGAATATTGGAAAAAATATTAAAGAAATTAGTAAATTGAGGTGTATTGCGTACTTACATATGGTATGAGATGCCTTCTGTTATATGTACTTTGGTATCATAATTGTTACACATTCTAAATACACACGATGGCATTTTTTAAATTTTGTTTTTGTTTCAACAAAGCGTATCGCTCTTCGCCATGCGTGACATAGACTAAAGACTATACGTCCCAATTAGGACGTATTCGAGTCTTCACAATGCGCGCGCTCTGACCGATAAGAATTTAAATTGATAACATGACTTCTCTGTTTTCCTGACTTGTACTTAATAATTTTATTTATTTTATTTTTTATTAGACTGTATTGACTGGAACTTGACGAATTTGTAATCCCTTTTTCTTAAAATTGACATTGTGTATTGCATTGCCTATTTCAAATTACTTACAGAATTTGATCTTGACATGGTAAATTTGTATTTGATTTAATTGAATGTTTTAATGATTTATATTAATTGGGACTTTATTATAGCTAAAACTGTTTGCATGCCTTACTTAAGGAAGTTAGTATAAGGATCATTACATTAAAACTTAACAGCTGTAACTTGTACCTACTTTCTGTGCAAATAAAGAACTATTCTATTCTATTCTATTCTATTCATAACATATCTGTTTACTAGAATATCATTGACTTAAAGTCAATATTGTTGACTTATAATATTGTTTATGCTGTGTTTCACCTATAAGTGACATTTTGGCACGACATTAATGTAGGTACAATAATAAGCATTTTTTTTTGTAAATATGTATTTGGTGTACCGAGCTTTCAACAAATAAATTGGCTTGCAGGAGCTCGGGAAACTATACAGAGTGACTTTCAACTTCTTTAGTTCATGAATATTCAATTTTACAATAGGAGAAAAAATAAAGTAAGCGCAAAAAAATCTACTGTTTCTTACATTTTGTCGAGCCATGCCATCATTTTGTGCTGAAAAGCAGATGTTTTTTAAAGTTGTTGATAAAGAGTTACTCGACTTGAGTGGCAGACATCCGACTGTATGTCCTAAGTAAAAAGACATAGTTTGAGGTTTGTCTCTCACCTATTTTTTCCTTCAATATTGGACCAATTTAAAAGATATTCAATAAAATGCAAAAAAAAAAAAATGTACTGTACCCCTTTGTTTTCATTTTTGATTATACATTGTCTTTAGAGTAGCTAGAACACTTAAAAAATGCTCAAAATTGCGTTTTCAACAGAGGCCTTTTTTTGGGTGGGAAATCATCCAATGGCTTTTCCCGCTCTGGGTGTAGCGGGAAGCCGTGTCAGACTTCTACTGACTAAAACCCACCAGTGTTCTTTTAGTTGCTTGTGCCAGGGCCGCGGTAACTCTCTTTCAAATTTATCCGCGACCCAGACAGGTATTGGCCCTGGCGGGCCCCGTCACTTTTGCTGACATCTCTCTGAGGCACGCGTGGGAACACTACGCGCCGTAAACTCGCCTGGTCCTTATCGGACGGCGAGTTACCCATTACTTGCCTTCCGCAAGCTCGCGCCTACAGTGGCCAGATATCGGCTTGCGACTCCCGACGCCCGGGGCGTCTCCTTTGCGTATCCCTCACGCTTTCCGCCTCCTCCTTTGCGAGCATCACTGCTTCGCAGAAGAAGGAGACAGCTTCCCATGCCCTCTCGCTCCGCACCATGGCCTGAACCAGGGCCGGACGCGAGAGGTCGCCACCGCCGATCGCCTCCACGGGGACACGTTCGTCAGGTGGAAGGTGAGGATGACACCTCTCAAGCCACTCCTCAAAGAGGGGCCTTGCCGCCACAATTGTGGCGAACCCAGTCAACAGAGGCCTAGTGTCCAAATTTGACAACTATACCTAAATAAAAAGATAACCATAGAAGCCCAACATATATCTTTTTTATTCAATTTATGGCATATCTTTTAAATTTGTAAACTTCGAATTACGAACTTTAACCGAATTCAAAAAAAGGAGGAGGTTCTCAATTCGTCGGCATCTTTTTTTTAATCAGTAAATTTAGTCGGAGCTTTCTGTCCTCATAAGATTGCCTTAAGCAATGCTCCTGCACGATTCTAGAACCTTCCGTGAGTAGCACGAACTGATTTTAATTTGAAATCTACCTATGCCAAAAGTAGACAAGTGTATGTACCAATGTATGATTTGAATATTAAACCGTTCAAAATATTGCAATGCCCTTGAGAATTCGCTCTTGCGCTCTATCAAACTATTACACATTCCGGATTTTGTTACTTAAACAAAAAATAGGAAGCATAATATTAATTTACTTAGGTAGTTTCAAATAACTCATACGTGTGTCGGTGCTAAATTTAAAAATAGATATATAATGGATATGCTATCTTACAAAATGTTTGTTGGTTTATAGGTATTTCCTTCACGCAAGAAACAGATTAACAAATAGGTAAAGACGATTTTTTGCACAGATAAGACGAATACTTTATTTTATGAACCAAAGATTGTAACAGGTACTAAGATGCAGGATAAGAGCGGATGAGCCCTCCAACAGCAGTCGTACGGGGTACTCAGAAGCCCCCTCAGTAAGCTGATTTTAAAATGAGAATCACGTATATCCGGCTAGTTGTATATTTTTCAAAAAAATATATGTCACATAAGACCATTTTCATAATAATTTGATCTATGAAAATTTGGAGTTTTATTCGTATAACATAGTGTAATCAATATATAGAATTATTATGTCTAACACGGACAAAAAACGACAATCGCACCAAAACCGCCGGGCACAATCAACAATCTCAAAGTCAATTCAATTATCTGCATTTTGATCTAAAAGGAAAGTACAAAAAATACTAAATTTTGGGTCGCGCGGGTGTGAAACGAGGGCGCTTTTTGTTCCTTCAAGGTCGTTGGCAACTGTTGTCGTCTTAAAGTTGGGAAAATATCTGCATAGAAGATCTGTGGGAAAAGAAAATCCTGTAAAAACTTACATACCTCAGATAGTTAGGATGTATCTTCACCGTCTGCATCCCGATGGCCGCGGTGATGGGCCGAGGCCACAGACCCCCGAACCTGCCGCAGACTGTCCTGCAGACGTCCAGGCTGCTGAACACCTGGCTACTGGAGTTGCTGGCGAGGGCAGACGTTGGGTGCGTCGTGCGCTGGCATCCCTCATTTGGTATACATTTGTACCGCCATTGTGGTCTGTGGAAGATAGTTTTTTTTTATGTTAGTAGAACGCCAGTATATTTGGCATGCTGGTTTGTTTTTTGGGAATAAATTGATGAAAAGAGAAACGGCCCTTTAAAAATGCAAAACTGTTAAACTTTAATACATTCGGTCTGCTTGTTTGCGAATTTATTTCGCATAGTTATACGGGACAGCAGCTCTAGTGGTTTATCTCAACAGCTATATCAAATGATATCACTTATCAGTCTTCATTGTCCTCACTTCTCAAACAATTATAATTATACTTATTGTTAAAATTATCTCGCCATCTATCTGTTTAAAAGAATTTTACTCTCATACACCTTTATTAGGATTACCTACGGAACACTTTTACTGAACCTTGTATATTTTTATTTGCTGGACGATTTATAT
This sequence comes from Orthosia incerta, assembly GCA_948252205.1. Lineage (NCBI taxonomy): Eukaryota > Metazoa > Arthropoda > Insecta > Lepidoptera > Noctuidae > Orthosia > Orthosia incerta. Next base: position 19,063,765 of record OX411760.1, read on the forward strand.
AAAAAAATATGAATTAGTACAGCGACACAAATAATTTAAGTAAGTAATACACAATATTTTAAATAGTCTACATTTTACGAATCAAACTTTGAAAAACAATTTCAGGTCGAGGTATCCGGAGCCGGACACACAACTTATTTTTGCATTGTTCTAATTGTTTTACTTTTACATAACCAGACTTCCTTCCTGCCTTCAAACTCGTACACACAGTGAATGCATTCACAGATAATATAATAGTAGACACAGTAAAATAAAACTGATACTTACTCATAAGTGTGGGCCACAACTTCTTCCAACACTTTCTCTGAGCACCCCACCTGAACGGTTGCGATGGCCAGAAGGAGCCACTGACACAGGCCCGCCATGCTTGTCTGCCAAACAAACAATAAAGAAAGTTATGTAACAAACTCGTATTAACATCTCAAATCTTTATAAGAAGAAGAATTATATCCATAACAGTAGTTTCACATTATTAGTAGGTGCTTTCATCGTTGACATCAAGAAGGCCATTCAAATAGAATTATAACTGCATCCTTTTTTTGCCAGAACCACAAAAAAATAAATGTTGTAAGTGTTGTAACGCATTTTAAGAGGAAATATGGGCAAAGAGCGCCGACTGAATTTCCTTAGTAAAAAGTCATAATTCGAGGTTTAGCTCTCATCTGTTTCCTCCTCCAATATCGAACCAATTTAAAAGATATTCCATAAACTGGTAAAGTAAGATATATACTATGTCCCTATGTTTTCCTTTTTTCATTTATATTTGTCAAATTTGCACACTAAGCTATTTGTCAAATTTGCGCTCTGTTGACAGCGCAATTTTGACAATAAAAAGATAATGTATCATCAAAAAGGAAAACATAGGGACATATTATATATCTTACTTTACCAGTTTATGGAATATCTTTTAAATTGGTCTAATATTGGAGGAGGAAAGAGACGAGAGCCAAACCTCGAATTATGACTTTTTACTAAGGAAATTCAGTCGGCACTCTCTGCCCATATTTCCTCTTAAGGCAGGTGCATAAAAAATTCTTAAGTGATGACGCGGTCGCCATTCCAGAACTTTACGGCCCCATCGGCCATCAATTCTGTGAAGAATGTGCCCTGCCCGCTGCCACTGGCTATGTTCGACTTTGGTTCTCCTGCGGATATCCACATCTCTGATGCGATCACGCATAGAAACGCCGAGCATAGTTCTCACCGTTGCCCTTTGAGTGACTTTAAAGCGTTCTGATGAGGCCCATTGTGAGCGACCAGATCTCGGTCTCATAGGTAATTACTGGCAACACACACTGGTCATAGAGTTTTGTCTTGAGACACAGCGGTAAAATGGACGAGAAGACCGCGAGACTTCCTGAACAATGAAAGCAGTGGTGGCCCAGTGGTTACTGCCCCGACGTACGAGTCGTCGGTCGTGAGTTCGAACCCGAGCACGCGCTTTACATTGTGAGGAAACTAATAAATATCCTAGAACCAAAAATTGACAGACACAAAAAGACATGTGACTTCTACAAATCCGCACTGGGCCTGCGTCGTGGATTATATTATTCCCACTCCCTCTATGAGAGGAGGCTTGTGTCACAGCAGTGGGAATAATAAAAGGCTGATAATGATGAACTGCCCGAACGCCACCCAGCCGAGTCAGATTCGACGGTTGACATCTATCTCGAAGTTAGACCTACCCAACTGGACTAACAAACAAAACCCACAATTGAACTGGCAGGGAAACTTGACTCATACAAAATAATGCAATTTTACGCAAACGGATGCCTGAATTGAAAATAGTTCTGACAGACCCGTAATATTTTTTAATAGCCTATACAACGATACCCCACATAGATGATAGGCGAAAAAAGAATCCCCACTTTACGTTAAAAAAACGCCGTGATTGATATGTCAAAATATAGCTTTCTAGTAGTCTCTGAGCTAAGCTTCGGACGGACATGGCAAAACTATAAAGGTTCCTTGTTGATTACGGAACCCTAATATTTATCGATTTTACTTCATGGTCATTTAGAGGTTATATATATCTACATAATAATGACAGAAGTACGATTCCAGCTCTAATTTAGTATGCATCTTTTCTGTGCTTTGAATGCAGTTTCACTTTCAGTGGAGTTGCCCCAAAAAATAACGCCGTATCGTAGGTGGCATTCGACTAAACCACAAACTACTATGCAGACAGAAGTGCGTCTAGATTTACAACAGACGACAAAGTATTTAAAGCGTAAGAGGTCGTAATGGTGTGGTGTGGAGGTCGTAATGATGTGGTGTGGAGGTCGTAATGGGGTGGTTTGAAGGTCGTTATTTTGTGGCGTGGAGGTCATTATGGTGTAGTGTGGAGGCCGTTATGGTGTTGCGTTGAGGTCGTTATAGTGTGGAGTAGAGGTCAGATAAATGTAGAAAGAGAGTAGGAGGCGATCAATTAAATTATGTAATGAATTGTTTTAGAGTCGATATATTGTAAGAAAGGGGAGACAATGCTGTAAGTGTTGCGGTAGATGACGAATAGTTGTTCCAAATCCTACTAATATTATAAATGTGAACATTTGTGAGTTGAGTGATTCACGCGAAAACTACTGAACGGTTTTTGATGAAACTCATTATACTTACTGAAAATATTATTTTACGGTAATATAGCTTATAATTTAGAATAAATTATAGAATACTTTTTGTCCTTCCCTTGGGATAATTTTCTAAAGCCGCCGGCCGGCAGAAGCTAGTAATATCCATAATTTATTTACTATACTATTTATTACAGCATCTATATATTTTTTGTTGTTATGCAACAAAAACAATGAACCAAACAAACATTGAATTGCGTGTTCGGAAGTGTCCCACTGAGGCGTATAGTTCCGACAGAATCCATACACGTCCATAGTCTAAGTGTGTTCCGTTAGCCAGCACGCGATATTGCCGCTAATATGGACAATGAGACGACCGGCTCAATATTCATGCAATCATGTACTTCATATATTTACAGTTGTAGGTATAATAGGCGCCATATTGGAACGTTAAATTACAGTTGGATTCGTACTTCCGTCATTATTATAGAGATAACATCTAAATGACCATGAAGTAAAATCGATCATTTTTTCGATTATTATTGGTGTTTACATGTTTTATGCATTTTTTTATCGTACCAATATTATTAATGTTAAATTTTGGATGGATATGTGTGTGTGGATGTATGTTTGTTACTCAATCACGCCTTGTTACTAAATCGCGCATTTGTTTGGATAACAACTGAAAAAAAATGGTGTTTACCGAAATTTGCCACCATTGGTTAGCTTAACCATTGGTTAAATTAACTAGGGATAAAAAAAACTAGGCCTTACTGGCTAAAAGCTAAAAGTGGTGAGAAGTTTGAAAGACTGACAACCGACGATCGATGACTGCTACGATTTACGAATGACAAAATCAATCATCATCAATATCATCAATCATCAATACATATAATAAATCTGTAGAAAATTAATTTTTGTACATCGAAAATATTTCCAAAAAAATAGCTAGGGTGTTAAAGTATAACCAACAGAACCTATTTCCAGCATTTTTTGATTTTTTGTCTGATTATCTGTTTGTCTGTTTATTTGTGCACGTATCACGTGAAATGTACGAAACCTATGTATATAACTTTTATACATAAAAATTGTGCGTAACTTGAAGTATTACTTAGTTTTTGTTTCATCGCAATCGGTTTACTCTATCAAAAGTTAGATGAATTTAAAGTGTTCAAGAAGTAAAATTTCACGCGATTCAGATACTCGGACAGTTGAACTCGATATTCGTTAGATGGCGTTGTGCATTTGAAGTCATTTTCTGAATGACGGTGTTAAGATTCTCCGCGAAAGAATGATGACTATAGAAAAAAAATTGGTTGGTAGGTAAGCAGGGTAGGCAGGAAGAAAGAATCAAACTACTGTTCTCCTACACGCTACACGCGCTACACGTGTCTCTCTCTATATTATAAATCACCGACCTTATCATCTAGCTAGACCACCTACTACAACAGGGACTTTTCCATACGTTCTAATTCATTCAATGATTGCTAAGGTAGCAGCCATTGAAGTCTATCTAGTTTAAAGCATGACATTAAATTATCATACAAGTTCTATTTGATGCCCATTATTCTATGTCTGCAACAATTTATTTAATCTTTATTGAACTAATTACTCGGTAGCGTTTTTAATTAAGCCATTACTAGTACACAAACTAAAACAGATGTAGCAATACCTAAGGAATTTCAGCGCCATTTGAATTTGTGACTCATACGTGTAAGCCTATTTACATTTAGTCACAGACTACTTATATATACTACGTATCATTTAGTCGATATATTTTTCATGTCGCTATATAACTGCAACTGGCAAGCCGTACCAGAAGCTGTCAACAATGACAACTGTCACTGATATGATACTTTTGAACGGGGAACTCGGAACTCACTTGATACCCAGCGAGCGAACCAAAAAGGATTAAATCCAAAAATTTAAGCAATCTGTATTTCATTGAAGAAAACCTGCACTGATCCATTATACACGTATATTAATATTTTAAGCAATTTTTTGCCTTGATTTTATATCAGATTTTTGTTCTTAGAAGGTCACAGTAGGCTACTCAAAATTCTATTTGTTACGTTCACTTTAACACTAAGTCATGGACATGAAGCAACATCACTTGGTAACGTATTATTATTTAGAAGGAGTATATTTTTTGCATAATGGGAAAAACTCACCAGCTCTTTGCCTGCTCTTAGGTAAAAGGAACTTAATCCATGAGAGACAGTGCGAAATCTTTGCTCACGTAGTCGATATGGCTGAGGTTGTGGTCTCAAGTTCTAAACGGAAGAATTGACATGACGGAGACAATTCTTTTATTTTATTTGAGATGGGTTTGTTCTTGACTCTAGTCTAGGTCAGAGGCAATGATTAGAGGTGACCGAGACAAAGTCGACGATGCAGTGAGCTTATCCAGAAGAAGCCTGTTTACTCTAACATTTATACTGTGGTCTAACTTTGCAGAGATTTATTTATTTATTAAAACTTCATGCAACAAGAAGTGTTGGAATTAGGTTTGTTTTATCAAACCTCATTTCAGTTCTTGGCTGAACAGAATATTCCATATTTGTTCTTAATTTAAAATAAATGGCACATGCACAGAATGTTAAATTCAAATATTGTTGATTGGATAAGTCAGTCGTGTTTTCGTAGTTGTCGAGCTCTTAGTCGTCTGTGTTGTCGAGTTTTCACCTTCAAAGCTGGTTGTTTTTTATATGTTTACATTGTGAGTTTACCACGCAGTCTGTTTCTCTCCTATTGTGTGAATAAATATATGTCTGCACAAGCCCACCTGGTATCCTTTTAACACATTGGTACAGACATTCTCTACCAGTCAACCAAGGGTGGCGGATAGATAACATGGCAGGTGCATAAAAAATATGAATAATTATTCAAGTAAAATTAATTCGGGAAATTGAGATTCGGGTTGAATGCGTTCGGAAACACAGACGCAGGCAGTGAGTGATCTACACTCACTCCCGATGGTAGAACGGGGCCTACTTCTTTAACTATTATAGTGTCTACAAGGCAAGTAAAACACTTGCAGTGCACTGTACCCTCTGTATTATAAATGACTTGTGTTATAAGGTTAAACAATCTAACAATATATTGTAGAAAGGCTCATAAATAAATAATAGTAGTTTATGCAACAGTCATATAATAGGGGTTATTAAAACACGAGCGTAGGTTTATCACATGAGGCGAAGCCGAGTGTGATAATAATATTACGCGAGTGTTTTAATACCTAATTATATGCCGTTGTATACACTATTTTATCTTCACTGATACAGTTGAAATAAAACAAAAAAGAAACAGAAAAATCTCGGCAAAAATATGTGGTATGGCGGGCAATTTAGATTCTCATTGCACATGAATGCGCAGCAAGCGCATCTAAAGACAATGACACAATTTTTCTACATAAAGCCAATGAGCCCATAAGCGCCAATAAATTAAAAAGTAAAAGTTAGTGACTTTTATTATGCGTACAGCTAAGGAGTGGAATTCCCTGCCGGAGTCTGTGTTTCCCGATAGCTACAACCTAGGAGTCCTTAAGTCAAGAGTGAATAGGTTACTTCTAGGCAAGCGTGCCCCATCTTCGCTTACCATCAGGTGAGTTGGTGGTCAAGCGCGAGCCTATATAAGATAAAAAAAAAGTGTGCTATAAAAATTGAAAAGTTATTTTATGATGCAGTTGTTTGAAAATCATTTTTTGAATTCATATTTGGAACATTACGTTGTGAGTGTAGATAAAGGTTATTTTAGTACCTATCTCTTATCTGTGCTATCATCAAGCTCTACTTTTAAAACGTTTACAGTTTCAACTCACTTTAATGGGAGCCGAAAATAATTAGCATTTACTAAACAAGCTGCAGTGATTATAGCGCCAGATCAAAGCCTCTGATCTCGTAAACAGCATCTGTGTAGTGTGTTCTATTTATACAAGTCACATATACATCAGTCACCAATTACGTTCTGTTTTTGAAATCAAGGAGTAGGTATCTACCTGGTATATCGAGTCAAATTAAACTAAATCGACAACAGAACTACAGGGAAATTGTGATACCACCTAGGTACGAGGGTCCTTTGAAGTAAAAAATAGTACCTACTTGAAACAAATAATAATGGACAATCAAGCTGGCCTTCAAAGATATCTCAAATGGTAACAAATGCCATGTATATTAGTTCACAGATAATATAATACTAGCATATTAGTTAAAGTCTTTTCCTCCTACAGCTTATCAGTAACAAAGGGGCGCACGGTTGGCGCAGTGGTTGAGCTATTGACTGCTGCGCTGCGTGTCGCGGGTTCGATTCCCGTTCGGAACAAATATTTGTATGACCTACAGATAATTATTCCGGCTCTGGGTGTTGTGTATGTGAGTTCATATGTTTGTAAACGCACCCACGATACAGGAAAAAATTCCTAGTGTGGGCTAAAGTTTAAAAAAAAAGTAAAATACCTAAAAAAAAAAATATCTACAAAAATATTGTTAGAGTCCAATCTACTGTCGATTTGGTTAAAAATATTGGGTACGTACGCTGTATTGGGTGACTAATAGTTTTTTTGTTTTCCTTAATCCAAACCATAGATAATATATATCCTACCTACCTACCTTTCTTTTAGTTTATAAACCTTCCCTGCATTCTGTCATGTAACAGATGGCGTTGTGTTCTCAAAACGTGCGGGAAAGTGAAATAAAAAATCGTTTAATAATAAAATCATTATACAGCATGGGCAGGGTGACATTTGGGGCTATTTGCAGGAGGCTAAAAAATTGAAAAAAAAAAAAAAAATCTCCCAATATCCCCAACTATCGCCCTATTTCGTTTGATCCACGATTTTTTGCGCACGCTGTATGAAGATTTTATTATTAAAAAAATCCCAAACTACCTCGTCGGTTGTCTCGTAGTCGAGGTTAAAGGTTTTATAATTTAGTACCTGGGCGACCGAGCTCTGCTCGGGAGAAAACAGAGAAAACGACGTTTTCTAAAAATGAAACCTAGCTAGACTGATGTATCGCACCCGAAAGACCCTGCATACTAAATTTCATGAAAATCATTGTAGCCGTTTCCGAGATTCAGATTATATAATATACTAGCTGACCCGGCAAACTTTGTTTTGCCATAAAAACACCAAACATTCATCTACCCTACCTACCCTACATTACCTACCCTACCCTACCTACACTACCCACCCTACCCTAACTACATACCTACCCTACCTATAATATATGTAAGGTACCAATATTTTTTTCAATAACACTTCTAACAATAACAAACACAACAAAAAAGAATAAGCGAAATCGGTCCAGCCGTTCACGCGTGCTGTCGTGACCAAGGGAAATAGGGATTCATTTATATGTATATATATAGAATATAGATATACGAGAATTGCTAATTTAAAGGTATTACATAGATATTAGATAGATTATTATTTAAGGTTTTCTTTTTTATTATTATTATATTTTTTCAGTTTTATTCTCGAGGCGGGCAAAGTGTTAATAGGTTTTTCCATCTGGAACTTCTCAGTAGCAACCCGGTGTCTAAATTTGTGCCTGGTAAAAGATTCACCCCCCTGCTACATCTTACCTACTTAAGCTTCATCATCTTCCTGGCCTTGTCCCATGTTACTTGGGGTCGGCGAAACACGTTTTCTTCTTCCATACCGTCCTGTTCCCTGTCACGCTATCACTGACTCCCTTTTCTTTCGTATCACTCCTCACCAACGTTGCCAGATTTTTTTTGGCAAGTCGGGACTGAAAAATCCCGCTTTGTTCAATCAAAAAGTTTGGTAACTTTTTGATTGAACAAAGCGGGATTTTTTCGGGACATAGTAAAAAAAAAATATAACCAGATGTTTTTAAATATTTGTCTTTGTATTTGAGTTTTAAATTACGTTTACATGACAGACAATAGATAGAAAAAATAACCATTGAAAATGTATTTTAATAAAAATATGATGTTTTAAATCAGATTTGCTCTATCGTTAGGTAGTTGAGTATTCTTCGTCTTACGAATAAAAAAAATAAAATCAAAAGTTGAAAGTCAAAAAAGTTTTATTCATTAGTAAAATGTGGTGTTTCACACAATAGTCTGGGGAGAGACTGCTACAATAATGGAATAATCTATACTAATATTATAAAGAGGAAAGATTTTTTTGTTTGTTTGTACCGAATAGGCTCCGGAACTACTGAACCGATTTGAAAATTCTTTCACCAATAGAAAGCTACATTATTCCTGAGTGACGTATTTTATTACCCCGAAAACGGTTCCTGTGGTATGGTCCACGGGAGCGAAGCCGCGTGCAACCGCTAGTTATTTATAAGAATAACTTGCTTTTTATCTCTCCTCATCACATGACCATACCAGGATAAACGGCGCCACTTTCAAACGACTTATAATATACTCATTTCTCACTTTATTCAATCACGCCGCACATCTCTCTCAACAATCTCATCTCTGCTACATGCAATCTCTTTTTATCCATCGTATTCAAAGTATGGTACTTATTTTAACGGTTACACTAGTCGATAATTCTTCCATACAAACGTAATCTAGGCATTACTCCAATGTTTGACGATGTACGTTCAAAAAAAAAATTATATCAATTTGTCTCAAAATTATCTAGCCCTGTATGGAAACAAAAAAGTAAAAAAGAAAATATTTGAAAGTTATGAGCGTCGAAAGTTCCATATTTCAACACTAATTTTAAAGCATCTTTGGGAGGCAATAAATACCATAAGAAGAAGAAAAATTGCAAAACGGCCTCCATACAGGGGTAGATTAGTAGTTCAGCAATGCAAATAATTTTATTTTGGAAATATAAATTTAGTAATTTTTTCATGATATCTAGACTCCCAAAGGTCTGTTTATAAAATTTCACTACAAACTTGCAAAAGTGCTAATTCGTACGCGAACTAGCTTCTTACTGCTTATCACAGCATCTACCTCTTTCGCACGAGTGTTCGGATGAGATAGCAGGCATTTGAACCCCGCGCACAAAATAGTTCATGTCGTCGACTAGTGTAACCATATGGGTGTACTTTAAGTCCAACCTCTGCCTTACCATTCACGGAATACAGTCGTGATATTTTGTGTAATTATTTTAGAAAAAAAAATGAAAATACTCTCTATATGAATATTTTTGTGACTCTAATATGAATATTATGCCGCTTAACCTCCCCATTTGTACGAGTATTTTATATTACTCGCAATTTTATGAAAAATATATAAAATTAAGCATTTCCAGATGTTTCTGAATGAAGTTAATGACCTTCTTATGTTCTTCGGATTATAAGTCCGTGTAAACTACCACATACATTAAGACCGAAACTAATTAGCTATAACACCACACATGTTTTGTTAATAGTTCATGATTCCCGTGTAATAAAACCATATTTACAAAAAAATACAACCGACTTCCAAATTAAAACGCGAAGTCTGTTTATTTTTTGTGTAAAAGATTTTATTTATCTCATTTTAGTTTTAGTGTTATCACTAAAAAGTGAACTAGTTGTATAGTAAGGTATAACCTTACTGTATAACCTTACTATATAACCTATCTATAGGTTAGACAAAATACCCACAATAACTAAATTTACACATTCGTGCAGCTTGTCGCTAAGAAGTTCGGTTGTGTGTTCCATATCTAGAAAACTGCCGAACCGATTTTGATGTAACTTGCACTGTTTCCTAGGTTGAGAAATACTTAATCCAATAAAAAAGAATGATCACGATCCGATAAGTAGTTTCGGAGAAATGCGTGGACAAACTTATATACATAAACTTATGAAATTTGATGTAAATATTGTGCTATTCAAACAATATTACATACATACGTATCGAATTGATTACCTCCTTGTTTAAAGACGGTAAAATAGTGTGGTAGCTTGGATCTTGGTCCAAAGCTGTATAGTGTATAGCCAGTTAATCTGTGTATAAAACCTACATGGTATTATTAACACGCTTTTATTAGCTTGGTATGTATGTATCTATGTATCAATGTAACAATGTATCAATGTATCAATGTAACGGAATCTTTGAACGTGATTTTCACCCACTTCAAAACGTTGGATTGATTTGAAACTTTGCACACTTATCAAGGACCGATGACAATGCAATAATTTAAACAGTTTGTCCAATTATCCTTACCATTAAAGCGTGTTTTTTAGTTTTTAGAACTACAATTTATTATTTTATATTATAATTATTTTGTTTATAGTGATAAGATAATGGTTACCAAATTAAAATGGGACCAATTTCGGAACATACTCTTTCAAACAAAAAAGAATTTTCAAAATCGGTCTACGATTGACGAAGATATCAGTAAATTTAACAAAAAAATTTTCGAAAGCACACGTTAAGATTATAAATAATCATTAAGTATAATGAATTATGAAGGAGGAAAATATTATGTCCAATGAGAAAAATAAGAGAACCGAAAATAAACCTATAAGGTGCAAATATAACTTTAATTTAGTAAGTTGGTGTCATTTGGTACCTTTTGTTTTTTTTCCTATAATTATGAACGTGTGAATATTTTGCACTTTCAGCAATATTACTCTATTTTTTTGAAATCGGTTAAAAATCATAAAAATTAGAAAATATAGAAGCAGATAAGAACAAAGTAACAGTAGATAGTGAACAATAGAAATTGCTACTCTGAAAAATTGTTCAAATGGGTGGAAATGATAATACGCAAAAAAAAAAACTGACTTACCAACATTAAAATGTAACACTATAACGCCACAATACGGACTTCTAGTTAAAAACAGAGCTACAGCACGACTGAAGGCCTATGAAGCCACACTATCTTTTTATTTCAAAACAAAGCGATAAATAAATTGAAGAGTAAGAAATGGATAAGTGGCAGATAACGCCGACAATACTTTACAATACTTTACAATTAAGACAACATGTTATCCAGAGGATAAGATAAATACTTATCGGATAGGACATTTTCCTTTCAGGGATTATCTTTGCTTTCTTTAATTTCCGGCTTAAAAATGCTATAAAAGGTCAAACTTAACTTCCTTTTTGGCTAATCTTCGTTTTTTTTTCTAAGCCAATATTTTGTGTACCAAACAACTTTATCGCTGAAAACATGTTAGGTATACATACGTCTAAAAAGTGTGTGTTTGTTTTACAAATATTCAGTTTTCTTTGGGTGTTTGTGTTTTTTACGGACAAAGACTGCTGCGTAAGGTTTTTTGTATAATCCAGTTTAAAAGCCTTTCCTGAAAACTAGGATCGTTGGTGATGAATAGTTTTTATTTTTAAATTATAAATGTGATAAAGCTACGTATAAATAATGTACTATCTTTTGAATAAAAAGTTTAACATACCTATTTAATTTTTTATTTAAAAAAATTGGTTGTCTGTAAAGTCGGTTTACGGACGATAGTTTTACGTGACAACGTCATAAAAAAACATTGATGAAATTATTGCATACTTATCGATACAATTAACGTCATTGTAACGTTACAATTATAACGTTACAATGAGCGTAACGTTACATTGAGTCATCCTTTCTCGTGCGTGCAGCCGGCGTTCATCGATTTATTAGACGATGTCACGTCAAAAAACTCGTTGCCCCACACTTGGAATTACTGTTGTACCTATCGTGGGTGCGTTTTCAAATACTTTAACTCAAATAGGTTTACTCACTCTCAAACAGCCAGACCACCAGATATTATATTCTTCGTGTTCCTTTTAATTTGCGAAGACCCATAAACAGCGTGGGCGCATAGCAAAGTGTAGAATAAATATGCAAAGTAACTCACTCGTATGGTAATCAAGACAAGAGGACGCTCGCTCCAAACGAAAGTTGCAAATTATTTAATTTATGTTCAGTTGGTAACCAGCTTAACACTTATAGATAAAATATATCACTTTATAAGATTAACGCACAACACTAAACACTTCCTAAACATGACTAACAATAATTATGATTGGCATGTTAATAAAAACTATTTTTAGATTATTAATAGCTTTAAAGTTACGCAAAATAGCACCAACAATACAACTTTGTTTATTAAATATCACAACACGTTCTTCGCAACATTTAAACGTAACTGAAATTCATTGCAGGCTGTTTATAAGCGCGCGATTTTGTTTTTACTTTTTCGCTACACAACACGATGCACGAAGGCGGAGAAGTAAACCGGACCGCCACGTTTTTGTAGTTTTATTTATTGTTTACTTTTTATTTGTTTTGTTTTTGTGCTATATGCACGTAGGATGTGTTCGCGGCGCGAAGGTCACTTGTGCTTTGACTCCGTGTCGTCAGTCGATAACGGCCGGCTATAAGTTATTTTGTTATATTTTAATTAATGCCGCGGTCGCGCTGGAGCCAATCGCATTTTTATAAACGCGCGCGTGCGGGCGTAAGGCGCGAACCGCTCTGATTGGCGGACTGCCCCGCCGGGCAGTACGCGCGCACTGGCCGTTTTGGCGGGAGATCCGCTTCCAGCCGATTAAAGGCCGCGTAATGAGATGTAAAACTACCTTTCTACTGCCTTGAACTTTATTTCACTCGGAAACAACTAGATAGGTACGTACTTTATGTGCAATGTTTGTGAAGAGATGCTCCACTTTGATAGCGTATCTGATATCTATACTTAAAAATAGTGTCATTTTTAAGAATTTTTTTTTCTGAATAAATAGAAGCTTACCTATAAAATAGGTAAGCACCTATTTATTCAGGCAATAATGCAGCTGCATTGTTATTAAACACTTCGAACAGTTCATAATTAATTCTTTTGTAAGAAAAATATTGCTGAAATGATGACAATAATGAAGAAAATGTTATTGTAACTAGGTACCTACCTATTGATTGCTTTTCATTGTTGTAGCAAGGGAATAGGAACAGTGAAACAATAAAATCATTACTTACTTAATAATTCCATGGTGGCACGTCACTGAAGTATACAAGGCATCTGAAACATATTTCTTAAGTAAATACTCGATAACTAGGTACCCACCTATTTTCTATTATAATAGTCTAGTCTACTTAGGGGCATAGTACCTACCTAAGTATCATAATTTACATAGTCATATTAATAAATAGCTTAAAAAACCTTCCGTCTAGTGGCAATAATTTTTGTTCTCGGTTCACGGTACATAAATCGTAACAAACGTGACAATTATTTATGAGGAAATACGTATATGTGAGACAAAGCCATTAAAATAATTTATCTTAGAGCAATTAGACAAGGCATTCTTGTCCTACGTCAGTAGGTAGGTAGGTGAAGTTGAAATAAGACGTGTGTTTACGTGAATGGCAAAACCTTTACCGCGCCCGCTTTGAACTTTACGGTATAATAACAAGAACTAGAAACTGGATCAAACAGGTGCAGGTACCTAAGAGTTCGATCGTATTAATAGTTATACGAATACACGAATAGCCCTTCTTCCCGTGACGTCAATCGCGATGAACGCAGCCAAACTCGCACCACAGATTACATAAATGGGCCACGGGCCACCGCTGTCACCCACTCCTCCAAAATGGTGTCATAATAGTTTAAAAATATTGTTGTATTTTTAAATTAAATTCTCCTATTGTTGAACTAGTTTTAAGAAAAAAATGTCTCGTTCTAAATAAATCATGAAATGGATGGATCATCTATTTTGAAAATGCTGGGTATTTTCTAGTATTTGATGATTTATAATGTTTATAAAGTAGGTAACTAATGAACGGTAGAAATCGGACATTTATCACTAGTTCTTACACAACGTACATTATTTTCAAATAAATGCTAAAATGAAAACAATGCAACACTATTTGATATAGATGTTGCCTTTTTTCATGAAATCCATAATTATGTATCTATACTAAGAAAAGTCGTATTTACTTGCGATTTAAAGCCCCAGCCTGTAGCCAAGTTACAAACGCTTCGTATCGAATCTCTTTCTATTTGTATGGTTTAACCACGTGACTTAAGAGGAAATATGGCCAGAGAGCGCATAATTCGAGGTTTAGCTCTCGTCTCTTTTCTCCTCCAATATTGGACCAATTTAAAAGATATTCCATAAACTGGTAAAGTAAGATATATATTATGTCCCTATGTTTTCCTTTTTTCATTTATATTTGTCTAATTTGCACACAAAGCCTCTGTTGATAGCGAGCATTTTTGAGGGCTCTAGTGCTTCTAAAGATAATGTATTATCAAAAAGGAAATCATAGGGACATAGTATATATCTTTAATTTTCAATTTACGGAATATCTTTTAAATTGGTCGAATATTGGAGGAGAAAAGAGACGAGAGCCAAACCTCGAATTATGACTTTTTACTAAGGAAATTCAGTCGGCGCTCTCTGCCCCCGTTTCCTCTTAAAAGTTCAGACGTGTCAATCCCATACATTGATTCATTTTCTACGAGTGTTATCGATTGTAGATTGTCAACTTGGCTACAGTTGGGTCCCGTTAAACTGCGTCGAGTTGATTTGACCCCATTATCAGGTCCCGTTGTCTGAGCTCAGGCATGGTGCAATTTTGCTGTTTTGCACCGTGCATAACACCATTGTTCGACACTTTACTCGCAAATACATACAAAAGCAACGATTTTATCTCGTTTATGTTTGCAGTAACACAGTAGGACTTTATACCTTTATGCGTGCAATATAAATAAATGATTAATACAAGAAACGAAGTGATTTATTCATAAAAATAAACTAACCATAATTTTATTATGATTACTTTAATAATACTGAGCAATCATCAATCAATCAGTGTTTGACCTAATCAGGTTAAGTTTTTATAAATAAGGCAGTAAGAGTTGATTTATGTAAAAATGGTTTGAACAGAATAATACTGAAAACTTGATAGCCTACTTGGATAAAACGTCTTGATAAAAATAAAATAACAATTTATTTATGGAACCATTCATTCGCATATACAAGGTCTTGTAGTAATAAAACTTAATACCGTAAAATTCACTTAATTTTATCGATAAAAACACCCTACATAGGTAAGTCAGGCTGCAATCACCGCGATATCCACATAGTGTAACAACCATAACTTTGGACCTTTGTTTTTTCGTTGATAAATGCTCATGCATACTGCGCTACCACGGGGACATAGTGCAGTTATTGACCTAGGCCTCACAGAAGCGTACCTACATTTAATGAAATTTTTTCAGCCATAGCATAGAGAATCTAAAAAAAGTATTCAATTAACACTCAAAAGACAAGATATGTTTGTATTGAGCCATAAACTGCTCTCTAAAAGGTGAAGGAAAACATCGTGAGGAAACCGACATGTCCTAGAACCAAAAAATCGAAGACTTGTGACATCCACTAACCCGCACTGGGCCCGCGTGTTGGATTATGGCCTATTCCCTCTCACAGAGAGGAGGCCTGTGTCCCAGCAGTGGGAACATTAAGACGACGACTAACGCCAACGACCTTGAGGGAACAAAACGCGCACTCGTTTCACACCCGCGCGACCCAAAATTTTGTAGTTTTTTGTACTTTCCTTATTATTCTATGACTTTAAAAAAAAGGCTCAGATCAAAATGTAGATAATTAAATTGTCTTTGAGATGGTGTCGATTTCATTAAAATACGCCCAGGTACGGTTACGGTAGGTACGGTTTTGGTGTGATTGTCGAGTTTTTGTCCGATTTAGACATAACTTTACAAATTAATTACATTATGTTATACGAAGAAAACTGAAAATTTGCTCAGATCAAATTATTAAGAAAACTAATTTAACATAATTTTTTTTCAAAAAATTACGACCAGCCATTTAGACGTGATTCTCGTTTTAAAATCAGCTATTCAAGGGAATCGGCGCCCTAATAGGATGATGATGATGATGGGGAATCATAAAAGAGATTTTTTTAACGTAATTTTACATGTTTTTATTGCATATCCCAAAATTCTGCAAAATTTTTAGGGATTAACTTTAACGAATTTTTTGTTAGTCTTTGGGTTCAAGGGTGGCCGACTTGATTAGAACCAAGCTCTACTGTTAACTGACGAAACCCTTTGCGATCTACCAATTACATACTTCTTGAAATCTTAAATGAAACAGCATATTCAGTATGTAGAATTTTTTATTTTATTAAGAGGGAAAACATAAAACTGAAAATTATTCTTAGTAACTACTTATTTATATTAGTGTGTGCATTGCGTCTGAGCATCTTCCGCTAGATTAGCAAAATCAGCCTTAAGGTTACACTAGTCAACGGCACGAACTATTTTGTGAGCGGGGTTAAAATGCATTTGTATCAACCGACAACACGTGCGGAAGAGATAGATGCTGTGATGAGCAGTAGGAAGCTAGTTCGCGTGCGAATACACACTTTTGCAAATTTGTAGCGAAATGGATAATGATTTAGGACGAAACCGAGCGCGCGAAATTTTATAAACAGACCTTTGGCAGTCTAGATCATGAAAAAACGACTAAATCTATCTGTTCAAAAAAAAATTATATGCATTGTTGAACTACTAATCTATTCCTGTATGGAAGCCGTTTTGCATTTTTCCGTCTTCTTATGGTATTTATTGGCGCCCAAAAATGCGTTAAAATTAGTGTCGAAATGTGGAATTTTCGACGCTCATAACTTTCAAATATTTTCTTTTTTTACTTTTTCGCTTCCATACAGGGCTAGATAATGATGAGACAAATTGATATCACTTTTGATTTTGAACATACATCGTCAAACAGTGGAATAATCCCTAGACTACGTTTGTATGGAAGAAATTTCGACTAGTGTAACCTTAAAGATTCCAATGTATGAGCGTCTGTCAAGCGAGAACGGTGTTTATTTTTTTTTGTTTGTTTTAAGTAGGAAAATGCTTGGCTCACATACATATGTTGAACCAAAACACGAATGCAGTTGTTCAACACATTTCTTAAAATTTGGATATTTCTCGTTGACCTTACTTTTAGAAATGTGTCGCAGCGGAGAGTAATTATTTCGTTCTGAAGTATATGGTCCATTTGAAATGCTTCTGCAAATTTTGTAGCCATTTCATAGATATCACTATGATCAATGGAATTATTAAACGGACAACTGATGAATGCCACCACCTTCTTATTTTTTAACCGACTTTCGAAAAAGGAGGAGGTTCTATGTTCGACTTATTGTATTTTGTTTTAATGTTTGTTCACCGATATCTCCGTCAATTGTGGGCCGATTTTGAAAATTATTTTGTTGTATGAACGAATATGTGCTGAAATTGGTCCCATTTTAATTTGGTGAAGTTCTGATGAAGAACTTCGAAGATATACAACAGAACGCTTAAATAAATAACGGCAAATCTCTCGGGACTGCTGCAATCGCATGCCTGTTTATTGTTTATATCATTTCATATTATAACATCACGACAGTACGCTCTTAAGGGGTAAGCAGATCTCTCATTTGATCGTTTTTTTTTCAAGTTTAATGATATTCGGTTAATCTTTTCTGGCGTTATAGGAAACTTACTTAACAACTTGCCTATTATGTAGGTACAACTAAAAAGTGAAAATAAAAACATAAACTTTTTTACAAAAAAATACTACCGACTTCCAAATAAGAAAACCACAAAGTGACAACAGTGAAACTTATTGTTCCTCGCGTGCCCAAAACAAAAGACAAAAGAGACCTATGTTTTAAAGAAGAGAGTATAAATAACGTGACGGAACGGCGATTGAAAAATGATACAAGATGATTCGTGTAGCAGTTGGTGGTTACATTGTGCAGTCTGTTCTACGTATTTATATTTTTTGCCATGCCACGATCGACTGGACTAGAATAGTCGCGATCGACCGGTCGATCGCGATCGACCGGTTGGCCACCCCTGTTCTACACACTACCAAAAGAATCACAGCTCTAAGCCAATTAGTTTTAATTTTATGATTGCCTAAAAAGAACCCTTGCGCATTTTTGCCTTATATTAAAGTCAAAGTCAAATGTATAATTAAATTAGGCCATTAAGCGGCACTTTTGAACGTTAACAATTAAAATTTACAAGTAATAAAAATTGATTCTACCTGTTGCAGAATTTTAAGAATTGCAATAAAAACGTGAGTCGTCAACCCCTTATGTGGGGTATTTTTAGGGATAAGTGTATTTTACGGCCTTAAAATTTTATTACTACGAGTCCGGATACATTGTATTTACTTTACACTCTTTTTGATAATAAACAGAAAAACAAATGCTTTATTAACATGTAATCTGCCTAGCATTTGCCCAACTATACTGATGGACAATAAAATTTGGCGTCTCCTATTTTAGGGTTCCGTACCCAAAACGGAACCCTATTGCTGTCACGTGTCCGTCGTCCGTCTGTCGGTCCGTCTGTCTGTCGTCTGTCACACGCGTTTTACAGACAAAAGGTTGGAACTACAGTCTTTAGTAATTTCACAGTCTAAGCATCTTGTTGACCCATACAAATTGTCAAAAAAATATTATTAAATGTTTTTAAGGGGGCTTCCATACATAAAAAAGAAGCCGTGAAAAAAAAATTGTCTTACCCCATCGAGTGGGGCCAACCTGACCATTGGAGGAACGTTATTTATACATGACGACCACCACAAGTACACGTGGAACTCACCCGTTGGGAGTCACCAAGAACCAGATTGACCACCTTGAAATACGTTTCAACTCGAACCGTAATCGTTTTTTGGGACTTGATACTGGTTCGGAATCATTGGACGAGGAGTGGAAACGCATCAAAGTGGCCTATACAGAAACCAGCTCCGTCGTTCTAGGACACAAACCGATTAATTCTCGCGAAGACACAGCACACTTGGAGCCTGATCGAAGACAGAAGAAACCTTCATCTTAGATTGCTTGAGACCCGTAATGATGCCATGCGAGGCGACCTTAACATGCAATACCGTCAGAATCGCAGAGAAATCTATCGCAGCACCCGCAAAGATAGGAGGCAGTGGGCTGATTATATTGCTGCTCTTTCTCAACAAGCTGCAAACACCGGTAACCTGAAGAAATTTTATAAAGCTACCAAAACCTTAGCAGATAGCAGCAAGTATAAGAAGAAGCCGCTCAAGTCTAAAGACCGTCAGCAGTCCTCTCTTTAAGGACAGGCAAAGCACCAGGACTCGACCTGATAACGGCGGAAATGCTACAAGCTGACTTATCCTCCGCCGTCGACATTTTGGCGCGTGTCATTGAAAGGATATGGACATTCGAGGAGCTTCCGGACGAATGGAACAGGGATCTTTTGATAACTATCGTACCCAAGAAGCAAGATTTTAGTCTACGTGATAACTGGAGAGGTATTACGTTGATTTCAATTCCCTCGAAGGTTTTCTGCAAGATTATCCTGGATAAGTTATCGAAGGCTAGGCTCCTACGCAAAGAGCAGGTTGGTTTCCGAACAAAACACTCGAGCACGGATCAGATCAACACTCTCCGTATCATTTTAAAACAGGCATCAGAATTGCAGAGGGAGATCTATGTCACCTTAGTCGATTTTGAAAAGGCATTTGATACGCTGAAGTGGTCCGTGGCCAGTGGTCACGCCTACTGGACATCGGAGTCCCACCGAAAATTGTCTGTCTCTTGGAGAATATATTTAAGAATTATTCCTGTAAAGTAACTCACGACGGCCTTATCTCGGCATAATATATCAGTACACGCTGGTGTCCACTAAGGCTGCCTCCTTTCACCACTCCTCTTTCTAGTCGTTCTTGACGATATTTTGCTTCGCATTTTCAACAGCAAGCGTCGTGGGATAGAGTGGGGGTCCAACGTCTTAGAGGACTTGGATTACGCCGATGACCTATGCCTGATGAGTCATACCTACGCTGACATGAAAGCTGAATTGAAAGATATAAGTCCGGACGCGGCGGAAACGGGACTAAAAATAAACACCCGGAAGATCCAAGAGATGCGATCTGGTGTGAAGAATACTTCACCGTTCCTGATTGGCACAGAGGCAGTGGAACGCGTCCACAAGTTCTCTTACCTCGAGAGCGTCGTGTCAGAAACTGGAGGTAGTGTAGAGGACATTGCTTTAAGGATCGCCAAAGCACGAGCTACCTTCGCGCAGCTGAGACCTGTTTGGCAATCGCGGAAACTGAAACCGAAGATCTTCGGGTCAATCGGTGTGTACATTATATAGGTATGCACTCGTTCACACACGTCCGTGCTCGGGCCGTGCATGGGTCAGTGACGGAGCTTCAATGCATGTGCCCGGCCCGATATGTGTGGATAGAACTTTACACACCCATCCCTGTACGTTTTTGAAATGTGTAAATTCGTTAGAAATCACTTATCACTTTTTGAGCAGGATGATAAGGCCCAATTTAAAAGGAAAATAGTACGAAAACCTTTGGTGGAACCTCGAAGCAGATTAAACACTCGTGACAGAAACTGCTACACCATGGCGGTAAAAATAAAAACATCTGTCACAAAGTCAATATAAACAATTGAGTTTGTGACAGATGTTTTTATTCAATAGATGATTATTTAAATTTTAAACAGACATGATTTAGGTATTAACTAACGGGCACTTTAGATTATAATTATTGACTTTATTTATAAATCTAACAAGTATTGTTGAACTGTCTTAACTGTGACATATTATCTAATAATTTAATTTTATATAGTTTATAATGTGCCTAATTAATATGAATGAAGCAAGAATGTTAATTTTATTAAGATGTGTAATAAATGACTAATGATCAATGACATTGATGGAACATGTATTGACATGTGTACCTACTTCAAATATTTGCACAAGATAAGTCGAATATAGTGAGACAAAAATTATGTGTACCATGTTATTATGTAAGTACCTATATTCTTGCAAATAAATAAATTTCATTACATATCATTGGAGTCATTTAGCGGCAAGACCCATCCGATCAAAAGAAAATTTTCCGCCCTGAAGAACAAAATAAAAAGTGTCCGTTATCGAAATCTGAAAATGGACCCCTGACCACAGGCCTCCTAACTGAAACTTTTCAGATATATTCTCGGTATTCTCTCACCAGGCCCCACCTACTCAGCTATCAACTTTTCACCCTGAATATGGTTGCTCAAAATCCTTATGAGCTCCTCCTCAAAGATAGATATACGCCATCAAGGACTTTTCTGTATCCTATCTTACTTATAATATTCTAAAGGCGAAAGTTTGTGAGTGTGTAAGAGCGTTTGTATATTTGTTAGGTACTTCTTTACTCTCAAACGGCTAGACGGATCTGGATGAAACAGAGATAATTATTATAGTCAGGAATAGCACATAGGATACTTTTTATGCCGGGAATATGTTCCCTTGGGATTGTTTTCGACATTCACACGGGCGAAGCCGCTGGCAGAAGCTAGTAGACCTGTAAAAGTACCAAGATCACACATTGTTTTGCATAATGAACAGGCAGCTAGCTCGCAGGCGATTTGACTTTTTTTCCGATATTTTTAACAATTATCGTCATATTTAAACTAATTTTCACAAAACTTTAACAAATTATACACCTAAACCTTCCTCCTGAATCACTCTGTCTAAATTGGTGAACCGCATGAGAAACCAAATGAAAAACCATTCAGTAGTTTTTGAGTTTATCGCGAACAGACAGACAGGTTGGTATTCTCATATAAACTTGTTAGCTCTCTAAACTAGTTCCTTGCCGACGCCGCCGTCTAGGCAGTGTAACGGTTTACAATAATTATTCTGCAATTAGGTGGTGCCACAAAGATTACTTAATTTTAATATATCTACCTAAAACCTACGAGTATAATAAAATGAACATTTGCCGCTTCAATATTATGTCAATCGATAATAAGGCTCCTTCATAAAAATATTATTATTTCTAGCCCTAGACAGCGTTGTTTAGTTTTTTTTTTATTATTATTATTGATAGGCTCGCGCTTGACCACTATCTCACCTGATGGTGAGCGATGATGTGGTCGACGATGTAGCACGCTTACCTAGAAGAAACCTATTCACTCTTGACTTAAAGACTCCCAGGTTGTAGTTCTCAGGAAATACAGACTCCGGCAAGGAATTCCACTCCTTAGCTGTACGCATAATGAAAGTACTCCCAAAACGTTTGGTGCGTATGGGTGGGATGTCCACCATGTATCGATGACGAATCGCCGTACGTCTTGTAGTCCGATAATGGAAAGGGCTAGGAGGACTTAGTTCATGCAATTCCATCGCACACTCCCCGAAACGTAACCGATAAAAAACCGACAGATTTATTTAGAAATAACCGTCAGTTACACATTCAAATCTTATAACTAATAAAATAAGCACACATCACACATCACATCATCAGCCTATTAATGTTCCCACTGCTGGGACACAGGCCTCCTCTCTGTGAGAGGGAATTATCCACTACGCTGGCCCAGTGCGGGTTGGTGGATGTCACATGTCTTCGAATTATTGGTTCTAGGACATGCCAGTTTCCTCACGATGTTTTCCTTCACCGTTTTGAGAGCAGTGGTGATGAAATAATTTACACAAAGTAAAGCGCCTGCCTGGGCTCGAACCCACGACCTACAACTTGTAAGTCGCGGACGATACCACTGCTCTCTCTCTCTCTCTTAATAAAATAAGCACATGATATAAATGGGATAAAATGGATGAACTGCATGCAATGTCTGTGCCTGTAATTTTTTTTATAGGTTAAAATTTAAAAATGTAAATAGTATGTATATTCAATGAAATAATAATAATAATACCAGCCTGTAACAATCCCACTGCAGGGCAAAGACCTCTTCTCATACAGAGAAAGCACGAGCATTGATCACCACTCTAGTTCAAGAAGTGTTGGCGATTACAGACTTACATTAACTATAACTCCAGGTTTTCTCACGATGATTACCATTGTCTGTGATGTCCAAGATAAACTTAGAAAGTAAATATGAATTTGAAAAAGTCACGTTGGTACTTGCTCGGATTTAACCCACGACCAAGAGAGGCGCGTCTTCACCACTGGGACAGCACGCCTGTAATGTACTAGTTTAGCAAAATGTACACGTACATGAGAGTATGAGACATTAAAGCAACATTGTCATTTGCCGCGCTTAGACTGTCATTTGGTCTGTTTTGCATGGGGACTGGCTGTAGCTGGCCTAGCTCCGCCCAAAAGCACAGTTTCCCGGGAACTTCACAGGCTTCCCTGAGCGATCTCACTGTGCCGAGGATTTGCGCACGTTGGGAAGCCACGCATTCTCGCATTCCGAGGATGACGTCGGTGGCATTACAGGCACATAAGACATTACAAGCCCATGGCGCAATAAAATCAGTGGCCGTCAAACTAAATATATTTTTCCAATTAAAAAAAACATTTTTTAAAGAAGCTTTTTAGCTTACCGTGCATTGCTATCCAAACCAAACATGTATACAAAATTTCATCTTAATCGGTTGAGGATAACTGCTTTTAAATTCAGATTCAGATCTGACCCGAACATTCATAAAGTTAATAAAAAGATTTTGAAAATGAATTATTTTGCAACTGGGTAGATGATAGAGGAGCTTTATAAGCTCCATACGTGTAGCCCCGTATGATTTTCAACTGAATACGAAAACGTCTTTAGGACTTGACTTACTTTGCAAGCTAGGAAGTGCAATGATTGAAAGTTACCGAGAATTAATAATAATGGCGTGCAACTGTAGAGGAAAATCTCTGGCTCTGGACTGCTGAAGGCTGATGATAATGAGGACAACAATTTGAATACATAAGTTGGAGCCTAATTTAAGAGTTTCCATTATTTCTCACAACCAATAAGTAGTCATAACTGTGTGAACTTCGCAGAACTCGGAACTGGATGTTCCCATTGATATCATTGGTACTCATAATGCTCAATCGTCGAACTATGCAGTCGCGGCTTATTATATCAATTGGTTTGAACTTAGCCAACATTTGCTTTAGCGGGAACGTCGGAGCGTTAACCTTTGTGCGTAAATACATAGAGAGGTGGTTGATGTTCAGCTTTTTTGAATCTTGAATTATTAATATAGTAGGTATTTTTATGGGTAGACAGTAGCGCGAAAATCTGACAGGGGGTATCGTTTCATCAAGTTACTGGGTTTTGGAGGTCTTCGTTACTTGTAAAATACTGGTGTTCAGTCTTATCCGGGTTGACTAGAAACCGAAGTCAACATAGATTTATTTTAAACTAGCGACCCGCCCTAGCTTCGCCCATGACAAATGATACACAAAAACCTGCCTCGTTTCTCACTCTTGCTATTGGTGAAAACCGCATGAAAATCCGTTCAGTAGTTTTTGAGTTTATCGCGTACAAACGCAGCTAGAGACTTTATTTTATAATATGTATTGAATTAGTGATAGCAGATATCTAATTCGGGGAAAACTTACCAACTTAAAATTTTCTTGGCCAGCAATGGAATAGTATTTAACTGAAATCCCAGAGGAACCATGCATTTTTGGCATAATAAGCATCCGTCTCAAATAAAATAATATTTTTGTAATCAAATCCGTATTTACAGAGATTTCCTTTCACAAACAACGTCATTTAGTCACAGGTAAATATTGACAACATCCTGCTAGCGACCATGTGGCTGTGTGTGCCCTGCCCTGCATCCTGCACACCTGAGTTCGCCTAGCCATACTGCGTAGAATCCAAGACTTTGCAATTATAAGTGGCTCTACTTACCTACTTTATTTACAGTAGAAAAGTGTGTCAGTAATTCTAAATGCATTACTACACTCCTGATAGCAGTTAATGTGAAACAAAGGTGTTTACATTAAGACTTTGAGGTAAATGTGCAGCCCAGATTGTGCGCAAACGCTTAGAACTCGCCCGTCCGAAGAAAACGGGCGCAACTACACTTTTAGGCGCATCCAGAAGGTAATATTTTTTATACGTTTTTATCAAATCTATTCAAAAAGAGCTAGTTTATTCTTCGTAAACAAGTACTAAAATAGTTTATTAATCCCTAGGGACTAAAAGAGATTTGAATTCTATTTCAGACCACGCGGGAACATTGTATTTAACAAGTGACTGGCTGGAAAACCGCGCGGGAGCCAAATATAAAAAATAATGTACAACTGTATGGTACTAATAAAATTGTTACGGTGCACTTTCATAATTGTTCAAATATAAACATTAGACTATAATTATTTCTATGTTATATCTTATGGTTCCTAATTGTAAGTAAATATATAAACGTAACGTTCTTTGTTCATAAGTTGCACTTACTTACTTTCCCATAGATAGAGGGTGATAAAAAGTAGTGTCCACCTCGGGCGCAACACTATTTTAAGCTCAAGTGACGTAATTTGAATCCCTCGCTGCGCTCAGGATTCTAAGTAGTTTAGAATCCTTCGCTCCGCTCTCGATTAAAAAAAAAACTCTCGCCTTTAAAATTGTTGTTTGCTCCCTAGATAAACAATCTACTATCACAAAATATAAAATGAAGGACAGACCACTCCCGTCATCCTCGAAAATTGACAGCTAAACTTGCCGGACTCACTATGGTTGCCACTATTATATTCTGAATTTAAAAATGGAGTAGGTAGTTTAAATTTACAAACATACATACATCGAAGATTGGAGGGTAAGAAGACGTAATAATAGTGAAATAATGCTCCCATTAAAAATAAAGAAAATGTGATAAGCTACAAAAAATAAACGTGGAAAAAAAGTTAATAAAATAAAAAAACCCGACTGAAAAGAATCGAACTAAAAAGATGTACTTAAACAAGAAGAAAATCATGCTGTGCAGTCAGAGGTAACATATTCGTGAGCTGGATGACCTAAACCACATTATTATTTCCGCACAGACTCTGACGATGTCTTAATTATATAAATCCGCCTAGCGGTTTGAAAGATATGAGGTAATAATAGTACATTATGGTACAAGTGTGCAATGTTGGTGATTACCGCTGAGGTGCCATTGAGACCCGAGCCGTAGGTGAGGGTCGGACGGTAATCATCAATACACACGTGTATCATACGACGTTTTTCAACACACTTGTGAAGAAAATAATACTTAAAAATTATTTTCAACAGTTAAAACTAATGTGATTTTTTTTTCACAATGGCGGAAAAAAATTACCAGTTTTCCTATGCGCGCGCATTTAACAATGGCGATCGGCCATAGACTAAAATAATGAAGTTTCTTTTTTTTTGGCTTTTCGTGGATAGTGTTTTAGCCACGTACAAAACAGGGAATTTAAATTTTTCTTAATTACAGAGCAAATAAAATTTATATTTGAGTGAAAGTTTTATTAATTAAGCACGTACAAGTTGAAATTATCTATTTAAATACGAAGTTGCATGAAATGAGCAAGCAATAGGTACATTAATTTATTTGTACTATTGAGCACGATCTTTTTTGTATCGAAACTTTTTTAAGAACAAATCAACCCAACCAATAAATTTAAAAAAATAACTCTATAACTCACTTGTGAATAATAGCAAAGAAAAAGTCACAGTTTAATAACAGGTATCATTATGTGCCTAATTGCGGTGAAATTAGAGCCACTTTATGAGCAAGTGTGTTGAAAAGAATATTACATACATACAAAACACGCGCGAAAAACATAACGCTATGTCAATGTTAGTGTGCAAAATTACGGTTTGTCAAAAACCGTTCGTCTCTGTCTGCAGCGCGCCGGCTCCTAAGTACTGTGTGGTACTATACTTCATAAAAGATAGCTTGATCTCTGCAACATATATCAAACTGATGAATACGTTATTGTTACGTTATTGTTAACCTGTCAAGCGCTATTGTTACTGTATTGATACTGACAGCTGTCGCAGAGATCAAGCTATCTTGAAGTCTATGTATTCTACGAGCTTCCATGCTAGAGTTTACTTTAGTTTCGCCAAACAATGTTCGACATTTGAAATCTTTTTCTCCATTTTATGTTTTGGTCAGATACGTACTTTATTGCTGACCGCTTATGCTGTTGATTGTTTTCGTTCCAGTACTCGTTAGTGTTGCCATATTAAAATGTCGTTAAATCTGGCGTATGCGTGGCTGTGAACTCATTTAACGCATCTAGGGCATAACGCTTGCGATGGCGATAAAAACATGCAACTACCGGATAAGTATACATTTAAGAACTTGGTTAGAATCTAAACTGGTACGAGCAACCTAGTTTTATTTGTGTGACTGTCTGTAACTGTAGTGTTTGAATGATTTATCAGTTCTTACTGATAATTGATAAGGTATTTCTATTGGATGGACTTTTATGTCAAAATAATGAGAACCATTCAACAAATAGGTGAGTGTTATTGGAAAAATATCAACAGCTTTCATTGTTAGATATTGATTTTTCTGAAATACTATCAGCAATGCTTTTTTTTATAAAGTCAATTTAGTCCGCGTCAAACTCGTAAACAAACACATAACTTTATTTTATTTACACAGATCCCTAATTCTTTTAATAAAATAAGAGTATTTTAATGCTATATATAACATTAGCTATCTGCCAGTGACAGTCCTGTCAAAATCGGGCCAGCCGTTGCGGAGATTATCCGGACCAGACAGACGGACAAAAAACTTGAAAATAGTTTTTTTTATATGTACCGTGTATGCTATCTTTTTTTTTAATTTTTATTATCTATAGGCTTGCGCTTGACCACTATCTCATCTGATGGAAAGCGATGATGTGGTCGACGGTGAAGCACGCTTGCCTAGAAAAAACCCATTCACTCTTGACTTAAAGACCCCTAGATTGTAGCTATCGGGAAACACAGACTCGGGCAATGAATTCCACTCCTTAGCTGTGCGCATAGTAAAAGTGTCCCCAAAACATTTTGTGCGTATGGGTGGGATGTCCACCATGTACCGATGACGCATCGCCGTACGTCTGGTAGTCCGATGATGGAACGGTCTGGGCGGAATCAAATCGTGCAATTCCATCGCACACTCCCCGAAATGTAGGTAATCGATAAAAAACTGACAAACTGGCAACTCTGCGACGATGTTCAAGGCTCTGGAGCTTTGACTTGACCAGTGCCTCATTGCCGATGAGTTTCTTGGCCCGCTTTTCAATCGACTAAAATTGACGACTTAAATAAAATCATTATGCTTTTAGTAAAAATATATTATTTTGACCTTACAAAAAGACACTACAATTGTATTTATTTGTATAGGAAGCCTCTAAATTGTCTTTTGGGGGTAGTTCCAAAAAACTAATGATGACAACCTTTATTATTTAGCCAAAGGAATATTTTTTTCATACAAGCAAATGTTTCCCTCTTCACCCCATAAGAGTTTGAATTTACAAAAATCTATTTAGTACTCTCATACATCATAAAAAGCAGCACTGTGCAGTAAAACTCTTCAAAAATCTTGAACACCCGTCGTATTTCAGGGTAGTTTTGGAAAAAACCGGCGCAGTGCGAGTCGGCATCGTGCACGAAGTGTTCCGTACCATTATCGCAAAAAACGGCAAAAAAAAACACGTTTGTTGTATGGGAGCCCCACTTAAATATTTATTTTATTCTGCATTTGTTGTTATAGCGGCAACAGATTTGTTATCAACCAACAGCGTAAATCTATAATTTCATGTGTCCAACTTACAAACCGTAGAAATTTTATACAAACTTTCAACCCCCTTAGGTCTCGAATTCCCAAAAACCATTTTTTTTATCAATTCCTTGCGTTAATCTAGAATTTCACGTGTCCAAGGTGGACTCCCCTTTTTACCCCCATAGGGGAAGAATTGCCAAAACCCAATAAATATATGTTTATTTTTATCAAACATGAGCGTAAATCAAGAAATTCACCTGTCCAACTTGCAAACCATAGAAATTTCATACAAACTTTCAACCCCCTTTGTATTGTATCCCCTTATTTACATAATGTCCTACGTCCCCTGGATGGGGAAGTGGGTGTCCACAGTAGTCCTTCATCGCGATCGGTCTTGAACTTCACGCATCACCTTGCTCCACGTCATACCGATGCTCGTTGCTTCTGCCAACACGGTGCGATGCCAGGTTTGACGGGGACGGCCACGCTTTCTTTTGCCTTGAGGATTCAAATCCAGCGCTTGCTTGGGCATATGATCAGAATCCCTTCGCAGCGTGTGGCCAATCCAACTCCACTTAATTGCGACGCTTGATCTGGCGGTCGATCGGCATTTCGTGGCGTGGTATGACTCAGCAGGTCATCGGTGAAATCCAAGTCTTTAATGACGTTCGATAATCCCCCACTCTATCCCACGGCGCTTGTTGTCGAAAATGCAAAACAAAGAACTCTCTTTCTTTACGAACGACTAGAAAGAGGAGCGGTGAAAGGAGGCTGCCTTGGTGGACACCTGCGTGTACTGATGTATTATTCCGAGATGAGGCCGTCGTAAGTTACTTTACAGGAATAGTTCTTAAATATACTCTCCAAGAGACGGACAATTTTCGATGACACTCCGATGTCAAGGTAGGCGGGACTAGATGCTGGACCACTTCAGCGTATCAAAGCTTTATCGAAATCAACAAGTGTCGAGAGGCCATGTTGGTGTAGAACTGACTTGCAGTGCGTCAGGTGTATGTTGCTGACAAACAGAAGACCTCCTAAAAGTGATTACGCCAGCGTAAGAGCTGCCCTTCCAACGTCACTATGAGCTGATCGTCTTTAGACTTGAGCGACTTCTTCTTATACTTGCTGTTAACTGCCAAGGTTTTGGTAGCGTTATACAATTCCTTCAGGTTACCGGTTTTTGCAGCTTGTTGAGCACGATCAACAATACCATCAGCCCACTGTCTCCTATCTTGCGGGCGCTGCGATAGATATCTTTGCGTTTCTGGCGGTATTGCATGTTAAGGTCGGCACACATGGCGTCATTACGGGTCTCAAGCAATCTCCAGATGAAGGTTTCTTCTGTCTTGTCGATCAGTCTCCAAGTATGCTGTGATATCTAGTATTCGCGAGGATGAGTCAGTTTGTGTCCTAGAACGACGGAAGAGTCTGCATATTCCGCTTTGATGCGTTTCCACTCCTCGTCCAATGATTTCGGACCTGTATCGAGTCCAGAAAAACTATTACGTAACTCGAGTTGAAACGTTTTACGGATGCCCGGATCACGCAGTTTGCTCACGTCGAACCTTCTTCCGATCTTGCGGGGTCCTCCAGCCGCCCGGGCTACTGCAAGTTTAACCCGGACTTCAACAACTACCAGATGGTGGTCACTATGGCGCCCCGGCGGCGAGTTGCGGCGAGTTGGTTTCGGACATCGAGAAATGAGAAACGCCATTTGGCGCTAATAGCGAGGTAGTCAACCTGTTGTCAAAGTCGTCGGTAGGCTGTTTCGTTAATCTGTTTTTGTCGGGCAAGCTAGGGATTAGCCCACTGTGCCTTAATCCGCTAGTGGAGCTGCCGCTTTAGAGTTTTCGGATTTGCTCGGTTTTTTTCGGGTATAGTGAGTCGATTCTGTTTTAAGTCGCAAAATATTCGCCCTTCATCCTGCATCCGTTAGCTCAGCTGCAACTCGGGGTGGAAGACGCGTGGCGGCGCAGTTGCAGCGGGTCCCAGGGAGAACGAAGGGGACGTGGATGATCGGACTGGCTAGGGCCCTGCTTTTTTTGCGGGTACTCCGCCAAGAGTATAGCAAAACGTATTTTTGGTACTTTATAGGTTATGCTGTTCTCACCAATAGCGATTCCCACTCAAACCTACCCTAGCTTCTCTCCCCCAGTTCCTGTCCCAGTTCTTACCCCTTTAGGAGCAGAATTTCCAAAAACCAATAAATAAAATTAATAATTGATTGTTTTGTCCATCAAGATCGTAAAATCAAGAAATGAAACTGTCCAACTTACAAACCATAGAAATTTCATACAAACTTACAACCCTTTTTACCCCCTTATGGATAGAATTTCCAAAAATCCTTTCTTGAAATGCTCACTTTCGTCACATGACGTCAGTACCGTATCTTCTTTTAAATATATAGAAGAAGTTTCAATATAGATATAAGCTAATTATGTTCCTTTGGCGCTCCATCAAGTTAAGTAATATTTTGCTGGAGCACTTGGAGCGCTAACTTACAAAGGCAACGATAACCAAAAATGCACAGAGCGAAAGGGAATATTGTCTGGCAACAAAGTGAAAGTTGCAGTGAAAGTCTAGATATGCGAATGTACAAACAGCCCAATAACGTGTGTATTCACTTCACGAAACCACGACTGCCTCACTGAGTTCATTCTGCAGACACTCATTTGCATATACGTGTGTCACCAAGTAACGTAGGTAGTGGTATATATTTATACAGCATGTAACAGGCAGGTGTGGTCATATTTCTCAAACGAAGTCATAATAAATTCCGGCAAATAATTTCGATTTACCATAGTTACAGTTGCCATCAACTGATCAAAATTTGTATGGGACATTAGTTTTTTTGTGAATTGACTATACGTATTTCATGGAAAAAAAATATTTACATCAGCAGGAGTTCTTAAAATATGATGACCACATCTTTACGTTAGTCCCTCTATGTACCTACTTCAGGGGGGTGACCATAAGCTCTTAGAGCGGTATCAATTTGAGATCGAATAAGGGACAGATGTATATGACTTGTATACATCTGTCACTTACTCGATATCAAATTGATTCCGCTCTAAGAGCTTATGGTCACCCCCCAGGAGTTGTATGTATGTAAGTATATATACACATAGGTACGGGTAGATAACTATTTAATACCCTGTATCTCTGAGCGGACGTAAATCTCTATGCTTAGGAAGGTAGGTACATCGTATCAATAGACGATGATCTAAATTGGGGTAAAGACAGGAAGATGATGACGGATATGCCAAAAATAAATAACGATTCGCTTTAGATTAGCAGGACCTATAAACTGAAAGAAACCATAGTAGCATTGTGGTCAATGCTACTATGGTTTTGTTTTCCGACATTTAACATTTTAAAAAGATGGCGGGAAGAGCAGGACTCCTTCCTCAAGATCGTACACCGGGAAAAAGTAAGGCAAGCCTTTGTGCTGCAATGAGACAACATGCTTACCGTTGTGCTACAGACATAGTAAAATATCGAATGAAGAAATATCATACCTATCATTTCAATCACGCACTTATTCAACTGATGCATAATGAGCACGCGCACGGTTGCCGCAGTGGTTGAGTGATTGACTGCTGCGCTGCGTGTCGCGGGTTCGATTCCCGCACGGAACAAATATTTGTATGAACTACACATACTTCGTCACCCTCCCCGCTAACTCTCGTATCTGACATTACCTACGTGTTCAAATCATTGTAACGAACAAGTTCTCAACGATCAAGTTGTTGTATCGTTTACCATTACGAAGATAATCGCGTATTTTGTTTTGCGTATGTGCAGAAGGAGAGTAAAAGACAGAAATGATGGAATTTTCTGTAAAGAAGGCTGAACCTCAAAAGAATTGTTTAAGAGTAGCCGCACAGAAATGATTACACGCTCTCTTTCTATTAGGAGGCAGGTCACTCCTTTCTTGAAAGAGGAATTAGGACTTCTCAACCTAACACCACCCAAAATTGCGATGGAAAAATATGCATCTTATGAGAATAAATCCTAAACCAAACTGTACCGAGTGTGGTGTTGTGGAGGAAGTATACCACTTGTTGGTGGAATTTGTAAGGACCAGAGCTGGGAGAGAGGCTCTGACGAATACATTAAATATTAAATTAATAGATTTAGGCATTTTCCAAAGGATTCTGTCAGCGCCTCTGTCGGAAGCAGTCATTTTAGTTTATAAAATATATATATATAAACATATATGTATAGGTATATATATATGTTTGTGTATAAGTTTAGGATATGTTGGGGCTGGCATGGTCTTAATTGTGACTAAAAGGCCTTAAATAAAAGTAGACTAAATAAAAAACCGTTGCGTAGCTGCAAACAACAATCACACAAACGTAAAAAAAAAGTTTAAAATCTGTACGTGCATGTCTTCAATTACCTATAACTCTTTGCTTCCTTCACTCGCGATTGATTTGGATGTTAACCGCCTTCAATTAGCATCAAACATTCTTCACTGCACTTGCTTCCTCCATGATATATGATCTTACATAAGGGCGCTACTTCCTGGGGGAAATATTCCACGGTATATTGCTGACAGCCGAATGACTAATAGTGTCGGTATTGTTGGTTTGAAAAGTCCGGAAATTACTGGCCTATCATAGTTCTGACTTTTGTTATATCATATCACCTTTTGCTCAATGGCAAAAAATCGGAGAGGCAAGCTTTGCTTCAGCTAAGATGGCCTCTGCTACATTCCTTAAATTAAGACTGCCACATTTGTGCTAAAAGTGTGTGTGTGTTTTAAATAATAAAATGTTTACCGGATGTACCAGTCGTTTTAAAATTTAGAGAAAAAAAAAAGAACTTGGGCAATAGGCTCTCTCAAAATACATCAATCTGGCGTTGCTACTCACCACGACTAAGTGACTACAATTAAAGACCTCTACCTCTACCGAACCCTTCAATACATGCGTGGTGTTAGGTTAACTTCAGCGAACGCCATCTCTTGTCTCTTTAGTAAATTACATTAAGTCCCAAAGACAGAACTTGTACAGTGTTTCTATTATACAAAATTTACCACAGGAAATAATACCGGTATTTGTTTGCGAGCAAAGCAACATTCTAATGATATATAAACTAAATTTTGAGGATGAAGATGAACAAATTACTGAATTGACATAAGCATAAATTCTGTAATGTTTTATTTTCTACTTGAAAATGCAGTGCTGCCAACCAACTTTCTTATTTCTAATTTT
This sequence comes from Orthosia incerta, assembly GCA_948252205.1. Taxonomy (NCBI): domain Eukaryota; kingdom Metazoa; phylum Arthropoda; class Insecta; order Lepidoptera; family Noctuidae; genus Orthosia; species Orthosia incerta. The sequence continues at coordinate 19,097,959 of OX411760.1, forward strand.
ATAACAATTCAAAATAATATGGCAACTCGATGATCAGTGTTCAAAGTTGGTCTCGTAATATTCGTGTATGATTTTTACGTTTATTTTTTTAATTTCTGAGTGAAATTTAAAATGTATACTGTTTCTAAGGGACCCAGCAAAATTGTAGCCAAAACTCGACGAGGTAGCTAATGTGGTTTTTCTAATTTGTTATATAGTAAAGTTCGAACTTGTCAGTGATCATGTGAGATGAAAATATCGTTTTCTTATTTTCAATTACAGGCCTCTCACAGAACTTGGAAAGATTGGATAGCCGTAAAGATCACAATAGAAAGTCTTCAGAGTCTGATAATGGGGAAATCATCAAGTAAGTTATGTTTATTATGGAAATATACATTTCATAGTGGTATTCAAGATTTCATCACTGTTTTTACATAACCTCTTCGGCTAAAGATGTGTACAAAATTATGCAGTTTTATGAATGTTAGCATGTTAATAATATGATATATGAAAAAGAATATTCATAATAATGAAGACACAATGTCTCCTATCTGAGTTCATGTGATTACAACAAGAGTCTTATTGGATTATTTGTTTGGTCTTATTTCAGCATGCCCAAGCCTACATTTCATTCCAATGGTAAAAAGACAGTACACCAGAGAATACAGCATCATGTGATAACGCCACAACATGAGGAAATTATCAGATTTATTAGCGAAAGTAAGTTATCATGCTTCCTAAAACTTCATCACAATTTTCGAAAGAAAACTTTTAGAAACTATTAAATAACTATGTAACTTAATGTGGATTGATTTCAGCTTGGACACAGTCAGCTTATGGTGAGAGTGAGCCCTCAACACCAACGAGTACAAATGGTAAGTACATATTATTTACTTTTTCTATTTTTCTATCAGATGCTAGTTGGTTGAAGGCCATATCAACTGATATCTGAACTACCATTGATAGAATTTATGTTTATTAATTAACAAACAGTCTTTTCAAGTTATATTTCTGCATCCTGTAAATTCAATGTCAGTAGATGTGTATAAAAAGTAAACCTCTAATAATTTATGATGCCATTATTATCTATGGTGCGAAGTGTGAAACAACCCTACATATTAAAATATAATAATTGCAAGTAAATATGACACAAATTATTATTATTATTTTGGTCAAACATGACAACGAATGCAGTGCAACAATAAAATTCAGGCTGAAAATAATAATAATGACAATGGACCTATTAAACTGCACAAGAAGTTTATGACTGTAAATAAGACTCTTTTCAATCAGTTTGTAAGAACTCCCAAGTTGAAAGATGACCTTACGTGATTGAGAACCTTCACTGAATACACAGTCAATTATCATAAACATAGTCAACATGCATAGTGAATTATGATGGCATGCTTATCTATGAATGCATGTTTCTATTTGAATCAATTAAGGTCATTCATAGTGCAAGGCTTTGTTAGTGGCAGTTTAATTTCCCTTTAACTGCCTCTTCAATTGATACCATTATGCATTGATTGGTTCTCAGTGACAAACCAGGATCTAGCAAACTATTGATAAGAGCTATCATACAGCTTCATAAAATAAATTTCATTTGATGTAGCATTACACCTTGACATACATTTTTTGAGAAAGTTTGTTATGCTTGCAAACGTAAACTGAAAATGTAAAAATAAAGTTTCATCTGCTGCATTAAAAACTATTCAAAGTCTGTGTATATATCTATGTAAAATTTGATTAAGATCGGTTAAGCTTATCTTGTGTGACAAACGTAACAGCCAGACAGACAAGAGTTCCTTTCACAATAAAGTGCTAGCGACCCTTCATGGGGGCCCATTAAATGAGTGTGCAAGTCATCCCCTGTCATTTTATAACCATGTAGATCATCAGTGGTCAGGCAGGGGCCAATAGTCCTTCTATAGTTTTAGGTAATCGATCCACGAAACCTCCCAAACCCATAGCCCAACATTTTGTCTCCATAATTATTCTGTAATAGTCCTGCACCAGCCGGGCATTGTCCTTGGGTGCTCACTTGTGCATACAGGGATAATTGCCGGTTGGTGTCACATTTCATCCTACATGTCTAACAAGGCCTCTGCGATTTGGTTTCCCCTGGTACACCTTTCAAAGGTCCCTGCCCTTTTTGGCCTCGAGAATCTCAAAGAAACGTTTAAATAAATAATAATTTATAATGATTTTCCAGAATCTGACAGCTCATCACCCGCTCCACCATCAACTCTGTACTACCAGGACGATGCCCCCAGCCCGGTGCTGCGAGACTTCAAGCCTTTCGACCTCGAGACGTGGTGGGGCAAGAGACTGTTCCAAAACATCACCAACTCCCTCTGAGTTAGAAGAGTATAATAAAAAGATGTGGAAACAAAAAAGTTGGCGGTAGCGTAAGTCACAATCATCTGTAGTTTACTAAATTTTTATTTAATCTGTAACTTGTCACACTAAATTGCTCTATACCAAAAACAGGAAGCAGATGTTTCGTCCATTAAACTGAATTAGGTACTAGTTTTGAGATGATGAATGAGATGAATCTTTGCCTATCCTGCTACTTCTGGCTCTAACTGAAACTTTAATCAGAGGTCAATGTCAATATTGTTACATTTTTTATCTGCATATACAGTTCTCATTAAAATAACTAGAATAACATAAATGGGCCTTGGCTACTATTGGTAAGAGCTCCATAAAGAATTTCGAAACATGAGCCTCATCCAAAACTACTACTGTGGCTCTTATAAAGTCATAGGCCATAATTATTAATTATTTTATACATAGATTTTTACGGATGACAGTTATTCTATATATAAGCTTATAGATGGAATTTCTTAAAAAAAGTTAAGTAATCTACAGTTGATTGTGGATCTCAGTAGTTATGTCATATCATAAGTAAATTTTTCCAAAAGCTCAACTTCTTTGCATTGATTCTGTGAACCAATATTCTTTAAGATTGTTGATTTGTGTGAATGTTATAGTTTATGTTGATGAAAATGATATATTTCGAATTCAGAGCAACTATATACCAAAGAATATCATGTTAATATGTGACCATGTTAAGACATACTGTAAGAAATTTAACACAATTGTTTGCCAAATCTATAAGAGCCAAATTGTTTATATAATTACTTTATAGTGAATAGCCATTGTTCTAAAGTCTTTATATTGTTGAAGATTACAATTACAACTTTAGTCTCTGTTTTGCAGCTACTTTATATTTATTTACAATATATTTAACTTAAATAATGCCTTTTTGCAATCAATATGAATTGCAACCATATTTTAAAGTGCCTAAATACAGCAATAGTTAAACAGTATTATAAATTGTTATGCAACAGTCGAAATATTGTTAAATTGTAAATATGTAAAGTTCCTCATATAACTTAATAACCAAATCATGTACTTGAGTATTAAGGTCATACATATTCGATGTTTAGGTACTTCACATGCTTTCATCTTCATAAAGCTGGTATTAGGTAATCCAAGAGGTCCCTCGGGATTGTTTTTTGTAAATATCTACAGACACAAGTTAATAGCGCATTGCTAAGCACCTTTATAGTTTAGTTTACTTTTATTTACTATTTTGTTACACTTGTCTCGTTTGATTTAACAATATAGTTTTGATGTTGTACAGCTAAAACCTTTTTCCTCATTATGTCAACTCCAAATTAATGTCCTGTGGCTTCCTCACAACTGGCTTCATCGTAAAATTTCGTCGACTCAAGTTAAAACAATTTGTTGATACAAACTTACCCAAAGTTCCTGTGAACATATTTTATAAGTACTCGAAATTCTTGTGAAACATAGCTTTTTACAAAAAATGTTACTGTTATTGTTGTGTAATGTTAAATACTTGTTTTCAATGTTTATTATTTTGTGTTATGCACAGCTTCACGCAAGAGGCTGAACAATGTCTTCCAGAACAATATAAGCGTCCTAGTCTGGCCATAAATATTTAAAATATAAAAAAATAAATGTTATTAGGATAGGCTTGGCTTAGTAATGAATTTTCAAAAAACACACTCGTGATTCAATAATTGTAGAATCAAAGTCATTATGTGGGATACAATTATTTTTAATTTATTGCTGACACTTTCGTTAATATTACAATAATACATCACATTCATATTTTTTCGACAATATTGCAGAGAAAAATAATTTATCATTTTATTTGTAACATAATTTGGTGGCCAGACCAGGTACCTACTAAACATCAATTTAATCATGTTATTTGTCGTGTACAAATCTTTGGAATATTGGTTTTATTTCCTTTGTACATAAGAAAAATTACAAGAATGTTTATTTGTCGTATACATTCACTAACTAACGCGAATAGTAATACTTTACTGTTAACTTGTTTTGTATGTTTTAGTGCAGTAATGTAAAGTTTTACTACAAAAGTAGATATTTACTTATTTCAAGAAATAATTATTTTAAAGGAATTATTTACATTTGCTGTTGTGAAAAGAGTATATTATTATATCTGTAATTGCGCAATTAAGTACAAAACGAGTTGATGCGTAAATCCAGCCGAAGTTGATTTACGCGATAAGCAGTAAATGCACGAATCGTAGTATAATTTTAACCTTTTAGATGAAATATTTGAGTCGTTGTAGTTGTAACGCAGGAGAATATTTTTAGACTGATTTAGTTATTAAACGTTATGCTTTTTGTTGTAGTTGAATAAACCATCTGACGAAATACAAATTTATTTTATTTATCTTTCCATCCGCGACTGCGCTACTTTTTCCGGTAGGAAGTCGCAGCGTTGGAAGGCGTCCTTAAGGGTACACTAGTCGACGGCACGAATTATTTTGTGCGCGGGGTTAAAATGCATTTTATATCAACCGACAACACGTGCGGAAGAGATAGATGCTGTGATGTGATGAGCAGTAGGAAGCTAGTTCGCGTACGAATACACACTTTTGCAAATTTGTAGCGAAATGGATAATGATTTAGGACGAAACCGAGCGCGCGAAATTTTATAAACAGACCTTTGGCAGTCTAGATAGGTATCATGAAAAAACGACTAAATCTATCTGTTCAAAATAAAATTCTTTGCATTGTTGAACTACTAATCTATCCTTGTATGGAGGCCGTTTTGCAATTTTACGTCATAAGATATTTATTCGCGCCAAAAATGCGTTAAAATTAGTGTCGAAATGTGGAACTTTCGACGCTCAACTTACAAATATATTTTTTTACCTTTTTGCTTCCATACAGGGCTAGATAATGATGAGACAAATTGATATCACTTTTTGTTTTGAACGTACATCGTCAAACAGTGGAATAATCCCTAGACTACGTTTGTTTGGAAGAATTTTCGACTAGAGGTGGACCGATGATGACCTGCAGCCTTATTGCGTAAGTGAATTCTGCAAAGCAAAGTCGATTCCTTCCCAAAAACGACTTCACGTATTAATATGCAATACGTAAAGTAGTTTTTGGGAAGGAATCGACTTGTTTGCTTTGCAGAATTCACTTACGCAATTAGGCTGTGTGAATACTCAGGATTCATATCGCACAGGACAAATCGAAGAAACGACACTTTGGGGAGGCCCATGTCCAGCAATGGACGTCTTTCGGCTAATATCATTATGATGATCAGGATCACACTTTCAAAACTTCTTTAAAATAGCAAACTTGTAGGTATATGAAACTATTTTCTAAAAATACTTTTTTTATAATGAGACTTGACATAATCAAATGACACATTCTGTGGACACATTTATATCAATGCTAATGTTTGCACTGGTTTCGAGTTATTTACAGGGTTTTATTTCGAAAACAATAATTGAAACATGCAAGGTGTAAAAATACGCAACGATCTGTTTTCTCCTAGCAACGTTAAGTGTTTCGCAGTTAATAATTTTGCTGTAAGTTTGTGAATCCCTTTATACATAGCTATAATGCATCGATACATAATGTAACCAAATATAAAAACGTGATACCCGGCAACCCTTGACTCAACGCCGAGAGTGAAATTCCTACAGTGCAATAATATTGAGGTGTTTCTTGATGTTAGATAGGTACTTCTGCTCACTACACACACACTTATTAAAGTGCTCGCCAAACTTCTGGGCCGCCCTGAGTTTCGCTTATCGATGCGAAAAGCACGAAACGTTGCTGTTTTTGTATGAGATTTACTACTACGCAGCCATTGTAGCCAACTTCAGAGCAGCCAAGAAGTTTGGAGAGAACACTACTATGTCTCATCCACCAGCCGAGACTTGATAGGCTTCTTTTTCTGAAAGGTACTTATATCTAAGAACCTTCCTAGTATAAGTACAATTGAAATTGCTAAGTTCAGCGACTGGACTTGGCTAATTCCATCGTGGACAACTATTCCCACAGACAAACAGCCAGCAAAAGAAATTCATGAACAGTGTTCAAAACGTGCGCCACACGCTCGGTTGTCTGGAGCGTAGTATCAAAAAGTCTAACGAGTATGAACAGAGGCTGCTGCACTGTAGAGGCTCACATAAACACTCGCATGGCATCAACGACTGGACGACGTGGGATAGTGAAAATTCAGACCAGAAAAGTTTTAAGTGCTCTAACACTACCAGTAAGCTTTTTTTTTAAACAGGTTGTAGTTGGTATTATTTTCATATCGATTAACTAAAATATTGTCTCAACTGTTCAAATTTTGTCTGAGCAGTAGGGGAGAGTGGGTAATAGTGGATCGCGGGGTACAGTGGATAATTCACTATAACTCGATATGTATTACACTCACGTACACATATAAACGTGTTCTTGCCGCTCATCCATACCCCTCTCCTACGAACTAGTCACCGGCGCGGTATCGAAGCGGGCAGATGCAATTGCACACTCCGTTCAGTAGGTAGCTATCGAAACTATTTTTTACGAGGTTTTTAAATTTGTTTAATTTCTAAGTGAATATGAAATGTAGATGTTTTTGTTTTGTCGTACGCTTGTTATATCCTAGATCTGTTGTAAACTATGTTGTTTTGTCCTTGAGATAAATAGTATTTTTTTTGTTATTTTATTTTTCCATTACGGCCAATGGGTCACACTGAATCATTTCGTGTTGGGTCACAGTGGACTGCTGATCCAATGTGACCCGTGAAGCTGAAGTAACCGATATTTGAACATAAAGAAGATGACTATGAGACGAAATTCCAAAAATTTACATGCAGTTCATAGTTTGCCAAATGAAGGTGAAAAAATGATGGTCGAATTCCAAGTTAAAGGAAAAATAAAATATTATACCTTTTGCCAAAGGTAAAGAAGAACAGGCAATCGAGATGGAGGCTAAAATCCTATATTAATTAAACTGTGATTGTTAATTTTTCTATGACTATTTTGATGTAAAATACTATCTATAATAAATAGTTTAACAATTTTATAAATACAATCGAAGATTCTAAAAAAAACAAACCTTAAACAAATACAAAGGGTAGAGGGAAAAGGCCTCATTGTGCATCAAAAAAGTCCGCTCTAACGCTGTCAGCATTGTAATAGTAAAAATAAATAGTACAAATGAAGAAGTAAATGGAAATTTTTAGGTCTAAGAAAAACCTATATTTATGTTCAATAAAGCCTGATTATAAATTTTTCTTAGACTATTTTAATGTAAAAGACTGTACCTATATTAGTACAAATATAAAGTAATAACATGGAAATTGCAGACTTTTACTGATTCTAATTAAATAGATCCAGCACCCATGCAATGATCCAAAGTGACCCATGCCCGGGTCAAACTGAATCACTTCCCATTTTTTTTTAAAGTGGCTATATCTTGTACCTAATTTTATATAATAGGTACACGCCATTAAATGCCTTTTTCTGTAAAGATTAGATACTCAGTTTATGATTAAATATCAGAGATGAATCATTTAGCCATAAACGTCGGAGTAGCATTATTAAAAAAAAAAAAGTGATCCACTGTTACCCACTCTCCCCTATTTAGCTACCTGAACAGCTCTGTCATTCGCCACATTCAGATCAGGTGCAGACGGCTGGGCACGAAGGGCAGACAAGGAGGTGGGGCATATCCTGCGAAGGGGCACACAAGGGGAGATGGGTCTACTATGTCTCTATGAGACTCCATTTGGCCAGGTTTTTTATACAGCGACAACCTGGACCCGCAATCGGTTTAGGGATTTCCAGATTGGCCACTGCAGTTCGTGTTCAAGGAGCAGATGCTCTGCCGGTGTGACGAAGAGTGGAGGGGCAGGATGTAATCGAGTGTTGTGGTGTATATATATATAGGGCTCGTGAGGAAATCGGGTAATGACTACTCGATTCTGTGATCAAGCGGCGCGGCGTTATTATATTCCAATATAATACTTTGAAGTGCCGATTTAATACTTCGGGCACTAAAGATATTTAAGCTTTTTCTTTGAGATACATAACCCATGGTAACGGCCCTGCGAGACCCCTGATGTTACAGTTAACAGGTGTTGGTTAACACGTGATGGGAAGTCTATCCTTCTGCGTGTCATGGCGATGTTTGGCTTGGCTATGTCAAACAGCTGTCATTTTTTTGGCTGAGGTACTTATAATAGTTTGTTTTCCAGTCTCTTTGATATTTTATAACTTTAGGAACCTACCTAAGTAATTTCCCCCATTTAACAGGCACAACTAATACGAAGTCGTCGACAAGTCAAGATGGTTGCACCGACACTTGGTCTTCCATGAGCATTGTTTGCCTTCAGTATCAGTACGTATTTGAGAACATCTACTAACAATTATCTAAGTAGGGTTGCGTCATCAGCCTGGCTTTTTTCCAACAATGTTTATAGGGTACCTAATGCCAAGCCGAAGCTGAATGAATAGCCGTATTTGTACCCAACTACGGGGAGGGTTAGAAGGCTATCTGACCACCAGAACCCGGTTATCAACTGGGTAACACGAACTAGTTGTCACTTATCCAGAATTCCCTGAAGAGTCTGTGTTTTCTGACAGTTAATAGTTGTTTCCTAGCGTACCTACTCCATCGTCGAACAAATCGTCGCTTAACATTAGGTGATAGAAGATAACCATTTAAACTATTCCAGATACGAAGAGCTAGCGAAGCGCTACAGAGCTCTAATACAAGCGTACGACGAGCAATGCTACGCGGTCGGCATGCGCGACAAACGACTGGTGAAGTGGCGGCAACGTGTCAATATGTCGCATGCGCATCTCGCTATTGCGCACACATCACTGCTCGCTGTTGGAGAAAAGTATCTAGCTCTCAAAGAAAAGAGGAAGATGCAAGTATGTGTACTTAAATGACTTATCAACTAATAAGATACTCCCTCAAAATTCATCATTCACATTGCAATTTCGTTTCTTTGAGGTCACCTCACCTTTACATGATGGACATCCCGCCCATATGCACCAAACGTTTTGGGAATACTTTTATTATGCGCACAGCAAAAGAGTAGCATTCCCTGCCGGAGTATGTATTTCAGGTTTCTTCTAGGCAAGCGTGCTTCACCGTCGACCAAATCATCGCTTACAGAGGTGAGATAGTGATCAAGCGCAATACTATTATTAATAAAAAAAACAACTTATTTTAGTAGTAGGTAAGTAGTTACATAAGGGTACTTTCTTGTCAGAAAAATTGTAGGCGTCGTTTGTTTGTTTTTAGAAGGGCAGATTTGGGGGCACAGCTAATTGCCCAGCAACACATTTTTGCCTCTTTAGTTTTAGGCTAAATTACACCGTCTGTCACTAAACGTAAGGTACCTACAGTCCCTGGACGGTATAATGACACATCGAGTTTTGGAAAGAGACTGTCACACAGAGAATATTTTTTCCTCAAACTCAATATCGGGTGGTTGTAGAACTTTTGTGCCAGTAAACGAGCTAGTTTTTTGCAAATTTCTTGCTGCAATTGTACCTATAACTGCCAAGTTGCCAACTACGAGTATATCGCTAAATACAGAGCAACAATTGCTGCAATCTTGCAGTGTAGGCCGGCGATATTGCCAAGATATCACGGGGTCTCATTGCTAAGAAAGAAACTTTGGTTCAAATAAATCTCACTAGATGGCGCAACATGTACACACAATTCAATAGAATTGTGTAAAATTAACATTTTCTGGTATTGAAAATAAAAATTGTATGTTTTTGTTTAATTAACTCTCCTAAGTACAAAATTATGGAATATTGGGCTCTTAATTTACATTTCAAAGATTATTTTAAAGGATCATTTAAAATTGATGCCAGTAGATGGCGCATTTTTAGATTTCTGAGGCATTCCACCCGATTTTTTAAATTTGCTTTGTAACACATTTTGGTGCAAAAAGACTGTAAAAACGTGCAAAAAAATACAATGAAACGAACCTTCACTGTATTTAAAGAAAAAAATATTCACGAACCTAGTAAACCCTTTTACTTGCTAGTCGCTGCTAACACCATCTATTGCCGTGAAACGGGATCGAACGCGATTGATTTACTTACAAAAATAACAAGATTAATCAGATGAAAAACGCTAGTTACGTCGGCACGGTTTCTTTGCATGGGATGAGGCATCTGTATGCTAGTATTATATTATCTGTGGCCAAGATATTTCATAGCTGCCGCATGTATTCAATGTATAACCGGCTAGATTGCAAATGATTTACCCTGCTTTGACTTTACTGCAATATAGCCGTATATCGCAGTGCATACATAGCACTTGTGATAACATTGCCGCCCAGTAATAAAAAATCTCTAGTATTCATTTAGGGAATAAAATACAAAATCAAAATCATTAAAAGACAAAAATTATAAAGTCAAAAAACTAAGTCAATAAAAAAACTTTTTTGCAAAAAAATACTACCGACTTCCAAATAAAAAACTACAAAGTGAAAAATAACTTTATTTTTGGAAGTCGGTGTCTTTTGTAGGTACCAATTCATTGCGATATTGACACCGACTTCCAAAAATAAAGTTATTTTTCACTTTGTAGTTTTTTATTTGGAAGTCGGTAGTATTTTTTTGCAAAAAAGTTTTTTTATTTTAACCTTTTTAGTTGTACATATAGGCAAGTTGTGTAGTAAGTACCTGTAACGGCAGAATAGATTACCCGAATAACATGAAACTCAAAACATAATCAGTGAAATGACAGATCTGCATACCACTTAATAGCGTACTGGCGTGATGTTATGTTATGAAATGGTATAAACAATAAACAGACATGCGATTGCAGCAGTCCCGAGAGATTTGCCGTTATTTATTGAAGAGTTCTGTTGTATATCTTCGAAGTTCTTCATCAGATCTTCACTAAATTAAAATGGGACCAATTTCGGAACATACTCTTTCAAACAAAAAAAGAATTTTCAAAATCGGTCCACAATTGACGGAGATATCGGTGAACATACATAAAAAAAAAAAAAAAAAAAAAAAAAAAAACATACAAGAAGTCGAACATAGAACCTCCTCCTTTTTCGAAAGTCGGTTAAAAATAAAATCATTCAAAAATAAAATAAAATAAAAATCGTAAAACGACCGAAGAGGCATAGGTATGTAAAAATCGTCATTAACTGCTGAGATCTAGCCGCAATTACATGCTCCGCGTGTACGAGCAAAATTCCTCAGCAATCCAGTTGTAGGTACTATCTTGCTGGGCGACATCCAGCAATGTATTGCTCAATGAAATTGCAGCAAGGGTATACCTATATGTTGCAACTATACTGAGCTATCTATTGCTCAACAAAATTGCAAGCAAGATGCAATTTTTATAGCCAGTTTACAGCAGGCCTCTGATAGGAGTAGTTACTTACAGATAAACATGCCAACTTATATAAATCAGAAGAAATGGTTTGAGTCGCACAGCTATTGGTAATAGGCGCTCTTCCAAGGCCAGCTTAAAACCCAACTAGTTTAGGCATTTATTGATAAATATTTCAACAGAAGAAATGGTACGAAGATCAGTTGAGGGGCATGAGGCAGTCCTTGCAGGACATGATGGACGCTACAACTCAAGCGCGGATGAAGTTCGACGCTCGGCTCGAGAAGTGCATGGCCAGCGAGAGCGACTCGGATGCTGCGCTCCTGCTTTATGAGGCAAGTTTTACAATTAATAAAATTTATGCCTATTTTCGTAAACACATCATATCATTATGAATATCTAAATACTAGTTAGGTATTGCACTTTTCTAATCCGTCCAACGTTGAACACCAAATTGCACGATGCACTGCACGATACCAAGGACAGACACAGATGAAGAAACATCATCAAAAAGTTGATCTCCCGTCGCGACGGGAGGTCAACTTTTACAACAACGTCAACAACGTCGCCGTCGGGTCAATCACGACCGTCAGTAATGAGGAACGATACGAGGAGGATGATTACGCTTTCATTAAAGCTTTTATTTAGGTGTCACCTGTTGTTATTTAAAACGGTTATAAATGCAAATTAATGAGGGGAGCACATAATTGGCATGTATGCTAAAAGCTACTCTTCGCTTATGTGAACAATAAATGCCATGCCCAGAAAATGAGTAGGTAAGATCTTCACTGATTTTCTTCGTTTTGGAAATACTTTCATTATGCGTACAGCTAAGGAGTGGAATTCCCTGCCGGAGTCTGTGTTTCCAGATAGCTACAACCTCGGGGTCTTTAAGTCAAGAGTGAATAGGTTACTTCTAGGCAAGCGTGTTACACCGTCGACCACATCATCGCTTACCATCAGGTGAGATAGTGGTCAAGCGCGAGCCTATCTAAAATAAAAAAAAAAAAAAAAGAAAATCTTCTACATAGAAAGGATTCTACTTGCCCCACGCTTCGAACCACCTTCGAAACAGCTGGCTGTGTTCAGCGACATTATTTTACCACTACTTTAATTAAAACAACGCTGCCGACACCAACCTGCCTGCTGTGTTGGGAGTTGGCGACTTTGGTGTGCAGAATTCAGGCCATAAACAAATTCCACTGTTTGATAGAAAATCATTAGGTCAAAAGTGTAGCATGTAGCGTGCAGTTTGTAACTGTAGCGCTAAACGTACGCATGTAGTTCGTAGGCGTTGCGCGTAGCACGTAGCTTGTAGCATAGCACGTAGTAAGACGTAGCTTTATAGTTCGTAGCTCGCATCTTGTAGCTAGCAATCTTAGCGCGTTATGTTCATTACAAGCTTTTCTTTTTGTTTAACAAGCTTTTATTAAGTTTCACCTGTCCCGCAGCCTAATTGCGTAAGTGAATTCGGCAAGGCAAACGGTTTGACCCCATGAAAGAGTATGACAAATTCTCTTTAAATAATGAGGTATTGCCAAAAATTATTGAGCCCTTTCGAAAAGTTTCTTCAGAAACGTTAATTTTTCGTTAAAATGCATTTTTTTTATTTAAAAGCTGGTTAATAAAAAAAATAAAAAATGATAATAATATGATTAATATGTATTCCGTTTCACGTTTTCAGATACGTAAATGCAACCTCCTGTTTCTTGAAAATATGCAACTAAAGGCTCTTATAGAACAGTTAATTCCAGGACAGTTGAAGTGGAAACTATAATGCATTTTATATCATTAAGTTTTTAAATTACAATTACTTATTTAGATAGACATTAAACGAACATATTGTCATAAATAAAAGTTTTATTTGAAGCGTTTAAATTAAACAAAACAAGTTTAAATAGAAAATGTAAATTCTTAGAAGGCAATTAACAATAGACTTATCGCAAGTATTGCTTGCGAACTTTTGATATTAACAATTTAAACTAAATTAAAATAAAAACATTTATTTTAACACAAGCTAACTTTTGCCTCAAATTATCAATTCTATTTTGTTCGAAAAAACATATCTAGAATTACTTAATGCATTTAAAAAAAACCGGCCAAGTGCGAGTCGGACTCGCGCACGAAGTGTTCCGTACCATTATCGCAAAAAACTGCAAAAAAATGGCACGTTTGTTGTATGTGAGCCCCACTTAAATATTTATTTTATTCTGTTTTTAGTATTTCTTGTTATAGCGGCAACAGAAATACATAATCTGTGAAAATTTCAACTGTCTAACTATCACCGTTCATGAGATACAGCCTGGTGACAGATGGACAGACAGACATACAGACAGACGGATCTCGGAGTCTTAGTAATAGGATCCCGTTTTTACCCCTTGGGCACGAAACCCTAAAAATAGTACCTATCAGATATTATATAAACTTACTTAGCTTCTAAATCTTTTAGAAAGATTAAATACCAACAATTTGGTTTGTTTTAATTCTAAGCTCAGGGAGGGCATTTTGTAGTGCCGCATAATATTGCTCTATCTACATAATTCGACTACTATACAGATGTACTAGGTTTAAAATATCTGACAAAACAGTATTCATCATCATCAGCCTTGTAATGTTCCCACTGCTGGGACACAGGCATCCTCTCTGTGAGAGAGGTAATGGGCCTTAATCCACCACGCGGGCCCAGTGCGGGTTGGTGGATATCACATGTCTTCGATTTTTTTGTTCTAGGACATTCCAGTTTCCACACAATGTTTTCCTTCACCGTTTTAAGAGCAGCGATGGTGAAATAATTTAAATAAAGTAAAGCGCCTGTCTGGGTTTGAACCCACGACCTACAGCTAGATAAAATAGCAAAACTGTGGTGCACAATACATAAGAAGTGATTGGACTCATGAATAACAAAAATATTTGCTAAGAGGAGACGAAGTCATAATATCGAATAAAATATCTGCTAATCAAAAAGTTCGCGGCATATCTACACACGGACATGGTGATGGTGGCGGGAGTCCGCTGGATGCGAGACGCGCGGGACCGGTCAATGTGGTGTGGTGACACTTGGGGTGGGCCTATGTTTCGGCTGAAATGATGATAATAATGAAATTTTGACACTTTGGGATCTCCCGTCGTAAAGTATCTACATGAAATAAGGTGCCTGCTTTTTTCGCTGTTTCAGATTCTAATTCTTCTCCTAAGAACAGTTATTTAATTCGTATTCATGAGAATCCTTCTGGGTAGGAAAAATTGAATCGAAATAGTAGGTATCTAACAGTTGTTCAATATTCATGTTATATTGATATGTAGGTAGGTTTGTGCTAGGGCAAGGTCATTATGTTGTAAACAATATTTAGATAAATTACTAAACCCGGCCAAGTGGGAGTCGGACTCGCGCACGAAGGGTTCCGTACCATTATCGCAAAAAACGGCAAAAAATACACGTTTGTTGTATGGGAGCCCCACTTAAATATTTATTTTATTCTGTTTTTAGTATTTGTTGTTATAGCGGCAACAGAAATACATCATCTGTGAAAGTTTCAACTGTTTAGCTATCACGGTTCATGAGATACAGCCTGGTGACAGACAGACAGACAGACAGACGGATCGCGGAGTCTTAGTAATAGGGTCCCGTTTTTACCCTTTGGGTACGGAACCCTAAAAACCATAGTACCTTCCTAAATCTAATCTATAACACGGTCAACGTAACTGTGCACCTGGAGCTGTGACGTCACTGATATATGACTCTCGCTATTGGTACACGAGGACAACGCGGGGGTGGACGGGAATGGGGGTCGCATTCCAGCGAGGTGCACAGTTAAGTTCACCGTGTAGTACCTATTCTACATTAAAGCTTTAGGGTTTTATTTCATCATTGGCAAGCTGCTGCCGCTTGATATAGCACAACACATTGATCCAGAGGAATGATGCTGAGGCCACGTATGTGACCCTCAGGTGGGAAGGAATGAAGAAGAAGTTGACAGTCTGGATCGGGATCCAGAATGTCTGGTTTGCTATGAAAGCAGTCTTGTACTTCTGTCGCAGCTCCTCGAAGACGTCTTGTTTTCGTTCCAGAACGCTGAGAACTGTAAATAAAAAAATGATTTGTTGTAAAAAGGGAACCTACTTAGTAAATTTAACGTTATTTAAAAAGGTGACATAGTTAGTAACTTCTGAGATGACTGATAGACCCAGCCTAATTGCGTAAGTGAATACGGCAAGGCAAAGGGTTTGACCCGATGAAAGAGTTTATCAAATTATCTTTAAATTACTAGGTATTGTCAAAAATTATTGGACGCTTTCATTGATGAAGATACTCTTTTCGAAAGAGCCTAAATATTTAAAGAGTATGTGTCATACTCTTTCATAGGGTCAATAACCCTTTGCCTTACTGAATTCACTTACGCAATTAGACTGCAGTAGACATAGAAAAAGAATAAGACACGTTGCGCAGACCCCAAGTAAAATGGGATACTAAGGGTAAGAGCATACTTTGATTCTCAGCTGCTCTATAGCAGTGAGACCACCATCAGCCTGTCGCAGTCCACGGCTAGATTAAGGGCTTTATCAATTTATTATCAACTAGATGTCCCACGCGGCTTCGCTCCCATCAACTGGCTATTTACCTACCCATCTACCCTACCTACCCTATATACATGAATGTTGCCTAACTTTAACCGCTTACGCAGCGCACGCAACGGAAGCTCTCAAAAAGGAATAATTTTGCCCGTTTTAGCAACATTTTTCATTTATGCTCCGCTCCTATTGGTCGTAACGTGATGTTATATAGCCTATAACCTTCCTCAATAAATGGACTATCCAACACAAAAATAATTTTTCAATTGCAACAAGTAGTGCCTAAGATTAGCGCGTTCAAAAAAACCAACAAACTCTTCAGCTTTATAATATTGGTATAGATTTAGACGTTTGGTGTCGAACTGCTGCGGCGCCGCAGCGATGCGGGTGTCATACTGCGCACGACCAGTTGATTTTCCCATACAATTTATGCACACACATAGGTACTCGTCCAGCTGTACTGCGTGCGCGGCACCGGCGCCGCACTAAGCTCTTGGTGAACAATTTTTTTGAAAAAAAACAACTGGTCGTGCGCAGTACGACACCTGCACCGCTACAGTCCGACACCAAACGTCTAAATTGAAACAGCCGTAAGGCATATCCAATCGTACCTTCGCCATTTAAGTACCTACTTCGATTCTCAGCAGCTGCTTTCATCTTTCTGCTGCCATTAGAATATCGTCGCTTCAAGATGTTCTAACACAGCTTGAAGCAACAATGACACCAATATCATGACCTAAGAAGGATGTACCTACATCATGATCATGAAGGCACCTACCTAGGGTAATGAAGGAGTTCAGCAGGTAATCAGCCATTAAAGCTAGGAGAAACTACCTGTCTTTACATTCTACTTAGTACTAGCTGTGGTACTAGTTACTTTAATCCACAATCTTAAATAATTTTCAAAAGTAAAAATTCAACGTTAGGAAGTAATAAGTAGTAGTAAGTAGTATTTTTATTGTGAGAGTGAACAATGAACTTTTAATTAAAATTTCGTCAGTAATAGGTCATTATCTAGTACAAAGGGCCGCATTATGTAACGCCTTCATTCTCTTTCGTAACCACCTATGAATAAAATCATTTAACACCGTAAAACGAGGAATGTGCAATATGCAACTTTTTTGTAGATGCTGCAAAAAAGTATGCTATTGTGTCTTCCTATTTCTGCTCTCTTTCGTTTACGCAGAGCAGAAATAGTGCCTACTTTACGCATTATGTAACTCGGCAAATCAACTCAATTTAGGGTTCAAATGCTGATAATGCTGTAGGTATTTTCAGTTTAATGCGATCTTCTAGGTACCTAGGTATAACTTGACTGAGCAGTTGTAACTGCAGATTCTATTTGTTCATTTCAGACGTAGGGTACGGATGTTGACAGTAATAACAATGGGTCAAAATATAACTAAAAAGGCAAACTCACCAACAAAGAACAACGCCAGCAACGTGGGTGTCATCAAAAACTGGTCACACGCCACTTTCGTTAGCACCGTTTTGACAGACGTCCCGACGAATTTCTTATCCAGGAATTTGTACCTGTAAAATGGGTGGATTCAAAATATAATTAATATTTTGATTACAAAAGAAAAATTCATGAAATTATTATTTTCAACAGTCTAGACAACCAACGATTCAGTCAAGTCACAGCGAAAGAGTATGGTTTCGCGTTTGTTTCTAATTTTTCAAAGTACCTAGCTATTATTGCATTGACTTCCTATTTAAACAAGTTCAGTAATTGGCTGGAGTTTGTCTTTCAATTGCATGGGTATTAAATAAACACGAAAGAACTTTGACACTTTTTTTTGGGAGGGAAATCACTCAATGACTTCTCCCGCTCTGGGTAAGCCGCGGTAACTCTTTATTATCAAATTTATCCGCGACCAAAAATATCCAGACCCGGAACAACTATCTGTAGAGTGTACAAATATTTGTTCCGTGTGAGAAACCAATCCAACCCGCGAAACGCGACGCAGCAGTAAATCGCATAGACAATAAATACTTTATCTTTCTTTCTTCTTTCTTTCTATAGACACTGCGCCAACCGTACCGTCATCTTATATACGTCACTATACAACAATATAAGATTAAGTAGTTACTGTCTGCCTCTTCGGGGAAAACAAGCGTGAATTATTACAATAGCGTTAATCGCCTACCAATAATATAGAGTAGGTGCGTAAAGAGTGCTGCCAACAGCGACTACTCGCGCTCCAGATGCGACTTTGTAGTCGGGTTTATCTGGCTGAAACAAAAAGATACATTACTACTTATGTAATAATTATAATTTCCCCTGGTGGGACTCAGAGAGATCCTTTGTGTCGGAGGAAATGGGACGTACCTAATTAATTAATCATGCAGGCCAGTGAGCATTGATTGGGTAGCAAGTACAATTATAATACTGGCCTATTTATAGAACTCTATAGATCTAAATCACACTCATAATATAAAGGCGAATAAGTCTGTGAGTGTGTATGTTTGTTACGTCTTCACGCTCAAACGGCTGGACGGATCTGGATGAAATTTGGCAGATAGATAGATTATAGTCGGGAATAGAGCATAGGATTTTTGTCCAGGGAATATGTTCCCTTGGGATAGTTTCCAATATACACGCGGGCGAAGCCGCTAGCAGAAGCTAGATACTATAAAAACAATACTTAACAATATAATCACATGATATAATGTTAAGTGTCTTTATTTATAATTATGTAGATCTTAAAATAATCATAATGTACTTCCCGTGTATGGCACCGATATCTAAACATAGTTCACTATTACGTCATCACTCGGAGATAACGAGCTACAATTTCACGCTGCTTCATCAGTGGTAGCGTGGCCGAGCGGTCTAAGGCGCTGGTTTAAGGCACCAGTCTCCTCGGAGGCGTGGGTTCGAATCCCACCGCTGCCAAAATCTTTTTGGATATTTTTACCATTTTATTTATAGTTTACAAAAAGGATTTTATTATTTTGACAATTGTTATTTTAAGAGTTTAGACACCTACAAAAGTTTAGTTTTATTTTTATCCTCAAATAATGGAAATGTTTTGCCTTATGTCGCATTATTTTACTCAGCATTTAATTTGTTCTATCTAAAATGACCTACCAGTTAATTTATACTGTTTGTGCGGTCGTTTCCATCATGGGAAAAAGGAGTTTTTTTAAATATAACCACACCTTCCCGTTACACCCTTTTGCAGATTTTGACCCATTTTACTCACAACTTCTACAAATATGACGGAATAAAACATTATTCATTTAGTGTGGAAGATTAGATAAGATGAAGATAAAAATGTTTTATTCACAAATACGAGATTCAGGTGTTATTTCTGGCTTTAAAAAAGCGTGTCAAAGAACATTATCTTTTCGTTCTCTCAGTTTTTCCATGTGATATATCTAGATAGATAAAAATTGATATGAAGAATTTTGAAGTGAGAACTTTTCAAACTTTAACATTAAAGTAAGTTCGCAACTACAAATTCTCAATTCAGATACGGTAAAAGTACTAACAATTTGATACGTTCTATAACATTTCATTTATTAATATTGTACCAACAACCATGTACACTGAAAGGCCTCACTTCAAGCTCATTTCACCTACACATATATAATATATATTTCACGGTTATATATTTACAGAATAGCACTGCATGGCCCAACATACACTATAAATCAGTACCAATACAAACGGTAGTCTTATTTCTAAAATCAACTTCAGCATTGGATGGAAACAATCTAGCTACCTAATGAAAAAAAATAAGTACAGTTTTTTTTAATGTTTTGGCTTCGCACGGTTTGTGCATTTAGCCAGTGTCACGTTTAGAATAGAATTCTAGTTTCATTAGATTTTAGTCCAATGTCTTATTTAGGCCCCAATAAAATGGCGGTAACTTTATTGGAAGCTTCTACGGAGTTTTGTCGACAACATGTACAAACTCATGTTCTACCGCTGTGTTTTACTTGCCCACACTCGTGCACGTTCACTTATATTATTAGAATAAAAAAACACCTTTTTTACACTATTAATAATCAATTTAACACAATTTTAGGTAAATAAAACTGAGAAGCAACATAGACGCCATTACGTTCCCGCCAAAACTCCTATAAGTGCAGTTTGTAGTGCCTGTAGTACATAGATATAGGAAAACTCGTAGTATTACATTATCTGTGGTAGTGTATAGCCACAGATAATATAAGTATAGTCATAGTTCAGACTGGTATAGTGTATAGGTTTTTTTTTTTTAAATTTTAGTAATTAAATTTTAACTTAATTTTCATTTTAGTTTAAATATGATTATGTTGTTAACAGGCTCTTTAAGTAATGTATTGATATGGAAGAGAGAGGTCCTCTGGTACAGGTATATCCATACCTAAAAGAGGGCCTCTACAACTTTTGTGTAAAACCTATTGATTGTGAAATAAAATAATATAATAGCTACTTCTAAGGATTGGTCTTACCAAGTATATTTTGTTGAAGGTCTGCTGCGTGAACTCTGAAGCCGTGTAGAATGTGGCATACACCGTCGACTAAATTGTAGAATAGGGTTCACTCACCAGAGGTACATCTTATTGAAAGTCTGCTGCGTGAACTCTGCGGCGGTGTAGAATGTGGCATCCATCGATTCGTCACATTGGTGATCAGACACCGCTTCTTTATCGACTGCATTATAGAATAGGGTTCACTCACCAGGTACATCTTGTTGAAGGTCTGCTGCGTGAACTCTGCGGCCGTGTAGAATGTGGCATCCATCGATTCGTCACATTGGTGATCAGAGACCGCTTCTTTACCGACTACATTATAGAACAGTGTTCACTCACCAGGTACATCTTGTTGAAGGTCTGCTGCGTGAACTCTGCGGCCGTGTAGAATGTGGCGTACACCGTTACGTTGGTGATCAGAGGCCGCTTCTTCAGAGACTGCTGGAACATGCGTCTCAACGTGCTCAGCATGTTTGCCTCGGAGGTGACGCGAGGTCTGACCTGATGGAATGGAGAAACATGCAGAATACAGTCAAATTTTAAGACAGTCTAATGAAAATAATGGGTCTAAATCTCCGACGTACGCCCCCGGATTCCATACTCATAATGCCAATATATATTATATTGATGGATATTTAGGTAGTTCCCTTTCAAACACCTTGTCATAGCGCTGCATGACCTCTACTTTCGAGTTTCTTGTACTTTCTTCTTCGCAGATTACTTGAACAAGAACTCTTTCTTCTTCGTTTTACTATTAGCTTCATATTGACTGACCGGCCTGAAATAAATGCTTTGAATTTGAGTTTGACTTTTTAAATTGACTAATTTAATGCCATACTCAATGTATCATTTATTTTGGACATTACGGCCATACGTATAATAGCTATCACCGTTGACCTCTGAATCATTACCATTTCAACCTGAACTAATTATCATAGTGCGTGCATTGTATATTAGTGATGGATGCTATGTACCTATCGTTACGTAATATGTATGATACTTGTCAAAAATTTGAATGCAACAGTAAACCATTTATAATTGAGTAAAATGCCCATCAACTGTAACGATGTGTGCATATTATTCATCCAGACTAAGTAAACAGTAGGTACAATATAATTTACTTGTGTCACTTGAGCACGTAATTTAATATTTTATCCCGCGCTCTGTCTTTACTGCCAATATGTCAACGGGCGAATAATCTCATCATATCTCCGTCAACATATTTATTTTTATTAAATATGTAAATATAGATGCAGTACCTATTGATGAAGTTTTTTATTTCAATTTTAACAAACTAATTAAATAAATAAATTTAATTAAATACACGTGGCTATGTAAAGGCCAAGGCTGTAAACTTTAGAGACCGCGACGGTAAAAAACATACCCCAAATTAAAGTAATTGGTGAACACAGTATGTCAACATCCGTATTCGCCATCATCTCAATGGTCACCTCCTTTCTTGGCATACCATCTTTCACACAGTCTATCCATCACCCTACTCCCTTAGGTACCTAGCCCAATTCATTTGAAGTCGGCACCTCTTTTTCTTCCATGTTGCTACGTGCAGTTGAGATTATGTATTTAAAAGTATTTGAACAGTAAAACTGTCTTCAGATAACAATAACTGTGGAAAACACAAGAAGATAAAACGTTCAAGTGTTAAATTGACGAGATAAGATTTACTCTCAGAACCTTGCATCCAATGCCAATAAAACACAAAATGATAATACAAAAATAGTTTTTTATAGTATTTTATCCACTCAAATCCAGATGAAAACAAGAGCAATATTTAAGAATACTAGCCTAGCCTACAATGTGTCAGTCAAACCGAAATAAATATTCTTAAAAAGGTAATCCCTACATATCGCGCGATATACATGTATAAATCATTAGCAGTTGTTTTTTATACGCTCGCGCTTGACCTCTATCTCACCTGTTGGTAAGCGATGATGTGGTTGACGGTGAACCACGCTTGCCTAGAAATAACCTCAATAATAATAATAGGTCGGGTGGTAAAGATATTCGCTTGGGTGTTCGCTTTTGGATTATATGCAGCAAATTATTATGGTAAAGTAGATTTACTATAAAGTTTACCTGCTTTGTTCTAATCAGTCTTCTTAAGTTTGTCAATGAAAATTCCAAGAACTATTATTAATATTATTTTTTACTTCGATGGTCCTAGTTTATCATAATTATGTGACTTCGAGTTACAGCTGTATTAGCTATATGTAGGCGGGCACGCCCTTTATGCCTGGAGGCTTTATAATTCGGGTACTAAGTTCCGTTTACGTTTTTATTATTAGTTTTTATTTTCGCTTGAGTTTAGATTTCCATGTTTTTGTTGGTATATTGGCGTGTGCTAGCTGTCATTATGGCAAATATATTTTATTTTATTTTTTTGTTTTGAGTAATGTAAATTATTTGCATACTATTGTATAGAATCAAGTTTTTGTTTTTTTCTAACTGAACAGACAGCTGTGATGCTGGGGAGTTTGTTGCGCCACTTCTTCTTCCCAGCAAAAGCACTAGGAAGTGGTGAAGGGCGGGCGTTTTTGGGGGACTGTCTTATGTAATTTTGACGTTCGGAAAGTGCTGATTCTCAGCCTAGTTTGAATAAATGACTTTTGAATTTGAATTTGAACCTATTCTAAGACAATGCTCTGTCGTATTTTTAAGTATGTTTCTCATATTCTTCTAACCAACTGTTGCTTATACAATGTTTCAAGGCTTGTAATAATAAAATTGCAAGGCCGCTAATACAATTAACTTTTTATCGATAGAAACACCCCACATAAGAGGTTTATTTCATTACGAGGCCCACACGTTTTTATAGCATTTAAAATTATGTCATTTAATTTCGGCAAAAAATATAAGGAATAAATGTGCAGGTGCTCTTATAAGGCAACAATAAAATTAAAACTAATTAGCTTAGGGCTGTGATACTTATGCCAATTTCAATACAAAAATATCTTGCTTTTTGTGTGTTAGTTGCATATTTTTTTAGAATCTTTATGCTATGGCCGTAAAATTAACATGAAATATATGCTTGTAGGAGACCTACGTCCAATATTATGGTTGTTAAACTATGTGGATAATAAGTAAAAAGTAAAACTGGACATTGCTCTATTTTTGAGTGTGTGGTGAGTGTGCATCTTGATTTATAAAATTTAGTGTATTTTACGGCCTTCAAATTGTATTACTACAAGCCCGGACATATTGTATATGCTTAATTAACATCGCTCAAAGTACCTTTTATTCATTTTTAAATCCATCAGTGCGTAAAAATTTTGTTTTACTCGTTCGTCAATCAAGTTATCAATTTCACGTAAATGCTGTTAACCGAGAAGAAACATTATTTACGGAGGCAATTAAACTTCGTTCTTATCGATAGCAGTGAAATAATGCCACGAACGTAAATATAAGTACTAGATCAAAATCTATCTTGTTGAAATGAGAGACGATGGACTGAGAGGAGCAAGGGGGAGTCGTACAGAAGATACGAAATAATTGTCACGAGTGATGAAGAAGAATATCATTCAAACAGGGAGTTGAAATCATACTTCCGTAGAGAACTTTATTAGCATAACTTGAATGGATAAAGTATTTTCCTTAACAACAACTAAACAACATTTACTTTAGCATGCAAAAAAGTAATATATCAATTCGACTCTCTTTTATCTTATAAGATATAATAGAGTCGAATATAATAATATAAAATAAAATTAAGAATTTTCTTAAGAACTCTGTGCATTTATCAAGAATCCGCTTAACAGGTCCTAAACAGAGATTTTTATTGATAAGACTGATGATTATAGAAACACTATCACTTACAGTCAAGTCCTAGAGGTTATAGCTAGCAAGTATGCCCTTGCTCCGTATAACAAATAAACACTTGTTGTATTCCACTATCAATAACTTCGCTGTTTTTGAATACAGAGAAATACTTTACGTCGTGCTATCGTGCGCAGGCGACTAGTATCAGCTGTTATTGAAACTGAACTGTCCCCTCGCAGTCAACCGACAATTGACTTCAATGGAATAATTAAATGAGAAGCGTCGTGTTCGTTGAACATTCACTCCTTGTTTAACAATACAAATCTGATCTTTTATTGAGTCTACTGGTTGCTGGGGCTAGTACGAGTACGAATTGTTTTTACTGTACATATTGTTCAAAAAATTTCGACAACAATATTTATTCGCAGTGCTGTAAAGGCTGTTGTTTTAATATACTTAACTCAACATTTGATCTGTAAATATTTGTATTTTGATGTCCATTTAGACTGCTTTCGAAAAAAATTGGATATCAATACTAAATGGAAAATACATCTACTTCAGATCATGCTAGCACATTAATTCATAAAGTTTTCTCGCTTCTCACCTCGTGTGGAAATCCTTTTGCCGCTGCTCATCCTATATCCAGCAATAACAATAGCAATACCACTTGACAGACGTGTTTTCGTCCATTTGACGGCGAATTCAGTGTTACCATAAGTAATAATTAATATTTGCTGAATAACAACTCTCGTATCAAAACTTTTCTACGATTACGCAAGAAATTGAACTGCAAACCTGCTCCCTGTTTAGAGACAGTCTCAAGAATGAAGGGAACTTTCGGCAATCAGCTGTCCAGACCATTTGCGCGCGCAAGACCAGCAGAATCACTCTACTGCGCAGGTAGGGGTACATCTGTATAGCGGATAATGCTGAGGTCACATCTATACCTAACACCTTTGGAAAAATTCCTGTTTTCTGTACTCACGGAACAATACTCGATCCATTGTGAATTAGGTCAAATTAGGTGATATGGGTTGAAAAGGACGAATAGTATTGTAGACAAACAGAGATTCAAATATATGGCAGCTGGGTAGTCCTTATATACCTAAATTATAATAATAAGGACAGGAAGGTCATGATGAGTTGATGCACAGTTGAACGCACATAAGAACAGCTGCTATTATTCGTGGTAAAACCTTGGCTGGACTTACAGGGCCCTAGTAAATATATAATGGATGAGTATAATTACTTAGGATAGCATAACGTATAACATTATGTATTATTAAATTCTAAATAAATAAATATTTGGACTCTTCTTGCGTTAATACAAAAAATCGTGGCACCTCCGTGTAGCGCCAGCATTAGCATGGTCCGGGGTATGGCTGCCATTTGTAAAATCATTAAACTAGGACAAACTGTTCGACATGTGAAATAGGAAAGTACAGTAAAATGTTTTCATAGTAATAATTTACGTGGTTTGGGATGTCAAAATTTTGATTTCTCTTTACTATTTTATTTGATAATGATTTATTAAAATTTCAGCAACCAGCGAGAACAGCTGATGAAGCTTTGTAAGTAATGATTGCTTAAATGTATCCAGGTACATGTGATCTTCACAGATCTGTATTATTATACAAATCGTATTATTTGGCAGATAAAATACTTAGTTGTTTGAATTTCATTGCTGTGCTGCAGAACAATATTTAAGAGACACTTGTTGATTTCATGACGTGAGATATCCATGAAAAGTTCGCATTCACTATATTCTATGACTGTAAAGCACTAATCCCGTAATTCTGCTTATATTCCAATAGCAATAATAAAAGCCAAAGTAGTTCTTTTTATATATTATGTTATATTATTGTTCAGCTCAGCTAAATCCGGTTAGACTGGCAACCGACCCCAAAATAGTTGGGAAAAGGCTAAGCAGATGATGATGTTATATATTATTATTAAAATCGGTCCTAAAATGGTACCCTGTGGAACGCCTGCTTCTTAAGCCTTGGAAGTTGAATTTACACAGCACCTCTTATTGCTATCTAAACAAGTCTAGGAACTAGGAACTAATCATTTTACAGATATCTGAATATAAGTAACTGAAATCGAATTTATGTCGAACAAAAATCTTGTGATATTCACCAAACCACAAATGAAAACTCACCGAGGTCTATTTTAGAAACAGCAAAAAGTAGATCGTTTTCATACTACGATTGGACGAAAGCTATAAAGACACATTTTATGACGATGGTAACATTATTTGATAAGGCACGTCTGGACTACAAAACCAACAACTATACAATGATTATGCTGATAACAGATAACGCCTCTTAAGTACTAGTATAAAGACGTTTTAGTTAATGGATCTAATAACTTTTTTTCTATATATAGGTGAGTCTTTCCTGTAGCAGTCTTGGTTGAGAACAAAGGACAGGAAAACACTTTTAGAAACGAAGCGAAAATCCTTTTGTCGCCATATTTGTAGACATAATTTCGTATCTAGGCAGAAGTATCCTTATTTTCGTAACCACAGTTTGCTGATAGGAATTAATGAGATGCATAAGTGACGAGGTCACCATAATCCAACACTCCTGTCGCAAGTCTGCTGGAAGAAATTTATTTTGAATAAAGAAGCACCTTTGTGCTCATCTGTATGCTTCGTTGGTCTCGCGGTCGTAAGTGCGACTGGCGAATGTGAGGTCCCGGGTTCGATTCCAAGGTCGGAAAAACTGGTCTTGTGTTGATCCGTTAGGAATATATCAGTGGCAGCACGGAGTTTGGAAGTTCGCGGTGTGACACACACGTGCCTCAGAAAGCAAGTTAGTTAGTGTTCCTGTGATTGCGCACACACCTGTGCACTGTTATATCGCCAGCGCTGATGCACGATGACTAGTCTCCACTGAAAATGGCCGCCGTGGTCCAAATTCAGTCTAGAGAACTATTAATAAATTCGAGTTGTGTGTCAATAAATAAATTAACATTTAAATAAAACAAGAACGTATGCAGTGAAGGTAGTTTTATTTCCAAACGGTACACATTTACACAACTTCACAGTAACATTTAATTAAAACCTGTTTAAACCAAAATTTTAAGTAATATATATGCTACGTACAATGTTGGTATGTTATATCGTTACCCGGCGAGCTCCTCTGAAAGTAACAAATGATCAATACGAATGTTACAACAAACAGTACAAGGATTAAGCTGAGCAGTATAACCAGAGTGTCTTCGCAAGGTTTGAAGTAGTCGTAACTTTTTGCTAAACAGTGTCTAGTTCCATCGGATGGTATGTCAATAATGGATATATATGGATTCTTAAACGTGAGCAGTTCAGCGCCACTTTCGTTGACATACATTGTTGAAATCTCGTTCCTATAATCATAATACCAGGTGTCTAATTTATGTACAACTATTACAGCTTCAGTTTCTCTCATTTGTTCAGCTTTAACGGCGAAATGCCTGAAAATAAAAAGTTCTGTTAGTACCTGTGACTTATCAAAATTATCAAAATGGGTTTTCTTTTGATTACGAACCAGGCATTTCTGCCAAGCTACAGGGGCTAACAGTAAATTGGAAGAAAAAAGATTCTTACTTTTGATAAAAGATAACCTTATTCTTGCAATTTTAACTTTTAGTTCATTCTGAAATAATGTTTATTTCTCTCATGCAGTCACATTTGCAAGCCTCTCGGCAAACAGAACTTTTATCGTAGTATAATATTATTTTTTATTCAGTTTTCTTCTTTTCTTAATTACATTTTTATTATTTTCTTTATAAAAAACAAATAATAAGAAATATAAAAAAAGGTTGTTCGCCGTTGTCGGGAGCAGGGTCCAAGCTACCAGTGGCTAGAGCTCCAGAGACAGGAACCTCCTGACAATGCGAGCCGTATCGAGGAGTACTGCCTTCTGTATCAGGCCCTTGATCTAACCGTAATGATAGTCTCGATAGATGGTCTTCGAGGCTATTGGCCATCAGGCCGTTGGCCGTAACGACAATCAGCACAATGATCGCCGAGTCCACATTCCATAAGTCGACAACCTCGTGTGCTAAGTTGAGATACTTGATTTGTTTCTCTTTCTCAGCTTTGACGAGGTTCTCGTCATGCGGGATGATGACATCGATTATCATTGTGCAGCGCGCTAATCGGTGTATCTCCACTATATCCGGCTTATTGGCAACAATAGTCCTGTCACTGATGATAGATCGATCCAGTACAACGTGACATGGTAATTTTAGAGAACTGGGTTGGGCACATATTTGTAACATGGAAAAAAAACACAAAACCCACACACACACATAACACAGAACCACACTGAAACACAGAATCCACTAGATTGTATTTCAAAGCAAGTTGCTGGTGAATAATCCTGGTGACTTGGTTATGCCTGTGTATATACTCGCAGTTAGCCAGACGAGAACAACCAAACATAATATGTCAGATGGATTCAACTGGACAGTGGCATGCCCGATACACGTCAACCGTTCCGTCCCTCATATAACAGAAAAAAACCTTCAATCCCCGAAAAGGTCGCCAAAACGTAGCCAGGATACGGACGCTGAAAAATCTATATCGGGCCTATGGATAGCCCGATAGAGGCGCCCGTGAAGCTCCTTGCCTTGCCATACCTCTTCGCGTTCATCAGTAGTTAGTACTACAGGTTTGCGCCAGTTCTCTTTAGCTATGGGTAACGGGGTGAATGCCACTGCGAGTACATCCCGGTGCATACCCACTTCAGCTTATAAAAATTATTCTGTGAAGCTGCACACCTTGCGGTTGTGAAGAGTCTTTGCATTTAAAAAGCCTCGACCTCCACCCTTCCACGTGATGTACAGTCTCATAACCGATGATCGAGGGTAATGCATCCGGTTTGCGGTCATCAGTGTCTGGGCGTCCTATCAAGGGCGTCAAGCTCGGTCTGGGTCCTTTTGAGTATGCCGAAAGAGTACATCAAAACCGTCATGACACAACCGTTGATGGCGCGCATGTTATTTCCGCCTAACAAAAGGCTTTTTCAGACGGCCAAAGAAGCGCTCCTTCAGCAGTTGCTTCATGACAGCACTGTTAAAGACCAACGCTTCCGACATACTCAAATACTTGTAAGTTTTGGTCGAGGAATTCAACTCTAATTCCTTACACCTTAGACACCTCGTCTGAGGTGTATGGAATCAGTGTCTAATTCCCTCGGATTCCATAATCACCCCTCGCTTTACATGCATGACTGCTCATTTGTCCACACCAAATTCCATCCTGATGGAGTTACTGAACGTTTCAGTGACCTGCAGTAGCTCCTAGCATAGTTTGCCGATGATACACCGTTCACCAGCATCCTGCTTTGCTAGGTTAGCACGGCAGGACTTGGTGGAATAGCCTCGTTTGCGAACTAACATTGGCTAACCGACATGCCACAACCGCCCCGCAATGCAGGATTGAGTGCGTATCAACGAGGTTCTCGCTGCTTTCAAATATGTTCTTAAGCAGCGAGTCCAAAGCACACACAAGTGTCTTCTTGAGCATAGGAACCATGGTAATCGGGGTCTAAGTTCAGTCGGAGTTGACCTATATTCTCGAAGCGCATCCTCCAGTACGCTCCTCAATCTGTCGTTGCATTGGCGTAAGTAGCCAATGCAACGACAGATTGCAACGGCAACCCTATCATCTGGCTCATCATTCACATGATTGGACCGCGGGATTACAACAGTGGCTGCTGGTGCCGCGGTCTGTGTCGGGGTTGAGACAATTTGGTTGCTCAGCACTCAGATCAGTTGCGGGTCGCACCTGATCTGACAATCGTTGGGCCGAGACGTTTACGGTTGGTTCCAGGTCCTGAAACGGAGACAGTATCAGGATACTGTCACCATTTACACGCACGGTACGCAGTGAGGTTAGTTGCCCCCTATGTAGACCCGAGTGTCCCCTCTGTAATATTATTTCCTTTATTCAACTTATTATTGTCTAATACTTCTTAAAAAACGCTTTTAAAAAACATTTAAAACTATAAAAAATAGAGGCCCACCGAAATCGGGTACAGGGTCCAAGCTATCGGGCAGTCAGGGCTCCAGAGAGAAGAACCTCCTAACAATACGAGCCGTGTCCAGCAGTACTGCTTTCTGGATCAGGCCCTTGACCCAGCCGCCTAACGAGAGCCTCCTAAGGTGTTGGTTAAAGCACGTGGCTACCAATAGCTTAATAGCTATTGGTAGTGTTATTACAGTTACATTTTTGAATTTCATTGTCTCGTTGTCTAAACTGGGTGTAACAAAAACGTGCGATCATATTTTAAAAACTATTCAGCCTATGTAAATGAACAACTTTCTCTAAAGAAGTCAAGTCATTTTGGAAAATGCCTATGACCTTTTAAAATATGATCATACTATTCCGTTACACCGTGTATTTAAAATGTTACCTGTAAAACTCGTTTATCTTAACTTCGTAGTCTTTTTCTGCTATATTCTTGTAAGCAAGGGCAATACTGCTTAGACCGGTCAGAATATTGTCGTCCCAATTACAACCATTGGTATTGTTGACTGTCCGCAAACTAATGGAAAACACGACTTTGTCACCGGACTGAAACATAAGATTATAAATTAATTCAAAACATAAATTTAAAGTTCGAGAAAGAAAACGAAAACCAGGCAATATAATTCGAAATACTTTCTTTAGTAAATTATGGTCAATGAATTAGTCCAAGAGTGAGCGAAGCGAGCTCGGGAGTTTAAGCTGGCATTTGATTATAGTCAATGAATTAGTCCAAGAGTGAGCGAAGCGAGCTCGGGAGTTTAAGCTGGCATTTCATTATGGTCAATGAATTAGTCCAAGAGTGAGCGAAGCGAGCTCGGGAGCTTAAGCTGGCATTTCAATAACTTTTGTCTGCCCTCCCTGAAAGACCATACACTGACCCGCAGGCTTATTACGTATCTTTTGCAAGAGCAAAACTATGGCGATGTTTGCGCAATAATTGCTGTTCTAGATTTGTTGGCGGTTTTTTATTTAAATAAGTGCATTTGACAAACAGCGAGCTATTAGCAAACGATTGTGTAGGACTTACCTACACTGTAGGTAATTCCAACTTTTGACATAAAGCGTTTGATCGCTATCGTTTTGCTCAATCTTGCAAAAATACGTAATAAGCCTGCCGAAAGCGTGGAGTGCTTTTGAAGATATTTTCAAAATTACTCAGTTTTTACCACTATAATTAATTTAAATTTATTGAAAATTATTTTCTACTTTTTAGTTTGGTTTTCTATTAAAGCGTGTTTTTTTTAACTATTATTTATTTTTATTTTTTGTAGTTCAATCGCTCATCCTGAAGATCCTGGTAAGGAAGGATAAAGGGAAAAATTATCACATTGTGATTGGGCCTTGTGTGTAAACTTTCAAATTAATCCAGTTAATAAGTTTTAAAGGGGGTGAAAATCACGCTCATAGATTCCGTTACATAGATTCATAGATACATACATAGCAAGCTAATTAAAGCGTGTTAAAAATGCTCTTACATTTATTTTGCTTTTGGCCATGTCCCTCACTATCCATGTGATATTGTGGTGAGCATTTTCGAACAGGTATTGAGCATGTTCCTCTTCAACATTTGCAATTACTATATTAGCAGAAACTCTATTCAGTTCTTGTTTTATCTGAAAGTATTATATATTATTAATGTTGGAGAATATCTATAGAATATAGCGAACAAATGAGCTCTCATTTAGCTCACCACAGCACCAAGTTCCTTGATGACGAATTATACGAACAAAAAAAATAGGTACCTTGTCCATTTCACAATTGGCGTCCTCGCATCGGATCACAGTGTATACCATCCGTTCTTTATTAAACAATCCAATCAGTTCATTCTCAAATTCTAGGCTGTATTCCGAATCATCTGACACTATCAACACTCTTTGCCAGCCCATAGTTTGCATAAACTTAAAAAATCCATACTTGAGCAGTCGCCATGGAACTACATTCATAGAATTTGGAAAATCATTCTTATATTCAGAAGTCATATAAGGAATTTCATAAAATATGGTTGGAACTGAGTATTCGGTTGATACCTCAAATGGCTTAGGTGCTAAGACGGCTAGAAGACGATCATTATATTCTTGCAAGTCTCTTATGCTGCATGAATATGTTACTATTAGTTTTAACGGATATATTACATGAATTTTTCTGTAGTAACGGAATGGCACAGTCTCATTCCGGCAAACTACTACTATCGTCAAGTTTGATGTCTTTCTTTCTATTGAGGGCTTACAACTTTCTCTATGGATTGTGGTGAAATAACCATTATTATCTGTTATTAATTTCATTCTCTGTACATAGTCGTAGAGATCACCATCATTTGTTTTTAGAACCGAACTGCTAACGATATTTGGTATTTCGTGGCAGTCGTATTTAGGTTCGAGTTCACCTGTTTTATTGCATACAGCATCATTTGCATCGCTTACGTTACCGGCATACTCGAAATCATGATGCAGGAGAAGTTCATGGTCATAATCAAGAACCGCAAAGCAAATAATGTTACTGTAAATGCAGAAAATAATAGGTATGATTTAGATTTTCTTACAACGTTTCCATTTTTGCTTTCCCCAAGAACCTTATTAGAGCAGTGGTGGCCCAGTGGGATCGGCCGCGACTTACAAGATGTAGGTCGTGGGTTCGAGCCCAGGCAGGCGCTTTACTTTGTGTAAATTATTTCATCACCACTGCTCTCAAAACGGTGAAGGAAAACATCGTGAGGAAACCGGCATGTCCTAGAACCAAAAATTCGAAGACATGTGACATCCACCAACCCGCACTGGGCCCGCGAGGTGGATTACGGCCCATTCCCTCTCACAGATAGGAGGCCTGTGCCCCAGCAGTTCAACATTAATAGGCTGATGATGAAGAACCTTATTCAAACTAATACAATCATTTTCAAGTAAAAATGAACCAACTCGGTAAATTTTCAAATGTTTGTCTCCCAAATGAAATGAAAATTTGTTAAAAAGGTAAGATAATTATACCCAAAATTTCCCCATCTCTAACGTGGACTCAGTAGGTAACACAGGGTCTAACTGACATTATCCTTTTAGTACGATGAAAATGAAACAAATAAGGGATAGTGAATTATTAACTTACTCATCTTCATCTGTTGTTTCCAGAGAGTCTGTTACGGTAATATCATAAAATTGATCACATTGCCGCTTAAAACTCCTTCTTAATATATTGTTGAATCTACCCCACTGCGCAATCAAAATTATTGCAGGTTTGTTTGTCAACACGTCATGTTCTATAATCAAGGAAAATATTACAATTAGATATAGCCCTGCGTGTAGGATATTCGGCGGTTTATGTCAGCCTCCTAACCAAGTAAGTAGTCCGGAAATAGACCAGAAAATAGGGTTAGGTTTACAGTAATTCGCATGAGCTGAAAATTGGTACGAATGTTCTGAACACCATTATAAATGAAATGTAAAAAGTCCCCATCGATCCCACACATGCAAAAAAATTTATTCAAGGTTAAAGGTCACAAATATGGGTTTTTTAGCCGAACGGTAAGTTTTATGATAGAAATAGGTGAGACAAAATTGTAGATTATGCAATTATCTATAAAAATGGTCACTACAATTTTTCTCCCAAACGTCACCGTTTCTGAGTTACAATGATTGAAAAGTTGAAAAAGTTGCATTCTACATAATATACACACGTTTCCACGCCACCTGGCAGGTAGTGTACTTGGCGCGTCTTTTTTAACGTGGTTTCCCCGATAGGCCTGCATGCACAAGAACAGGCAGAAGAGGAAGCAGAATTATCAGATGATTATGAATGAGAAGGATAATTTTACCAATTTTTTTAGAATTAACACGGCATTCATCATGTCCAATAGTACCAGTTTTTACATAATTTTAAATAGTATTGAATTAAACAGGATCACAATAGATTGTTGAATCGAGGAAACCACGTTAAAAAAGACGCGCCAAGTACACTACCTGCCAGGTGGCGTGGAATCGTGTGTATATTATGTAGAATACAACTTTTTCAACTTTTCTATCTCAGAAACGGTGACGTTTAGGAGAAAAATTGTAGATATATTTTTTATAGATACTCGTAAGTGCTATCTACAATTTTGTTCCACCTATTTTATCATAAAAC
Source organism: Orthosia incerta (assembly GCA_948252205.1). Classification (NCBI taxonomy): domain Eukaryota; kingdom Metazoa; phylum Arthropoda; class Insecta; order Lepidoptera; family Noctuidae; genus Orthosia; species Orthosia incerta. The sequence goes on from OX411760.1 coordinate 19,132,557, forward strand.
TTACCGTTCGGCTAAAAACCCATGTTTGTGACCTTTGACCTTGAATAAAAATTTTTGCAAGTGTGCGATTGATGGGGACTTTTTACATTTCATTTATAATGGTGTTCCGAACATTCGTACCAATGTTCAGCTCTATGCGAATTACTGCACTTTGATATGTCTAATTTGACCGGACTATACTATATAAGCGATGGCAAAAAACGGGTGTTAAATGTTTGACATTTTGTGTGTCTGTGTCTGTCTGTGGCATCACACCTCCTAATCGGATGTACCGATTTTGATTTAGTTATTTTTTACCCGACTGCCGAAGGTGGGTTGTGTGTCCATTTCTTTAGCACGCTCTACGGATTATGATAAATGAGGTATTGTTGGATTCGTCTCAATTGTGGGAGTGATATAATTATGCTATATTATTTTTTATATTACTACACGCATAATTCAAGTTAAGCGTAACTTTGATAATAAAATTAATAAGTAAAACAGTGACATTTTTTTTTTTTATTCTCTTCAGCCATATTAGTATGGCTGTAATGGCACTTTTACCTCATAACTTATTTGGAGAACACGTTAATTAATAAAATAAAAAATAAAATATGGTGCACTAAAGATTACTTCACAGAATTTAATAAATTATACCTAGTACTTATTTTTCCCTTTTCAGTTAATTATTTTTTTGTTACAAATTGATAAAAGTGATGAACATCGGTTCAGCCGTTCAAAAGTTATGCGCATTTTACTCCTTGAATCGGTTTTTTTTCGTAGGATATCGTGTCATACAATCGTGTTTCAATAGATTGTTGATCGAAGCATGTCTAATGTCTACTACTAGGTGTAAGTTTCTAAGCATGAAAAAAAAAATAAAAAAAAAAACATTGAAAACCCCGAAACAAAACTTCTAAATAGTAATATTAGTAATACCAGGTTGCCTGGAAGAGATCGCGGAATGCGATAAGGCCGCCCATTGTGTATGTATTAATTTTAAGTTTCTCTTTGTAATTGTATTTTAAGGTGTACAATAAAGCATATAATAAATAAATAAGATATAAGCCGCATTCTCGCGTTGGGGGACCGCTGATTTTTCGGGTTCCGTACCCGAAGGCTCCAAAAAGAGCCCTATTGCTGTCACTCAAGTGTCTGTCTGTCTGCCCGTCGTCTGTCACATAGATTTAAACAGTTGGAAAAAAATTACAGGCGTATGAGACATTTTTCAGCGTCTAGGATATCACTGGTATGGTATTGGAGTTGTCTAATGGCACCAGTAACTCGACTACTTTGCAATACAATTTCATGAGAACGTACATACAGGTATTGGTTGCATTGCATCAAACTATTTTAGGTTTCTGTACCAAAATGGTGAAAAGGAAATCCCTAATGTACTGCGAAACAGACGATCTAACTACTTAAATGATAGTAGTTATGCTGAAATAGGAATTTATACCTACTTATATAATAAAATAATAATCCATCCTAACTTCTAACTAATATTATCTTACCAATATTATAAATGCGAAAGTTTGGATGTCTGGATCACAGATATAAAGATGACGCGATTGTATGTACCTACATCGCATGCCAAAAAACGGAGTAGGTAATGCTACGATCAATTATCGTAAAGTTTTTCTATAGCACATTATCGGCACCGGATATCCACCGAAATCTAAAAATAGTACATTATGGTACAAGTGCGTAATGTTGGTGATTACCGCTGAGGCGCCATTGAGATCCGAGCCTTTAGGTGAGGGTCTTAAGAGAGCCGAGGACGGTAATCATCAATACACACGTGTATCATACGACGTTTTTCAACACACTTGTGAAGAAAATAATACTAAAAAATCATTTTCAACAGTGAAAACGAGTAGTGAAAAATTTTTCGCAATGGCGGGGTAAATTAATCAGTTATCCTATGCGCGCGCATCTAACAATGGCGATCGGCCATAGACTAAAACAATGAGGTTACTTTTTTTTTAGCTTTTCGCGGATAGTGTTTTAGCCACGTACAAAATGGGGAATTTCAAGTTACTCTATTGCAGAGAAACAAAAGTTATATTTGAGGGCAAGTTTTATTTATTAAACACGTACCTACAAATTGAAATTATCTAGTTGAATACGAAGTTGCATGAAATGAGCAAGCAATATGTTAGGTTCTAGCATTTTGCTGAATTGTTTGACTAGAAGCTATGCCACATTTTATGTATTTAATGGATATCATGGAAATAGTAATTACTACCCATATCATGTTATGGATATAGTAAGTACTACTTCCATGACAGGAATAGAAAGGGATTAATGTCGAATGGGACACTTTTAATTGATCAACAGTGTTAAATTTTTATTATATTGAAAATACTTCAATTTTAACTGGATTAGAATTAATGACTTATTTTATTAATTTTCATTGGATTGATTTGTGACACTTTTAAAATTAGTTTAATTTAAAAGTATTTAAAATGAAGACAGGAAACCATAAAAAAAAATATAACTCAGTTGTGAATAATAGTAATGAAAAAGTCACAGTTTGATTACAGGTATCATTATATGCCAATTGCGGTGAAATTAGAGCCACTTTATGAGCAAGTGTGTTGAAAATGAATTTTATACCATATTGAGCTGTAAAGAATGTATAGAAAAAGTTGGCAGAGGCATCGGAAATGTTTTCTTTCATTGGTAATTCAATTTGTTTTTAAATTGTGTGTGAAAAAGTGGCACGCTTGGTTTTGATACAGATGGACTTGCGTTATCTAGTTAGATTTATGTCTGTGATGTTTGTTAATCACGCTAAAACGAGGGTAAAGCCGATGGCAGAAGCAAGTTTAAAATAATGTATGCCAAAGTGGCGTCTTCAGTGTTTTGAATAAGACAAAGAAAGTAAGTAAAAAAATAGATTTACATAAATATTTTAAAAACTTGTACCATATTCGCTTTCACACTGATATCCAAAATCCGACACACATAAATGAATAATAGCCAGCTTTACACAAAAAAATAATATAGCAATCATTTTGTATCACTTGATGCACATTATTTAATGAATACAACTCTTTCCTCTGGCAACGCTCCTGCAGTGACTTCACTGTTAAGGACAAAATTGTGCATATTCGTAGGTAAAAAAATCGTTACATTTAGTGTTTTTCCTCGAATTAAAACGGAAGTAGATAAGGCAGCATACCTAAGTATTATAAATTATGATTTTAATACAATTTAGGTATACTACCTATCAAATACAACCAATTACAACTTTAATAAAATTTTAGTACCATTATTTGACCGTCGTTACGGCTAAACCCAAATAACCAGCACAATGCTGTGGCGATCAAATATACAGTTGATCTATGCACTGGTATCTAACTGAATCCGTCGATCATCGGCTGAAAGCCGACCCCAGAACAGCTGGGAGTAGGCTAGGCATATTGGTTGCTGGACTTTCATAAAACACGAAGGCTGAGAAATGGGGGTTGGGGTAAATTTTGTATGAAACTTCTTAATAGGGCTCAAACCGGAATTTGGTATGGAGATAGTTTGAGACCTTGGGAAGGACATAGACAATTTTTTTTGCATAAAACATGGAGGGGGCGAAATGAGGGTATTTTTTATTTTGTATTTAACTTCTTATCATGCAACTTCTTCTTATTATGAACCGATTTAGACGAAATTTGATATAGAGACATTTTGAGACCCTGAGCCTTCTTAGGATCTCAAAATGTCTCCATACCAAATAGTAATTTCTTATCATGCAACTTCTTCTTATTATGAACCAATTTGTTATGTAGATAGTTTGAAAACCTGAGAAGGACATAGCTACTTCTTTGTGCATAAAGATCGAAGGGGAAGAAATGGGAGAGCTAGTTTTGTATGAAACTTCTTATTATGGGGATCGATTCGTTTCAAACTTTGCGGAAATATTTCTGTAACACATAATTTAAGTGCATTGTTTTTTTTTTATTTACCCCTAAAAGGGGTTGGGGTTGTAAAGATAAGATGTAGAAATTATCTTCATGAAGCCTGAACTTCGGCAGGTGGTAGTTTATAGATAGTAAACGTTACTTGGATGGAGTTTCTTGTGCATTCTTCTCCATTACAAGCTACTTTCCGAATGCACGGTAGAATCAACTATTATTACTTGTAAATTTGAATGTAACGTTCAAAAGTGCCGCTTGGTGGCCTATTTGAAATAAAATATCTTTGTCTTTGTCTTGTCTTAAAAAGGATTTTTGTCAATTCGAATTTTGCGGGGTAAATGGGAAAGCTGAACTTTGTATGAAACTTTTTATTGTGGCTTCCGATTTGGTTGAAACTTTTCAGGAATGTTTTTGATAACAAATGGTTGAGATGAGATCTGCATATTTATTTAAATTATGAAATGGGACGAGGCTTCGTATTACACAATAAGGGCAAAATATAATAGGTGCCAATAAATTAACAAGTATGAGAAAAGGGGAAAGCGTGTTCATACGTCGAATCCCAATAACACATTTCAATTCAAAAGACTCCAGTTTCCAATCAAACTTAGTTTTTCTATAAAAGCAAAAAAATTACTAGTAACAAAGCTTAAGGGTAGCAAGGGTGCATTTGGAAAAGCCATGCTTTACCCACGGCCAGAGATACATGTAGCTGCTAATGTTCGCGTATGTCCAGGGCCTAGAATGTGTATTTATTAGCACCAAATGAAAGGACATACAACATAGTATATAGCAGCGTCCTAAAATGTTGTACCCATGATTAACGGCATAATTAAGAAATATCAATTAACTGTAGATAACATTTATGATAGAGTGGTATCTTCAATTCACAGTAAAGCAGAACCTATGACCCTGCAGTTTGTTTACTTTTGTAACTATTTAACCTATACCTGTATTGACCAACGTCTTCAATTAAATAAGTTAATCATTTTTTATAAGTTAATCATGGGGTGCAGTGGTGGCCCAGTGGTATCGGCCGCGACTTACAAGTTGTAGGTCGTGGGTTCGAGCCCAGGCAGGCGCTTTACTTTGTGTAAATTATTTAATCACCACTGCTCTCAAAACGGTGAAGGAAAACATCGTGAGGAAACCGGCATGTCCTAGAACCAAACATTCGAAGACATGTGACATCCACTAACCCACACTGGGCCCGCGTGGTGGATAACGGCCCATTCTCTCTTACAGAGAGGAGGCCTGTGTCCCAGTAGTGGGAACATTAATAGGCTGATGATGTGATGTGTGTGTGTGAATCATTTTTACGTTAATGCTTCCTGTACCTATACAGGCTGAGTTTTCCAAGTTGGCGTGGATGGCCAAATCATCATTATGAAGAATAGCACAAAACAATCAATAGGAGTCACGGGGCGAAACTAAAACTGCAACATTGGAGTTTTCTCATCATGTATGTCGACAACCAGAATTGATTGACGAAATCTATATTAACGTGGGCGAAGCTGCGGGCAACAGCTAGTTAGTATTTTGGAATTTCATAATCAATTATATTACTGAACATTGGTCAAACGAAAAAATTTATTGGATTGAGGGACAAAAATAACTTTGCCGTTGGAAAAGTTCTGTCCTCACATCGACATAGGTTGCGGTCAGTTTACTAGTTTTTAGGGTTCCGTAAATCCGTACCCAAAGAGTAAAAACGGGACCTTATTATTTTTTTATTATTATTATTGATAGGGTTCGCGCTTGACCACTATCTCACCTAAGAATCCACTGTCCACCTGTCTGTCTGTCTGTCACCAGGCTGTATCTCATGAACCGTGGTAGCTAGACAGTTGAAATTATTACAGAATTATCACAGATGTTATATTTCTGTTGCCGCTTTAACAAAAAATACTAAAAACAGAATAAGATATATATTTATGTGGGACTTCTGGTTTAATGATGTCTTTCATTAAACGGAGTGAATTGCAGTGCAATATAAATCATTCTGATTGCAGTTGTACTGCTTTCGCCAAACAATCAGACTTACACAACATGAGATCATCGGTGGCAGATATCGTTGTAAAATAAACTTAAGTATCTAGTATCCTACAACTTTTGACTGCAAGTATCTGATTGTTCTAATTTTATAACCTTCTATCTTTAACAAGCCGATGCAACCTACAGTGCGATTCTGTAAACTTTACCGTGAAAACTGAGGTGAAGTAAACTTGAATTTAACTGTCATTCCACGGCAGCTAAAGCTATAGATTGACAATGTACTTCACCCGATTCTTCTCAGCGAGATCTTTACAAAATAATACGGCTGTTGCATTCAGAAATCTGCATGACTCTACAAGGTTATCAAAATTCTTCAAAGTTGCCAAGTAAGTACTTAATTGACAATTTCATTTGATCTAAAGCATAAAAATAAATACAGTGCAGTGATTAAGAAAAGTTATTATGTGCAATGTTTTTGAAACTTTATAGCCGTAGACGGAGACGGTAGAGTAGTACCGGCTCGTGGAGTTAAAAATTTGAATCGTGAGCGTGCGCAAGAGTGGGGGCCGCCCGCGCCGTGGTTGCCCGTGCCAGGTAACAGGAGGTACGGCGACACAGTGGGCCGAGACGCGAATTCTGTAGACAAAAATATTAATACAAAAACAAAATATTGCTTTTGTATTTTTTATTCTTATTTTTTTTTTATCTCCTATGGATTTGTTTCGCGTTTTATTTAAACACTTATAAAATGTGACTTGTTTTTTTCTTATAATAATTTTAAATCCAAAATTTAACAGGTTTTAATCGGCTTAAAAGAGTTTTAACTGTGTCATCTGCATATATATCTAAAGTTTAACATTTTAAATCCGAAAGCCATCTAAAGAGATGTAATTGAAGTCTAAAATCACCTTTTAAAATGCCGGCAAACGATTTTGCAAGCAGAAATCATTGTGAATTATAAGTCGAAGTATAAACATAAACTGAAAAACTCAAGCTCATTTTTTGCGGAATACGGATTACCCGTATCCAGGTTAAAAAATTGTGCGAAGTCGTGAAACGAATCGTATTAATAATTCGAAACATTTGTCTGGAAAGTGGAACACCGTGCGCTCTTGAAGCTTAGCGGTCGTCCTCCCTCCCACGACACTGCGTATCTCTCTCTGACAACGTCTCGCTATCTCTGTCTAGCAGCGTATTCAGTCACCGCGGAACTCTGGCGTATTTCACAGGTGTGTTGGTCGAGTGCGTGATGTCGAACGATCGTAAATAAAACCTGTTAAACAATAATAGTGCCGATTTTGTGTAGAAATAAGTGAAAAAAGAAAGTCACTTTAAATAACTGCAGCCGTGTTAATAATTCAACATTGTTTTCTTCAATTTGTGTCCAAGTGGTACGTTTCGAAACAGTGACAACAAGTTTTTCTTGTGTTGTGAGTTCAGTCCTTGAGTCGGAGGCTTTATCATCGTCTACGACGCTTGCCCCGTTGCTTGTTCCTTTGGCGGGATATTCGTGGTCAAGGTATGCATCTCAGCCTTTTAATAACATAAAATAATGTTCCGCTTGAGAAATAAAAGTTTCTGATTAGTTCCACGTCACTGAACAAGTGTGACTTTTTAGAAACATTTCATTTCAAATAAAAGAAACTTACAAATTAGTTTGTCGTCTCTACAACGCTAATTACAGTGATAGATTCTTATCTGTCAGAAATTTAAGTGTTTCAAGAAAACATACTGGTCATATAGTGATTTTTAATCTGCCACTAACAAAAAAAACCTCCACTTCGTCCACTTGTTACTGCGGAGTCTGTCGTCAGGTGCTCTACTTGTGGAGAGCACTCAAGTGTAATGTGTTAGAATGGGGAACGTTATCGGTGTTTACTCTACTACCTGCCCTACCTGATATAACACAATCCCACGCAACCCAACCTGACATGTCAACACTATCATTCATAATGTAATCATAAAAGGTGCTGTCTACCAATTCACTTAACTCTATCTATATATCATTTTGTGTTCCTAAACCTTTCAGTTTTTTTACTGCATCTGAATTGTAGGTGATCCACTGACCACCTAGTACTTTTTTTAATCTAAAACTATTTTTAGACTCCATTGTAAAGTTGCCATCCATTATAAACAAAGTTTTTGTAAAACTCTGGCGTCCATGACCGCACGACCGGCATTCCATCAATGCATCTCTCTGGTCGTGACTCACCTTTGTGGCACGTCACCGTGATGTCACTGCCTCCAGGTACGTCGTTAGGCACTAACTTAACCGAGTGGTTTACTGCCTTTGTCGGTTTCACCAAAAAAATAACCTCAACTTTCCAATGATTGTAAGACCTGTCGAGAATAAAAATATAACGCACGATCTTTGTTGGTAAATTGTTTTATTCATTACAACTTGTTAGTAATCCAAACACGTTTTAATGTATTAATAATAATTCTCACGAGAGAATACATAATGCATCATGAACAACATCACCAAGTTTATGATATTATTGAAGCCATAACTTCTATGCGGAGTTACAAAACTATAGAATATATGCGAATCATCACGCAATCCACTATCTGATATTACAAGTTATACACGTGTAAAATCAAACAAAAACACTAAATTTTGTAATTGCTACTCGTAAAATGATATCATATTTTATTGTTATAACAGACACTTCGTTTCCATTCAGAAATACTATCAATTCCCAGACGAGGTCGCCAGCCTTTCATTGAAATTAAAATAGGTACCAAATCTAATAACATTACCTATCTATGGCCTCCTTATAACACGATTTGTACCGTAAAAAAACATAACTGCTTTTAATGTCTTCAATCCAATCCTTACCCAATTTCAGTATAATCGTTCAATCGACCGAAACGAACTGGAGTATTCATCATCTATGGCTTTTTAAAGCCATGAAAGGCACAAAAAGGTCGATTGCAATTCAATCGGCATTCGTTTCTCGTTATGGAGAACAAATGTCTCGTCAGTTGGATTCACAGAAGTTTTCTCGACGTTATACATTCAACTCAGCATTATCTGTTATGCAAGTAATGAAAAAATATAATTTCTCTTTATTTTTAAGCCTGGTTTTTGCCGAAACGTGTAAACTGCAACAGATCTTGCGTATTTAAAAAGCCAAGATTTTATTAGCTTATATTTGACGAATGAAAGTACGTTAAGCAAAGAATCTGCAGACTATTAGATCGACAATGATGTCCATAAAGCGGTAAAGACTAGCTAGAGTATTGTCTACGATCCCGGCAGTAACGTTATTATAGTCAATCCCGGAGGCTTAACGTTACAATAAGATATTGTTCTTGAAACAGACAAGAATTTTACTGAGAATAACGAATTGACGAATATTGGAGAAGAAACTAGATAATCGGTTAAACAAATACCTTCATTTAAATAGATATCTACAAATGAGTGAATGTAGATCGCCCTAGTTTATTCTGATGGGAATCAGATTTGCGGGAATCTAGTCTACTGCTCGCGCAGAAATAATAAACGAATCATTTGCCAAAAACAATACCGTGATAGGCAAATTCAAACGTGAAAAATCTCAGGTTCAAATTATACATATTACTGTTTAAATTTTACACCATCACTATTTCAAAAGTAAATGAAATACTTCATTCAATAAACAACTACTCGCGATCCTTAATTGTTGAAAAACACGAACACATCTCGGTTTAGAATAGGCGTGTGTTTACAAACAGTTGCCTCAGTTTATAAACTATGAACTAGTGACCGTAGTACCATACACGCATTCCGTGCTCTGTGACCGTCCATGTATGTGCCTTCACAACAATAGTAATTTCACATGAATTTGAATACCCAATTTTTTTTCCAAGAAATTCATCATTTGCACCCGTGTGCAACAATTGCGAAATGATTTGGTTCTGAGTTTTTAATGAATGCAATTTATTAGATTTTGTCTGTACGATTCGTACTTTATTCAATAAATTTCAGGGTATTGCTGACACAAGGAGAGACAATAGTATTCTAGCTTTTTATGAAGTTATTTGGCACAGTTTCAGCAAGATTCCATTAAGTTTATTGGATCATTTGCATAATATCATTTATGCAGAGGCAGCTCGACTCATATCTAAGCAGAATTTCCATCTCATAATCCAACCAGACATTTCTGATATCACATTTTATGGCGCTGCGTACAGTCATGGCGTCGTCGGCGTCAGCGCCATCGCAGCGAATTTAAATCATTCAGCGCCATAACCCATAGCACACCAGTGAAAGTGCGGCCCAGTTAAACACAAAGTTGTACTGAACCACTCTATAGCCAGGCTTTTACTTACTTTGCTTAATATTTAACCTTAAACTAGTTTTCATTGGGTAACGGACTAGTCCGGCTGCCAAGATAAGTGTAAATTGACATTTTGTGCAACAAGTGTGGGGTTGCAACAGCATGTATGCTGAAGCGGAACTTTACGTTATATACAACCTTGAATAGAGTAAGTTATAAGATGCACCCGACTTACATTTCGCAGTTAATTTTACCCTACAATTTGCAGCTGCAAAAATAAACTTCATTTTATACATGAAACTTAAATCATCATTAAAAGGCAATGCCAGCCAGCATAAAACACTCTAACCAAAATAAATGGTATGGTTACACATATACCCACACATACAACCATAACATTAAATCACGAATCAATCCATCAATCCTTGCACTAAATTTGCTGAAATCGATCACCAACAAAACTCTACCCAGACACTGTCTCACAAAAAGGTCGTCCTAATCCAAACTCCTAAGTCGTAAATCGCTTTTGTCTTGCCTCACCTATTATTAGCGTTAACGGAATGCCAGTGGGGAAAGGTCAGGGAAGGTTACCCCGACTATTTCCCACGGGCTTCGGCAAAGGAAGCCGTATAAAAAGTCTTTACTCCTCACCTCAGGAGTTGGAGGAAGTGTCGCGGAACGGAGCGTATTAAAAAATAGGGTGCACTTATTATAAAAAGGATATACTCGTACTACTAGTATTTTTCAATTGCTGTGCGATGGAATGGAGTAATTTTATTGTTGTTCCTATCCTGTATTTGTAATTCCTTAATACTGCGCTCATGATTTTTCAAACACTGTTTAAGCTTACTTTTTTATGTCTCCATGAGTTCATCATCATCAATCATCCTACGCCCAATTGTAAGGGGTGAGCGCAGCACCCAGCATATCTTCTTCTTATATATTTATTCTTGTTTATTATTAGGTACACCAACAGCATTACATACATAAATAATTGTAGAGAACAATATTCAAATATGGATGTGTATTACAGGTATACACGGCTTATACTCAATGAACAGCAAAATTATGAATAATATCTGAGATAAAATATGAAACTTAAAATACTAACACTTTTCTATGTACATATCTCTTTGCCGCCATCTCAATAATCTTTTCATTTCTCTGCACATGTTTTCGAAAATGTGCAGTACTATACCTATTACTTAACTATAAAAAATATATGGTAGTTTTCTGATAACCAGTGAGTAATTACGTGTACACAAAGCAAGAATTATGCTATAATAACATCATCACCTACGTTTCTTTGTCACATTCGTCGGAACAATATACAGATAGTATACTCGTAGTATGTCACAAATACTGCAGCATATTGTGTGTGACACACACTTTCTAACTGCGGAAGCAATTTGCCATTTCATTTGTTATGTTTTGAGATAACAGACTCTTACGAAATAACACGAATACTCTAATATAATAAGAAAGGAAGTGAGTTTTTAAGATAGTTCTGCCTAGCACAAAACAAAACTGACCCATTCAACGAATCTCGCATAACTCTAACTCTAACTCTCTCTAACTCGCATCTCTGATTTTCGCTTTGCATATACATAATCATGACGAAAATTTCACCAGTATAAACTTAAAAAAAACAATATCTTGAAATCATTCATTTCATTTGCGGTGATTGCAATACTTAATTGATGACATAATTTGATAATTTCTGATCCTGTACTTAATTAACTATGTTTTCGCAACAATAAATGCTCAATATATACCAGTTTTAACTAGAAAGTGTTACTAATTAATTTACTCAATTAACAATGTGTATTCTCAATTAGTTTAATTCGCGGCACTGTCATGTGGCATGAAATTTGACCATTATTGGTATCGTGATGTATGTTTTTTCGAAGAAAAATAGGAACGCCGATTTCCAACAACATAATTTATTGTTCAATCGTGTGTGACATTATGAATGTCGGATTAATGTGCTAAAACATTAAGGTCGTAGCTCATTTACACGACCCCAACTCCATCACCACACCCGCACAACACTGCATTAAACGGAGGTGACTGCTCGATGCCAACGCGCCGGCAGCTAGCAGGCAACCAGCTGCCCACGCGCTTACAGCTAGCAGTCGGCTACGACCTTTAATCAGACTAGTCAAAGGTTCCCGGGAACATTGAAATATATCCTGGGGTTTGGTTTTGAGAAACGCTCGTGACTTCCGCAATCCAAGTATTATTAGTTTTTTGTTCACCACTCTGGTTCGAAGAAACTCGATTTCAGTGCTTGTGTCTGGCACCCATATACCGCGACGCAGACGTTGATGCTTGAAAAAGTACAGAAAACCTTCCTAAGATTCTTATACCAAAGGGTATATATACCATTTCTGCCCTTATATGTACCCTACGAATTATCCTTAAGGAATCTTTCTTGGGTTTTAAACTCGTTGGTGGTGAGGAGAGACTATGATCGGCTCGAAGTAGCATATAAAAACCTAACCGGACGGATTGACTGCCCTGAGCTCCACGATCTTTTCTGCCGACTGTTTGTACCCAGCAAATACGTTGGGCACCTGATCCAGAACTGTCGCCAGGGCTGAATCCCCTGTGTGTCGTGCTTTGAAGATGCCCAATGACCTCTTGACTGCCAATTCTGAATATAATGTGTTTGTGGACGAATGGAATAAACTAATGCGTGCATGTCTGGTGTTCTATGAGAGAAAGTATGCGAGGATGTCCACTGTTCCATGTAATTTGTATTTTATATTTGAATTATTGATTATATATTGCCATTCCACAGTGCCATGTTGACTATGTTGTTATATTTGAATTACTTAATATTGCCATTCCACTACCATGTTATGTAATTGTATTGTATTTTTTTGTTTATATTAATTATATTGGCACTACTCTGTTCATTGTATTGTTTTGTGAATTACTGATATTAATTGACACAATTGTCCTATTTCTATGTTAATTATTGTAATTGGTATTTGTATGGTTTTAATTAAATATAAATAAATAAATCGTCATCATCCTTCCGCGGCATATCGTCTTCTTCCATAAATTCTTATATCTTAAACTTTTGGTTTATTTTGATATTACCAAAAAATATTCAAAAATCAATTGTGTCGTATAATGACCTAATTGAAATAAATTATTTGACTTTAACATTATCACAAATCTCTAGTGTGGTCTTCAATAAGTTTTAACTTACACACATACGTCAGCAAACTAAAATAGTTCATTGTTCGTACTATCTATAGTCATTATTTTACGGGTCATTACGTCACTGCTAGAAAATAACCATAATTTTGTCAAGTAGAGCTGTTTTATATTCATGTTTATTACGTTTCCAACTTTCTAATATTATACATACATCGATAGAGTAAATTGATTTTATTTCCCTTTTGCGAATAGCAGATTTTACTTATAAACCAATACAGCAATATACAGAAAACACTGAACTTTTAAAGCCAGCAATTAAAGAAACAATTCTTGTATAGCCTCTAATAAAATTCCTTTTGAATTTGCCTACTATAATTTTTCCATGACCTGCTTTCTCCATTAGATGTAGAGTTGTAGACCTAGCCTGTCTGTGGTTGCTGAGGAATTTAACTTTTCTATGCCACAGTAATAATAGTACTTATTAATTCCATGGAAATGGTTTAATACAAATTTCGATTACATGCATTTCAATACCGATAGACGAACATTTAAAACTGTATATGAAAAAAAAGATAAATTCTCACCACTTCTATCAAATAGTAGACGGTTTTTTTAAATATTTTTTCTATGTTTTCTCGATCAATCATCATGATGATAATAATAACAGAACAATCGATCCCGTTCATTATGTGCTTTCCAATAAAGCTTTCTCGCAGTCTAGAAATGTCATCACAATCGGCACACGTGCGTTAAATACCTGTAAAAGCAGCTCTCTCAATGTGACTCAGTTCTTATCGCCCATTGTGAGCCGTGCGCGCACGCATGGCATACGATTCCAATGATTTACCATGAGATTATAAACGCAGTTTATAGCCATCCTGCTTTATCACCTAAGGAGTGAAGGAGAAAGAATGTCGGATGCCTTTTGAAGGAATTAAGCGGTGTTTTAAGTAAGTCGAGGCAAATTGTTCAACTTGACCTAGCTGTGGACTATTTGCATAGTTAACTGTTAATTTATCTCCATTTGGTAATTGTCTATTCGCAAGACGTTTATTTTTATTTTAAAATGAGGAAAAACTTGAAAATAGTAAGTGCATTTTTGATTTATAATGCCTGAATTTCTAGATCCTCCTCAAATATCAGTGTCTAATAAATATTCATAAAAAAATGTGAACTGTTTGCCAGTTAACAACTGGTTAGCACAAATCTCTATAGATAATTTGAAAACAGAACCTGCTTAACCAATGCTAAACAGACTGCAGGTTTCTATCAGAAAGGAAGACCCCTTTTCCTTTAAAAACCATTGGGATATCAATCGTAAACCTTAGCCACAATAACCTACCTGCAATAATCAATGACCTCAAAAACCGGCTGTAGTAACTTATATCGTTAAAAGCATCATTCAATGAGTAGATCTCCTTGCCAACTTTAATGACAACCATTAACCCTGTAGCGACTCCATTAATTGTTTATTAATAGAATACATATTACTTTAGGGAACTTGCATATAAATAATATTTTAAGTTAACTGTTAATTACCGTTAGTTTAAGATTTCTCACGGCCTGCGCGCAGATGTTATAGCATGTTGTAATAGTTTATTGTAATGTGCAAGGGTCCTTTGGAACAATGACTTTATTATCTTAGTTTTAAGAATTTAGCTAAGGTTTCTGTAATGATGCCGACGGTTCTTTTTGTTAATGTATAGCTTTCTATATTTATTGTGCAACCCATTATAGCTGTAAAAACCTTTGTGTAACGTGCCGCCCGATCGCATCCCAGCTTTCAACAATTGTGAAGATTCATTCAGTCTTATTCGGTCTAGGGAAGCGGTCGGTCGGCACTCTTATTCTTTGTAATTTATCTTGAATAAACTAACTCCAACACGTTAACCAAGTATTCATTTTCGCGATTCACGTAACGCCGATATAGCTAAGTAACGATACGTTCCCGAAAGTGGTGACCCCGACGTGATCTCTGTCGTTAAGAGAACGGGTTACCTAGTGCTTCGGTTAGTGCGCGAAATCGCGATACCTGTGCGCGAACGAGTGTTAGTTTTTCGTTTACGGAAGAAATACGTGTCAACAACAAAATGGCCGGTGAGGACCAACCCCAGCCCGCTGCAAATACACGTCGAGTTATTTTAAAGCCTTTTAATCCGGCTAAGCCGGAAATATGGTTTGGCGGAGCAGAGTGTTTACTGGCATTGGCAGGAGTAACGTGCCCGCGCTTGAAAGCTGAATGCGTTGTACGCGCCCTAGACACGGAAGCGATGGAAGAGCTCACCGACATACTAGCCGAGTTGCCGGCTTTTCAAGGAGATGCATACCAACATGTCAAACAGACAATGCTGACAAGGTTTGGTAACTCACAAGCTAAAAAAACACGGCTTTTGCTAGAGGACCAGGCGATCGGTGACCGCACGCCATCACAGTTTCTGCGGCATCTAAAGACTCTTGCTGGGTCTTCGATAACGGACGACGTCCTGCGAGCAATATGGATAAAAGGTTTGGCTCACGACATGCAGAACGTGGTGGTAACAAAGACGGATGCCTCGTTAAATCACCTTGCGGATGTGGCAGACCTCATTCACGAAAACCACCAGCTACGATCTAGCCGAAATACCTGCGCCACTGTAGCCGCTACGCAACAAGAGCCCGCACCGCCGCCTGAAGAACGAATCATGTTGCTACTAACTGAGATGCAGGCTCAGTTAGACGAGTTACGCAAGTCCCGACCACGCAGCCGCTCCAGAGAGAAACCAAGTCGCAGCCACTCAAGAAGCCAATCAAGGTCGAGACCAGAAGGGTGGAAGTGCTGGTACCACCTTAAATTCGGCCCTGCAGCAGAGAAGTGTTTGCAACACTGCGCATATAAAACACCACCGGCGGGAAACGCGAGCGGGGGTCATTAGTGGCGGATGACGCAAACTCCCAGCCACCCACACGCCGCATTTTTATAAAGGACAAAAGCAACAGGGTAGATTTTCTTGTTGATACCGGTGCAGACCTATGCGTTTATCCAAAGTCACTGATTCATACGGCTCGCCAAATGTCCGCCTATGGGTTAGTGGCCGCCAATGGCACACAGATCGCTACATATGGTACGATCCCACTCACGCTTAACCTAGGTTTACGCAGAGATTTCCCGTGGATGTTCGTGGTGGCAGATGTATCTAAACCAATAATTGGAATCGATTTTTTAGCGCATTATAATTTAATGGTCGATGCGCGCAACCGACGACTTGTAGATGCAACCACCCAGTGTACCGTTAAGGGGCAGGTAGGTGGGTGCAAAACCGAGTCAGTGAAAACCATTAACGGTGAAACGCCGTACCACCATCTGTTAGCACAATATGTCGACATTACTCGCCTTGATGGGACTATGCAGAAAACGGTCAAACACAATACTCAACACCACATAATTGTTACACCTGGTCAACCAGTTGCGCAGAAGCCTAGGCGTCTAGCTCCGGACCGCCTGATTGCAGCGAAGAAAGAGTTCGAGTCGATGTTAAAATTAGGCATCGCTCAACCGTCGAAAAGTTCGTGGGCTTCGCCGCTACATATGGTTCCAAAGTGTGAAGACGAGATGAGGCCGTGCGGTGATTATCGTGGTTTGAATCAAAGAACAGTTCCCGACCAATACCCAGTGCGACATATTGAAGACTTCGCCCAGTGTTTAAGTGAAAAAAAAGTGTTTTCAAAACTAGATTTAGTGCGTGCGTTTAACCAAATCCCTATCGCCGAAGAGGACATTCCAAAGACAGCAATAACTACGCCCTTCGGTTTATTCGAGTTTAAGTTTATGACTTTTGGCTTGCGTAACGCAGCACAAACTTTTCAACGATTTATGGACGAAGTGTTATGTGAACTTGATTTTGTGTACTGCTACATAGACGATATTTTAATCGCGTCTAGTGACGAAACGGAACATTTAAAACACTTAGAGACTGTATTTGATAGGTTAAGGAAATACGGTGTAGTAATAAACCCCGCAAAGTGTGTATTCGGGCAATCTGAAGTTGATTTTCTGGGTTATCAAGTGTCATCAGCAGGTACACGTCCGCTCCCCGAAAAGGTTGAAGCAATACGTACCTACCCCTTACCAACCACCGCGAAGCAGCTACGCCAATTCCTAGGTATGTTAAACTTTTACAGAAGGTGCATACCTAATGCAGCGAGTAGCCAAGCTAGTTTACATGAATTACTATGCGGCAACAAAAAAGGGAAAACACCTATTACTTGGAACGACCAAGCTAAGCGTGACTTTAAGACTTGCAAAGACAGCTTAGCTGAAGCAACGTTATTAGTGCATCCAAAGCCCGATGCCGAACTTGCTATTTTCTGTGACGCTTCCAACATGTCCATAGGCGCGGCTTTACAACAGAAAATCGATAATGAATGGCAACCAATTGCTTTCTTTTCTAAAAAACTTACGTCCCCTGAACAGAAATATTCAGCCTATGATCGCGAATTACTCTCAATATACGCTGCGGTCAAACATTTCAGACATTATGTTGAGGCGCGAAGTTTTACAATTTTTACAGATCACAAACCAATAACTTACGCTTTTAGGAAGAAAAATCAGCAATGTTCCCCTAGGCAATTTAGATATCTAGACTTTATTGGACAATTTACTACAGACATACGTCACATCAAAGGAGAGGACAACATTACGGCTGACCTATTATCTCGCATAGAATCAGTATGTACTGAGATAGACTGGAAAGCCCTTGCATCTTCACAACACAATGACGCGGAACTTAAAAGCTTAATTGACAATAGAAACTCGTCCCTTAAATTACGTCTTGTTCATTTGCCAGAATCAGACAAACCAATTTTTTGTGACTTCTCTACCCTAACAGCAAGGCCTTTTATTACGGAACCATTCAGAAAGTCCGTTTTCAATATGCTTCATAATACCTCCCATCCAAGTGGCAGGGCAACGACTAAGCTTATCACTAAACGTTTTGTTTGGCCCTCGATAAATTCTGATTGTAAGTTATGGGCCAGAGCATGTGTTGATTGTCAACGGTCAAAAGTGTCTCGTCACGTCATTACAACACCGGGAACATTTACACTTCCGTCATCTCGATTTGAACATGTGCATATTGACATCGTAGTAATGCCCTATTCTGAGGGATACCGTTATTGTCTTACTTGTGTGGACCGATTTACAAGATGGCCGGAAGCGATTCCCATTGTCAATCAAGAAGCCGACACAGTAGCCCGTGCATTTTATTCCAATTGGATTTCTCGTTTTGGCATACCACTTAGAATCACAACAGATAGAGGAAGACAGTTTGAGTCAAACCTATTCAGAGATCTCAATACCCTGACCGGTACGGCTCATTTTCGAACGACGGCTTATCACCCTGCAGCTAACGGCATGGTCGAGCGTTTCCACCGTCAATTAAAGAGTGCACTAAAGTGTCACAATGCAGCAACCAGTAGTTGGACGCGAATTCTCCCTACCGTTTTGCTAGGAATTAGGTCGTCTTGGAAGGAGGACTTGAAAAGCACATCCGCAGAGTTAGTTTACGGACAGAGCTTACGCCTCCCCGGAGAATTTTTAGGTGACAATCCGACTAACAAAACTACGCAGGCGGAATTTGCTAAAGAGCTTCGATCGCATTTTAATAAGCTCAAGCCTGTCGCTAGTACCCAACACGGAAAGAAAAGCACTTTCATTTTCAAGGACCTTAATACCTCTACTCACGTGTTGGTGCGGAACGATGCAGTCAAAGTTCCATTACAGCAACCTTATGACGGCCCTTATAGAGTAATTACTAGGAAGGATAAAACATTCGTATTAGATATACGTGGCCGCGAGGTTACGGTATCAATCGATAGACTAAAACCAGCTTATTTCTTAAGGGATGCTAATTGTCATCCAGACAGCGCTACTAATATTGTCGTAGATCTCGCTCCCGAAATCACTTCACGTTCTCAAACCGCATCTGAATCAGTTCCCCAATGTTCACCATCTGTACCTCAGGTTCCTGAACCGCAGGGGCCGCGAAAGTCTGGTAGACGCGTACGATTTCCTGATTACTACCAGGCCAATTTTTCGTGATCTCGATCACTGGCAGGGGAGTACTGTAGCGACTCCATTAATTGTTTATTAATAGAATACATATTACTTTAGGGAACTTGCATATAAATAATATTTTAAGTTAACTGTTAATTACCGTTAGTTTAAGATTTCTCACGGCCTGCGCGCAGATGTTATAGCATGTTGTAATAGTTTATTGTAATGTGCAAGGGTCCTTTGGAACAATGACTTTATTATCTTAGTTTTAAGAATTTAGCTAAGGTTTCTGTAATGATGCCGACGGTTCTTTTTGTTAATGTATAGCTTTCTATATTTATTGTGCAACCCATTATAGCTGTAAAAACCTTTGTGTAACGTGCCGCCCGATCGCATCCCAGCTTTCAACAATTGTGAAGATTCATTCAGTCTTATTCGGTCTAGGGAAGCGGTCGGTCGGCACTCTTATTCTTTGTAATTTATCTTGAATAAACTAACTCCAACACGTTAACCAAGTATTCATTTTCGCGATTCACGTAACGCCGATATAGCTAAGTAACGATACGTTCCCGAAAACCCAAATAAATGAACATCATTAACGTTATCCATTCTTAACTTTAATACGTTAATAAACACTGACTGACGAGAAGTTGAGGAAAGCGTCGTAAGAAAACCGGATTTGTAGGTTTAACCGTATAGTTCGGCGAAGGTTCACTTTAGGGCGGGACTAGCAAACCGCCGCCGCCGCGTCGCTGGCTCTGTAGCAGGTCACTGATTTGCGATATATGAAATTCTAATAAATAACGTTATTATTGATTAAAGACAGACCAATTAGCCACCCACAGGACCTGTACTTGATAAGTGACTTTCATACATGCTTCAGGATATAATTATTAATAGCTTCTGCCAGCGGTTTCGCCCGCGTGAAAGTTGGACATTATACTAAGAGAACTTACTCCTGGAATAAAATGTGTCCTATGTCCTACTCCAAGCTTCATCCAAATCCAAAAGGTAATTAACAGACAGAGTAACATCCGCATTTATAATATTAATATACATAATAAGAAATGGATGATGTAGAGTTGGAGTTGTGTGGATGGCTGTTGTGGATTTTGTGAATACTGCGCCGACCCCGAATATATTTGGGTAATGGTAGGAAAATTATAATTATGACTTATAGAAGAATTTATTTATTTATATGAATCCCAGTAAGACGGAGTACCAGTCTGGGTCGCGGATAAATTTGAAAAAGAGTTACCGCGGCATGGCTCAAGCAACTGTAGGAACATGGGTGGATTTTAGTCGGTAAAAGTGAATGACACGCCCTCCCGCCTCAGCCAGAACGAGAGAAGTCATTGGAAGACCTCCCAGGCCAAAAAAATAAAAACTGTATGACGACGTTGACCTAAAAAATTGCCAAAACAATTACGTACAGTTAAGCGTACAGTCCGTTGCAGAAATATCGTATTACCAAATAATAATTAAATTATCCATCTATTACTAACGCCAAGTAAGAAGATACTCCGAAGCTCTGGCGGGATATCGGTACATTACTGATACGTTTATAACCTGTATAGTGTTATTCCCTCTAAACCGCCCACTTCCGTTGAACGACAGTTGGGATACAGTTACATCGGTGTGGTAACGTCGATACACCATGGCTTATGGTGGTCACTGGTCACGCGATCCACGATGCTCAGCTTACGCAATAACTGTGACCAACACTTATTTGTAACTTGTTGCATAATATTTGCGGAAGATACAAATTTTTTTCCGCTCAAAATTTTTTCACTCGATGTGTTTTCTTAACTAATATGGAGGTAAAATTATTTTTTGTATTTATAATTATGTTTGTTAAAGTTAGTCTCCGAAAGTAGTGAATCGAATACGGAAATTGATTGAGTAAATTGATAGAAATATACACTATTACTGAGTGTAGGTTATTATTACCTACGCTCAGCCTATTGGCCACAACCACAGCATATTTTTGTACCGCAAAGATATACGCTCCTGTGCAACCGGCCATGGATGTGAAATAAAAAGCAAGTTACATAATATTTCCTAACGGCATAAACCATTTTCGCTTTAAACTTTTTATTTCATTAATTTCAAACTGGTTGGTTGATTTCTCTTTCAAATGTTGTAAAAATATTTGCGTAGACCTTATGAATGCGTTGTTAAAAACTAAACAACGCAGGCGCAGTAACGTTACCTTGGTTATACACTCAACTTTGAATCCATATTTCCATAACCGCTGCAATATTTTTGATATGTTCTCAAATCTTTTGTAACTATTCCTGCTTTGAGAATTGTAATCCCATTGGCATACAATATATCCCACTGTTTGGCCAATATAAGTTTCTGCAATTAATGAACTTTCAACACCAAACACGACAGTAACAATACAAAATCGGCATCGTATTTTACTATTTATAGACAACTTCACTGTTATTACAGTTAACAATCGTATATCGATCGGTTATTCGATAAAGTCACTGAATTTTTGATCCCATAAATTCTGTTGCATTGTTTTCAAACTGGATTTTCATAAAGTATTCTAAGCACGAACGATTTTGACTGTACATTATGTATGTAACATTAATATGGAGGGTGAGTAAGAGGGCCAGAGAAAAGATGGATTAATTATGTGAGGAATGATACAAATGTTAAAGGAGTCAGGACAGAATGAAATAAGAAAACGTGTTGCATCGACACCAAGTAACATGGGACAAGGGCAGGAAGATGTTGATGATGAATATCGTTAAAACGATTGTCTATCAATAACGTAAGTGAATGCTGAATCAAAAAATTTCAATGAAATTATTTCGATTCCAAAAATTCCATTCCTCCTTCTTTGTCCAGGCGATTTCCCTTTGGAATGCGCTCCCTCTGAACATCAGGATGGCAACCGGTCGGTTGTCTTTCAAATTGAAGGCACGCGAGCACATTCGCAAGAAGTTTGCAGAATCATCACAGAGTTAATTTGTTAGATTCAGTTTCTCAATAACATTATATATATGTATGTATGTATCTAAGTATATATTTATAATAAATTATTTTATTTATATTACTTTTTCTATTTGTTTTCTTTCATTAGTTGCACCTGCCGTATTTTATCTCTGCACCACCCTAAGGTCGACTGGTAGAAAATGCCTAAGGCATTAAGTCCGCCTTTGCACTTGTGCATAAAATTTATGTAAATAAATAAATAAAAATTTTGCCCTCCTTGCCTGCCTTCTTGATAAATTTGTAATATCAAAATTATCCGTGCAATCGTGCTAGCACTATTTCTAGCCATGACCAGTCTGTTTATTACAAAAAGAACAGGTCGTAGTTTATGACGTGTGATAATATTTCTTCACGCCAATTATTTTATTGTTATTATAATGAAAATAAATAATGTTTACGACGTGAATGAAACACACCTGAGAAAACACCATTGTTTCATTCAGCCGCGCCTGGCATCAGCTGGCTTCGTTTTCGACAAGTTTCTGAGTCCTCAAGTTATGCTTATTTAAATAATTACGAATATTTGGGTATAAATCTGTCAAAAGACTCTAACTTTTGGCTTTATTTAATCTACTAGCTTTTACCAGCGGCTTCGCCCGCGTGAATATCGAAAATTATCCTAAGGGAACATATTCCCGGGATAAAAAGTATCCTATGTGCTATCCCAGACTATTATCTATCTCTGTGCCAAATTTCATCCAGAGCCGTTAAGGGCGTACACTGACCAAACAATCTTGAGCATTCCTAGTGCCCTAGCGGCACCACTGGTGGCGCATGAATTACAGTTGTGAATACGCTCAGGTTTGAGAATAAAATCTTTATAAAATCGAATATAGGTCTTTTGAAAAAAAAAAAGTTACAAAATGTTCGTTATCAAATTATCATAAGTAACAAACATACAAACACACACACTCACAAACTTTCGCCTTTTTAATATAGTGTGATTTGATAATCAGTGTAACTTTAATAATATTTCTGACCATAGATCACTTCGTCTCTCTTTCTTTATGCTTAGACTTTACGATTAGATGTGGTCGGCTCTTCTCGTCATTTTTCGCCAAATTTATCCGCTGGGTCGTTGATACATTTCAATGTGCCTTCAATAAACACACACCAACACTTTCCTGGAAACTCAAAACTATCTCAAGTGTTTTCTCCCAGAAAAAATATAATAAATCCAAATGTAAAGTTTTTTATAATGTAACAAAATCTTTTTCAGTAACGTGTATTTTTCAAGCATACCATAATTTATTCATATGACTAATCGATTCCGCTTCACTTTACTTAATGTCACTCACAAATATGACATTCACGGCACATCCTACGCTACATTTAGTAATGCAATTTGCACAGCACACGTTACATTCGTCGCTGGCACAAATTAGCAGAATTATTATACGGTTTGTGCCAAGTACGCATTATTTCCTGATCGCTTGTTTGTAGACACTCCTATGTGACAAGTATGTGCAAAAACATGATAAAAAATATTTTTACAATGCATAGCGACTGTGACTTCTTCTTCGTCGTATCGATGAATCCTAGTTTATATAAGTAGTTTTGATAAATTTCAGTCACGTCGACAGCGTTAGGATTAGCCTCGTAAAGGTCTAGTACCTGGGCGGTCGAGCTCTGCTCGGGTGAAAGTAGATCTATTTATCGCCCCCGAAAGGTGAAAATACAAAATTTCATGAAAATCGTTGGACCCGTTTCCGAGATTCAGATTATATATATATACATGTATGCAATAATTGCTCGTTTAAAAGTATTACATGTGACTGTATGTCACAAGTTACGACGGTTGTTGATGTTGATTGTCTTGTCATATATTTTGCTATTTTTTAAGTACCTGGAGCATGTGCGTCAGCTGAAATTGCCCTCAGTCTTCAATCAATCTGCCTGGGCTTTTTCTCAACTATCTTGGGTTCTGGTTCCATTCTAACTGGATATAGCTGAATACCAATCTTGTACATGGACCGAAAGCTTTTCTGCAACAGCTATGTCATTTTCGTCCGTAATCTCTAAATATGTGCCCCTAAAAGAAAAGGTCAGTAAGATATTACCAATGATTGCAAACTTTTGTAGACGAAAAACTGTTTGCGATATGCCTAATACTTCACAGACTCAATTGAAGAAGAAATCTAGGTTAATATGGTACTTGCAAGCAACGAGGAAGCGAGACCCACTCATATGGAGCTCTACTGTGATCTGCAAGCTCTAACATTTTATTGCTATTCGAATATTTCAATGAGGTCAAAACAATGGAAATAACTCAAAAATAAAGGCTGGTATGGTGTACAACGTCCAAAATGTAATCATCGGGCAAATTATACTTCAACACAATTATTGTGATTACTGTTTTTCTTAATTGTCTTTCTTTTGATATGCATTGTTTTGTTATACACAAACTTTACACACGCAGTTAAGTAGGTTTTAAGTCCCAAAGTTTATATTACAAAAAATAATAAATAATACGACTACATAAAACACGCGTTCAAACCTGAAATTTCATGATTTCGAAGTAGTCGTCCTTGTTCTGCAGTTTTTTAGTTAATGATGCATGAATAAGTAATTCAATATATTGGTACTTGATCATTTAGAACGATATTAACATACATAGACGAACAGACGTACCGTGCTAGTATTAATCGGGGCGCATAAACGGATCCAAATAAACTGTATCGATTTGCTTTTATTGGGCATTTTAGGCCAGGTATACTGCCCCTTGAAATGTACACTGAAACAAATTTAAGTCTTGGTGAATAAACTGTATATCTATAAAAAGGTTTTCATACGAATCTTCACGTCTACCGCACAGGGGGGTGACCATAAGCTCTTAGAGCGGTATCAATTTGAGATTGAATAAGGGACAGATGTATCTGACTTGTATACATCTGTCACCTCCCAGTTTTGGAAACGTCTTAGGGGGCGTCCATTAATTAGCTACGTGAGGCGATTTTGTATTTTTTTCGATACCCCTCCTTGATTGCGTTAGATTTTTTTCTTTATTATTTTTATTTAAGACTATTAAGAACTTAGTTTAGCATCACAGTAATAAAATAATATAATGCTTTTATATAGGACTACTTACTTAAATTCGTAAAAGAACATTTATTCCAATTCAGTACACGGGGACTCATGTGTGACTACTGGAACCAAAATTTCCAAGAGATTATTACATGACATTTGAGAGACGAGACCCCCCCCTCACCCCTAGACGCCTCACGAAATTAATGAATGCCCCCTTATGATATTTATAAGAAACAAATAATTTTGTAGAGTAACATCAAACCAAAAAAAAACCTGTTCCGAATTAACCATTTTAAAATACAAATCATTTATTAAAAAAGTAAAAGGTGGCGTCGCATCATAACTTTTGTTTACCAAAGACAAGAAAATACACAGTATTTGCACATGATGCGAAAACAGTGTATATTCCTTTTCCTCACTCACTTGCTAAGTCTGTCTACATACTGTCCTAATTCCACACCGAGCCAGCTAGAACGCCTAACTGTTCGTCTTGTGGCTAAGAAGCCATAGGTGTAATGTCAGGACGACAAAGGAAGGAGATTATTAATTAACAGGTTGCAAATTAGGCTTTACTCTGAAGATTAGGTGAAATTAATAAGCCTGACTAAGTGAATACTAATTCTACCTATTTTTTCATAGTCAATATAAGTTTAGTCATGCTAGATACTGGTTACCTACCTAAGTTGACTTTGAGGAAATTTATCTACAGTTTACGTGTCTTCAAAGTCTTCAACAACAGTATCTACCTATAGGTATTTACATATTGCTATAGCACAGAATATAATCATTCACATTATATTCGTAATTTTATCAAAACAAAATCACAGTTCATTCAAACATGATATTTTTTTCGATGAAAGTCAATACTAAAGTCACAGCGACATTCAAAGTTTCTGAACTAAATTCACTCTAAGTACAATATGGAATACAAAGAACAAAATATGGCCGGCCATCAAATACTCATTACTGGTTCATTGGACGGCCAAAACACAATATTTTCTATACATAAACAAAATCATGTCATAAAATGTTAACGACTTGTGGTGAGTGGTTGATAACCGTTCCAACTCAGCTCGCGTGATGCGTCGGCGCCTTTAGTAGAAGTATCTTTTTAAATTGGTAAAAGTAATACAAGTACATACATGAAGAAATGTGTAGGTACACGTTTTTCGTGTTGACACAAGATATCTACTTAATAAACATCTAATATTCGCATAGCCTTACTTAACCGCTGGGTCACGATTTCACAAAGTGTACAACAATTTTTCCTAAGAGCTATATAAAGAAATAGAACGCGGGAGGTATTTATGAAACTCTTCCCATTAAGTTAAGGTTTAAGGGTACACTAGTCGATGGCACGAACTATTTTGTGCGCGGGGTTAGAATGCATTTAATATCAACCGACAACACGTGCGGAAGAGATAGATGCTGTAATGAGCAGTAGGAAGCTAGTTCGCGTACGAATACACACGTTTGCAAATTTGTTGCGAAATGGATAATGATTTAGGACAAAACCGAGTGCGCGAAATTTTATAAACAGACCTTTGGCAGCCTCAGATATCATGAAAAAATGACTAAATCTATCTGTTCAAAATAAAATGATTTGCATTGTTGAACTACTAATCTATCCCTGTATGGAGGCGGTTTTGCAATTTTCCGTCTTCTTATGGTATTTATTCGCATAAATGATGAAAGTTTAAAGAAGTTCGACATTTACGTCAGAAGTTTAGCTGGCCCATGAGAAATTCCATCGGAGTGTTGTACAAAGATAAACGAATCTGCAAGATTGCTAGGGAGGCTGATAGCCCAGAGTAACATGCAAGAAAGTGTCAGTATCTAAACATCTGTGTCGTCGCAACATCTGTTTCACAATAGACGAAGGAGAGTTGAAACCCAAATCATGAACTGCTTTCGCAGAATCTCCAAGTGTTTCAGTGTGTATAAGGAAATATAATAGGTATCGACTAGTGGCAGAGACTGAAATACCGCTAGTGCCCCAATTTACTTCGGCAATCTTAGTCAATACACTAGCATCCCGATACAATCTCAGAGTAGTTACTCCACCAATGTAAGCACACCCTAACAGTTTGAAGCCGTGAATACACTCATAGACATTGTAACAACACCAATATTATACTTATATAATTTTATGAGGCCTTTGCCCAAAGAAGGGTCATTAAAATACACTATTAAAAGTCAAGTGATTTCTCAGAAACCCCGTAACAGTTACTGGTAAACGAATTAGTCTGGTTTCTAATTAACTTAAATTATAAGGCCCTAATTGACTTAAATCATCGGTTTGGCGTGGGAATTTCACGTTGCGTTCTTGAATGATGAATGAGTTACAAATAATGGTAGTGAAGCTAAGATAAAATACGACTTACTACATATAGATACTTATGCAACCATTAGATCGACGGTATCACTAAATTCACGGGCAACACCTGAATGAGGGACGTAGAGTACCGTTAGAAAGGAAAGGAAGCCTTTTTGTCCATCTGTAAATAACTCCTGGCTAATATGATCGCGATGACCTCTTTATAGTGTGGTACCTGACTCTTGCAACCACGTTAATATTAGTTAGAATAGTATGTATATCTATCGGAGATATATTGTGACTTATCGCGTTTGTGTATCTAAAATGACTCATGTAGTTTTGATGTTTTAATGAAATTGACTGTTTCCGCATTTGCACTGTGAAATATGAACCGCCTATTATATCGTATATGTATACTACAACAACAATATTGTTAGTATGCAGTGTTTGACTCTCCATGACTCACTCCCGTACTTCATACGTAACGCCAACAATGGCAACTGCACTTATATTTTATCAACATAAAATATTATATCTGAACCGATCTCTCTATCTTTGTAACAGTAACTTGTTCCGAGAATACTGCAAAGATTTAACCACTTTATCTTATCTTGATATCTTTTGCAATATCGGTTTTACAATACTTTGAGAATGTTCAAGGAAACTGAACTATTGAATCAACTAAACATTACGAGCTGGAAGAGGATGTTTGTTAAAATGCAAATTTACTTTATAAGTAGGTTGATCATTTAGGAAAGCCAGACAAACACATTTTATTAAGAGCAACGTCAAAGTGTCGTCTCTGCAGCATCTGAATTCCCTACTTCCATCTTCTGGACTCACTCGATCTATCGTAGACCTCATATATATCGCATCTGTGAATCTATATAAAAGAGAAAGTATGTAATAAACTTGTGACTTGTATGTTCCTTATAGACTCCGAAACGGCTGGACCGATTTCAAAAACTCTTTCATCGTTGGGATGCTACACTATCCCCGGTCGACTTAGGCAAATTTTTAGGGTTCCGTACCCAAAGGGTAAAAACGGGACCTTATTACTAAGACTCCACGATCCGTCTGTCTGTCTGTCTGTCCGTCTGTCACCAGGCTGTATTTCATGAACCGTGATAGCTAGATAGTTGAAATTGTCACAGATTATGTATTTCTGTTGCCACTATAACAACAAATACTAAAAACAGCATAAAATAAATATTTAAGTGGGGATCCCATACGTGATTTTTTGCCGTTTTTTTAGCGATAATGGTACGGAACACTTCGTGCGCGAGTCCGACTCGCACTTGGCCGGTATTATATCCCTGTATTCCCACGGGAGCGGTAAACTACGCGGATGAAACCGCGAGGCGTCTGCTAGTCATTTATAAAAGAGATGTACAATAATAGTTACTTATGCTACAAGTGCGGGAAGTAGGTGATTTCCGATGAGTGGCATTTTTATTCACGAGCGAGCAAAGCGAGTGAGTGGATAAATCGACACGAGTCGGAAATCATCTTACGCACGTGTATCATACAACATTTTACTATGCATTGTGCGAGGAAATAAAAAAAAATATCTGAACCAAGCAAGAAATTAATAAAATGGCGCTTATTCAAGGGCGCTCAGCATATCCACAGATTAACTAATAGTTCATAGTTCTACTGCGCATGTGCAATAGCTGTCACGTCATAACGCAAAAAGGCACGAGCAAAATATTAATTCTGCCAAACATATTTAACGAATAATTAAAATTAATTTATTGATCAAAATCTAAATCTAGAGTAATTAAAAACGCCTTAAATGACGTATTAGTTTTGTTTTACTTTTTATATGAATGATAATCTGTACTTAACTAATTTTAAAACTTTTCTCAAATAATAAAAACTCTATGCGGCGGGCTGACGTTTGAGTTAAAAATTAAAAAAGTACAGGAAAGTAAAAAGCACTAGTAAAAAAAAGTGACACTTTCCGCACAGTTTGGCTGCTTGGAAAACGCTCTTTTCGAGGACATGCATTGTAAAGTATATTTTATTCTATTATATTCTATCGCTTTCCATGAAGCGAAATCGCGATCAAGAGAGAGCTTATAACAAAATTCAAAAAGAGAAAGATATAGTTAACTTGGTTCTACTCTTGGATCCTTATACTGACCCACAGAAAATTGCACATATTGTTGTGAGATAATGAATTCCAAAAGGTTTTGTTACAACAGATGATGTCTACTGCCTCCGCAGAATCGGTCTTCCCAAAACACAAGACCATCAATTGCCATACATCATCAAGCTATGCCAAAGGGGAATAAAGCAGTAAAATAGAATGTTGGAATCTTTTCCCATAGCAACAGTATCTCATAATAGAGCATCGCATTTATCGCCTTCGTCTATTTTAGGATAAATTAATTTGATGCACGTGACTTTAATGGCGGCGAAAGCATTAAATAATTAAAGCTATTCATTAATGTTGTGTTAAGTGTCATATAGTGTAACGTAGGTGAATATGAGGAATCTACACGCAATGTTTTTGTAGCTGACGTTTATTTTGATTAACGATTATGTCTTTTTTGTTTGCTTACTTCTGTGTAGGTAATAATTCGTGTTCTCACAAGTAATTACAAAATATTATTATCTACTATTGATGTTGATAATAACGATAACAAATTTATTGGCTACGAACCTAAAACTATGAAATGTATTGTATGAAAGATATTGTTTCATTGTGTGAATACTGACATGACGGAAGATGAGATGGAATGAAAGAAAGACATGCTGCTGTGCTGACTCCAAATAAATTGGGGTAAGGACAAAATAATGATGATAAATAGTATGAAGAGAAAGAAAATGTGTAAAACCGCCTAGATGATATTACCTCTCAGAAGAAGACTCAAAGTTTTAAATCAAATATCAGTTACTTGGGTAACCTACGTAGGTTCTAAATAAAGGTACAAACAGAGAGACACGACAAGGCACATCGATCGAGTCATTGTTTGACGTACAGTTAGTAGTTCCCGCAGCTTTGCTCACAAATTGTAAATTGACCGTGTCGTACCGTTGGCGACCTTCATGAACGCGTAAACTTTTTGCTACATTGTCACTGCTCATTTGAAAACGTATTTTAGATACTTGATGATTTTTATGCAATGCCAAAAATATTTAAAAGCCGCCTGACGGTCTTCACCAAAAAGACTTAAAAAATATGAGTCTCCAGGCCAGGTAGCTTGACGCGACTCGATTTCTAACACACCGTTAAGTGATTTTTACTTAGCGAAACTGCAAGTGCGTTCAAATGGATGCAATGCGATGCAATTTGACCATATTTAGTTTTAAATTTAAAATTGGTGCGCGTGTGATGTCGCCATCAAGAAGGTCGCTCAGAACTAAAATGATAAAGTATCAGCTAATCATCATCATCAGCTTTTTAATGTTCCCACTGCTGGGACACAGGCCGCCTCTCTGAGAACGGGAATGGGCCGTAATCCACCACGCTACCCAGTGCGGGTAGGTTTCAAGGGAACATATTCTCTGGAAAAAACTATAATCCATCTCTGTGCCAAATTTCATCCAGATCCGTTCAGTAGTTTTTGCGTGAAAAACGTCGATGTCACACGTCTTAATTATTTTTGGTCTAGGACTTGGAAATCAAGTCTAAAGATATTCAAGCCAGATAATTAAATAACTTCTTCCGTACCCAATTTTATTATTGAACAATTAGATACTGCTGCCTAGCTTTAACAAGCTAAAAAAGATGATGTAGGACAATACAATGTTCTCTAAAAATCAAATATATCCGTCTTTAGCGGAACTATCGCCATTGCATTGACTTGGTGAACACATTCACCAAGTCGATAGTAAAAACAGCAAGGACAACTAACACCATGACAAAAAGATTGCTTGCTTTAATCTATGGATTAATAAACAGTTAATTTTCACTGACGTCAAAGAGAACTTACATAATTAGTATGGAGACTTATGCAAATGATGGACAAGAGCTTCATCTTTGCCAACTAACAGGAAAATTCAAGCTCCTTGTATAAAATTTGTTTTTAGCCTCGAACCGTTCATTTTGAGTCAGCTGTTATGTTTTTGTTTGTCAATCTAAACATGTTTGGCACACTTCAAGGTGAAATCAAATACTTAATATGTATATTTGATCTACTAGGTAGTACTTACATGCTTGTCTTTCCTCTTAGTAGAAACTCGACTAAGGAACTTGTTTGGTTTCCTCTGGACAATAATGTTACGAAATGTTGTGGTAAGTCGATTTTTAGAAAGACAGGTCATGGGGACTATAAATATTGATAGGCTATGAGCAGAACATGAGACTCTGAAAAGTTACCAAAAAGTAGCGAGCTTATCAATGTAAACATCTCTATCCGGTATCAGCAAAAAGCAAACGCCGCTTAGTCTTCCTTGCCCAAGGACAAGCATAAAACCTTATTCAAGGGTGCAGAGAATTACTTACTCATAAAGAAAACACACATTGTAGGCACTGCTAGAGTACACAAGACACCAATGTCATACAATGAACTAGGTGAGGCACCTTGATCTTTGCTACGTAGGCATGACGTGGTCCAAAAGTCGAGACGTGCCAAATCTTCTGCATTCATTGAATATGAAGCAGAAAATTTCTAGACAGACATAAATAATATGGTTATTATTGGAACTTAAGATAACAAACAAAGTAATAGAAACGACGATGTGGAAAAACCCGTTTTTGAATAGATATATAAAACTGTTGTTAAATACTTGGAAGGACGTGTTTACTATATTCAATTATTGAATTAATTCTACAGTCTATGTTGTCAGTTGAAAACTTGAAACACGGATAGATAAAACCAAAATTCTATATCAATTTATTGTAACACAACATGTTACATCTTGAATTAGTGCAAGAATACCTACAGTGTTAAGAGCTATTCAATCAGATGAATGTATGTAAATTATACAATCATTTAAAATTTGTTAAAGATGTGAATCTTATAGAAAAATGTATTCAAACGAAGAAAAATAATGCTAAAGAAAGGCATTAAGTAAACCACGAACAAATAACTGAAGAACAAAACCAACCCAAACATGTCTTATGCTCATAACTAAACAAATATCAAACCAAGTCTTAATCACATGACCTAGAAACTTGAATAGAAAAGCTTGTAGGTATGCCCTACAAAAGGGCTTCCATAAAATAACGCTGTTTGTTTCCGCTCGCCCTACAAAACTCACAGACTATGCAATCAATATACCAGTGGGTCGATGGCCTTACAACCTTATATGGAGCAAATCCATTACTGAAACATGCTTGAAAATCGTTGCCCATAGTGTGGCCAATAAATTACCATTGCGAACAGATTTTTACTTTTAACTGCACCGGTTTTGGTGTCAAATTATTTTGTAAAATTGCTGTTCGCAACATATGCCGCATTTTGGAATTCCCGTTGCATAAGTTCTATCGAATCTGTGTCAGCTTTACTTGTACTTTCTGCAATATTCTTTACAATGCATGTCCTCGAAAAGAGCGTTTTCCAAGCAGCCAAACTGTGCGGAAAGTGTCACTTTTTTTTACTAGTGCTTTTTACTTTCCTGTACTTTTTTAATTTTTAACTCCAACGTCAGCCCGCCGCATAGAGTTTTTATTATTTGAGAAAAGTTTTAAAATTAGTTAAGTACAGATTATCATTCATATAAAAAGTAAAACAAAACTAATACGTCATTTAAGGCGTTTTTAATTACTCTAGATTTAGATTTTGATCAATAAATTAATTTTAATTATTCATTAAATATGCTTGGCAGAATTAATATTTTGCTCGTGCCTTTTTGCGTTATGACGTGACAGCTATTGCACATGCGCAGTAGAACTATGAACTATTAGTTAATCTGTGGATATGCTGAGCGCCCTTGAGCGCCATTTTATTAATTTCTTGCTTGGTTCAGATATATTTTTTTATTTCCTCGCACAATGCATAGTAAAATGTTGTATGATACACGTGCGTAAGATGATTTCCGACTCGTGTCGATTTATCCACTCACTCGCTTCGCTCGCTCGTGAATAAAAATTCCACTCATCGGAAATCACCTACTTCCCGCACTTGTAGCATAAATAACTATTGTAGGATTAATTTCCATTGGAACTTTGATTTATATAGTTTTCCATAAACAGTTATGGCTTAGTAAAACAGCTTCTAAAATAGGATGTTCACCTCCAAAATTTTTAAAACATGCAAAAAGCATTTTTCAAGGTTAACACCTGTTAAATGGATGGAAACATTAGTGTTTGTATTAAATTAAACATTAAGAAAAAACACACATGATAAAAACGCGCAATGCGTCATATGAGCAAAAGCAACGCGCTATAATTATTATGCTTTCGGGGAATTACGTCTACTAAACATTAAGCTCTGTTAAATGACTATCTAGATTAAAGTTGTGATAGCCCAGGTATAATGGCCAGTAATACTGCAATCGGTTTAAAGCAAGCTTTATTTTACCACTAAAACTGTAAACTAGTCGTAAAAGAAGAATTTCTTTCTTCAGTTTACAGTAATATATCTAAACACCACCAGCTTTTATCTTAAGCTTAAGAAACTATAAAAAAAAACAAATATATTCTCGATTGACCAATGTTAATGACTCTATAGTCATTAAAAGCCGAAGAACTATAAACAGAATTAATGAATGGGTTTGCTATGAATACCAAACTGTTTTATAGCATGATATACCACCGAGACCGCTCTAGAATTTTAATTTTCGCTCAGAACGACCATTACCAACAGTTGCATTGACCTGCGATTCTTTGGCGTAAAACAATCACGTTTACTACATTTTTTTGTTCTTTGTAATTGTTTACCTGAAACAATTTATGATCCGGAACACTTGCGCAAGTCTATCTTTGATTTCAGCTGTTTCTGTCTCCGCTATCTTAATAGCATTGTTCTTTCATTCGCTAACGTATTTCATATTGCACGCTATTTACAACTAAAACAAAAACCTAACGAAATTAGCATTTGCAGCAGATATACGAGATAGCATGGCAGACTATTGGACGCCGCGCTCCGAAAATAGCGCGCATTAATAGTACACTTTATTTCCCGAGACTATTTCGCATTGAGTGAAATACGAGCGAATGTGTCCAGCTTCTGGAGCGTCGCCAACTGTTTGCCAACGATATAGGCCTCTACTGGAAGATTTATGAAATTCGAAGGTGTTATTACGTCATGGTGTTTTGTCACTCCTAAATGCCTGTCAATTTAATTTTGCCCCAGGTTTAGAACAAATCTGTTAAAACATGAAAAATATTTGCTTTTTCTTTCTCATTTTACTCATTATACCTGAGCCTGTTAGCCATCTCCAGTCCTGTAGTTATCGTTTGGTGCCGTCAGGTATTCATGAACTGTAATTGACACCGCAGTTACACTTAGTGCCAGGTATATGAACAAATGGAGCCAAAGTAATCTGAGTCCATTGGGAAACACCAGTTTTCACAATCTTCATGCGATGACCAGATATGAACCAATCCTACGCAACTACTTTTGCCGTTCGCAACTAAGTTACTGATACCTTACTTACAAACCCGTTTACCTCTATTGGAAAACATGCGTTTCTCATAACAGGCAACGAACCTTACACTTAGTTAAGTAGAAAATAACATATCCTCTCCGTGACTCACAATATGCTAAAAGCTCTCTTTAAAAGCTTATGGCTTTTTCCTTACCTGCAGAATTAACTTACAGGTACTTATTTTTTAACTGCATCTTTTGGTACCAAGCAATGATTCTTCTTCTTCCTAGCACTGTCCCACTTTAGGTGGGGTCGGCTCTCCTAATTTTCTGGCGCCAGGACAATCTGTCCTGGGTTGTCGGGTCGGGCAACTTTTCCTCCAATAGGAGTTTCGTCATGCTAGTCCACCACGTAGCTGGAGGTCATCCTCTACCTCTCTTATGTTCAGATAGCCAAGCATTGATTATTTCTAAAAAATAAAAACATATGTATTTCAATACTTATGACACTTCATGTTAGTAGCCCTTTCCAACTTAAACATTGCATATATCGTCATCACACAAATCAATGTCTCACAGATCATAAAGCACTTCAAACATACTCAAACCACAATCCTTCCATACATCTTTGGCTTATACACCGAATAAATCTTCAAAGACCTTTCCTTTACTCCTTGTCGAATAAACATGTTCGCAGGCAGCCCTACTCAAACCGCTAGCCGTATCTCTCATCCATTACATCCACGGGCGCATCTAATCTCATCTACGAAGATTTATATATCAATCCTTCCTCGTGCTACATCGATTCGAAATGCGAGTTATATACTGAAGCATGCATCAAACGCACTCACGCGCATGTGGGGAGCTCAACACTTTTTATCGAGCGGTTTATCTTAAACCTAATCAAAGCAGTTTTTATGTTAACTTAAATAAGCGATTAGTTGGATTTTATCGCATGTCTTTTAATTGACTGTCGCCCAAATTAATGTCTTAATCAAGCTACTAAATTGGAGGAGAAAGGATTCAATGAAGTAATAAATACGTCAGCGTTTATACACGAATGTTACAGAAATGGTTTGTATTTTTCTGCGAACTATACTTATATGTTGGATGACGCATGTGGCCTGCTTAAAACTTGGTCACCTGGTGTATTACCTAGAAAAACTTAAAATGTATACAATTAATTTATGTATTGATAGAATTTACTCGTTACTTAAAAGCAAACACGAAACCATTACAAGCTGGTAATGCTGTTACAGTACTTCTTTAGATTCGGCTTATATTTAGACCAACATCAGCATGATTAAAATACTCGTTAAAAATAAATAGTAAGACAAAAATACATTCATTCGTACCAACAAATTCTAAATTTAGGATAGAACCTTCAAAATTTGGTATTTCCGTACAAATTTTACTAACGATTGGTCCTATATATAACACATTCAAAATGATAAAGTTTGTATAACGACCATAGCTGTATCGTATCAAAATGATTAATCATATGGAGGTGGAACAATTCAAAGTGTCAGCTTTGGTATTCTTGAAACCATTTATGTATGATTTTATGATACTGATCTCGATATAATCGGATATGAGCAATGCAGCTGCAATTTGACTCAGTTGACTTGTGAAACCCAGCACGACGCCATAACATTAAACTGTTTGACGTTTAACAAAATTCTTGTATTCTTGCCATCAATTTGCAAAAATATAATTATATTTTTAAACTAAAAAATGTCCTTCATTTCAAACGTTTTGCCAACTTTAGAACAGATATTGAAAGACTGTATAATATATTATCTGTGTGTGATATTCATTATTGAACGTCACTGAAGCAGGTTTTTATAAACCTAAGAAGTGACGTAATCACCAAACGATGCTTAAAACGGGAAGCGATGACTTGGGCCATTGGCAGCCGAAACCACAACGCGTGAGAAGAATAATTTCTCAACCGACCATAATATACCTAATTCTTTCTTCAAGCACGCCTGTAATAAACACGTTTTTACGATGCAAGGACTCCATATTCGGCATATTACGTCACTCACTACTTCAACCTAGGTACGCCTACGAAGTTAAACAACCTTTTCAATAATGGTCATGACTAATTGACACGTCATGAAGGCATTGAATCCGCTTAAACCTTATTAGGATTGTATGAAAACCTAAGAGTAGGCGCCAAGCATTCATATAATCCAACTTCCAAGGATTCGATGCATTACAGACTGGTCGTAACAATAGGTTTTTAACATATACAGAAAGTGATTAATAACGATAAATAATACAAAAGTTTACAAGGTGCCAATTATGAGCTAATCCGTATCTTTCTGAAAGTTTTAAGGTGAGATAGTGGTCAAGCGCAAGCCTATTCATAACTAAAAAAAAAGGTTTAAAGTCACAGCCAATAATATGTATAGTCGATGCAAAAGGGCAGAAACTGTTGCGTCTTCGTCTGGCTGGATACATAATATCTGCCCTGATTCTTATGAGAATATCTGGTGGGCAAATAGCAAATAGAAATACGGCTTCCTAACTACTAATTTAATGAAGCAGTCAAAGTAAATGAAATCTTTAAACTTATTAAACACACTTTTAATCAAATGACACAATGTCAAGTGTAGCACGATCCCTTTCCCTATGATAGTCGTAAAGGTCATCTTGGCTATCACATCCGTTTTATTGAAGTGCAGCGACATAAATCTATTAATGTTCATACAACTTTTCAACCTGAAAATATGTATGTCTGTGTGACATCATCGGGATTTCAACTATAATGTTCATTTTTAAAATAAAATAGAAATTCGAATCGAACGAAATCGACCGATCGAATGTGACCAATCACCATGTAAATGATTTCAGCCTAGGACTAGCTACGATTAACCTTTTGAGTGCCCGAAACGTCTATCCACGCGAGACACAATAGTTTTTTTAATTGTTTTAGTAATTACGGCATTCAATCGACAAGCATTATCACTGTCAATAATTTCTATATGTTACTTAACGTGCATCTCACGCAGGACGTCCCTCATCTTTTGCGGGGCATCACCACATATGCTCTATGTTCGTGTTCCCGCCATAAGCGGCACTGGAGGACACCGTGGAGTTTTAGTGGGTTAGAGTCCCACATAACTGCACTATCTCCCCGTGGTAGTGCAGTATGCATGAGCATTTCTCCAAGCAAAAAAAAAAAAAAATATTTACAAACTGCAAATTGATTAATGGGTAGCACCAGAGGTTTGTAAATTAATGTGAAGCAACTATGTTTATTAAGTACGTAAACCTTGAGCTCAAACTGTGCCCCAAACTAGACCTAAGAGATACCTATCAAACTTTCTTCTCTCTACTTCTCTATTTTCGTAACTGTGCGGAACAATTAAGCCACTTAACAGTGCCAAATTTACGTAACTTCAGCCGTCTAGGAACTACAAGTGATTGCGCTTGTGAATCAGAGCGGTCTTGCGATGGTGGAGTTCCACAGATACCCCTCGGACCGTAACAAGTAGCCCACTATGATTTACTGGCACTTGATTAAGAACTCACAGATTCTGGGGCACAAAGAGATGGACCCCTAATACGAATATACTTAGCTTAGCTCCTACATAATATGTCTTAGCCATCAACATCGACAAATGTATAGGAAAGTAACAGAGCAACGTTTAGAAGTAAATTCGTGTAATATTTAAAAATTTGGTTTCACTCGACTCTGGAAAGGATTACCTCGTTCTCTCGTATTCTTTGTTGCACAAAAAAAACGTACTAATTCAATAAGACACAAAATTATGTACAAAGGCGAGCTTAACACAGAATTGGATTCTCTAACAGCAAACCTCAGTGCAATAAAGAGGAGGACAGTATACGTAATTGCACGAGTTAGTTAGATTGCTTAGTATGTAAAATCTTTTCTTATATATAAACAAAACAAATATGTGTACAACACACAATATTTGTATAAGTTTAGTTATCCGGATTACAATATTACGATGAAAAGAACGCCAGACATTTCGATTAACAAATAATTGTATACTCGTAACCATGAATCGCCAAAAGAAAGTCCATGTTGATATTGAATTAGAATTCCATTACTTTCACGAGAATGCCTTTGTTTACTAACACCGCTTTAACAATGGTACTCATTTACAATAGACCAAGACATGAAAACAATTCGAGTGACGTCCAGTGTAAGCGTAAACTGTTGAATCACTGGTTAGCAGTTTCAACACCTTGCTAGCTAATATTGGGCGATTTTCTAACCCATAGAGTGATAAACAAGCAGACGACCCACCAGCTAGACTATTCTACATTACATCTCACTGTGAAAACTAAGGTGGAGTGATTTTGAAGTGAACTGTCATTTTACCTTGAGACGTCATTTTTCCGAAACTGTTATAACTTTATATCATGGGAGAATCTTCAAATAGCGACAACATTAAAAATACAGTGACACTCAACAACGCAGGACAGAAGAGTATTTCTTTACCTAAGTTTCCACGGGGAGATATTTATACAACAGCAATAATACTAAGGGAACAATAAGAGGAGGAGGATTGTTGTTTTGTAGAAGGTCTTTGTTCAGCAGAGCTATAGAAAACAAATAGGATGCCTCACTCAAACTGCTTGACTTTCAGAGTGAGAAAATTTAAGGTTTCATCATAACAATTTCAGCCAAAAGTCATTCACTGCTGGACATAGGCCTCCTCCAAACGTCACCATACTGTGCGACCACCGGACCCCCGAAGTCTATATACCTACTGATGAATGCACAGAATTTTTGGAATTAATTGTTCGTCATTTGTTTCCTTTTGCGAATAGCGAAAAGCTAGTACTTGTAGTTAGCGGGACGGACTAGTCAGGGTGTACCCGGACATATAAAGTCATCGCCCGAGGAGGCTCTTTTAATGCATCCGGCTCTTTTATGCGGCCTTTGCCATCATAAACGTGTTGCCGTGTTGGTCATGGACTTCCTGGAAGACCAGTGCAAATGCTCCAATAAGTGTCCGCTTTGTGAATATTCCTTTAATAGCTTTTGTATCATAGTCATCACTTTATCTACTGTCAGTATGTGAAGTAGAATCCTCAGACGTTAAGTCCTAGATGATTCTACTTCCCATGCTGTTAGAATAAATCAATATGTATATTTGACAACCTCCCACGGTAACGAACAGGACCGGCCGACCGGAAACTAGGCACTCTACCGACACTTCAACAGACCTATTGAGAAACTAAAGGGGGATAGATGTAAAAGATCAGCGCACATGTAGTTCAGTGTTTGTGAGCCATTATTACGTTTTAGCACCATCGTCGACTCTTACTTGCGGAAGTTGATAAGCGACGAAATAAAAAGTACCCATAAAACTGGTTCCGCTACTAAGGTAAAAGAGTACGACAGTTATTGGATAATCATTGATTTTAAGTCAACCAAAAATTACAATTCATCAATTCAACAATCAGTAGGCCTTCGTACCAGTCACGGGTTTCACAACGAATTACAACACACATACCGAAATGCAACTGATACGAATGACATGGATCGCAATCCAGCGAGACCGACCGGCTTTACGTTACCTGCTAAAGTGTTAACTACATACTAATAACATTAGGCATAGAACAGACATTCCACAAATACCGACCACAAAAGAAAGCCATCTTCACGCACGACTTGTATCGATCTCAAAGATATGAAACGTGACTAAAACTGAAACTTATTTGGCAGTGAAAACCAAACGAGTCTCAAACACAAGAACCACATTGCGCAAATGCCAATAAACTAGCTCTAGTTTTCAAACTAGAAAACTATTCACTCCTAGACATTTACGCAATTTCCTTAAGTTACCTTATTATAAGATTCAATCAAAAAATAAGTTGCAGTGATTGGATTCTTGTTTTCAATGCAATGGCAAATCTAGGTCATAATCACAAACTTAAGTAGTTGAAGCAAAAACAAACCTATTGAATTGATTTGATTACGAGAGGCAAAACCAGGAATGAACTTAATTGTTTAAACCATTAGATTAAGTGATTGTTAATCAGTAACGTTACGGTAAAGTTGTACGTTTCCTAATCTTATGGCGAAGGCGAGTCGCGCTCTAATCTCAGAAATAGCATCCAGTAACGCAAACGAAGTAGTTTTGCACTTCTATGACCTTTCGACGGCACGCAAACCTCGCCTGCAACCAATCGGAATTACTATAAAAAGAGATAGAGTTGCGATTGGATATAATAATAGAAACGAACTGAACAAAACTCAGAACAATGCTGATAATATCTTTGTCTTTCCTTTCCAGATTCCGCGTCCCAGTGTTTTATTTCGAGAGCTGGACTAAATTTCTGGTAAGCACTTACTTTTACGGCAAACGTGTTGGTTTTTTATAAAATTAGTAATGAAAAGGCATTCCGGTCACGTCTTGAGCATCCGTCCCTGCGGCATCCGCACTTGAACGACACTTTTTGTGAGTGACAACATGAAGCCATATCCTCTGACGTTATATAGGAAATGCAAAAATTCCGGAAGTTGTTTACTATAAATAGATGTTCCAAAAGCTATGTATTTTTAATGAGATGAGTATTATACAACAGTGGTTGCTTTTTGCACAGTTTTTTACATTGTTGGTGTGACGAATGTGCAACGCCGAATGCCGGCCATGGTTGCGCAACCTGAGGTCGATGCTCCACCGCTCCCACAGCTATCGATCTACTGAAACTGATTATTCTTTTATTGATGCTGGCTCAGTAACTAGCCAGGTATCGTCTGGTTAAACACCAGCTGTTTCTTTTTTAATATTCATCGTTTAGAAAGTAGAAACATCGATCGCTACAGCTCGTGATGCGTAGCGTAAACGACTATGGAATCTTTAGTGTTTTCTATATTGGACATAACATCGCCGTTCAAACTGCGAAGCCCAGTTTTTTTTAAATCAAAGTATGAATTAAATTCTCACCAGAGGATGTAGCTTGCCAACTGCCATTGGATCTCAAGGCCAGTCGTTATGCAAATAAGTATGATGCATGTGTTTTCGGTCTATTTGATTTCTATTGAATTTCTCAAATGTTGTCTGTGTGCTATTGGTTAAACGCGAAGTGAGTCTACCATGTTGCGAGACTGAGCTGAGGTAAAATCTTAGAGAAACAGTGTTTTTTTAGTAAAGTTGCCTCAATTCTACCACAATACATTTATAACAACAGCTGGGAGACACAAATGGAAATCTCTTTGTATCTAAACAATCGCTCAATTTCTTCACGACATTCTATCTCTCTATTGAACAATATGTTTCATTATAACAATAAATAAAGTTTTCCTTATCTTATTCATCAGGTGTTC
The DNA here is from genome assembly GCA_948252205.1 of Orthosia incerta. Lineage (NCBI taxonomy): Eukaryota > Metazoa > Arthropoda > Insecta > Lepidoptera > Noctuidae > Orthosia > Orthosia incerta. The sequence continues at coordinate 19,175,061 of OX411760.1, forward strand.
AGTTTCATCATTTAATTCTAGAGAGCTATTAAAAATTTTCATGAATTTAAACAAAATTGTAGTCAGTATAAAAAAATCTTTTGTCTGGTTTACAAGTAACTTTGAATATACACTATTTATCTATGGAATGTAGTGTCTACGAGGCAGTAAAAACAATATAATACACATTTATAATTTAATTCCGGCTTCCATACTTTTCGACGTACATGGTTCTGCTAATTATAACGAGAGTCGAAGTTTTCTGTTTAAAGAAATACAGGGCCTTCAGGACATTGCATTAATAAAGCAAGTTTTTCCTCCCAAGAAATTATTTCCTTGTTATACCAGTTTGACTGTATTTTCCATGTTATGATGCAACTTATTTATCAAGATGAAGGTAACTAAAGCTCCTTATTTTTTTTTATTTTTTGCGTTATTTGACTGTGAGACTGTATTATCCCACTGATGGACCATGGCCTTTTCCTTGAAACTTTGAACTGGGTCCATACCAAATACGGGTCATTAACTGCTGTAACACTGCCTGCATTTCTCTCTACGTACCTGGTGGCTATTTTTAAAATTGTGGATTAGTTCTGTCTATTGCTCGTAGGTTAAGGTCCAGCTTCTTCGACTGCAGGCTGGGTGTTTTTCATAGATTAGGTGAAAGTTCTGCTTCTACGACATCATTATCATCTTCGCGCCCTTGTATCTTTTTAGTTGGGGTCGGCACCATATTCTTTTTTCTTTCTGCCCTGCCATGTTATGATAATGCAACTCCTTTTTCTTTCAAAAATTTATATTTTCCCCAATTTTTTTTCTCTGTCAATAGAAAAAACTTAGTTACGACTATATTTTGCTTGACTTTTATTGGAAGGGTCCTTCTTATTAGATTCTGTCAGGTAAGGTGTATCACATAAAATACGTACACGTGTGATATGAACATAGAAATTATTTAAATTATTTACATACAATAATGATCGGGTTCCGTACACATGCCAAACTATTACATGGCGTCGCGTTTCACTATTAATGATGTTTATCATAACGACAGGATCAGTTTTCCGCAACTTTCTAGTAGGTAATAAAGTCACCTCATCCTCCTCGCATCGTGTGCCTCATTACTGAGGGTCGTGATTCTCCGGTCGTGGCAACAACGTTTCCTTTACCAGTTTGCGCCGGACTTGGTCTGACCATCTGATTAGACTGTGGCCCCTAGGACGTTTCTCTTCGATTTTGCCAGTTACCTGTTTGTTAGCTGTTCAAGGTCTATCCTTTCTGGCAATGTGACTGAAGAACTCCAAAATTCTACGAAGGCAGATCGTGGATAGGTCTCAGGTGGTCTTTATGTTCAGCTCGCGGAGGATAGAGTCATTGGTGCGAAAGGCTGTCCAAGGAATTTGTAACATCGTCCTCCAGCACCACATCATCTATGCGGTGACGATCGGCCTTCTTCAGTGTCCACGTTTCGGAGCCGTAGCTGAAGATGGTAAACACTAGGGTGTTCACAAGTTTTACTCTTACGTAAAATGTGTCGGTCTCTCCATATTCTCTGTATTTGGGATATAGCATTTTTGGTCATCCCTATACGTCACCTAATGTCCATTTCGCTGGACCCTGTGTTGCTGATATATGAAATCGCTTATACAGTAATAGAGCACCTGTAAGTTGGAGATTGTTTGTGCGATCTACTACCATTAGTTTGGTTGTTGCATGATTCATTGAATAAATTCACGATAAACAACAAATTATTGTAAAGATTAACATGTAGCAGAGAGAAGAATGTTGAGACGGATGTGCGGAGTGACGAGAATGGATAAAGTGAGGAGTGTTATACTGAATTTCGACAAAAATGAGTATATTAGAGGAAGTTTGAAAGTGGCGCCAGTGACGGAAAAGTTGAAAGGAAACCGTTTGTCCTGGTATGGTCATGTGGTGAGGAGGGATGCAATGCATGGTACTAAAAGAGTTATGAATATAAATTCCATCCATACAGGGTGGAGAGGGAGGGGAAGGCCAAAGAAAAGATGGATGGACTGTGTGAGGAATGATATGAAATAAAAAAGAAAAGGGAGTCAGTGATGGCGTGACGGGGGACACGACGTTATGGAAGAATAAAACGTGTCGCGCCGACCCCAAGTAACATAGGACAAGGCCAGGAAGATGATGACGATTGTAAAAGGCAAATGGAATTTGTTTTGTTTTACCTTGAACGAAATTTTCGTCACTAATTAATTTTCGTCAGTTAACAGTGAACACACAGTAAGTTTGTGCGGAGATTTACATATTCTTATGTTTTCTAAATACTATACTTACTAAAATTGTCGACGTATACAACGGCTTACAGAATAAGCAATCTGAAGTAGCAATGGGCTGGCCATATTGGCCGTAGAACCGATGACCGTTGGCGTAGACGCGTTCTTGAGTGGAGACTGCAAACTGGTTAACGTGTGGTAGGACCCCCTCAGGCTAGGTTGAGCGACGATCTTCGCAAGGTGGCTGATAGCAACTGGATGAGAGTTTCCGCAAATCTAAATAAATGGCGTGCAATTGTTGAGGAATATATCAAGTAGTGAAATGCTGTAGGCTGAGGATGATGATGATATTATACTTACTACTAATAGGTACGATTATTTATAATTCCTGAATAAAAAGGAGTATGTCAGGGAAAATTAAAATTCTGTTAAATTAAATTAATTTACTTGCTCAGAGATACGAAGATGTCGTCGCGTTAAATCTGAAATTACTACAAATAATAAAACGTATTAAAACATTTCAGCTCCTAAAAAAAAGGTCTTTAATAATATTAGTGGTAGATAATTAAGTTAAAACCTTTTCTTTTTTATATCTGGGCACAAATAAATACATATTCCAATGATAGCCAATAGGTAACCCAATTCTATATTTATGAACAATATTTATTGCAATTTTATTATAAATGTGGGTAAACGTTAAAATAAACTTTCACAATCACTTCGACACAATATAAAAGTATCGTAATTGCTGTCGCGAATGACGTTTATAACCATTTGCAATGCCTGTCTAACAAAGAGTGGTTTTGTGTTCCGTGTTCGACTATTATCGATATACCGTTGTATTAGCTCTTGTTGCATAATAATTATCAATGAACTGGTTGAAGCGGCGCCGGCGCAGTCGATGGCTGCAGTCGGCCCTCGCCGGTAACGAATCCTTACTACCCTTTAAAAAAATATAACCTAAAAAAGCCTATTCTATTCTAACCTCATTTGTGAGTGCCAGTGTGAAATAGTATTCATATTTTAAAAGTGTGTGGAGTTTTAAATTAAGAACGCGGTAACGTGTGTGGTTACAATAGTAACAAAAGTGTTTATTGTGTGTTCACGTCGTCGCCAGAGAAAGTTTACACAAATGCTTTGGATCTGGAAACTCTCGGCGCTTGCTAGGATCACGTAACTCACTGACAAATATTTTAATACTTTTTACGAATATGAATCTCACAGAGTTAATTTAAGTCTAATTCAAATATCATAATTATAGGGTCTTCTGAAAATTATCAGATCATCTTTAGGGTTCCGTACCTCTAAAGGAAAAAACCGAACCCTTATAGCCCTTATATCACTTTGTTGTCCGTCCGTCTGTCTGTCAAGACCCTTTTTCTCAGGAACTCGTGGAGGTATCAAAATAAAATTTATATCAAATACTGTCCCTTAAAGCTGTGAAAAAATCAAACTTCTAAGCCAACGCAATCAAAAGATACAGCCGTTTATGCATGTGCATAACTCCAGCTTCCTCATATGTGATAGAAATTTTTTATCTATGCCAATAACTAACTTTGTGCATCCACCTTAACCGAACTACAGAGAACAAGTCACAAAAAAAAAAACAATATAAGTAGTTATCTCGTCGTCTAAAGTTGATAAGAATCCACTTTTTAATATTACATTCATAGTTCTATTAAAGTTCAGTCGGCTCTCAGTCTATATCTCTAAATAAAATATTTTGAGCGCAAGTTAAAATGACTTCTAATGGTATGCTTACTAAGTGCAAACTTGGTTGCAATAATGTAGCGCACGGAATGGCAACGCCGCTCCGTACCTCCTCCGAAGTAATAATTTGATCTTTTTGGCGCGGAAACTATATTTTTGTTTACTATGTGGAAACTACAAGAACTAGAGATTTGAATTTTTTTCTGCCTGTGGCAGCTATTATTTCTTATGTTTTAAGCTATAATACATAATCATATCTTCTTTCGTTCGGAAGATATGACATGAGCAGCTGGGGTGCCGTCACTCCAGCTTACACATATTTGTCGGTTTAATAACTTATAGAGTATTTAGACCAGAGGTTTGAAAAAAATTCTGCCAATGGCTGCTATTCTGCCTCAACTTTTGAGCTATGGTACATAATCATATCTTCTTTTGTTCGGAAGATATGACATGGCAGCTGGGGTGACGTCACTCCAGCTTACACACACGTTTTTTTATCATAGTTTCATCACTTTTTAAGTATTATCGTTCAGTTCTTTCCTTCCATGTGCAGCTATTATGCCTTATTTTTTTGACTATAGTCCAAAACCCTAACCTCACTGGTTTGCCTGCATTGAATGAGGAAGCTGGGGTGACGTCACTCCAGCTAACACATACTAAACGACTCATATTAACGAAGTTTTTGTGGCACCTAAATTAAGACTCGGAACTTTGATTGCTGCTATTATGCCTTTATTATTGGCATAGATAGAATTTTTCTATCACATATGAGGAAGCTGGAGTTATGCACATCGTTTATGCTGCAAATTGCCGCAAATTTTCGACACTCGCAAGGGAATCAAAACCGGGTACTTCACGTGAACTCAGAATCTTGAAATTTGTTACAAAGCAACGTCTTATAGCACAGATAAAGGAAAAATTGCGAAAGCAGTATTTTTTTTGTTACATCATAAAATAAAAATAATTTTTAACTTACTACCCCTTTCCTGATGAACGCGTAGAGGTATTAAATTGAAATTCATATCAAATACTCAGGTCTATAATACATTTAAGCTGAGGTTTGTACGGAACCCTCGGTGCGCGAGTCCGACTCGCACTTGGCCGGTTTTTTATAAAGAAAGATACGCTGCCCATAAATTGACAATTTAATATCAAAGCTTGCCAAATGCATTTTCAATATAGTATGACCCTAATATTGAGGTACATAGAGGCTTGGATAATGTATGGAAGTAAAGCAGACTATTAATATCCAGTCATCCATAAAGTTATCGAAATCAAAGGAAACGTCACGTTGTTTTTGTATATGAAACAAATCAATGCTTTGGTTGGGTAATGCGCGAAGGACGTACAAGTTTTGTGTAAATCGGTCACAAGGAAACGGCAATTTCACTTGCGTGTATATGTGAATTATTATAACGATAATATGTTTTTTTATCGACAAACAAAAGAGTAGCAATCACCTTTCAAGTTTACTGAGTTAAAACAAAAGAGGCTTACATTATAATTTGACATTGTGTGACTGTTTGTAAAACAAATTATTATGTTTTCATTCTTTATCATTGAAAATATATTTTATTCTGTGTTTAGTAAATTAAATAAAGATCTTGTCCTATTAACAATGAGATAAATGTACTGAATGTAGATTAGAAGGACATTTTATTGTCATATATAACGAAGGAGATGATGATAATAAACCATATGAGTCTATGACAGATAGGTGACAACAATTTACTATTCCATTTAGGATGGGCAATCTAAGCAGAAGTTACCGAGTCTTATGCAGTGGTCTAAAAACCCAAACAACATCTAGATGTGGCAAAATATACATTAACCTGCAATAGTATTGTACTGACATCTACTAAGATGCCTGTTCAGAGAGCGTGAAGCATTCGTACGGGTGCCATGTCCGCGAACTGTATCAATGTAACCGCAGATCAGTGGCGGCCTTAGAGCCTCGCTCTTGTAGGAGTCTCTCGCAACAACCCAAAATGCTTACAATTGAAACTTTATTTTATCCTTAGCAAACAGCTATACGAACAATATAATAAAGTTCTTTAAGTAGATCATAGTAAACTATTAATTAACAAAAGTGCCAAGTTTTGCATTTCTCGGCTATCATCATTCATCACATACATTGTAAAAAGGACAAGGGCCTCGCAAATATTTGCCGCCTGCTCGGAGCCTTGCAATAGTTAAGGCCGCCACTGCCACAGACCAAAACTCTTAGACGCGTTTCAATATAATTCATACGTCGTCGTAATAGTAGGTTTAGAGATGATGTTGAGTGCCAGTTAGAAACGTGCAAACAATCAAATACCGAGCCGAGTCTAGCGACAAACGTATAATCAAAACTGTACAAAGATAAGAAATGAATACATGAAAAGTTTTCATCGTGTTGTTTTCTGTTAAAATTGTAATTTCAGCCAAAAGAAAGCCACTGCTGGACATAGGCCTCCCCTAAGCGTCGCCAATTCACCACACAGATCGATCCTGTGCGTGTTGAATCCACCGGATTTCCATAGCCTTGACCAGTTCGTCGCTCCACCTAGAGAGAGGCCTTCCAACGCTGCGTCTTTTGGTACGCGGTCACCACTCCAGAAGTTTTTGGCCCCAACGAACATCCGTTCTGCGAGCAATGTGCCCTGCCCACTGCCACTTAAGTTTGGGAATCCTTCGGCCTATTTCGGTTACTCTGGTTCCCGTGCGAATATCTTCACTTCTGATTTGATTATGCAAGGAAACGCCGACCATAGCCCTCTACTTTGCCCTTTGGGTGACTTTAAGCCTTCTGATAAGGCCCATTGTGAACAACCACGTTTCGGTCCCATATGTGATCACTGGAAACACACACTGGTCATAGATTTTCGTCTTGAGACACTGCGGTAAGTTGGACTTGAAGATACCGCGCAACTTCCCGAATGCCGCCCAGCCGAGTCGGATTTGTCGGTTGACCTCTTTCTCGAAGTTAGACCTATCTAACTGGACAGTAGCATTAAGCTTTATCAGCCTATAATGTACCCACAGCTGACACAGCCGATACTGGTATCCTCTTTGTGGCATAGTAGACCGAAATCCACCACGCCGACCCAATGCGAGTAAGAGGCATGTGAAATGTCAGACATGCCTTATTTCCTCGCGATGGTTTCCTTTAACGTTCTGAGAGCAATGGTAATGATATAGAATACAGTAGGAGTACTATTCACTAATTTTTACATATTTTTCGTAATAATAAACTTATCTACTCGCTCCCGGTTTTCCGAAAGTCTAAAAACACTTAATATTAGCTACCAGACAAACTCAAGTCTATTAATTTGATTGGCTGCTGTTGTAATTTTAGTCAGCTAATCACAACAGTTAACATGAGATTGACATTCCGTTAGCTAACGTTGCTTTTCAGAAACCGGGTGTGAGTCAGGTCAGTAACATTGTAACATGATAATATTTTAAAGCCTACAACAGGATCTCCTAATGCAATATGCTCAAAATGCAGACATAACCATAGTCTTTTTCAAATAAATGAAATCCATGTTCTATTTTTGCTACATAGTCAACATCATTTAATACAAAATGAAAATTCCATTTCCTCTGTACTAGGCCGCTCCTCTTACCGGTATATCCGATAAGAAACTCTTATCAAAAGCTATGTCAACGCAACGCACGTTGTTGCAACGAAACATTAACTTTCCAAACGATAACTACAAAATGCGAAATGAAATACACGAACGCCATTAAAATCAAACAAAAGATTGTAAGGAGAAATAACGGAATATTACCAGAAAGATATTCTTCAAACATGAAAATGTATACCATTAGGCTATAAAACTAAAAGTAAGTGTTCCAACTAAATTGATAAATCAAAAATTTTGTTGTGTTCACACTAATTCACAGACTTAATTTGAAATTGTCGACAGTAGATTGTGTTGAATACTTGAACCAACTTGAACGAAGTAATGATTTGCTGAGCATAATGTATTCAATGTGAAAAATTGAGACGGCTTCTATGAAGAACTAGCATATATGGAAGGATAGATATGTGGAATGAAAATGTAGACATTGTTGATGATAATATTGATGATAACCATGTGACAACCGAACGTGAACACACTATAAGCACTGCAAAGTAAAACAATAGCTAAATCTGATGCTAACCAATAGGAGCATGAAAAGAATGAGGTGTCTAAACTAACATAAAGTCATATTGAAAGTGAATTAAGACCGAAGTGATGTGATGAGTGATATCAATGCTGACGTCGATGTCGGAGGTGGCGGTGCTGCTGAGGAGTGACTCTTATGACGTGTGCCGACTTCTGGAAGACTGGTGGCAAGAACTGCTCATTCTAGGAAGACTCGTCCTGTGGTATTGCCGTTTAGTGCACCAAGCTATTTGTGGTGCGCAAAAAATACCATCTTATTATAGAAATAGCCTTTAGGAGGCAGCTAGCTCTGTATGCTTCTCTAAAGAATTTGCCGATGTCGAACCATATTATATATTGTTTTATAACTTGTCTATTATATTCTAGAGGTAATGTTTGCGTTTGTCCTACCGTTAGAAACTTACCTGACTATGACGATAAGAGTAAAAGTAAAAACACCATTTCTGTCACAAAATTTTCACATCTATCAGTTTAACTAGAAGGTTACACTTTGAACTGGTTAGCAATCTTATATAATATTTGAAATTTCAAGCGAAGTTGTCGTGGTGTCACCAGTTTCTGCGAAACATGTCGAATTAGGCATTGTATTGCAGTTGCAACAAACCGGAATTGCAGGGGTTATATCAAAGAGGGAAACAATAGCTTTCGCTACACTCCACGTCGCTCGCTGAGATCTGATTTTGGTCCTTTTGTACAAAAGATGTACTTGCCGTTTATGTAGACATTTTTTTTTAATACTCGTATCACACCTTACAGCGAAAAGTCGATAAATATTTTCCCTTTCTACGTTATTTTATAGTTATGTCAGGGAATTTGCAGTATCTCTTTTACTCCAATCGAGTAATAATCAACAGTTTGATAACAAAGATAACCGCTATCGGACATTTAAATGCTTAGCTACTCTACACGGGAGTGGAACAGTTGTATTTAATTAAAACATTTAGAAGACAAGTGAGAGTGTGTTATCTGAGATGGACTTTATGAATATTTACATGCTTAAAGCAGGTACCTATTTTTTTATTTTAGTATAGATATCGTTTGTTTTGTTAACAAACACGACCGCACATGAAACTCTGAAAGTCCATCTAGGCTAGCGTAACCTTGCTGCTTTTGATATTAGTTCTGAAAGACTTCACCTCGTTCTCAATGGTTTTGTTGCGTGACTGCTACTTCGGGTCAACGGCCGTTTTTCTTAGAACATTATATGCAGATATACGTGATGTTTTATTGATCTGTGTATCGTGTTCCAGAACTGAAGGTGCCTGAGGAGGCAATGATGGCGCCCAGCGTGTTTCAAAGGACCAAGTCGCCGCGTACCTCACCTGGAAACTTGCCCAGAAAACTACAGGTAAATGTCACTTTATCTGACACAATAACATAACCTCAAAATGTTATCTTGACTGCAAAAAAATATGTTATGTTTACTAAACGCCAGATATGATTAGAAATGGAATTGACGACGATTTGTACAAATATGTATTAATAGAAATCGTAAATGTAAAAGGCCCGAAACTCAGTCTGCATCATACCTAATCACAAATGGCAATTCCTTGCTTATCCACTTTGAAAGATTTCAATTTAAGAACCTTGAAAGAAAACCAAATAAAATAGGTTGTCAACTAGAAAATTTATCAAGAGCAACCACCTGTAGCAGTCAGTAATTATTCTTTTAGCTGCTTTCGCGGTAATTAAACCAGTGACGTCTACAGTCACTTTTGAAATTCGACCCATTCGAAATTATTGTTTGTACATATGCGGGTGACTCCAGCATATATGTGGAATTTTAAACCCACACTTTCAAGTTACAATAGCTTCGTTTAACGCTAATTTATAAACAAAAGGACAGGCGTTTCGCCATAATAACAAAAATATTATGATTTCTAAGATACTTGTTTGCCATGATGAGATAATCAGCTATTTATAGAAATGCTAGCAATTTGCGTACGTAGGTAACTTGATATGTGCAGGTTGCCATAAATTGAATATTGTCACAACTCTATAATTCTCGTAAAACGCTTATTTGTCAAACATTATAGTCTAAGCTGCACACAGTATCTACTTAAAAGATTTGTTCTGTCATTACATAATTATGAATGTTAGGTATACGAGTATGTTTGTGCCTATAACACTTACTTCTATTTAATTTTGTTTTGGCAATACCTAAGACGATTTTATTATTGTATAGACATTAAATTCTTGAGCTTTGCCACTATAACTGATTTGAAAATCTTTCAGAATATCATAAAAAGCGTATACCTTACATTTATTGCCGTCCATACAAAACCATATTATAAATTATTTTCCTCCATGTTTCAGAACGGCACAGAAGCAGCCGGCCAATCTGTACCCACCGCAGACTCCAGTCCTGGCAACTCAATATCTGATGCAGAGAATTTCGAGTGCTACGGCGAAGGAGACCACGACGCTCCAGCTAACACGTAAGTATTGTAGACCCTGGAAATAACGATTGAAATGAACGAAGACAGAATTTTGAGAATGCTTTGTGCGAACCGAACATGTAGAACTAGCTAGTACGAGAATGTCTGATGAAAAAAGTCACTAGCGTTACACTGCTCATACCTACCTTCGTAAGTTTGTAACTTAGCACTCTGATAAGTTGGTATTGGAATATGCTTGCAAATGGGAATTATATGAAGAAAAAATAAATCAAATACAGTCAGAGGATACATATTCGTGAGCTGGCTGACTAAAACCATGTATCCTCCGTTTAGTTCACTTTGTAAGCAGTCGATATAATTTTTATTTACATCTTTTTAGTTTTCATTTTTTTTCAATCAGTTTTAAACATATTATAATTATATTTTAGTAATGACTTCATCATCATCATCATCATATCAGCTGAAAGACGTCAATTGCTGGACATAGGCCTCCCCCAAGCGTCGCCACTTACCTCGTAATTACCTCATTTACCTCCAAACCCTTCATTTTGGTACCCCACACAATGGGTTTGGAAGAAAAAAATACTGGGACCCAAATTCGCCATGTTTGTTTTTTTATGTCACTTATCTAAGAACAGGCGGTCAAAATGTATCTAACGATGTCTTAAAATATACAAAACCGTCTTACGGTTTGAAAGATGGCGAGGATGGTTTTTATCAAACTTTTAATTGTCGTTTTAACCGTCGTTGTTTTTTGTCGTCGATTTTTGCCATACCTTATTTATTTTATTTTTCCTAATATTGGAACCAAATACAACAGCTCACACTGTTAGGAACCAATAATATTAATGTGAATTTTTATCCGTGGTGCTAGGCAACTGGGCTTATGCCAGTTGTAAACGACCCTTTGTGCCTATTGGCCTTGTTTGTTTTGTCTCCTGCTTAATATGAAAGGAAGTGGAAATTATGTTTTATTTCCTACTCCTCCTTTATTCTTTTCTGATTAATTTCGTTGCGGGATCCAAGACAGTTAAATTCATTCTCCGGGACTCCGTCGAGCTTCATTGCCTCGATGCTTTTTTGGTGGTCGCCACTGTTGATTCTGGCTTTCAGGAGTTGCAGTGGTTTGCGAATACTGCGATGGGATTGTCCCAAACTTTAAACCGTTATATATCCTAAACTGTTATTGAAAATGCGAAATGATGAAAGAAACCTAATGATTTTTAAATACCTATTCAACGATACCCCACTTGACATAGTTCGCCGATATTTTATTTTTTTTCATTTTGACAATATGGCTGCTGGTGGTCGCTGTGGTTAGGTTTGATTAATGTAATGTCTTTAGTGACACTCGTAAGGTTAAGGACGAATCGATTGATAAGAATGATCAAAATCGACTCACGCGTTTGGCCTCTTGTACGCCACATACACTGATGGCTGACAAACACATTCACTCCTTCGGCAGTCGGGTAAAAAAAGGAATACTTTATTTTAGCCCTGGATATCGTAAATAGTGACTTAGGAATAATATGTATGGGTTGTGACTGTAATCAATACATATTCAACAAAGACAAAGATAAATTATATCTAAATCAGATCACTGAATTATATTTAAAACAGAATACAAAAATCCTTCAAAAATAGCACAGTGAAACTTTAAATCGTAAATAAATATTTATGTACGCAAGTAAGTAAGTAAAACGCAAAATGCTTTAGAAATTACTACACTAACAAGAGAGAGAGAGAGAAAAGTCTAGGTGTATAGTCGCTGCTTCAGTCAGAACAGTGACTGTATAGACCTTTTCCAGTTTATATTGATGAAACTAGAAGTAGTCGGCATAAGAAGCTAATCTAGGTATATCATTGTATCTAGAATTAGTCTCATCATATCAGCTAAAAGACGTCCACTGCTGGACATAGGCCTCCCCCAAACGTCGCCACATTGACCAATCCCGTGCGTTCCGCATCCAACGGATCCCTGCAACCTTCACCAGGTCATCGGTCCATCTGGTGGGAGGCCTTCCAACGCAACGTCTTCCGGTTCGCGGTCGCCACTCCAGGTCCTTTCTGCCCCATCGGCCATCCGTTCTGCGAGCAATGTGCCCTGCCCACTGCCACTTAAGTTTGGCAATTCTTCGGGCTATGTCGGTAACCCTGGTTCTCTTAAGGATCTCAACATTTCTGATTCGATCACGCAAGGGAACGCCGAGCATAGCCCTCTCCATTGCCCTTTGAGTGACTGTAAGCTTTCTGATGAGGCCCATTGTAAGCGACCACGTCTCAGAGCCATATGTCATCACTACACACACTGATCATAGACTTTTGTCTTGAGACACTGTGGTAAGTTGGAGAATTAGTCTTCAGTTACATAAACCCAAACACGAGGAAATCCAACGTTGGAATTCGGAAGTGGTAAAAAATGCAAATTATAGTTACTTAATGTGGATTTATCCAAAACGTTTATTCTGTATATTAATTTTAACCATCTATTCCACTATGCATGTGTGTTACAATTATTTAAACAATGCATAGTGGAATAGATTGTTAAAATTAATATACAGAATAAACGTTTCTAAGTTATTTAAACTTTGCAGAAATACTGACTTCTTTTAAAAACATAAGAAGAATTATTAACCAGACTCGTTAATTAAAATTATGTATAATTGAATGCATTTATTAAATTATGAACTTTTAATAACAGCATATCTAAAAAATTATTCATCTCGAGAACGAAACAACATTCAATTGGCTGATCGCCAAGTATTGACTGTCAATCGATGCGTTGTTTTAGAAACTCAATAACGATAAAATGTATTAACTACACAAATTATTTGATGAATGCGGCAATTCTAACTGGTGTTAAAATAACATCGATCTCATATTTCCATTTACTAAACATAACTTGATCAAAGTAAATGTCATAGTATATTTGCTTAATCAGGCTGATAAAAAGACTTATGTCTAAATATTAACGTTGATTTAATTAAGTTAAGCAATATTAACATAAAATATCAAAGACAAACGTTTATAGGCAACATAAACAAAGATTTGTAATAGACACAGAGTATAACTTTTATGTAGCAACATTAACAGCGGTCAACGGTATCGTAAAAAACTTCCGCCAGTTAATTTAGTATATGTGCAACTTTGGATTACTGTTTATATATGCAATGGTGAAGCTATACGTTTTCTCTATGATTTTTCAACATTGTTAAATAATGTAGGTCATAAGTAAGGATTATGATCTTTAGATGCAGCAATGCTTGCATAAAAAGGTGACATACAAATGTAGTTAAATAGTAATGGCAGAATATAAAATGAAGATGACAAAATATGTGAGTAAAATACGTGTAAGCCCGGTGTTAAGGTAGCTGTACCTGGTGGAAATATAATAGCAATAACACACTGGACGAGGTGTAAATAAACTTGCCTATTGGTCAACTATTGATTAATTAGCTACTCTGACAGCTTCATTCAATTATTTAATACTGTTGGGTGTTAGTATTGCTTCTTTTGACTAAACCATTCCATGGTTGCCATCACAGATCATAGAAGTTGTTTCTATGATCTGAGGTTGCCATCCTCGTAAAGTCGTCACAATCTAAAAAGTCCGTTGACGTTTCTCATTTTACATGCCGCGATAACTTTCTACGTAACAAATTGAAAAATCAAATTCATAATCCTAATTAAATACTATGTTACCGATACACTATAACAACGAGTATCATTCGCAAGCATCAAGTTTAATTATTATTAAATATTTTTATAGCTGTCAACTTTAGTAGTATTATTGTAGAGAGACACTGCAGATTTCAGTACTAATATTAGAGCTAGCGCCTGTAAGTTCAAAACCTATGGCATTAATTTCTAAATATAATTTTTGACATTCAAAAGCGCCATTTAATAGTCTTGTTGAAATAAAAGATTTGATTTTTGCTATAACTAAATTTTAATTATTTTTTTCCACAGATTAGAAAACGGCTCAAGAAGTCCTGGCAATCCACTGAACAGACACTCATGGACAAGAACAAGTCTCAGGCGGACACCACCCAGGTAAGTTGGAAGCACTTGAGGATATAGTCACTAATACAAGCTTTGATAAAGTAGAACCTACAAGTAAAATTAGTTTTAAAATTGAGCCTTTGGGTAACTTTGAAATGGACAAGCAAGGAAGCAAGGCTGGGTTTGGTTGACAAGCAGAAGGCAATCCTAAAAAATACAATTTCGAAAACATGAAACTCAGCCAAGCTGTCAAACTACTTCCAGGAGTGCCTGATGTTTATGCTTCTAAGTGGCCGACTGATCAAGTACATTTAGCTGCCTACAATTTCAATTTTAAAGCTAAGAATTACAAAATAGTTAAAGAGTTTATTTTCTAGTGGTCCTGATACTGCACTTATTGAGTTCACCGCGGTACGCTTTTATTTTCATTTGGTGTTACCTTATTATTTTTCTTCCGTTTGTGTGGTACCTACTTGGTTTTGTTTTGTTTATTTATTTTGCTATTCTTTTGTTTGCTTTTTACCTATATTTGTGTTGTTATCTTCCGTAGCCATCAAGAAAATTTGCCGCATCGGCGATGGGGCTCCATGAGACAGTAAGCTATCTTTTTGTTTTTGCTTTTTTGTGAAATGTAACGAAATAAAGCAACAAACAGTATTAGAACCATGTCATAAAATATGACATGGTTCTAATACAGTTTTATAACGATTGATCTTTCATCCGCGTCTCAAATGCTTTTATTTTTAGGGTTCCGTACGCAAAGGGTAAAAAAGGGACCCAATTACTAAGACTTCTGTCTGTCTGTCTGTCCGTCTGTCACCAGGCTGTATCTCATGAACCGTGATAGCTAGACAGTTGAAATTTTCACAGATATATTTCTGTTGCCGCTATAACAACAAATACTAAAAACATAACCCTTTCCTTGCAGCCGGGTAAAAACAGAATAAAATTAATATTTAAGGGGGGCTCCCATACAACAAACGTGTTTTTTTTTGCCGTTTTTTGCTCGATATTAATAACGGCAACAGGTAGACGCTTGAAATATTCACAGAATATTTAGTTGTATATTCAGTTCAAAAAATAATTATTATTAAAAAAATAAATTAAGGGGGCCTCCCATACAACAAACGTGATTTTTTTGCCGTTTTTTGCGATGATGGTACTGAACCCTTCGTGCGCGAGTCCGACTCGCACTTGGCCAGTTTTTTCTTTAAGTATAATATTCAGCATTCGTTTTAAACGTTGCTTTATTTATAAATCTTATACTAATAACGCCATAATTGTTCAAATATAATAGCAATATTTTGTTACATTCACTTTTTTAAGTATAATTATATTTTTTTATAATGTCTTTTCTGTCTTGGGACAACGCAAAATTCTTACAAACGCACAAAAAAAAACAATTTGCAAGTTTCACAATTATTAATAAGTAACGTTGTTATATGTAAAACATACAAATTGAACAACTGTGCAAATAAGGATCAAACTTTGAGACGAATTATCTCAAGTTTAAGTAATATTGAATTATTTGGTACACGATAAGAACCAAATTTTGCGTGGTCCTTAAACCTGTGAGTTACTTTTATTATTTGTTTTGTTATGTGCATAACACCAGCTTCCTCATATGTGATAGAAAAATTCTATCTATGCCAATAATAAAGGCATAATAACAGCAATCAAAGTGCCGAGTCTTAATTTAGGTGCCACAAAAACTTCGTTAATATGAGTCGTTTAGTATGTGTTAGCTGGAGTGACGTCACCCCAGCTTCCTCATTCAATACAGGCAAACCAGTGAGGTTAGGGTTTTGGACTATAGTAAAAAAAATAAGGTATAATAGCTGCACATGGAAGGAAAGAACTGAACGATAATACTTAAAAAGTGATGAAACTATGATAAAAAAACGTGTGTGTAAGCTGGAGTGACGTCACCCCAGCTGCCATGTCATATCTTCCGAACAAAAGAAGATATGATTATGTACCATAGCTCAAAAATTGAGGCAGAATAGCAGCCATTGGCAGACAAAATTTCAGACCTCTGGTCAAAATACTCTGTAAGTTATCAAACCGACAAATATGTGTAAGCTGGAGTGACGGCACCCCAGCTGCTCATGTCATATCTGCCGAACGAAAGAAGATATGATTATGTATTATAGCTTAAAACATAAGAAATAATAGCTGCCACAGGCAGAAAAAATTTCAAATCTCTAGTTCTTGTAGTTTCCACGTAGTAAATAAAAATATAGTTTCCGCGCCAAAAAGATCAAATGATTACTTCGGAGGAGGTACGGAGCGGCGTTGCCATTCCGTGCGCTACATTATTGCAAACAAGTTTGCACTTAGTAAGCATATCATTAGAAGTCATTTTAACTTGCGCTCAAAATATTTTATTGAACATATAGACTGAGAGCCGACTGAACTTTAATAGAACTATGAATGTAATATAAAAAGTGGATTCTTATCAACTTTAGACGACGAGAGAACTACTTAAATTGTTTTTTTTTGTGACTTGTTCTCTGTAGTTCGGTTAAGGTGGATGCACAAAGTTAGCCCGCGAAATTTCACATGATTCTAATGAATAATTGTGATTTATACTAATCATATTTTATCTGATTTCATAGAGTGTAAATTGTTTAAAAAATGTGTTTTATAACAAAAATATACGAAATCGTTACACTTAGATTTTTGAATTTTATTTCATCCTATGTTTAAACAAAAAATATAACTATAAAAATCTGAATACTTACATAGTACCTACAAATAAAGTGTGTAGTCGGCTCCCAGTCTATAATCTAGTTTAAACAACCTCAAACTGATAATACAGCGCACGGAACGCAACGCCGCTCCGTACCTCCTCCGAAGTAATAATTTGATCTTTTTGGCGCGGAAACTATGTTTTTGTTTACTACGTGGAAACTACAAGAGAATGACAAGACAACCTAACAGTGTAAATTGCAAAAAACGTAACAAAATATTAATTTCGCGGTCTAACTTTGTGCATCCACCTTAACCGAACTACAGAGAACAAGTCTAAAAAAAAAAACAATATAAGTAGTTCTCTCGTCGTCTAAAGTTGATAAGAATCCACTTTTTAACCGACTTACTAAAAAGGAGGAGGTTCTATGTTCGACATTATGTATGTGGTTTTTTTTTTTTTTTGTATGTTCACCGATATCTCCGTCAATTGTGAACCGATTTTGAAAATTCTTTTTTTTGTTTGAGAGTGTTTGTTCCGAAATTAGTCCCATTTTAATTTGGTGAAGATTTGATGAAGAACTTCGGAGATATACAACAGAACTCTTCAAGAAATAACGGCAAATCTCTCGTGATTGCTGCAATCGCATGTCTGTTCATTGTTTATACCATTTCATAACATAACATCACGACAGTACGCTCTGAAGGGGTAAGCAGATCTCTTATTTTACCGGTCATGTTCAAGTTTCATGATATTCGGTTAATCTGTTCTGGCGTTATAGGTTACTAAACAACTTGCCTATTAGGTAGGTACAACTAAAAAGTGAAAAATAAAAAACTTGTTTGCAAAAAAATTTTACCGACTTCCAAATAAAAAACTACAAAGTGAAAAATAACTTTATTTTTGGAAGTCGGTGTCCAAAACGAAAAAAATTGTATCTTCGAAAGACGGTGCGTTCCGTGCGCTGTATTATCAGTTTGAGGTTGTTTAAACTAGATTATAGACTGGGAGCCGACTACACACTTTATTTGTAGGTACCTACTATGTAAGTATTCAGATTTTTATAGTTATATTTTTTGTTTAAACATAGGATGAAATAAAATTCAATAATCTAAGTGTAACAATTTCGTATATTTTTGTTATAAAACACATTTTTGGTACAATTTACACTCTATGAAATCAGATAAAACCTTGAAAAAACCTTGTCCCCGTATTGTTATTTCGTGCATCAGTTTTACAGGTTGGCTGGAAGAGATCTCTATAAAGAGATAAGCTCACCTTTGTGAACACGTTTAATTTTAAAAATTTGTATTGTAAACCTTTTTGTGCACAATAAAGAATATATATATATAAAATATGATTAGTATAAATCACAATTATTCATTAAAATCATGTGAAATTTCGCGGGCTAACTTTGTGCATCCACCTTAACCGAACTACAGAGAACAAGTCACAAAAAAAAACAATTTAAGTAGTTCTCTCGTCGTCTAAAGTTGATAAGAATCCACTTTTTATATTACATTCATAGTTCTATTAAAGTTCAGTCGGCTCTCAGTCTATATCTTCAATAAAATATTTTGAGCGCAAGTTTAAATGACTTCTAATGATATGCTTACTAAGTGCAAACTTGGTTGCAATAATGTAGCGCACGGAATGGCAACGCCGCTCCGTACCTCCTCCGAAGTAATAATTTGATCTTTTTGGCGCGGAAACTATATTTTTGTTTACTACGTGGAAACTACAAGAACTAGAGATTTGAATTTTTTTCTGCCTGTGGCAGCTATTATTTCTTATGTTTTAAGCTGTAATACATAATCATATCTTCTTTCGTTCGGAAGATATGACATGAGCAGCTGGGGTGCCGTCACTCCAGCTTACACATATTTGTCAGTTTAATAACTTATAGAGTATTTTGACCAGAGGTTTGTAATTTTTTCTGCCAATGGCTGCTATTTTGCCTTATTTTTTGAGCTATGGTAAATAATCATATCTTCTTTTGTTCGGAAGATATGACATGGCAGCTGGGGTGACGTCACTCCAGCTTACACACACGTTTTTTTATCATAGTTTCATCACTTTTTAAGTATTATCGTTCAGTTCTTTCCTTCCATGTGCAGCTATTATGCCTTATTTTTTTTACTATAGTCCAAAACCCTAACCTCACTGGTTTGCCTGTATTGAATGAGGAAGCTGGGGTGACGTCACTCCAGCTAACACATACTAAACGACTCATATTAACGAAGTTTTTGTGGCACCTAAATTAAGACTCGGAACTTTGATTGCTGCTATTATGCCTTTATTACTGGCATAGATAGAATTTTTTTATCACATATGAGGAAGCTGGAGTTATGCACATTGTTTTGTTCTGTGGTTTTCTTTGTTTTCATCTGAGTGTTATTATTTTGTTTTGGGGAATTTCCTACTTACGATTTTTTGGCAAATGTCTCAAATAGCCTTAGTTAACATAGTCAATATATGCATACTATTTAAGTCGTCTTATTTAAGCCACTGTCTAGGTACATTGTTATAAAGGCTGCCACGAACAGATACGAGCCGTCAATCGAAAATCAGCTTTACAACGTCCTGAAGCCAATGCTGAAATACCGGTTAACATCCATCGAAGTAGTTGCCAAATAATTGTCAATCCTATGTCACAATAATAAGGTCCTCTATTATTTAGATAAGTGTAGTATTGTAGTGGCCGTGGTACGTACTATTGTCAGCGTCAAACAATGCCGTCCCCACTATTTTCAGATAGTCAATGAGTCACCTCATCACGTCAGATTTAAACATGGACAAACTGTAAAACAATTAGAGATTATCGACCTACGCTCAAATTCTCAGGATGAGCATGGGAACCCAAGCAATATTGTAGTTGCTAGTAAACAATAATGAAGACTCTGGGAACGTTCGTAATGTTCTTTATTTTTGCTATATTTACGATCACAGCGATCGTTACAACATAGTATTACTTAGTTCCAGATTGAGTACAGGGGGGTGACCATAAGCTCTTAGAGCGGTATCAATTTGAGATCGAGTAAGTGACAGATGTATAAACGTCAGATACATCTGTCCCTTATTCGATCTCAAATTGATACCGCTCTAAGAGCTTATGGTCACCCCCCAGATGGCGCTCCTCACATCCAACATAATATCAACTTCACAAATTATGTTTACGACTTCTCAAAATGTGTCATGCGCTCCAGAAAAAGTTATATACGATGTTATGCTTAGTTCGCAAGCAAACGAGAAAAATATGGGAACAAACTTTTCTGCTTAACGAAGCAAGAGATGAAGATGACTTTTGGACTGAATCCCGAGCAAGAAAATTACTTTTGCGATAAGCCAAGTAAGCTTTGTAATATTTAGTCGAAATCTCAAATATTTGTGCGAAACTCATCAATAATGGGAGAAATGTTATAGGATAGACACTTCGGGCTGATATCATTAGTAAAGGGGATACATGGGAAGGGACTTTCGATGCTGCCCAAAGGGGTTTCGATGCTGTGAGGGAATGGCTTGAGTGCAATATCTTGACTCTAAATGTAGACAAAACGAAATATATTTGCTTCAGTATACGGACAAACACAAAAATCAATTACGACCGTCAGTACATCATACCACATGAGTGTGTCTCTAAAGAAAATTGCTCTTGTACTAAATTGGAAAATGTTAAAACGTTTAAATACCTAGGCGTTATAATAGACAACAACCTCAACTTTAAAAACCACATTAAGACCCTTTGTGGTAGGATCAGGAAATTGATATACGTCTTTAAGACCCTCAGACACGTCGCCGAACCCTCTGTGCTGAAGCGAATATAGTTTGCTCTCTGTCAGTCCCTCATCACTTACTGCATATCTTCATGGGGTGGATCCCCTAAAACTATTTTGAAACCTGTTGAAGTTGCTCAGCGTGCCATCCTGAAGGTTAGCACCTTCAAACCAATATTGTTTCCCACCGCGCTACTTTATGAATTTTGTGGCGTCCTAACCGTAAGACAGCTTTTTATTCTTCATGTTATAACAATGCAACATAAAAATCTCACCTACGACCCACTCATTTTAAATAGACGTACAAAAGACTTGGTTTGCCCTCAACCGATCGCTTTTAAAACCAATTTCGCCAATAAAATTTCCTTTATTTACTGGCCCCTACATCTACAACAAGCTAAACAAAATTCTTAATTTCTACCCGATGGCAAGAAAATCTTGCAAAATCAAAGTGTGTGAATACCTCCAGAAACTCACGTACGAGGAAACAGAGGAATTGCTTCGAGTTCCTAGATAGACTACAAATAATATCACCATATTTAAATTCTGTAAACTAATAATGAAGATAGTCATAAGAGCAACAAACAGTCCGCAATCTCATACACCCTCTCACATTCACTCATCTCACTTCCATCACACACAAAGAGAGGACTAGTTACACACCTACCATTAGTATTTTTGTTTTTCTTTGCTTTATCTGTTATTTTTTAGTCCATCCTCCATTTTTTTTTTTTCTGTTTTGTTTAACATCAGTATAGTTTGCATTACCTAATTTATTGATTCTATATTATTATATACTTATTACCTTTGTATTTGATAAGTACATTCAAACATGGGATCATCATTTTCGAAATATTTACTATTAATTGCAACTCAAGGGAAACGGCGTTGAAGGCTGAAATACAGGCTACGCCTAGTTCGGCCTCAAATGCTAATATTCTTGTGTACTTTAATTTTAGTTTAAGCATTACTAGTGAAAAATTTACAAATTTCTGTGAATAAAGATTACTATATTACTAAAGATTTGTGAAATCCATGAACGATATAAATCGTAGCAGTTAGATAAAAATGTAAACTACTTAATTAGTTATCTATCTGATCATAAATAGGCCTTAGCGTGACGGCTTCCTCTTAATAGCTTTAAACCGTTCCATTTAATTTTATGCATTTACCGGAAATTGAAACCCAATTACTATTTAACTATCATTTTTATTAGGTCGGACTAGGAAGCCATAGTTGATTGTAATGACGAAAAAGAACTATATGTTATAATCTCCACACTTCGTAATAAATATTCGTGCATTTCGTATTTTGTGTAACAGCGTAGTTAGTGAATAACTACTAACTACGCATCGTTATCGACAGCATATTATTATTATACAATGTATAAACAACCAAATACAAACCAGTGCTAGTAAAATGCGGAAAACCTCTTACTTTTTACAATGTTCGTAAAATAAACGACAAAACCTTCCTACACTGCGTTACGTAGCCTGGCGTGTACGAACAAAAGAATAGTTTAGATACCTATATAATTTTGATTATTATGTCTATGTCCGTTCAGAAAAATAGTCTTTGTGTCCGGATTAATTGGAGCTTTATTACCAACTATTTTCCCGCCACTATCATCAACTGATAATTTTCTCACTTCCATATTAATCTGATTAACATCTTAAAGACACGTATGGACTAGACCGACAGTATTCTTGATACAATTAAACCCAGTGACAGGTTTGCGTAAGTTGCTAACGTTTCCTGAAAATTTAACATTTCTAAAGAATGGTAAATGGTAGCGGTTGCGCCACTGCACTGGTCGGCAATAATTGTGGTTAGAAACCCAATGCTAAATATTGTAATACTAGGATTTACTGCTACTAGTCTTATTATTGGTGCATCTGAATTTGGGTTATTAGCATTTATATAGGCTTTTTGACTGGCTGGCAAATCGTAATAGTTTTACCTAATATCATTAGCATTATATTAAGGACAAACAACAAAATTTATATTATGTAACAATATTTGTTAATAATTTTATTAATTTAATTACTAAATAATTAGAACATTTAGAGCACAATGTCAGATTCAGAGTCTGACTCGCGAGTTCGGATTCTCACCAAGAAAGTGAACTGTCCCGTTCCGGCTGGCAGCGTTCCGTGGTTGCCCAACAACGGCTCACGCGCCGCTCTGCGATGCTTTTTACTCATAACGCACACATAATCACCAACGAACATCGGTAATTAGAATTGTAGTACGATAAGTGCATTCATTTCGATCGAAATAGATTACAGACTATTCGTCAGATTGGCAAACCTAACAAATAGGGCTGGTTACTTAAAATTTTATTTTCAGGCATCGGTACGTTTTTCGCTCTTCCAGCACACCATCCAGTCAATTAGAATTTGAACTATTGAATATTTAGTAGGTTTGGCAAACAACAAAAATGTCTGGCAATTAATTTCAAAACTAGTCCTAAGCCAGTTGGTTTACCAATTAAAATGCAAAAAAACAATTAATCATTGTCCATTTCAACGAGCTAATTAATTCACTTATTGACTTTCATCATTTGCAGGCAATTAGGCAGTTTATCTTTCAGTAATTTTATAGATTCCAACACCAGCTGTTACAGATGGTATTTCCACAACGATAATGAGAAAAGCAATCGCAGTGTGCGTTAATAATATCTACTTTGTGTTTAATATCCAGTGTGCGTCTCTCCATCTACAATCTAACTACTTATTACTGTAAAAGTTGTTTTCATAAATGGTATTCACGCAGTCACGATACGCTTGCAGAGATTATCCCGATAACTTAGGCATTTGCAATTATCCTTAATACCTTGGTACGGTCATTATATCTATAGCAGGAACATTGTAATAATGACAGATAAAAATAATACCTATGCTCTAACGGGTTCAAGAGTCAACATTTATTTACTGGAACAATGCTGAGAAACTAAAAATTTACCTACATAATTCAATTCCACTTCCTAGCCTTACTCGCGCAGTCACGCATCATACTACTTTAGTTTTTTATCAAAATACCTTGAAACCAGACGCTCGTAACGTGGTGCGACTCGTGAGATATAATTCAGAAAGAAAATAGCAAAACACGACCAAACTATAAAGACCCCTCGATAATTTACGGTCCTATTGAAATACGGGATGAGAAAAGTAATGGTACCTATTAGAATCAAAGTTCGTACTGTAGTGGTCATTCCGAACAATCAAGCAATGGTAGTCGTCCGTGACGCAACGACTGTCATTTGTCACTAAAACGCAAGAGTATAGTGAAGTGAAGGACAGAAGTTCAATTTTACATGGTAATTTAAACACTTAACGGGACCATAATACTCCAAATCCAGAGACAGATCGTGCTAGATCTATATGTGAATCGTTTCCAAATAAAAAATGTTCAAGAGTAGAACGCAGTCTTCTCTGGCTAGGGAAACTACTCGTAACATTTTATTGAGGATGCAGTATTATAAACTACTGCATTTTTATTGTAATGCGCAGTATAACTGCTCTTGTATATGGTTGTGTACACTGTTATTTCGTCTTTTATAGAATTATCTTCAGCTCAACATGCAATATGTTTAATAATGCATAATTTATTGTTCACTTCTTTAGGATATTCTGCAAATATTGCGGTTTTGTTCTCTTTATAAACTGGACCGACGTCCGGTTTTTGAGTACACTTTGGTTAGTCACTACTAAGAATAGCATGGCTTTTTTTTTCTTGGCTCTTCTTCGTTATATCATCCTTATACGAACAGTCGTCCCCTAAATCTTCGTCGAAATCTGATCATGTATGGATGTCATAATTTGTCATCAATAGCTTAAAAGTCCTGTCATTAATTTGTTCATTAACAGATGAATGCCCAAAAGCAATCCAATATGTAACAAATGATACACATTTTGTATAATATATTGCATTGCTTTTGGAAAGGAATTCCTTTTCATAATGTCAATTGCAGTATTTTCTGCAACTTGGATTTGCATGCATAATACATTATTGCAAATATTTTTTTTACACAAATGTAGAAACGGATGAAGATGCAAATAATAAGTTGCATTAGCATACCCTTCAGATCGCGATATCGATGCGGTTGAATAAGTTATTAGCAGCCATTAGTCCGTCCACCGCCGCGAGCTACTTAATAATTTAATAACGGCGAGTGTTTCGCCAACCATTGTCTGTTCTATTGTGGATAATTCATACCTCGCGGTGTAGTCGCTGACCGGTCCACCGCTGCGTTTGTTGATGCGTCAGTACATCGTGGCTGCTCGCACGAATATACCGAACGCGAAGCCTTCGCGCACACCGCGTGCCATTTCGAATTTCGAACACTTCTTTTTTCATTTCTTTTTTTTTTCATATTTCAACAGTGATGTTAATTTTCTTGTCTGTGCTGTGGTTTAGAATGAAGTGATGTGAATAAAATCTAGTGTCGTGTTCCATGTGACCGGATCTGTTGTATTTTTCATCGTTGCTATTATTTGTTTGTAAAGCTGGAGCGGAACGGTGTTTACATGCATTACAGAAAGCGACCCTACAGGTTGGAATATTTTAATTTGATTATTTGCAGTAATTGCAGTTTATGTTACATGTGACATCCGTAATTTTAAACTTGAAGCCACCAAGTTTTCAGTTGCAGAATTAATAGTCTTTGATTTGAAATATTGGTGCATGAATATTGAAGAGCAGTTAGCTTTAAATTCGTCTTATTTAATGGGCGGAAACAATGCTTAGTTAAAACATAGTCTTGGATTGACGGCTCAACTATGTTTAGAGAGTTGATAATAACAAAAGGCAGACTGATTTGATTTATATTACAACACTTTTTCTAATGTAACAAAAAGACGATCCGTTATGGCGCGATAATGACGTAATCCAACGTTGGGCTGTTTTATTGTCACAGCAAACACAACAGTAACAATGTGTACGCATTAGTATTTTATTGCTAGCCACGGCATTGTGTTTTTAGCGATGGCACTAATATATACCTCTCCTATAAGCGCACACGTTAAAATCAGGCAATGTTTTTATTCTTTGGTATCCTGTCCATACATGAGGCAAAATAAATAATTGTTGATATTGATCACTGTAATTCTATAGCCATATCGTTTTTATGACAATGATGATTTGAATCGTTTACGTCCACGATTTGGTTTGTTATTACTAGAAAAAAAAAATAGTTTTATTTGCGAATGGATACATTATGTCAACGGATTATTGCAGACGCCGTAATCTTGTAAATTCTCGATATATTGTGAACAGATCATTTCAAATACAATAAATCCCATCCAAATTCATAAGTTGAAAATATGGCCGTGTCTTATTGCGAAGGAAAAGTTTACATTATCACGCGATTTATTATAAACTTACGGTGTTTGCAATAATCCGGTGACCCATATGTATAACATTTCTGTACATATCTAACGGTACAGATTTAGTTAGAATCTTTTTCCGGTCCGATATATACAAACATTATTGTGCACCCGACCAGTAAGGATTCTATTATGGAGTGCCAGGAACAAAACTGTTGACGTTAATATTTTCAATTGTCACGTAATTGTAAACAGTCAATTGGAGATCTCATTGCCACCGGTGCGGTGGTCAACGGGTGATTACGACAACAATTTACTTTTTTAGCGTTTTGGGTAAAAAATATCGTGGGTGTCGGACTCGTTCTCAATTGGACATTCGACGAGGACAGACAAATCTTTTAACATCAATTTTCAGCATCAAGCTAATTTTCTTGTTACTTTTGGTATAGTTTTTGTTTAATTTCTTTCGTATTTCGTCTAACTAAACAGCTTTCTATCACCGGATTGCAAACACGGCAAACACAGTACGTTTATAATTAATCTCGCAATGTTATAAACCTTCTAAATTCCGAACAGAGCATTTAAGTTATAATAAATTTGAGTTTATTAAGTAAATGGACAGTACCGAAATGGGCCTAAATTATAACGTGATTGTAAACCGCAGTTTGACCTTAAATGTTTTGCTTTGAAAGCGAAAATTAAACCCAAACAAGAATGTGACAAGACACATTGTGCAACAGCTTCTGTTTCCCACAAATTATGTATTACGAAATAAGTGTTTATGTACTATCCGCGTAAGTACGTGTAGGTACGTAACGATTTGAATGAAGCCTTCAAAATTGACCTCACGCTTCATATTAGTCATGAATGCCAGCGTGATTTAGACCAAACCAAAGCCAAATATATACGAACCAATGTTTCAAGGAGAACAACGTTATAACAAATATATCCAGGTAGAAACTTTGATTAGATAATGAAGATGCCGAAAACTGAATGCCTATATAACAACCTACGGATTTGAGTTTTGGAGTCACTTAATTTGAACTTCGCTTAAGCAAAAATGGGGTCTGGAATAAGTCACAAGAAAATTACAAAAGCAAATTTTGAGGTGTTCATATAGAAAGATTTATTGGTTAGGGAATAGTACTAAAGTCGTTAAAAAACAGGGAATAAATTTTAGAATTTGAGTAAAATATATTTCTGTCTTTATAGTAGTAACGTAGGCCAACATTAGATACAATCCCGTAAAGTATCATTACATCATCATCATATCAGCCGAAAGACGTGCTCTGCTAGACATAGGCCTCCCCCAAGCGTCGCCACATTGACTGGTCCCGTGCATCCCGCTCCCAGCGGATCCCCGCAACCTTCACAGGTCAAACAAGAAAACATTACATAATTAAATATAATTAAAATGAAACATTAAATCGCAGAATACCGCGTGTTCAATTGATTATGTTCAGTGGTTATCCAACTCTTAGTATGATTACAATACCTATTCACAGTATTCACAATCATCCTGAGATTGTACGCCTATTTAGTTAACCAGGCGTGATGATTTCATTAATACGTCGGCAACACGCAATATATTCAACTTATTTCTTTTATTTAGTGGTGGCAAAAAACTGACAAAAAAGTACAAATTGCCTAGGCATTATGATATAACCGATCGTCACGAAATCTTCGCAAAAGGTTATTCATACGGGGTTATTTCAGCAGCGGCACTTTTAAAAATAGAACTGTCGGACATACTTCTTTCTTTATAAAACCAGCCAGTACCCAAAGTATATTTCATCGAAGATTTGAATCATTTTGTACATAGAATTTTAGAACACACGCATTATTTTTATATCAATGCCCATGCGAGGCTATTTCGGCGGCAATTTCAAAATTAGAACTGCAGATGGAATCTTTTTTCACAACCAGCCAGCAACGCAACTTTCTTCGTACTTAGATTCAGATCATTACGTGGACATACGAGTAGTTGCAATGGCAAAACCTACATTATTTCTGTATCAGTGTCCAATTGATGATCATTACGTTCAGTTGTTAGGTTGGTAGTCAGCTCGTCACTTTCTTGCACAATTTCACGGCGTACGCGCACCCATGTTTCATTTGTTGCCTGCTGATTTCTCCGACACTCCCCACGGACATCCTGGCCGCTTGCATATGATACACTTGACAAACCATGGTAATCGTGAACTAATGCATATTGCTGACTATTGTCACTACTGAAGCTTTTACCTTAATGCGTGCATTGGAGTTCATGTTAGTAGGCAGTACTAAGGTGGGTATTACTTTCTGTCAATATTTTGATATCATCAACAACGAAATCTGACTCCTTTATATACTCGGACTAAAGTTATAGCAAACCCTTAATTCCGAAAACTTTATGATAAAGCTGAAGTTTATACTTGTCGTAACTTTATGCTGCGCTAATGAAATAGGGAATTAAAGACCACGTTAACTTTGGGTAAATTTAAGTCACCAGGTACTTGCAAGTAATAATTGAGACTCACGAATTTGCTTCGCAGCTTCTGTAATCATGTTCGAAGGCGAAATTCGTAAATTATTTTAATTACACCTTGGTAAATCAACAAACAATTGGCTAACGTCGCGAAGTATTCAAAGGCCAAAGGTATCGTCATCGTAGGTTCATAGCGGTCGTAGCCAGTCTGCTACGAAGCTCAAAAACGACACTCCAGTAATCCCTAGGATAGAGTTAAATTTAAAAAAGGAAAACTTATCTGTTATATAACAATTATTAGTTTCCCTGATGCCCTTTACTGTCGTTTTAGCGTCTGCCTACGACTTTCGTCCACGTGGAAGTCGACTGCCTATACCAGAAAATGTATCTTAATAGCAGCCAGGAATAATATAGCTTTCAAACAGTGAACAATTTTTTTAATCCGTTTATCTCTTACTAGCTGTCCCACGCGGCTTCGCTCCCGTCAACTGGCTACGTACCTACCCTACACCTAATATTCTTTCCCGTTTTTGCAACATTTTTCATTTATGCTCCGCTCCTATTGGTCGTAGCGTGATGTTATATAGCCTATAGCACTCAGGAATAATGTAGCTTTCTACCAGTGAAAAAATTTTTAGAATTGGTTCATTAGTTCCAGAGATTACCCCCTACATACAAACTTACAAACTTACAAATTTTACCTCTTTATAATATTAGTATAGACAAATAAACAATTTTCCTCTTCATATGCCTCCTTACGCACTAGCGGTTGGACCGGTCATGTTCGTTTGTTGTGCGGGATTCTCGAATCTAGGCTAGGGCTTATGATATAAAATTAATTGATTGTGCTGTATAAAGAAACTCAGAAACAGTTACAAGTTATTTTATTTTACCACAAATAGAGTCGTTAGTACCTAATTAAGGATTTTTGTTTAAATAATTGTTGTTCTATAATTTTGCAAATTTTAATTTTACTCATCGTTGTTCTACTTTGTTTTTAAGATATATTAAATATAGCCTGATGCACTAAATAATTTCAAATTTTTTGTTCCTGTATTTTCGTAAACATAAGAGGGCCCCACTTGCGGTAGCTTTGCTTCAAGTGAGTTCCACTCCTTCATCTTTGCAGCAAAAATCTAAATCTAAATATTTTGGGAAGCACTAAATGAGTAAATGGTGTGCAAAGCACAAGGATCGAGGGTCCCGCTCTGCTTACATACATACATCACAAGCATTACGTTAAGATCACAAGTGGTTGCATATTAAAATGGGAAAGCAGCTAGCCGTGCCATTAGCCACTAGTGCGTAAGGGGGCTAGATTACACGAAAGAACTGTCATCATAATCTAAACTAATATTCTAAAAGGTGCAGTGGTGGCTTAGTGGTATCGGCCGCGCGCGACTTATAAGTTTGTAGGTCGTGGCTTCAAACCCAGGCAGGCGCTTTACTTTGTGTAAATTATTTCACCACCACTGCTCTCAAAATGGTGAACGAAAACATCGTGAGGAAACCAGTATGTCCTAGAAACAAAAAATCGAATACATATGTCACCAACCTGCACTAGGCCAGCGTGGTGGATTACGGCCCATTCCCTCTCACAGAGAGGCCTGTAACCCAGCAGTAGGAACATTAAAAAGGATGATGATGATTCTAAAGGAGCCAAAGGAAACGATGGTTCCAGTTATGCGAAGAGTGCGTACAAGGCATGTGCAAAATAATGTATTCTTGCATAGTGCATTGATGAAAACTTTGCATCAATCGCAATATAGAGTAATTGCCATAATTATGGACTAAAACATAACGTTTCAAAACAAGATTGTCCAAAATTGCTATTGACTCCACTCTGCTCCGCCAACGGATGACCTAAATGATGCAAGCGTTGTGCGTTACAGAAGGTCGATATTCTATTCAACCTTTATTATTTTAACTGTTAAAACAAAACTATTAACTCACCGAGTAATTAAATGGCTATTCATAAACGTTATGTGCTAACTGCACACGTGTATCAATTAGTTTTTAGAGGAAACGGAAACGCGTCAGTACTTTGCTGTTAAAACAAAAAAGTTCTAACTATAAAATTTTACTCAACCTTGCGAGTTTTGTCCATAAAATATAACGATAATCTTAATCTTAGGTATTGTCGGCTGACCTTCCACATATCGGCAACAAAAAGTTTCAAATTAGTTTTGCACTACATAACAATTGTTCAACTCTTGACGCAGTGTTTTTATAAGCACATTATCTCGTATCATACAATTAGAAACGTTAGTCATTCTGCATGAACGTAATCTACAAAAGAATCTCACAATGGATCACGTAACTTTGCATACGTTGTATTATAGTAATAATATGAACTAATTGCTTGATGCGCGTTACCCACATCCATTTTAAAGTATTTCCTTCTTTCTACCGCACTTGTAGAATTCCGGACATGCGTCCACTCCACTCCAATAATTGTTCGACGCTAACGTGTTCGCATCTACCAGCGTTTGTCATGCAGTTGCCGTGCGATGATATGGACATTTTTCTTCTTTATTTACACAATAATGCATATGAACTAGTTGATTAATTAATTAGCCTATTTATTTCACTAACTGTTGAATTTAGGTTTCTCCCAAATTGTGCTTAGACCCATTACTTTCAGTTTTGCTTATTAAGCCCAAGTCTAGGTTACCTAAGAGGTGCATTAGCAACGAGCTTCCATAATTTTTGGCCTAAGACCACGATAAACTTATAAACTTTGCACGTGCATGTCGGTGAACACCTCCCTGTCAAACACTCTTTGAAGAGAACTGATAATTATGTATAACTAGCTTCTGCCAGCGGCTTCGCCCGCGTGTATGTCGAAAATTATCCTAAGGAAACATATTCCCGGGGTAAAAATTGTGCTATTCCTGACTATAATCTATCTCTGTGCCAAATTTCATCCAGATCCGTCCAGCCGTTTAAGCGTGAAGAAGTAACAAACATACAAAAACACACACACACCCACTCACAAACTTTCGCCTTTATTATATTAGTGTGTTAAATACTAGTACCTGGGCGACCGAGCTCTGCTCGGGTGAATCAATTTATCGTCCCCGAAAGGCCCTGCATACTAATTTTCATGAAAATTTTTGGAGCCCTTTCCGAGATTCAGATTACATATAAACATATATACAACAATTGCTCGTTAAAAGGTATTAGATTAGATAGATAGATTTAACCATTTCCATTACAAATATCTGCATCCACTTCAACAAAGTTGGGAAAAAAATAGGAAGACGATGAAGATGGTAGCAAGCAGCAGTATCTTTTTGGATGCCCAGCGGTCATAAAAATGTATCTATGAATACTTTTAGTTAAGCGACTATCCTATTAATTATATCATCCATATGATTAAGGTTTGAGAGCTTAGTGGCACTGGATTATAAAGACGGATTTTAAAGATGTCGCTATAGTTTAATAGAATTCAATCTTGTTAACACACTTTCCAGACAAGTGTGTTAAAATTAAAATGTACCGGCGATGCGTCCAACCAACTTAATTCTTAATTAGCTAGGTATTCGTTATTCTACTACCATGTAGTTACTTACTAAGCAGTGCCCGTACCACGATATGGGCCTACATACTTTTACCGTGATTATACTTGCGTTGAACGTGACTTACTACTTATTAAGAATTAGATACAGGGTTGAACGTTCGGGTTTCGAACGATTCACTTGGTAGACGGTTTACTGTTAATTCAATCAAATGACATCCGTTTACTTTTGGTACGCACATGGCTGGGTAATGGCTATTAATCAAGGTTTATTTAGTTGCTCAAGTAACTATTAAATCAATGGGTTCGCTACCAACAAGAGTTACAAATAAAGTACGATGTGCCTCTAGGCATGGATTATCTTCTTCGAAATCAAGTCGTTATAATAATTTAATTCTCTATTGTAATACCCATAATTAAACGCTCAACAACTCCAATTAAAATGTCTTCAGGTTGGCATCCATTTAATTAATTTAAACAAACATTAATTATTTTTTGCTGCTTTGATTCCTAGTTAAGCCGAAAAAAACAGACATTTATTATTATTTTATGTGTAGATATTCACAAAGTTAATGTTAATGCTCATTTGTTTCAGCTCTGGGAAGCGACAACTCGGCTCCAATGTCTTAGCTAGGTAAGCTATTATCCGTACTTAATTATTCTCGTAAAAAAATTCGTTCAGGGGGGTGACCATAAGCTCTTAGAGCGGTATCAATTTGATATCGAGTAAGTGACAGATGTATACAAGTCAGATACACCTGTCCCTTATTCGATCTCAAATTGATACCGATCTAAGAGCTTATGGTAACCCCCCTGTTACCGCCACCTATCGGTCGCTGCGGCAACAAATCACAAGTAGCGCCATCTAGTAAACCCCGCAGACATTACTTACATTCAAACAATGGCATTCGTTACAAGGGGCAAACCTAGATGGCGCTGAAACGTTCTTGTAGATCGCAACAGATGTCGCTGCTAGTTCTCATTCAATTTATCCAAACTTACGACTGCTTAATTCAATGAGTAGAATTTGAGTAACGGATGCTTGTCTAATAAAATGTTTTAATGAAAAGTGTCATTGTTACAGCCAATTATACCGGTCGTCGTCATTTAACTCGTCGGGCTGCGGTTCGGGCGGAGAACCAGCTGACGACATGTACTCCGATGTTTCTTTGGAGGAAGATGTCCAAGGTCTCAACTATAAGGTCAGTGATATATTCTTTTTACTGCCTTAGATAACATCATACACTAGTTCCTGAGTCTTAATGGGTAAATGGCTTGCGTGGAGTAATGCAGATATGCTCATGCATACTGCGCTACCACGAGGAGATAACGCAGTTACGTAGGACTCCAACCCACTAAAACACCACGGCGCCCTCCTGTGCCGCTTATGGCGGAAACACGAGCACGCGTTAGCACTATTCCGTGAACCCGCCGCGGCTGTCGTCACCAGACGGAGGGTCTGATCTGGTGGTCTGGTACCCCCCATCACCGGCGCACCAGAACACATTGCACGCCGTGACCACCCCAGGAACTAAACCAGTATATGGGCGCCAGACGACCCCGTGTATGGCACCCTTGGTCAGGTCAGTGGCGTCGCTATCTACCTCTTTTTGGCCGCAAGGGATAGGGAGAGCGACCAGCGCTATACCGACTCTCCTCCTCCCCTGCGGCCCCACCGTGTCCGCCATCAGACGGTGGCGATCCCGTCCAGGCCGCGGAAGGTAGGAAGAGCGGCGGGCGTACCGCAATACTGGCACTCCTCTCCCGCCGCGGCCTCCAACCGTCAGCTGCGATGCCATACAGCATCGCGGCCCGCCTCAATTGCGATATTTCCCAAGCACCACCGCATCCTACATGTTGGCCGCTACGTCGTTGGCTTAATCGGCAAAAACCACCGTGGGTCACCAAGCCACGGCTACTGAGCCCCTCGCCTCGACAATGCAGGAACCCTCCGGGGGGGACGTAGTGATTCCGTGAATCTTCAAGCAAACAGCCGACTGTAAATCTTATGCGTGGAGCCATTCCCACCAGTTTTTACATAGTGTCGTCAGACACTTGCCAGAAGATCAAAAGATATTTATTCTGAACTTGTGGAAGCTGGAATATGGACGTTGAGTTATTCACCTTTCGTAGAATGGAGTTTACTATCATCTATTATTCAGTTTATGAGATTCTCTTACCATAGGCAAAAAACACCAGACAGTGTCAAATCAATATTTTTGTGAAACAATCGCAAAATTATGATGATACTATGAGCCTATATATCAAATTATTATACTGAGATCTCGTACAACCTTTGTATAGTAATTATTACGTGATCCGAAGGAACTAAAGATATTATTGTTATCTGACACGAAAGCCCCATAATACCCATCATCAACGCATCATTGAATTTTCTTTGTTGACTATACAAACCATTCACATCAAACCTATTATCCTGGCCATTGTGCCCCATGACCTGTACTATGAGCGACATTGGTACCATCAATAAAACTATAAACTTCTGTGGTTTCTAGTATCAATGAGTTATTTGATTTGAAAATAATTGTTATGTATCCCCTAAGCTGAACCACCAAGAACCGTCACTCTTCTTCATAAATGCCAATGTGTATAATGAGTACCAAACTAGGGTACTTAAATCCGTTTCTATCGATTGCACAGCTGAAGTGGTCATGAATATTCTTTTATTTTTTAGCGAATGACTCATGCTTTTTATCCTGAAAGAAAAAGTAGTGAAAATTCTTTAACACTTTCAACCGCTTGGGCCCGGGAGCCAAGTAGTATTTATAAAATTGGCCTAATATATTGTGATCGTGCACATTATGGTTCTTAAAGCATTGTTCAAAGTACAAACAAATAAATGAATCACGTGAGCTCATTCATGCGATACATTATTACGGAGACAATTTTCTCGGAAAACTCTAACGAGTAATAGGAAGTTTATCATGCATGTCATCGGATATTAGGTATCTGTGTAAAGTCACCACCTAGTGGATTACATCAACTTCCTTTATGAATATTGTTGAAGGGATTCACCTGCTGAAAAACGCTTTCAGTTACAGCCTAATATGACTTATGCCGTTTCCGTTCCATTTGTCTGTTTACAAGTATTATTTTTCCAACCTAAATTATTTTTCCTAGAATAGAAGTAAATGCTCCTGATTTTCTAGGAATTCAATCAACCAAACTTGATATTTTGAGGCTTTGACTTATGAGGAGGCTTCGAAAGCAATGGATTTAATATGTATATGAATTTCATATGCTACAATACCGTTTTCCACCTACATTTGTATGTAGGTACATTTTATTCCTGTTTCATAACATGTTTACTTTATAATATCAATTAAGATACCTACGTCCAATTTAGTTAAATATCCGTATATAAGTGAATAATTAAGGCTACAACTGTTCATGTTTCAGGAAAATCATGTATTTTCTTAAATTACCCACTATTGTGGTTATTGCTTACGTAAACAATGGTACCATTGAAACTACGTCAATTTACCACAATATAGGTAAGCGTCCAATCGAAGATGATTCATTTAACATACAAAGTACAAGTATATTCAAATAGTTTCCTTTTCAATTAAATCCCAAAGTTGGGGAATTATAAAGATGAGACATTCGGCAGTTACAAGAATCCATTCACGTGTGACAAATAACTGCATTAAGACTGAAAAAGAAATGGGTTACTATATAAAAAGTCTGATTTTAAACTGTAAACTTTATTTGCACAAAAAGCTGCTTTTGATCATGATCTATTCTCACCAGTGCAAGGTCATGCTGGCATAAAGCCAGTTCTAAATTTAAATTTTGTTCACTTGCAATATTTTGCGCTGACCACTTTCACGTCATCCCGTGTTTGTAGTTTTTATGTGGTTATGACTATTTATGTTATTCCAGAAATATTATCTAATAAATGCCTGAAAATCCCACTATTATTCAACCCTCCATATTTTGAACAGTTAATCATCGTGTTATTTTTCATAACATCTCTGCAAACCGCATCTGTTTTGACAAAAAGATCGCTTTGATTGAAATGATTTATTCCTTTATAATATATAAATTAAATATTTTTGAATTAATGGCTAATAATAAAACAAACCTATATACAAAGTATAAAAGTAAAAGGACTCATTGCGCATCAAAAAATTCGTGCACATGTCAATGGGAAACGTGCACTGGCAGCACTGCCACGTTGAATGGCAATGCTGATTCTCTGGCCGCAGAAAAGGCCCGCCTTCTGGTCACGTGAAGAGTCGTGATAAATATTTTAGTACTGGGAATCAACTTCTATCGCTAACCTTTCCTCCGTTGTATTTCCTCCGTTTAACTTTTGACCATATTACCGTCCTTAATCTCTGTTCAATGACCCCATTAAACTGGTATTGTATTATGTATATTACCAAAGGAAGGGGTTTAAACAATGCTCGTGCCGCTTCATTTAATAGTCTTACCTAGTGCGACAGTAATGGACGCCGGAAACGGTCCCTCAGCTGCGCATACGCCACTTCCGGTCAGATGCGTGCCCAGCCACAGCGATATATGATTAATTTAAAATTAGAATCCTTGTGTAAATATTAAACAGATATGAGCTTTTGCAGCCAAACATGGAGCCAGTGTAAGCAAACCCTAGAAAGGAAATGACCAATGACTCAATTTTCTTCGCTGTATCACTCGCCGCTAGTGTAAGTTATAAGTTTTTTTTTTGTATCTTATATAGGCTCGCGCTTGACCAACATCTCACCTGAAGGTAAGCGACGATGTGGTCGATGATGGAGCACGCTTGCCTAGAAGTAACCTATTAACTCTTGACTTAAAGACCCCTTGGTTGTAGCTATCGTAACGCGTTCTGGCGTGAAGTACCTTCTCACCTTTGCAAGGATCTCCAGCTTCCTGCCAGCCAGCTGAGCCTATGCCTCAATGTATGGGCCAAAATTGAGAGTCGATGTCAACGTAACGCCAAGAAGCTGGCACCCGGCTCCAACTTCGGCAAGTTGGAGCCGGGTGAAATTGACTCTTTTCAGCGGAAAAAAGACACGCCTGGGTTTTAGCAGCATTAAACCTGACCAGATTGGCATCGCCCCATTCGGAGACTGCCTGCAAGGACAGGTTCAAGCGCTCCACTATGGCCTCCCGGAGAGACTGGATCTGAGGCCCGGTAGTACGAGCGTTGGACAAGTATCTCTCAGCAACAGTGCTGTCGTCTGCATACCCAAAGGTACCGGGTTTTAGCAGATCGTTAATGTGCAGCAAGAATAAAGTTGCTGAGAGTACTGACCCCTGAGGGACACCGGCATTAATATCCAAGTGGTCCGACGAGCAGCCATCGATAACCACTAGAATGGACCGATCTCTCAGGAAGTCTGCAATCCAATCACACAGACCACCGGGCAAACCGAATGAAGGAAGCTTACCAATAAGGCTTTCGTGCCAGACCCTATCAAAAGCCTTCGAGATGTCGAGGGAGACGGCAAACGCTTCCCCATGCCTCTCGATGGCCTCACTCCAGATGTGAATGGCATAGGCTAGAATCTTCTAGCGTATGCCATATGCCGTATGCCACGGCTTACACGCCTTGGCACGCGGCTTGGCACGGGGAGATCCCCAGTAGACCGATTTCGGCGGAAGCCGTATTGGCGGTCACTTAGGATATCGTTAGTTTCTAGGTATGCCAGAAGCTTAATATTGAGTACGCGTGCCATACTCTTACAGAGTTTGGAGGTTACAGATATGGGTCTGTAGTTGGCCGGGTCAGCTCGGCTGCCCTTCCTAGGCAAGGGCTGTACGTTAGCCTGCTTCCAAGCATTCGGCACTTTGCCAGCCTCATACGAAAGGCGGAATAGGCGTGTCAAGATCGGAGACAGTTCAGGCGCACAGGTTCTAAGAACAATTGCTGGTATTCCGTCATGGCCGCTAGCCTTGTTCACGTCGAGGTGTTATAATCAAGATGATATATAACTCATGCTAAGTATTCAGCAAAGTACAATTGTCATAAACTTTTTGGCATAGCATGCTTAATGTAGAACAATTGATTAAATTAAACTATTTGTCACGAAGTTACTTTACTTATGGTGTTTTGACAAACTGTGTGCGTTATCGTTATGTCTGATAACCATAGCGTAACAAAGTTGTTGTCACTCATCGATTTGCAACACAGAACTAGTTTAATTTTTTCTTAAGTTAACATAAACGTGTATTTGTAGGTACTTCATATGATTTACCAGTGTTGCAAAAGTACTTCTGTCTCCCCTGATGTCGATGAACAAAAGCTCGTATGGACACAGGGGACTTTACAAAATGGGCCCGAACGACGTAGGCGAATGTACCATTCAATTTCAAACCTAAACAAGCTACCATGAATTTCAAGCAATTTTAGACCCTACCGTAAGTAAAGTCCTATGCTTATTTTGAATAACATGTTTTCATGCCATGTCTCGTAATGCACTAGACAATACATCTTGGAGAAACTGCGAGCCATTGAATTTTGCATAATATCATCTAGGTACGAGTCTTGTACAAGCAAGGGGACTATTATCAATTCTATTTGAGCCTGCGTTGTTATTTAACTTAGGACTGTTTCTCACATCACTACTTCGATATATTTTGTGAAACATTTCCATTATAACCAAAACCACACGATGTTATCGATATTTGGGTTGAATTTGCACCTGCCTGTATCCATCTGCCGATTCCAAATGTTATATCACAACTCAATGCGAATTCTGAATTCTAAAATAAAACTTACGAACGTAAATATAAAATAATAAAACGGCTTTTTGCATCTACAAGTTTACGCAAATAAAGCCGTTTGAAATTGCTGTAGTTTCAAAAATACGTAGGTAGTGGAGCCGTAGCAAATAACTCGGAACATTGTAACTTATCTTTGAAAAGATTTGTTTCGGACAAAGTGTTCCGTTAATCTTTTGTTTGTACGCTTGAGAGTGATCGAGTGTGATCACGCACGTCAAACTCACGCGCAGCGCAAGCGTTCATGATAACAAACGCTATTTTGGTAAAGACGAGCTACAGATAAATTAGGGCCTACGTAAGCCTTGACTCTTTAAAAAAGACGAAATGGCTATCTATTACTTCCGCTTGGATTCATGAAATCCTTGTTTATCACAGAATGTGCCTTCCCCCTGACCCTGTTATCACGACGCCACAGATAATATAATACTAGCATAAACGAGACGACGACGACTGACGACGCTTTATTAACTGAGCCATTTTTTTGCCTCTGTCCATTCTGTCATATTTTGTTCGACATATGTCACTATCACTAAAGGTGACTGCGAAACGAGCACTGCAAAGCGTGATAAGCACTCGGTTCAAGTGTCAGATCAATCCGAATTCCGAATCCGTGTTCAGTTCAGTCAATGCAATGTTATGCAACCTGACTTGAACTGTGATCGCT
This sequence comes from Orthosia incerta, assembly GCA_948252205.1. Classification (NCBI taxonomy): domain Eukaryota; kingdom Metazoa; phylum Arthropoda; class Insecta; order Lepidoptera; family Noctuidae; genus Orthosia; species Orthosia incerta. The sequence goes on from OX411760.1 coordinate 19,214,753, forward strand.
TCTATAAATATCAATTAAGTTCAAACGCGATAGTGCTTAAGTAATAGATTCTTTCCGATCATTATCTCACTTCAGATTACACAAAGCCTGCATCGCAAGTTCTACTAGCGTTAGGTTAGCTAGATGGACTAAATCTACTTAGTATTCGAATATAAACAATAGTTGCGAGTCAGTAATCTCGCGTGCAGTGGGAGGAACCGTGGGTGGTCCAGAACTGTGCCAAGGATATCGGGAACCTAGCGAAATATCTCGCGTGTTTATAATGTTGACATGGGCTTGTAATTCGTCTTTTTTATATTTTGCGAGTATTGTAGGCTTTTTATGTGTTTGCAGAGAGTTGGACTGTAACGTAATGAAGCTGTTGTCATAGTATATGTCTATGGATACTAGATAGTATATCATAAAGTTAGTCTATAAAATATTAATATAATATAACATGCTTTTCAATTCCCACAACGATTCTGCAAGAGATGAAAACATAAACTTATCTACTAAACAGGTCACTCTCTTCACGTTAAGCATTAAAAGTTAATTGCCGCATCATGAATTAATTGCTCATAAAACAATTTGATTATTATCTCATTTCAACTTTTAATTGGGATTCCTAAACATGCTATTGCATAAGTGCAACGAATTCACGTGTAATGTAATCTCGGCAATCTATCAAACTTATCATGAGCATTGGTTACAGTAACAAGAGGTGTATGACAGTAAAACGTCTTATTATCTAACCCTAGTATTACGCCTTACAAAAACATAGTAGTGTGAAACGGAAAGTGGTGCGAATGAACGCGTGTGAAATACAAACATATTGTGTGCAGATGACGAGATTCCTACACATATACCCAGATACATCTTAATTACGTGTAACGCGTTGCTACATGACATCGTTTATCATATATTAATTTCGCGACTATCAACAAACTTCGTCGAGTAATCGCACTAATTTTCAGCGCCAAGTAAAAACATTACGGATTCCGGTTTCCGCTCGTTTTCGTGTAACTTCTTTTTCTTATCTGGTGTCCTTCGCTCATTTCCTTCGGTTTCTATCGCTACTGTATTATTTAAAGAAAGAAACCGTCAAATTGGAGTCATTGCCTACAAGCACTTAACGCTCATAAATCCTTCCTACGTGAGTATCGAGCTAAGGAGATCCCAATTTAATTGAAATTTATGTTCTACCTCGAGGAACACCACATTTGAAACACGATACTTAAATATAATCAAAGGTTTGCGATCACTGAATATTCGTCTAGTCGTGTGAACGTTATACAAGACCGCCTTTTGTGCAGACATAGTAGTTTCCAGAAAAGTTTAAAATATATTCCTCTATTGTAGAAATTCGCGGAAAACTAAATAAAACTCAAGACAGGGGGCAACGTCACTCATCTGGGGCACACGTAGGAAAGCAATTGATTTAGTTTTTAGGGCGCAAAGATCAGCTTGCGGTGTGAACGTGTTATATGTGGTACAGATCTAGACTTCAAGATATTATCTAGTAACGATCATTATTACCGTCGTAATTATACCGTGAGATGACACTTGTGTAAAGTGAATCCTGGTACTTGCCGTATTTAGCTATCTAACACGAACCGTGCCTCGCAGATCGCAGACCATTGTCTCTGAGAGGCAAAACATTTAGTTCGCGCAGCTTCCGCCAAAACAAGGTTTGCTGTTTTTGTCCGGCAATTGCACTGAAGTGCATTTTGAAGGAGTTTTTTGTAAGGCATGCATTTGTCGTATGATCTCAGCTATTTATCTGCGATACTTTTTACGTAGCACAATTACTTAGTTGTAGCGATCGGTAAATTCGTATCAGCTGCGAAATGAGTCATAGTCAATTCAAGCAAGTTATGAGAATGATGAATGAGAAAATTAAAGCCTATTACCGAAATCAACGACGAAATATTTCTCAGCAAATTAGGAGAATGCATCTTTGCTCCAAACCGTATAGACGTTGATTGTTAGTAATTTATATCTGTCTTTATTGCCACCAATGAAACAATTCGTTTCAAAAGTAATTTTCAAGTCAGTCTTGCTATTTGTTAGAAATTTTATGACCAAACCCCACATTTAGATACTTGTTATGATCACAACGGTCCCGTGTCTCGATGATGTGATAACTTTAAATAGAGTGCCACCAATACAGAGACAGTTATGGCCAGTTCCATGAGTATTTTATTGGTAATAGTAATTAAGAAGAATGCTTCCTTGTCGTAAATTAGAGGAACGGGAATCATGTTTCACGAATTCCGTTTTATCTTAATTTTATTACTATAAACATTATCTTGGTCTTCATCTACATCTAAACTTCGTGTTTTGTTTAAATGCGTAAAATTATCATAAAATTTGCTTTTGCTCTAGTTTCTCTACAACAAAATGTAATAATAATATGCTGTCGTTATGTAGTTCATCAACACGGTCAGTGCCTTTTATTAGTGGTAGAGTTCAACCTTGAACTGCCCCGAGGTCGTCTGCTGCCGACCAAGCGGCACCGAGTGCGGAAACGAGGCAAGAACTATTCTCTGCCATTATACCGTCATTAGCATCTGCATGTTTGTCTTGGGTATTAATAGTTTTATGTTTAGATAACACATTGCTGGCTTGTTTGTCCTATTTTAAGTACTACCCAATAACTGTAGTATTATTATTCTCTACTTTTTCTGCAATAGTATAGTTGGCAGTTGCTATAATAGTTACACTATAATACAAAATATTCTTTAAGTACAAAGAACATCAATGTTCGCGAGAAATTATCGATGGTGCTTCAAATATTCGAGTTCACTGGTATAACAATCCCATTATTATTTGACCACCCTCCGACATTTCCTTCACCCTACGTCCCTTACTAATCTTGTTATAAATGAGTAACGGGGAATTCCAAATGAAACTAAAATGTTGCATGGGGAACGACGATAAACGAACTTACAGAATATAGGATTTTACTGTTATAAAAAGACCCGTGAATAAACAATGACACCATTTTTTGTGGAAAAGTATTATATATCTGATGTAAAAAATTATACAGACATTTTTGAGTGACATGCTGAAACCTAAAACTGAAAAACAAAGATTTTATAAAATTTTACAAAATTAACGTCGGTTTAGATGAGAAATAGACGCTAAAAGCTAGAAATTACTTACTGTTAAAGTACATAATTAACATAGGTTAAATGTTACGGAAAAATAAAAGAGAAATTACTAGATTACTGTCAGTCTCACGTACTATTTGTTATTCTGTTTGTTTTAGCTGTAAGTCGTCCATAATTGATAAATATATAAATAATGCTACTTAATTATGAAACTACTCACATATTGATTTTCCCATGCACAAATTGCGGCAATGCCACAAAAACTCTAATTAAAAGTTGACAAAGAAAATTTGCGTGTTCAATGGCTACAGATTTATTCTGTAACTGTATCTACAATGTGTATGACAGGTTAAAAATAAAATTTTCTAAATCTCGTGTATAATTTCATTCATAGTTTCTGACAAACAATATCTTTGTCATCCTCATGATATATTCACATTTTTGACAGTGACTAAATAAATGAATCAAGATGATCTGACACAAACGGAATGAGTGAATGAGTTAAAATCAACAATTCGCTTGTTTCTCGTAAATCACTGAACTAATTTTAATCAGTCTTTCACTTTTACTATTCGATCAAAGCCGCGGAATCTGAAAAGCGTGATAGGTAGGTATGTCATAACTTACCTAGAATGGGAAAACTCAGTTCATGTTTTAACTAAATGAGACATTATATCGGGAAATCTATAATCGCAAAATTGTTGATTGATTTATCATAAGAATTGTGTACGTGAGAAAAATTACTTTACTTTATGGAATTCTTTAGAACAGATTCTAGTATATGACATCAGAGTATAGCCCCACAATTGTCCTCCTAGGTAAGACTTATAGCTTTAAGTAATAAATCGTATTCCTTACATAAGGAATATTGAGTATTGATGTTGCAAGTTGAGCAGAAAATCCAACAAATTGAATCATGACTGTCGTTTGCAATACCATCAACAACCATTAGAATGTCATCACTCTTCGTCAGTATTATGAATTATTTCTATCAGTAATCTTCTAATGATCAATAAATACTTCACACTTTCGCTATTTCTGTACAACCCTGATGTAGAATTATTAACTTTTTATGCAGATCCTATTCAAGAGTGACGTTAGTTCACAACCAACTCTACTATTTGACACGCTTGTATGAACTGTATTAAAATGCATGAGATCGCATTGTTCCGTCAATTGTTAACTATATTGAATAAAAGAGCCGAATTTTTTATTTCTTTCATTACGAGATTATTTAAGTTTTAACCCTTTGTTTGACATTTGAAAGCTTACGACGGCGAGCTTGCCTAATAGTGCGTGTTGCGTCAAGTTTAATTATTTTTTCAATCTACTTGTTACGTACTTGTTACGTCATTGTTACAATAACCGATATATTTGGTGAAAAAAATTACGAGGCATACTTTGTGTAGATTGATAAAAGGCCGTGTAGGGCATAAAAATAAAGCTGATCGTAATCATATAATGAGTCCAAGAACTGCGTCGCGATATAAAGGCCTCGAAGGCAACAATTCTTGTTGTTCTATTTTCACTACTGCACAACCAGTTTCGATCGAATACAATCTAAACGAACAGACAACACAGCACAAGTTAAAACAACAGACAACATGTGCATCCTGTGTACCCGATTTAATTGATCCATATGTTCATCATTTTCTTTCACAAGATACGCGTGAAAGAAAAGGCGAACATATGGATCGATTAACAATATCAACTTACTCAAAGAGTACAAAAGTGATACTTTCGTAATAACAGTTATATCGAACAAAAAGATTAAATCAGACAACTGTATAAGAAATTCATAAATGGGTCTGAATTTCTGCGTAGATTTAATGATTGCTTCACAGTTTCTGTTATCCGATAAATAAAGCCGGCAATTCAAACTTCCGAGCACGAATTTCACACGGTGTGAACAATAGCCTCAATTTCAATTCTCTATTCTATTAAATTTTATTTTGTTATTTTTAAATCATCTTTGTTACATTTCTATAAAAATAGATCAACACTTTGTTATCTATATCTAGAAACACTACTAGCTTCTTTTTAATTTGTAGATTTCAGGTGTTTGCAAAAATGAACAGACAAATTTAAATTGAATGATATGCGTATATTTATGTGTTTGTGTATATGTTTTATTTTCATATCTAGTGCTTTTATATCGTGGCCGCCCAAGTAATCAAATAGGCATCAAGTAAAATACAAATGCGCCACCATTGCATGATTGCGACTTGCAATAGCCGGTAACATCTACGGAGTCCACTTAATGATTTCACGTTTTTTATATCATATTGCTTCTCACTTTCAGTATTAACTTTCTTCAATTTCACTGCTTTAGTATCATCATTATCAGTTTTAGTTTCAAGGTCATTTCATTCTTTTACCATATTTTTACCAAACGTTTCTCTAAATAAGCTATGTTCATGAGTTGTCATTAGGATTCTGTTACAATTTTCTACAATGAGAGACTTGAAATGACTTTGTGAATAATTTAGCAATAAAACTAAGTCTTGAACGATCGTTCTGTGAATTCAATCGTTCTCCATCTGGCAAAGTCGGACGCAATCATGATGGCCCCTCGCCCGTAAAATTACGAGATGCACCAGACTGGGGGAGCTTATGAAAGGGGTTATTGCCTCGGAACTATCTATCAGACGGCTGTGCATATGTGCAGGGAGCGAATAAAGTTTATTTGTATGGCGCGGCCGGCTGATAATCATGTCGTGTCAATGGGTGGGGCGGCGGGCCGCACGCCGCCGCGCGCCGGTTCGGTAATTCGGTTAGTGCCCACCGCGATACTGTGCCAACCTCACGTACCAGCGCGACTATAAAGTTTCGATTGTTATACTTCGATACCGATAACACACAAATTACCATTCTAAGAGAAATCCACATATCTTAACCGTGTTTACTCACAATTCGTCGTTTCGAAAAGGATGTCAGTGCAACCGTCGAAAATTTTGAATCGACTTCGACGAAGTCTCCTGTTGCCTGATATTTTGATACTTGTTTACGACAACAATTAAAGGATTTCTGCAGTGACACTGACCAGGGTAATCATACTTCGGAATCATAGTGAAGCCATATATGTGAAAGATGTGACACAGTGTGATTAACTGCCTGTAAGTGGTGTTACGTGAATGTGAAGTTTCATAAATTGTATTAGAACAGGAGAGCCTCAAGAACTATCACTAATCAAGTGTGCCATTAGAATTCTAGCTTTATTTTGAACGAAATTATTCTAATCTACCTACAAAAAGTCAAACTAAAAGTTACGAAATAGTGTTTAGTTAATGTGTAAGTTAATTAAGTTCAGTGCAATATTGGAAAATATTCTAAGATAAGAGTACCGGATCTTAAATGTTTAAATCGGGCCTGTTCAATCGGTCCAGAGGCACGATGGGTGAACAAATCGAGGTAGAAGACAGTCTGGAGCTGGAGTATGATATGTGGGACGGTCAGTTCGACTTCGTGGGCCCGCAAGGTCCCCCACCCGACGTCAGAGGGAGGATCACCTCTGACGCCAGTCTCACGGAGGACTTGTTTACTGGAGGACCTCTGACCCCTCACCTAGCCAATGGCCTGAACGGTGGGAAGAAGACTCCTGCGCATCAGTGGTGCGATAACTTATCCGATCAAGTGAGCATTGTTCAAATCACTATTTTCCTTTTTATTTCTCTAAAGGTGTAGATGACAGGTAGCTTTTATATTTATAGGACTGCATACATAGGCAATTCTTACAATGTTCAGCAATTAAATAATTGGTAAGGAGTACTTGTCTCATTGAATACTAGTTGGAAATCGTCAATACTAATGACGTCAATGACGCGTACAGCATCATTTAACACATGTTTTTTCCTGGCATTTGATTCACAAAGGAATTACTCATTCCTATTCCAAATGCCTAAATGTTGGGCTGCTCCTGAATTTTCCTGTAAAGGGTGGTTTCAAAGAATTAGGACGTTTATATATATATCTACCTAACATAAAGTGCCGAATGTTGTATGGACCATGTATGTATATATATAGGAACCGAAATCAACAATGAAATTCTGCAAACAAAAACATATGCTCCACATTTAGCCAATCATTGACCCGTGGTCAACAAAACCAAAATAGCAAATAAGCTAAAAAGATAGTTCAAAGTTATTGATAATAGACCGGCACTTCTTTTAGATTTCCATTCAATAGACCGATATCTTCCGAAACCGATGCGTCTCTACCGCGAGCTATGATCGTTCAATAGAAAACAAAAGTACTTCATTCTTCAACGTTTGAAGTTTCTCGACCTGCTCGTGCCATCGCGGCCTTTGATTTGTTCGTAAGTATCACGCAATCATTTCTGTCTGAATATTATGTTCATCGACCAAACTCTGCATAAATGCTGGTAGCCTGGTACGTTACGCGACAGTACCTTCGATTGCCCTGCAGACTTCAGATTATAAAACTTTATCTTTGATGGCAATAGTTTAGATTGTAGCTTTATCAATAGCATATCTTTTGGGTGTTATGATATCTATAAATTGATTCTAGAAATCGAAACATTTGAAGTTGTTTTGTATAAAAACGTAGCTTCGTAATACAAAGAATCCGAAAATATACCAACCAAGAAAACAATACCGCAAACATAAGCAAATTAAGACTGGAAAAATTTAATGTTCCACCATTGAAATCAGATAAAAGGTGCTTTCAAACAACATTCACACAAAATTCTTAGTAAAAGAGAGTCTGGCATGAAAACAATACCTACAGTAATTTAATTTATTCCTCATAGCTGTTGAGAAAGGCATCCTGGCATGTTACGAAGTCACCAGGTTTAGCTATGATTTGCATAATATCTTCTATTACATGTAATTACAGAACAATAATGTTTTTAATTTAAACGGTCGTTTGGTGCATTTGATATTCCATAATATCTGAAGTTCCGTGAACCAAAACATGTCCACTATCGGAAACTGGAAATATATTTGACTAAACCTCATGCAAATCATTCCGTATAGTTACAGTACCGGTGTTTATTCCTTCTAAATTTCGAAAGGATTCGTACAACTAAGGATCTAGTTCTAGCCCTGCCCGGAATTCCTTTATCGACTAATGTAACAACTTTTCAGTATCTATCTGTGTCACGGACTATGCACGTCCAGAATGCATTATTGCAAATGATAATTAGGTTAGCGTGCGAATATTTATGTTTACTTCCCTATATGCATCTTCCTGTACCAACATTTGATAACACGATTGTAGATTATATGCAGCCAACTTAGCTTTTAACAGAACTGCCAATAGACCGAGAAAGCACGGACCTACAGCAACAAGTAATCATATGTACGCTCACTAGGCTGAAGCTGAACTAGTTATAGATACGTATATTTCGCAAGAAACTGCCAACTTCCGTGCCAAAATATTCTTCAATCATAGAAGAAAAAGCTACATAGATGACATACTTATTTCCGCACCAACCGTTGTTGGCAAATGAGAAAAAAACTATTGGCAAAAGATTCTAATTTCGCCAGAGTTGGGCTTTAAATCTGAAAAAAAAACTACTAACCTAACCTGCCACTCGCATTCCCTTTCGCCAACCATTTCATATCGTAAATCTTTAGTCAGAATGCAGTAAATGAGCGAACCAGCTTCAAACGGTTTTCGCAGTAACTATTTATCTGCATTGCGTTTTACGATGTTTAACCTAAAATGCTTTAATCTGCTTTAATTTGGCACTGGTTTACATTTAAAGAATGTCAGAAATCTAACTAGTTTAAATTATGGATATCATCTCGTTAACCATGTAGCCATTTAGAAATAGATGAGAATACACATTCTCATCAGTTATATCTTCAAAGATATTCTGTTCAGTCTGCACCTTTACCACTTGTTATTATTTTACCTTTGCCAGTGTTACGTCTATCATAAAAATCTTCATTAATAATATTTTAATTTATTTCAAATGCTTTGATATCCGTAGGTGTATGCGCACATTCCAAAGTCCATACTATTGTAAATGGAAACTAAACTTTTTATGCATTTGTATTAGAACCTGTTATGATTGTTCAGCTAATTATGAAACAATTGGAACAATCAATGGACGCTACGGTTACAGTTGACCGTTACCGATATATCGTGTCAAAGTGAGTGCATATCGATTCCCCGGTAACACCGGTATGGTTGGACAATACATTACCTACCGCACGACCTAATACTTTGTCATTATTTAACTGGGCCGCCGCCACCGCCCGACGTACGGACGTTGACCTTTATATCTGCAATAAATTAATTGTATCAGCCAATAGCCATAGTAAACACAAACATTAGAGCGATAACAGCAAAACGATTTGACCGTATCGTGTTTCAACAAGTGCACTAAAGAGAGAGTGGTTTTCCATTAGCTATTATATACAATTCTATAAAATTCATCTACAACATCTTCTAGCTCGTATGAATACGCGACAGTTTGCTCTGTACAATCAGAAGCAATATATCTTCAAGTGTCAATCTTTCTATGTAAGTTTCTTTCATCTAGCACCTATTACGGAAAGACACACGACATCTGAAACCGTTCACTGGTCGATGGTAATTGAATGAATCCGATCGTCAACTCGCAAATATACATCCGAGGCATAGCCGACGTTGCTAACAAACGGTGGAAAGTTGCGAGACAACACACAACAGCCAAGAAAATATGTTCACTCGAGGAAGTCACGAGCACTCACTCCGTCTGCTATTCAACTAAAGTGCCTATTGATTGCACTTACCGATAATAATCATGGTTTTACTAACTAATCTGTTACTGCTCAATAGGTTTTGCGGTGTGAGTTCTGAAACTTTTAATATCTATAACCGTTTGTAATCATTACCACATTTTTTTCGCAGCTCATGTGTCCAAAAATGTATGTAGTTGGACAAGTAAATGTGTGTTATGAAATATTTGCTATAAACTTATAAAACTTGCGTGACTTGTCAGTGCAAATGAGCGATGATCTCAGTTCCTCAGTAAACAAATTTTAGATAAAGTCTGTTCTTCGTGGACATAATTGCTAAGGTTATCGGTAATGGCCTCGGATTGTTTATTTTTTCGTTGACTCTTCAATTAATATTGTTAATCATCTCCTTATTGACAAGACAAAGTGTACCTAATGGCTTGGCTGCACACATTTACAATTCCATTCCGAAATTAGTAGCTGTTATAATTATATGCCACAAGTTTCTCTACAACACTAGCTGCAGGTTCTTAATGCCCCTTAATTATGTCCTTAAACCAGTATGATTAACAAAAGACATTATAATTATAGGCATTGTAAAGCTGCACTTGCGTCAAGACCTAGATTTAACAGACCAAACTAGTTTAAAACTAGCCTAAGCACTAACTTGGTTTAGATTTCCTAATATATAGCGTGCTTCTATAAGCACGCTATATATTAGGAAATCTAAACAAAGTACATATTTTAGATGGATATACTGTTTGTAAATTGTAAATATCAAAGTTATTTGAGAACATTAATACATAGTCTCATCATAATAATTTAAAATTATCTGATTTTATTCTTCTCTATCATTGCGCTTAAAGTTGTTGTTTATAAAGTTCATTCTCTGTGTTTGAACTCATTCATCATTCACTTATCTCATGAATGTCACTTGAGCTACTTGCTTCTGTCTTTTCGGTTAAGTAATCTTTAATGTATTCGGTCCGTTCCGTTATTACGAGTACAAATTAACCCTTTAACTAGTCTTAAGAGATATCTCATTATGACGATTGTTCTTATAAAATTCTATAAGTACCTATTAAATTTTAGTCTACGAACATTTTTGGAGTCACCAGTTTTTGATATGTTACGGTTCTTCAAAAGCTTTCTGTTTCTTCTTCTATTATTCTATGTTAAGTTTTCTTGTTAATTTTAGCTTTAGTTTTCTACCACTGTTGCGTGTCACGAATTTGTTGTGTCTGTTAAACTTTTTTGTTTCTTTGAACAATATTCTTGCTAATTACTGCACGATTCACGACAAAACTCTTTTCTCCCTAGGGCTTTTAAAACTGAAACAAATGTTTCGGTAGATTGTCAAAGTAGATATTATTAATGACACGAAGGGTTAGTATCTACCCAAAGTACATAGGTATACAAACTCATGACTCACAAGAATCCCCCAAATGATTAGATAATACATAAACGTGAGTTGATAATGATACCAAACCAGCCGATACCTTCGATTACAAAAAGTCTTTCAAGAATGAAAAAAATCACAATCGGTTCTAAATAAATGCACAATAAATTGCTTTCTTACAAATCACAAGACAATTGATCTATGTTAGACAAAGTCGAGCACATCAGCGAAGTGAAACCAGTCTGGCTGCTCAGGCGCATAAAACCGAGAGTACTCGTACCTTTGCCTCGATCGAAAGTCCGATATATTCCAATACAGCTTTACATTTTTAAGACGATTCATTTCACTTTTCCCATGAGAGCGTAGCTAAATTAGTTATGTCACTGCAAATTATAAATTAAGTTCGGTGTTGTATTTTCTTTTAGAAGTTTTGATTAGTTTTAGTTTGTTATTGGCACAGACAAATTAAATTGAAGTTACTCAATTGGAACGGCGATGTACGCATAAGGTTTATTTTTAAAAGATTTCAATCAATCATCGTTTATATGAAATGGTTTTTAGACGATTCTAAAAATCTAAATCAGTCTGCGTTGAGCTCTGGAGGAAGAGGGTGCGAGTCATGCTCTGGCAATTCATACGTGTGATATTTATTTACATACACCGTGAATCACCACGCCTTCATCAGGTCCCAGATATCCAAAAATAAAGCCAAAGACCTTCATAACAATCTACCTTGGATAAGATTCAGTTGCCCAGAAAATAAGCACATCACTCATTCGTAGGTACCTATATACTATACAATCAACACAATTACAAATCCATCCACCACGACGTTTAATTTCTTATACGAAATACATTAAGATCCGCAAAAACTACAGCTCAACATCGGAACTAAGCTGCTATCAACATAAGATTCCCAGGGAATGATGAATTACATCACGTTGTACAGAATTACATCGCTGTAATGACATGTTTATATTGTGTAGATAATTTACTTCGCGTGGAAACTTCTCATCTGCTTCTTTTTCATTAAAAACTATTTGTGGACTAGCGTGGTTAAGTGAATTTCTCCCAGGATGATTTGGTGAAATAACGTCATCTAATTCATCAGTTATCGATCATCTGAGGCTCTTGATATTTGCCCAACATGCTGAACTAGTTCTAGCTAGCACTCAATAATCAATCATAAATTTCCAACTTACTTTGCGTGTCGTTAATTACGTATTGTTATCCTCACATTTTCTTTTGCTATAGTTATGGATCGACGACCTTCAACTTTTCTTTCAACAAATCTTGCACCAGCAGTTTCTACTTCTATAATCCGTATAAGTATACTTATATCTTTCCAGTTTCCTTCACTTTCATAATGTTCATAAGTACTCATAACATGTGCTTGCTAATTCCAGAAACCTAAACCATTAAGTAAAAGATCACAACTGTTGCAAGTGTTGTGTATTTGTGTTGCATGATGACGTTTCCTGTTGTTCCTGTTTCCAGGCTCCATATCGTTTTACCGTTTGAGCTTTTGTCAACTTTTTATCGGTTGTTTTCGACTCTATCAAAAAGACAAAAAGAAAGCATTTTCTGTAATCTTTTGATTTCGTTCACGTGCATACACTGCATTTATCAACTAGACTATGATGATAAATGCAACATAATTATATTATCGCCAGAATGATTATCTCAAACTGCACTAAAAACATATTTCAAGTTTTAGGCACATCCATAGATTTAGATTTTTTTTGCTACGCAGGCACATCGGTCAAAAATATCTACAAATCTGACAACATGCATTAAAAGAATCCAAAAAAAACAAGATAAAATATCTTCAATGATGAATCTGTGAACGATGAAGCGATCAGTGCGTCATCGTCGTCCGATATCGTTGAAATTATTATTGTAACATCTATGTACTTACTTATGCCAGTTATTCTGGTAGTAAGTAAATAGCATTTTACACCAGTCAGTCTTGTGAAAGTCGGCGAAAAGTAATCTTTTATTGATCTGGCCGCGGAGAGTCGGAGACCAAACTTACAATAGCTTTTACATATTAAACTCGATACACATCCAGCTGTATTATAAATTTACCATGAAGCGTAACTTGCAGTATTATTTAATATATTTTTATCAGAAAATAGTCGCACAAAAAACAAAGCCAAGCAATAGTTGTGATATTGTAAACCTGATTCATTTAATGAATTGTGTAATTAAATTACACAACTTCAAAACTTCTTCCAAGTGTAGAAGACTGAAATAATAGTAACACTCATGAAACAAGTCACTGAAAATGATTCACATGCGACTCTGCGCAGCGGGGAACATTAAATTCACTCTACAAATAATAAATTCCTGTTCTTCACGGACGGACAACGTCCGTTAAGAACAGGAATTTATTAAATTGTATCAATGAGCCGCTCTTACAATTCGTATCTTCTTGAGTCACTCAATAAAGTAAAGCTCATTGAGCCAGTTCTTTTGGCCGATCGGGTTCGCTTCCATACGCTACGTTATGCTAAGTAAGCTTATTTATCAAATTTTAAATTACCGCTTCTACTACGACACTCTCGTTGTTCGACAACAAGGAAAATTATTTTAAACTCTGCGTAGTTACCTAATTTGAAAAGAGAAACAATATTTTGCACAGTTATTAATTTTGTTCACGAGGAGAATGTAGGATTTAATTCCCGTTTGCGGAATTTATGCCCGATATTAAAATAATTTTAACTGCGTTTTTGATGTTACTATATTAAAGTACCTGTAATATCGATTGTTTCAACAGTTAAGTATGATTAAAAACATCTTATTGATCATATAACATCTTACGTCAGGCACCATCATCGCTCTTGCGACTACTTGACACGTTTGAATCAATCTCTTCCTGAAGTGCATCTTCCTGTAACTTGCACGAAATGTTATTAATTTTATGTAACTTCTCATTATTATAATTCAATCAAGTGAGACAAGCGATTCTTTTACTATCTCTAAAGACATATCTCGGTTCAGAGTAGTCCTATTGGTTTAAAACTTTTGATTTGTACTAACCTTCTTCTGTTGGCGATTTGACTTTCCCAAAGTTTTAACAAATACAAATACAAATATCTTTATTTGTTGAACATAGGTAGATTAGGTACAGATGTTGTGATTATTAAAGAACGCTATGTCTAGCCGTCATCGGCGTACAAATATTAATTTGGTACAAACATGCTGATTATAATAAATTATCACACATTATTAAATAATTATAAATTAAGTAGTCGAAATTAAAAAAAAAATACATTCCAATAAAATATAATAATAATAAATTCTAGTATCTACAGTCAATTAAAATGTCAAACAAAAAATAATAATATGTAATTATAATGTGTCAGTTAGGTATTCGTTCACCGTATAATATGTTTTTACATGTAATATTTTTAGAAAAGCCTTTTTAAAATCGTCTATGTTGTTTATTTCTTTAATTCGTCTAGGGATCTTATTATAGATTCTAGGTGCCATTCCTAAAAAACTTTTTGCATAAAGAGCAGTGCTATGTGGCTTAGTGCATATCTCTCCGTTGCGACGTTTAGATCTCAAGGTTTCAAACAGATGGAAGTTGGATTTGACAAATACTGCTGTCTCAAAAATGTACATACAGGGCAATGTTAAGAGTTTAAAATTTCTGAAATATGGAATGCAGCTATCAGTCGGTTTCAGTTTAAACACAGAACGCACACATCTTTTTTGGGCTTTAAACGCAAGTTCTTTGTCCGTGGAATTGCCCCAATATATTATTCCAAAACGTAATGTGGATGTGACATATGCCTTGTAGGAAATTAGAACAACGGACTCATTCACAATTTTTGCTAGATTGTAAAGCGCATATGAGTACTGGTTTAGTTTCTTACAAACAGTTTCTACATGACATTTCCAGTCTAAATGACTATCCAAGTTAAGTCCCAGAAATCTAGCACTGCTTGTTTCAGCTACTATTTGATCATCGTAAGCTATGTTTAAGTTGAGTTTTGTTGTTCTTTGATAAAATGTCATAAGCTTTGTCTTATCTAAGTTTATTTTTAATTTATTTTTATGTAACCAATTTATGATGCAAAGGATGGACTTGTTTATGTCATCTTCATAAGTTTCTATATTTTTACATGGAACAATAAGTGTACTGTCATCTGCAAACAAAATAGTTTGATGCTCAGTGCATTTTGGAAAATCGTTAACATATATGAGAAACAACAAGGGCCCAAGGACAGTTCCTTGGGGTACACCACATGTTGTATCTCTAATTGACGACATATGAGTAGCTTCTATCTTGGATTTAGAACAAATTCTATTTATAATAGTGGCTTGCTTACGTCCTATTAGATATGATTTGACTAGATTTAATATGTTGCCCCTGACCCCGTATCGTCCCCCCGTATTGCCCCTGACCCCGTATCGTTAACGAGTTTTCCAAATAAAAAGCTGTCTGCTTCAGAATTCATTGCTTACTTTTAGTAACTTTTATTTTCTCTTTTTCTTACAAATTGTCCTCGTACTAATGTGTGATGGTTACACAAGAGACATGTTTTCTTGAAAGTTTACTCTCGAAGAAATTTAATTACAAATCTTGTGCACGGTTTTCATAACGAGTGCCATTCCTGAACCTGTTTGAGATCTATAGGTTAATTACGGATACAATGAACTCGTCCATGCATAAAACACTGCAAGTGGGTAGGAATGTGAATACATTCATAGAATCAGATATTCCTTCGTGACTGACTGAAGTTCAGTGGAGCTTAACAAATCGATTACAATTTTCTCTCCTAAATAACGCTTCAATGATCATTTGTCTATATTTATTCGTTGATTAACCAGTTGCAGAAAAAGCAAAGAAAAAGGGCGATACGCGAGGAGACACTGCTAAAAATATATTCCATAAATTCTAAATATCGTTCATCGCTATCCGATGAAGCAACATACTTATAAGACACAAGGAACAAACGGCTTATCTTAACGATAAGCGAATCTTTGATATACTCGCAATGTTATTTGATTTTGTTATTTTGCAAATTAGTTTAATCCTTTATTTGATCCGATTCAATTTAACAGTTACCCTGATTGTATTGCCAAACCAAAATAAATCGATTATCGCCATAAATAGCAAAACATAATTTAGGGTGAAGTACATATGCTTTAATATAGATTCGAAGAACTCGATGTAGAAATCATTTAACTCGTAATTTTATAATTATAAGTGGCGGCAAGTGATCTTACTAACTATCTTAAATTAGACACAGTTTCAGTGAGTACCTACTCAGAAAATGTCTCAGGGTCGATTTACTTTGACGATGAACACCTCACCAGAACTGACATTAAGATTACCTACTTGAAAGAATTCTAAAATGGAACTTCTCTAGCTTTAGTCTACAGTCTATCCAATGTATGGCCCAGCTCAGTGATTGAACCCCTTTCAATATGTCTTTGATAGCTCATTCCAATCATGAATGCAATATGATCACCCATTCACCGCTACTCTTTAGGAAATGCCTTTCCGCAGTGTGATCTCATGCAGCATTCAGAGTACGTGAGGTGTGTGCTCATCTATTTGATTGTATGCGTTAGTCACCTCGACCAAGACCTACGCAGGGACATAACGTATTCTAGGCCGTGCATCATAATATTTATAGAAAACAAACACCTAGTACTACTTGGCAGCCGTGAGACTTGTAAAATAAGAGCTAGAGTTGTCACTCCTCAGTGACAACGATTTGTTTGATCTAAACGAGAACACATTTGATCACGGCTTGAATGCTAATGAATTTCAGCAAAATTGTTAATAGATGATTATAAATTCACACATCTATAATGACTACATACATGCACTAACACATAACTATGTCAATAAAAAGCAAATAGCTACTAAATACTATATTACAGGTCAAGCGAAAGTTTTTGTTTCACATGGTGCAGACTAGAGCGATATTCCAGTTATTTTAACGCGGTCGACTAATACGCGATTATAACTAACCATATGAATACCAGACCTGCCTTACATAACCATTGTGAACAACATTGAATCTCTGGAGATCCTAATCGATTTGTATTCAACGGTCGCCATTTCCAATACGTCTCTAGCCAGTAATGGTTACCTACATTGGTGGGCACTAGTGCGTGCCATGGTAAACGCTTACTGGCATCGTTATCGCTCAATATCGAGCCCATTCCATGTTTATATTGATATCGATAAACCCGCATATTTGTCTAAATCTACAGCAACGTACATTATGATGGGCGAAATGTAAATATTGATCAACTTTACCAACTCGTTTAAATATTGTGTTATCTTATTTATCAATATATACATTATATAATAAATCTGTTGTAAAGTCCTTTTTGGACAACGATATTTTCCTAAAAAATAACCAGGGTGTTAAAGGATAACCAACAGAACTTATTAGCAGCATTTTTGAAATTTTTGTCTGTTTGTCAGTTGAGTTGTGCACGCATCACGTAAAATTTACGAAACCAGTGTAGAATTTTTTTATACATAAAATTGTGCGTATACGTAACGTAATAACGTTGCGTTGAAGTGTTAAGTACTTAGTTTTTGTTCCATAGCAATCGGTTCACTCTAGTTAGATTAATTTAAAGTGTTGAAGAAGTGAAATGTCACAACACACGCAATTCAGATACTTGGACAGTTGAACTCCATATTCGATTGATGCATTTGACGTGATTTTCTGAATGGCGGCGGTGTCTTAACACCGGAGGAGTCCTTGGAGAATCTTAATTCTTCGCGGCAAAATTACCCTAGAAAAAAATGGTAGGGTAGGTAACAAGGTAAGTAGGGTAAGTGGGTAGGTCTAAGTAAGCAGGGTAGGGTAGGCAGTTGACGGGAGCGAAGCCGCGGACACAGCTAGTTTGTAATATAACTTTAAATAAGAAACTTCAATAGCCAATTTCCTCTTTAAGTCATCAATATTTTCATGTGTTTTCTGCTCTTTCAATATAACAATGACGTTACTCCTCGGCAGGTGCAGCTACTTCAGCAGCAGGTGACATCACTGGCTGACACTCAGAGCACGGCGGACGAACGCTACGCGAGGGCGAAGTCCGACAACGCGGTGCTGCAGGCGAGGGTACACATGCTCGACGAGCAGATACGAGAGGTCAGTATTCTCTTTGGATGATATAAGATAGAAGTTATACGTAGGAACTTACCTCATCGGTATAGACAAATACTCAAAATAGTTTCGTCGGCACAGTATCTTTGTATGGGATGAGGCATCTTTACTCTTCTGTGAAAAGCTAGCTGCCTGTACGCCACCAGTATTTCAATGGACACGGCCACCCATTATTTTATTTTTTTCAATTTAGTTTGTGTTTTTTTTTTAATCTGCTCACAAAATTTCATGAGAATTGGTTGAGAAATGCGACTTGTAGAGGAAAACAGCCGGACATCCGGACATACGGAGTCCGCATGCATTTTGTCCATGCTTTCGTATATCTGGAATCCGGACAAACGGTTCGGTCGCGATTCGCGCGCGCCGCTCTCTCATACACAAATGTAGTCTGCATCTCTTTAATATGTCAATATTACATCTTTTTCTCTTCGTGAAGCTAAATGATCTCAGAAGTAGACTAAGTATGTACTTAGTAAAGAAAGTTCTATCATTTTAATTGCCCAATTAGTGGTCACATTCGTATCAATGCCGTTAATTACCTCCTAACCAACCTGATGTATAATAAAATTATGTCGATAATGTACAGATCGAGTGCCGATGTGAGGAGAGCGTGGCTGAAGAGAAGCGTCGCAGCCGCGAGGCGATATCGCGCGTCGAGAGAGACCGTGACACGCAACTCGCTGCGATCACTGACAGACTTGGCGCCGCGGAAGCTGAGGCGTCAGAACTTAAACAAGAGGTAAGAGAACTTAAATATTTTAGCCTGGAGTCGTATTATATTTATATTGTTTACTGTGAAACTTGTGAATGGAATGCTTATCATTCATATTGGCAGCGCACAATAAACATTTTTCCCATTTTCGATATTTATGATTTATGCAAAGATAAGCCAATCTTTCATATCTACGGCCCATATATTAATAGATATTGCAACCAGTATATCAAAGGTCAGATTGGTAGATAAGGTTTATTTACATTCACTTTGTTATTATGTTCTCAACCATCTATTGTGATTTATAAATTTTGATGCTTCTTTAACTTTAATCCACCACCAGCTGAGTATAATAAGATTACCATCATTACACCAACTCATGCATTACAAGCGTAACAAGCATTTCTACTGCTTCACATTTTTAAAGTCTAATTTAATTCGTTTATAGGCGGGTCGACTCCGTGGAGTAGCAGAAACGCTCAGAGCGAACGCAGAAGCGGCTGCGCGGGCGCACCGCGAAGCTCAAGAACAAGTGGCTGAATTATCAGCGGCTTTAAGCAACGCACGGGAAGCTGAACGAAGGGAGAGAGATGCGGCTGCCACTGCAAACGGTCTCCTGGTGACTGCGAGGCAAGAGTTGCAGAGATTGAGGGATGTGCCACCTCCGCCGCCTGACCCTCGCCTCGATGAGCTCAGGAAGGAACTCACACTGCTGCGGACGCAGAATAAATGTAAGTAACACTACTACTTTCTTCTACTTGATCAAATTCAAAACCTTTCCTCTCTAATGGACTAACAATGAAATACTCCTGGTACTGATACAAATGGAATAAGAAGTCTTCAGTCCACTAACCTAGTGCTGACTGGTTTGACATCATATGCTAAGTCACCTTTTAAAGAAAAATAAAAAATAAAGTTCTTCAATCGTTTGAAGGACATATCGGAAGTATTACGTGGCACCTTCCTTCTGTGAATTAATAATAGAATAACGTCACATACTGCAGTACTGATTAGACTCATCGGAGCACCTGCCAAGCACCGCTGAACACAACCGCATTCGGATTCGGACAATGAACGGATAGCTTCAATCAATTAGTGATCGAAGACGAGCAGCCACTAGCTGGCAAAGAACTAAACAAAATATAAAAACATCACTAACGATATTTGAAGCGACTTCTGTGACAAACAAGGATCGAACTTGATAAATTCAATTAGAATATGATATAATCAAAAGCATATTTGTTCTGATAGCGTTGAGTACTCGGACCACTTCAAATAACGCGACATACATATTATTCGTATCAGTTTTAAGTGCCAGCAATTGAAACAACGTGCATATATACACGTGATCAATGAAATCAATGAAATTCCTTATCATCGCTTACCATCAGGTGAGATAGTGGTCAAGCGCAAGTCTATAGATAATAAAAATAAAAATAAAATAACCATGTTAAATATAACGTGCAATTAATGACCCTATAGCACTACCGACATCTTTGATGCTAATTTTAATGTACTTTTAATTGGAGTTAATGACTCATATGATCGCATGCAAAAGTCCCCTACTGAACAGACACACATGCGTGGCGTCTGGCTGGTGTGACTCTTGGGGGATATTCACGGCTATTGCGATAATATTCACTCTTGTCCATCTTGTTTGCCTAATAATGGAAATAAATTAGGTCAATTTTTGCAGCTGTACATAAGGCTACACTAAAGTGCTTCTACATAGTTTTGATCTCTCGCTTCCTCCAACAGTCCTCTTATTTTCCGGTTTTCTTCACTACAGCCCGGTCTATCTTGTCATATCTGAATTCAAGCAATTCTTTCAAAGTTCCAAAGCCCACCATTTAAAATGTTAACATTCTAATTCAGCTATAAGTTCACAGAAAATCTGTGTCTACATTTCCATGTTTTCCTTCCAGCTCTATCAGAAGCTCAAGAGGAGTTACAAGCTCAGATTCTGACGCGCGGCGTAGAGGAGGGCCGTAGCCTGCTGGACGGAGTCAGCGGCCCACTGGTCGGGACAAACTCACTTGCGCATGAACTGTCGCAGATGAGTGACGATGAGGTAATGCATCACACTTATTTGAAGCATCATTCATTACATGCATAGGCTTGATAATTGAATGAAGAACTGGGTACCTGCGGTCAATCAATAACGTTTTCTAGATAGAGCTTTATAATACCAATAACACTAAAAAGTCTGAAAAAATATGCCTCCTCACTGCCGAAGTTACAAGGTTTTAGCTTGGTCTGAAGTCTGGACCTTGACCGGAGACCAACATGAACCAAATGTAGGTCGTCTAATAATTTTGGCATTATTTAGCTACATTTATGTCATAGTTACGTTGTTGATCTTTATTGACCCAGCCGGTACCCACCAGGGTCTATGTCTAAAATCCACCTAGTTAGCGTTTACATTTTTCGATTTTATTCATACATCCATGGCATGCTTGACACTTTCAAAGTTCTTTATCAGAATAAATTTCATTCCAATAATTCAGATCGCCTTTGATCCGACTTTCCTCTTTAGTCATTTCGATGTGCCTAATCGTTAACATAAACGAGGAAACTTCAGCTTCATTATTGTTTATCAACTGATTAATCAGCTTATGTAAAACCACGTTGTGCTTTCGGCTTGAAATATTTATTATTTGTTTTAGTTATGTAATCTGCTGCAAATTACATGAAAGCATTACATTCATACATTATGGCTCCATAACATTCACAGTCAACATTATTATTGTCGCGTTGCTTTGCTTTTTATGAAGCCTGACTGAATCGTTTGCAGAACAATTGCCTATATTTGTCATGTATGCATTTTTGCAGCTCGATGGTAACGATACACAATCTGATCTCAGCATAGAGATGGAAAAGGTACGAAATTTTTACTAACTGTGCATGTCTGTACCTTTACAATACCGCTAACTTGCATGCTTTTTAACAAAATGACTTTGACATAATGTTTTGGGACTGAATATGTACCTTTTTCATACTTTATTAATGGAATGCTTGCCCTCATACTATCCAATAATGTCACACCATTTAAAAAATCTCTAGCAAGGCATGTACACGACACTGTCCTTACACAATGCTTGAGTGTGATTTAAGTACCGATAGTCTCTAGGTGAAGTCCGAATAACAATAGTAATCGTTATTTATTTATTACAGTTGCAGAAAGCTCTAAAAGAACAACAAGACGTGAATGTTCAGCTGAGGAACTACATCGATGGGATCCTACTGTCTATCGTAGAGAATTACCCTCAGCTCCTCGAAGTAAAATACCAGAAGGCGCCGGGCGACAACCGGTCATAACATATAACTGTAGCAAATCCCCCATATTTGGTTCTTCTTCATTTTATATTCTTTGTTATTTTTGAATCGGTTATCAATTTATTTGGACATGTTTTAACAATTAATTTCTATTATTATCAACATATAAAATTATATTAATTTCTTTGATGTAAAATGATATTATTGCTGTGATAAGAAAGATAATCAACAAAATTATCATAAGTGGCTTTCCTGTTTGCAAAGCTATAGTCTTCTGTACTTGAAAAATAGATTTATTACTTTTATAAAAAGGAATTCCTTATGCCTGGACACCTAGGACGGCTAGAGGGTGTCGATATAATTATTATTATAAGACTTGTTGTAAATATTGTGTATAGTAAAATATATTAAGCATTTTTAAAAGTTTAGAGAAGATATCGTTCCTTGTTATTATCTCAGACGTATGCTTCTGTATGCAGTTGTCAGTATAAGTTATATATAATTTATTTGGGTTTATTACTGTAGATCTGTGCAAAATAGGAGAATGTAATTGAGCTATACTTTAAACGACAAGGCCAGGCCGTCCATAAAGATATTATTTGTAATTACTTAAAGCAATTTTTGTGAAAGACTGTGCGAATGATAAACTTGGGTGCGTAGTAAATATCTATACTGTTATTATAGGAATAATTTAAGACATGTATGAACTATGCGATATATCGGCTACTCCAGAATTACTTTCAATGAATGGTAAATTGTATAAATACAAACTTAATAAAGTATATATTCTGATTGCAAGTAACTTTGAAGTAGCTTTGAAGTAGCATAATAATAATTGGAGCCATTTATACGAAGAGTGTATTCATAATTGTAAATTACGTCTAACTGCATACCCTAGTACCTAAAACAATAATTATATAGTAAGAAAAAATCATGTACCTATATTTTTACAATGAAATATTTATAGTTAAGTTAGTATGTAGCTATATAGGCATTTGTGTACATTTTGATAACCACTGTTCATAAATCTAACAACAAAAGATGTTCTATTACAGTCATCAAAGTAAATTAAACCAATTAATACAGGATCAGTCTTTTATTTGAACATCGCTTACATTTTTAATTTCTACATTCACTCAATCTTCATCATTATCATCCTCGGCTGCCAAATCAGCTTCTTCTTTTCTATTTTGATCCAAATTATTTAACACCCTTTGCACATCTAGACGTAACATCATGAATTTTGGATCCATATAATCCTGTAATGCAAGGAACATAATACAACAAAAAAAAACAAACTTACTCCTTGTAAAAAACAGTTTCAAGAATAAAATAATTCTCCAAAATCAAACAAGGTCTTAAGTTGTGGCTTTGCGGGAATCCCGCATGAATCTGCAGGTTTTAACAGGGAAGCAATTCAGAGCCTTTTTGTAAGTGACTTCATTTTCAATTTAAAAATAATAACGAATAAGGTATATATTTAAATTTTCATGCAATATATTGTGTTGTACTTCGTAGCACGACCATGAAGGCATTCATTATAACTTTAGATGGTACTAAAATCCTTTTAACTTGTTCTATTTTAAACCAACAAATATAAATTTTATAATTCTCAATTATTGCAGATAAAAGGTCGTGCTGGCAAGATTCTTTCCCAGCATGACCACGCTAAAATTCTAGCTGGCATAATGAAACGGGAGCATGCCTAAAAATTTGTAAATATATATTTTATAATAGTACAAATTAAAAGGATTTTAGTACCATCTAAAGTTATAATGAATGCGTTCATGGTCGTGCTACGAAATACAACATAATAATATTTTACGGAAAATGTGACCCGCTAAATGTTTTCATTCTGCTACTTGTTTAACTACCAAACGACCGACAAAGAATTCATAACTATATTAGTTAGACTTACTTTAAACGATTCCGACTCCACTTGCGTAGGCTCAGACGTCAACTGTCTCGGCTGTGTCTCCTCGTTCTGAAATTGGTTACCATGGCTGCTCAGGTCTCCAATCCCAACACAATGTCTCAAATTCAAGTTCTTCCCCAACAAATGTGCCATTTCTTCTTCTATAGCATTCATGGCACTCGACACATTGGAATTCCTATAATCTCTACTGACTGGAACATTCATAAAAGAATCTGGTAAAGTATAGTTAGGTGCTAAATACTGTGGCATTTGTGAAGATCTGCATAACGAGCACTGCTGTCTACTCTCAATTTGCTTCCTCTCATTGTGAAGATGCAGTCTCTCTCTCGATAAAGCTACTTTCTCTCTAGCGACATGTTTTTCTCTAGCGTTCAAAGAAACCACGTGTTCTTGAATTCTTCGAATTCGTTCTTCGTACTTGCGTTGGATGAATTCAGCTTCTGAGTATTTTTTGTCGGCATGTGATTGTTTTTCTATGGCTGTTTTAGCAAGGAGGTCTAAGTCGCGACTCCTGAAAAGCAAGTAATTTTTATATCAAATATCCTTACGTTCATATCCATCATTCACGTCAATATCCATCTGTTTTCAAAATCAACCTGGTTGAGAACATACTTAGCCATAATTCTTTGTTCCTCCATGTGTATGTGCTGTTTCTCCACATTCAATTTTGATCTTTCATCAGATACTTCTTCTAACTCGGCCTGAAGCTCTGCCTTCATTTTCTGAAAAATTATATTTTCTTAAACCTTTCGCAGTAGGCAGATCCCTAAATGATAAGATCTGGTAAGTTGGCCCATACTAAAGTCTGTTTTTTTAATCTCTGAGACAAAATTGACACATACAATTACATTATGTAATTTTTTACTTTTAGGGCTTATTGACGGCTGAGGTATGTTATATAAAACTCTTGTAGTCTCAAATACTGTAATAGGTCGGAGTTATTTATTACATACCTCAGGAGACTTAGTAAGCTGAAGTAATTTGACATTTGCATATGTCAATTTTGTATCCCGAGATTAAAATCAAACTGTAGGGGAAGTCTAGGGCAAGTCTCCAACTTTCCAAGCCAGCTCCAACTTTACGAGATGTGACCGTGCCATTAACGGACCATCTTGAGCTTCTTGGCGTCACGTTGACATCGAATCTCAATTTTGGCCCTTACATTGAGGCAAAGGCTCAGCTGGCTGCCAAAATTTGGGAATCCTTGCAAAGGTGAGAAGGTACTTCACGCCGGACCAGCTCTTCAATCTGTATAAAGCGCAAGTTCAATCATGCATGGAGTACTGTTCTCATCTCTGGGACGGATCTGCCAATTACCAACTTGACGCACTTGAGTCGATCGAAAAGTGGGCCAAGGGGGGCACTGGTCAAGTCAAAGCTCCAGCCTTGAACACCGTCAAGAACAATATTTCTAGGCAAGCGTGTTTCACCGTCAACCACATCATCGCTTACCAACAGCAGCCGAATTGCGTAAGTATATTATCCAAAGCAAAAGAATTGATTCCTTCCCAAAAACGACTTTTCGTATCAATATGCACTACGTAAAGTTGGTTTTGGGAAAGAATCGATTCTTTTGCTTTGGATAATATACTTACGCAATTCGGCTGCAGGTGAGATAGTGGTCAAGCGCGAGCCTATAAAATATTTAAAAATAGTCTGTAGGCACTATAGGTACTTACCTCAAGTTCCTGTTTCAAACTTTGTACCGTAGACTTTTCTTTAGCAAGTGAAGCGCTCTCCTTTATAGCTTTAGCCTTTTCTTCGTCGATTTTTGATATTTTTTCATGAAATTCTTTCTGAATGTCTTCTCGCAGCATCTAAACAATCTTAATGTTATTTACATAGTTCCATCTAAGACTAAAAAGACGCACGGATAGGTACGAGTAGGTAGGGTAGATTTATCGTTGGCAAAAGCAGGCAAAAGTCACATTACCTTCATTTCTTCATCCTGCTTCTTGAGTATGTTCTTGGCAAATTCAGTCTGTTTACTGAACGTTGCTTTTTCGAACTCGAACTCCATTCTCTTCTGTTTAAGAGAGGCCGACTCTTCCTCGATCATCTGTTGACAAAGGCCATACATTTAATTGTTATTATAATATGATCCATGTTTTTTTTACTGCGTACCAAATATATTACCGATGTCATTTGCTTCAGCCGTGCCTCTAACATTTTAATTGTTTCCCTATTCTCGGCTTTTTCGTTATCCATGTTTTCACGATCTTTCTTCAACTGTTGTATCATGTCTGCAACAGATACTTTTATAAAACTAATAAGAACTCTGTTGTTCATTTGAACACATGCTGATGCGCTAACTTGTTATAACGTAGTTAAATTAAAAAATATTTTACAATGCATGTCCTCGAAAAGAGCGTTTTCCAAGCAGCCAAACTGTGCGGAAAGTGTCACTTTTTTTTACTAGTGCTTTTTACTTTCCTGTACTTTTTTAATTTTTAACTCCAACGTCAGCCCGCCGCATAGAGTTTTTATTATTTGAGAAAAGTTTTAAAATTAGTTAAGTACAGATTATCATTCATATAAAAAGTAAAACAAAACTAATACGTCATTTAAGGCGTTTTTAATTACCCTAGATTTAGATTTTGATAAATTATAAATAAATTAATTTTAATTATTCATTAAATATGTTTGGCAGAATTAATATTTTGCTCGTGCCTTTTTGCGTTATGACGTGACAGCTATTGCACATGCGCAGTAGAACTATGAACTAGTAGTTAATCTGTGGATATGCTGAGCGCCCTTGAATAAGCGCCATTTTATTAATTTCTTGCTTGGTTCAGATATATTTTTTTATTTCCTCGCACAATGCATAGTAAAATGTTGTATGATACACGTGTGTAAGATGATTTCCGACTCGTGTCGATTTATCCACTCACTCGCTTTGCTCGCTCGTGAATAAAAATGCCACTCATCGGAAATCACCTACTTCCCGCACTTGTAGCATAAATAACTATTGTAGACATTTTTTGTGTATTTCTACAGGGTAGAATGTATACAACCTCCTATTAAAATCCCTTGTAACGTACCATTTATCTGAGTTTCCCTAACTTGCAAATTGCTATCGCTCCTACGTTCAGTGCTCTCTGTCAACGATTGCACCTTTTCCAGAAGTTCTTTACAATTAACTTTGTTTTCCCTCACATCTGTGACCAACTCTTTAAGATCGGACGAGAAACTAGCTGAATCCTGGATCAGGACCTGCTCTTGTTTAACTGCCTTTCTGAAAAAAGAAAAATCCCTTGCTTGATCATTTTGTTTTGTGTTCCATTGTTCTCGTCAACAATGGAACACATCGATGTTAAAAATAAGGAGATAAAAAAAAAACTCAAAACATTTAAGCAGTGAGGTAGATAAGTTAGGTAGGTAGGTAGGTAAGGTAGATATCGTATAAATATTCACTTACTTTATATTCTCCATGAGCGCCGCATGGTGTTCCTGTAAAACCCTAACATTTTCCAAATGCTGCTGTATAAGCATTTCGTTCTCAGCCTTATGTCGTTCAGTCAAAGCCGTCAAGTTGTCTTCTGTTAACTTCTTGTAAAGATGATGATGCTCCTCCAGCCAGTTTATCTTCTCCGAGTAAAACTTTACTAGTTTGTCACTCTCCTCTTTCATTCTTTCCTCGCCTTGGTTTAAAGATACTTCTAGGAATGCTAGTTGTCTCCTGAAAATTCGCGAAATTTTAGGAGATTAGTATATTACTTTATCATTGTCAACCGTTGATAGCGTTTCCGGTAAATGATTATGTATGATTGGTTATTACCACGACTAAAACTTTCATTAAGTATATTAATTTATTTCTAATACAATCTCGTTACCTGTACGATGTTTCCATAAGATCTATTTCCTTGTCATGGTTCTCTTGTAACGACTGCACTAGCTGTAGTAATTGTTTCTTCTCTCGTGTGTGAGGCGGGTCTTTGTGATCGCCAGAAGTTTGAAGTTCTTCAGAATAGTTCGGGATATCTTCATTGTCTATGTTTTCTGTACCTAATAATGCCTGAAGAATTAAAAAAATATATAATTGATTCCTAAATGATAATTATAGCTACTGCAAAAAGTGACCGTAAATCCATCTTTAGTGCCTATAAGAGACCGTATGTTTAGACACGGGACGCAGCTAAATACTGTATTTAACGTTGAGTGAGCTGCTTCCATAACCCTATTACTGGTTGTTGGGTTTTCGGCTCCTGGTCCTTCGGGATAACAGCTTTTATAACACGATTTCTAAGTCATGGATGGGTTTCCGTAAGTAGCTTGTTTCACCTTTATCCTTTGCGTGATCCTCTCCTGGTGAGCAGCGATGATGGACTGCATCTGTTGCCTATTCTCCGCCTGGCGTCGCAACATAGCGTCCAGCTGTGTGTGTTGCGCCAACGTAGCCTCTCTTTGAACTCGCTGGCTATCTTTCTGACGCACTGTGCATATACGAAAAATAATATTAGGCTACTAATACTAGTGTTAATAATACCAGCCTATTACTGACCCACTGTTGGGCAAAGGTCCCTTTTCATACAGAGAAGGCATGACCTCGCTTGGTCACGACACCCACTACTTGCCAGCCCACTTTATTTATTTCAACAAACCTCAGGGGCAGGATCGAGATGGCGCTTACAGGGAGTAGGTACCTGGAAGGGCTTGGAGGAAAACTTCACCAAGTATTGGGACAGTGCTAGATTTTATTTTCCCCGCGGCTTCGCTCCTTTGGCCCACATGACCCGTTATCGCGATAAAAAAAAATTAGCTTATGTAACCTCAAGAAGAATGTAGCTTTCTACTGGTGAAAGTATTTTCAAAATCAGTTAAGTAGTTTGTTGATCTTTCATCTTTATAATAATGTAAATATTAATTAATATTTTTTATGATTAAAAAGAGGCCCCTGACGACCTCCTTTAACATGGTGGACCAGTATTACGAAGCTTCTCCAGAAGGACAAATCACCTGACCCGACAAGCCTTGACAGAAAGTCTTGGCACCATAATAAGAAGCCTCAGCTAAAGTGGGAAAAGGCTAGGAAGAAGAAGAAGGATATAATTTTTATGAGTAACTCACACTGCATTGCAGCAAGTTTCTCTTCCTGTGCCTTTAGCTGCAACGCAACCATTAGCTGAGACTCTTGTTGCTGCATATACAGAGCAGCCCCCTCTGCTGCTATATCTTCATTACTTCCGTGCAGCACGTTTGAAGGTGGATTAAATTTAGCCATCTGCTCCATTGTTTCAATGTTCCTTTTGACTTCCATAGTGTCTCCTTCCACTTCTGTTTGTTCTTCTTTTTGGAGTAAAGGTTTTGATTTTTCTATAGCAGGTTCTGGTTTATTGACTGTCTTCTTATTTTCAGCCTTTTTCTTCTTAGTGTCACTCCCGACCAGCCATGATGGCATTCCGGCATCATCTTCCAAATCATCGTTACCGTCATCTTTGTCTTGAAATATACCTAACCAGTCTTCAGTAGACTTAGTTTTCTTTGCAGGAGCCTCTTTTTCTTCTTTTATGTTTTCTTTTACATTCTTTTTCTGTGGCTGACTTTTGGTAGAAGTGGACGCTTTAGTGTCACTTTTTCCCAATATAGAATCAAAATCAAACTCTTGACTCTTTGCCGCAGTAATCGGCCTGTTCGCTTGGCTTGAACCGCCACCGGATTTCGTTGAAGATCCACCTAAAATATCATCAAGTAACGACTGGGAACTTTTTCCCTTTTCTATTGGTTTAGTTATTGTTCCACCCAATTCACTGAGTATGTCGAGTTTATCTGCACTTGCGCTTACTTTAGGCTTTGCTGGTGACTTACTCAGATCTAATTTATCAAGGCCCAACTTAACTTTAGGTTCAGATTGGGAAAATTTTATAGATTCTTTTGATACGGTCCGCTTAAAAGGTATAGGGGATTTCTTTGAATCTATGTCAAACAACGCATCTTTTTTATCTAGTGTGCTTGCAACAGGTTTTGGATTATCAGCATCTCTCAAATCAAAAAGAGCATTTTTCTTTTCCAATGTTGGCGTGCTTTTCTTCTTGGCAGATTTTTTCTTGCCTAATACATCGTCGTCAAAAAAACTATCATCACTACCATCACTGAGAATTCCTGCTAGAGGATCGTCTATGTTAAAACTCATTATTTTCACATAATTCCACACTGATCGTATAATTTTTATTGCACCCACAACTATCTTTGTTTACAAACTGGCCGCCATGGAAACGGAAAACTTCACTCATAGAGTAGTGATTGATTGTTTTTATGAAGAATTATTGGAAAGAAATTCTCGGCTGTAAATTTATTGATATCCCATTTAAAAAAAATGTAAAAAAGGGAACCAAGCTCAATATTAAAATAGGCGCGGTTGTTGACTACGCCGACAAAAATCGAGATGGGTGCCAAATTTATTTACAAGATCATAAAAGATTCCATAATAAATTTAAAAACACAATTTTTTGTTTTTGCTGCTACAACAATATTTGCTATTTTAAAATAAACTTCTTAAATTTGAAAAGTCGAATTTTTCACATAAAGCAGATAACTTAGGATAAATTGTAGCTCAAGGTTTGACTTGGCTGGTTTTTTAGAATGTTTTATGTTCTGTTGTAAATAAATTTCAGGATACAGAATTTGGCACCCATTCAGATCTCAATTCTTTTGTCGGTGTACCTATTACTAATATTTTTTGTACAACGAAAAAATTTTCAAGGGTGTTAATTAAAGGATAACCAACAGAACCCATTTCCAGCATTTTTGGATTTTTTGTCTGTTTATCTGTTTGTCTGTTTATTTGTGCACACATCATGTGAAATGTACGAAACCAATGTAGATAACTTTTATAAATAAAAATTGTGCGTAACTTGAAGAATTACATAGTTTTTGTTTCATCGCAATCGGTTCACACCAGTGTAGGGCGTAGTTAACTACAATTTTGTAATCCGATTACTAACTACGATTAAAAGTAGTTAACTACATGTAGTTATGATTACATGTAACTTAACTACAGTAATCAAAATACATTAAGTAGTTAGTAATTTGATTGCTGCAATCTAGTAGTTATAATTACTGATTATTTAAGTTTTATGAACTTATATTTTGCAATTAAATAAACATGTAATGTGTAGTAATATATGTTTTGGATTATGGCTGCAAAAAAAAAACAGTTTATTGCACATACCTATGTTTATTTTCATGAATAATCAAATGCAAGGATTAAAGTCGTAGATATTATGTACCTATACTTATCAGATCTTAATTACTTTTTATTGGCATGTAATCAAAAAAATTAAAAAACATGTACATATGTAAATAAATACCAAACTTCAAAAAAAAATTACTCAGCAAACATTAACTTAATTCAAATTATTTGCGAATCAAATAAATCATCAAAAAAGGTTGATTGGGTTAATCATTTAAATTAGCTTTTAGTACTACACGTTTTTCGAACATTTCATCCGATAGCCTGTGGGATTTGGGATGGTTTATCATAGTTGCGTATGAAAACAGTCTTTCCACTGGAGCCGAAGAAGGATAATGGAGTATTGTATTTTATGAATACTTTTTTCACTTCTGGATATCTATGAAGACAATTTAGGTCTCGATCCATATCTGATAAATAACAAGAAACAATCAGATCTGCTTTTGACCTCTGGACTCGGCATACATCTTCCTCATTATCTGAAGAAGAGCTATCAAATTAAAAAAAGTCATCTTTGTTAAAAGTGAGCGAGAGCGTGCTATAGTGCGCTCTTGCTCTAACACATGCGACTACAACGCGATGCTCTACCTACCTACCTACCAAACGACAAGTCGAAACACGCGCTACAGTCGCTCATGCATAGTTCTCGCCAAACCTCTTGGCCGCCCCGAAGTTGGTTACAATGGCTGCGCAGTCGTAAATCTCATACAAAAACAGCACCGTTTCGTGCCTCGCGCATCCGGTAAACCAACCTCAGGGCGGCCAAGAAGCCCGGCGAGGACCACACTTACATGAACGACTATCGCGCGTGTTTGCTTTTTTAATGACGCAACATCATTTTAAATCTGTAGTTATAAAAAGTAATCAAGTAATCGTGATTGCAACTACAATTAGTAGTTAGTAGTCAAAATTTTTAACTACATTTTCGATTTTTTTATGTAGTTTGTAGTTATGATTACTAACTACTTTATGTAGTCGTAGTTAGTAATCAGTAGTTAGATTACATTTTGCCCAATACTGGTTCACACTATCAAAAGTTAGATGAATTTAAAGTGTTCAAGAAGTAAAATTATCACAACACACGCAATTCAGTTACTCGGACAGTTGAACTCGATATTCGATAGATGGCGTTGTGCATTTGAAGTCCTTTTCTGAATGGCGGGGAAAGAATGATGAGCTTAGAAAAAAAAATAGTAGGTAGGTATGTATGTATGCAGATGACGGGAGCGAAGCCGCGAGCACAGCTAGTTCTTAATATTAAGCTTTGGCTCCCTTTTTCACATTTATGTGTTTGATGGGATATCATTACTTTTTGTTAAGAAATTATTAGTAGTACTTTTTGTACAAAATTATTACAGACATATAATAAATCAAAAAGTGATTTTTCACTTTGTAGTGTTTTTATTTGGAAGTCGGTAGTATTTTTTTGAAAAAATAGTTTTGGTTTATGTTTTCGTTTCGGTGTGGTGTTCTGGAGTGCTACTAGATGGCGCACAGCAAATCTATCCTTACTTTTTCGTATGAAGTCGATATTCTTTTCCCTAGAGTAAATTTTTATAGTATTCTGTGCAGTGAACGCTCGATCTAGGTTGGTAGAAAGGTAAGTAAGGTAGGTATGTTATGTAGGGTAGGATAGGCAGTTAACGGGAGCGAAGCCGCGGGCACAGCTAGTTCATAATAAAATTAATACCAAATGGATGTTGTTAATCTACTGTAATTTCCTACGTTTACGGAGTATAAGTGTCTTTTTTGTGTTATTTTCTATATTTTCTTGTACCTTTGAAATGTTCGAGTGAATTACCCATTCAGTATCCGGATTTTTTTCCCCGTTTTCTGTTTATAGAGTCGGGGCGGTGTAACGTGCGCAGGCGGTTGTACTCTTCTCTACAATAGAACTCTCTTGTGCATTGATCTGACTTGGATCTAAATTGATAAGATGTACTCCATCTGAATTTTTTTTGGGACAAAAATTAGCCTATGTCCTTCCCGAGGATGCCATCTATCTTCTGGCCATATTTCATTGAAATCCGTTCAGTGGTTTAGGCGTGAAAAGGTCACATATAGACACAGAGTTACTTTCTTAATACTAGTATGAATAATAAACATTATCACCAAATTTTAAGTCCGTTAAAAAATTCTTCAGAACTTTTTTTTTGTGACAGACAGATGGACACGTGTGTGTGAGTGTGTCAGCAATAGGGTTCCGTTTGTACCCTTCGGGTAAGAAACCCTAAAAAGGAGTGGACCGGTTTTTCATCGTTATCTTTATTTTATCCGACCTCTAACATAATTGTATAATAGAGGTCAGTGCTATTGGTAGAATTTTGACAGTTTTGATAAAGAAAAACTGGCAAGATAATGTGGAAAAAAGTTTTTTTTTCTTTTCTTCTGCTCATAGACTCTAGGACTATAAGCAGAATTGATGCAATATTGTGGTGCAGATTGGTTTCTGCAGCGAGATTTTCCTCTTTATATCCATGACATTATACGTTACGATGTCCTACTTTGCGAGGTCTATTACAGCCAACATTTTCAGCCGCCTTTTATGATCCGGCTTTGTAAGAGCCTTCACCAAAGAATTTGGATGATTCTCCAAGCGTGTTCTGTAGCGATGTGCCCAGATTTTCGCCTCCTGGTGCACTGTGTTTAGGTTTTTATTTTGATGTTTTTATGGATAACATTTTGGAACCTATGGATCATATTGATGTTGGAGACACAAGCTTAAGGTTACACTAATCGAAAATTCTTCCATACAAACGTAGTCTAGGGATTATGCCACTGTTTAACGATGTACGTTCAAAATAAAAAGTGATATCAATTTGTCTCATCATTATCTAGCCCTGTATGGAAGCAAAAAAGTAAAAAAAGAAAATATTTGAAAGTTATGAGCGTCGAAAGTTCCACATTTCGACACTAATTTTAACGCATTTTTGGGCGCGAATAAATACCATAATAAGACGGAAAATTGCAAAACGGCCTCCCTACTGGGATAGACTAGTAGTTCAACAATGCAAATAATTTTATTTTGAATAGATAGATTTTGTCGTTTTTTCATGCTAAATAGACTGCCAAAGGTCTGTTTATAAAATTTCGCCCGCTCGGTTTCATCCTAAATCATTATCCATTTCGCTACAAATTTGCAAGAGTGTGTATTCGTTCGCGAACTAGCTTCCTACTGCTCATCACAGCATCAATTTCTTCCGCACGTATTGTCGGTTGATATAAAATGCATTTTAACCCCGCGCACAAAATAGTTCGTGCCGTCGACTAGTGTACCCTTAAGTCCAAATTGGCTATTAATTAGATTTTGTTGTATACCAATAACTTGTTGTCCACCGAAAGCACAGATTTATTTCCAAGGAGCCAGTATAGGTTCCTGTACTTTATGTTCACTTGGTCTCTCTTGGCTTGTATATGTTTCCGCCACGTAAGCCTGCGGTCTAACTGCATGCCCAAGTACTTCACCGAGTCATTATGTAGCAGCACATTCTCTCCTAGTTTTACAGGTCCCTGTCTTAAGCTGAAAGTGACCTGGGTTCATTTTGAGGCACTTACATTTATACGCCACTTCTTTAGCCTTTTTTTCACAATGTCATCTAGACTGCCCTGAAGGTTTTTTTTTGGATTAAAATAGAGATAAAAAGCCGAAAGGTTAAACTGTGTTTTTATGTAAGAATAGTGTGAATGTCTCCCCCACTTGCGATCGGTCCGATCGATACGTTTCCAAACGTAACAAGTCAAAACATAAAAATTGTATATTCTGTGCTTTAAAATTTGTTGCTTCACGTCAGCCCGTCGGCTGTATTTTAATTATTTTTTCAAAACAACTACGATACAATAGCGTTTTTGTTATTTTAATTCCTGTTAGTGACAATTAATATAATAACTATGGAATATATTGGTAAGTATTCATACATGTTCGTTCATTTTTGGCTTAAAAATACCATTTGACAGTCTTTGTGGAGCAACACACCGAGACCTTTTGTTCTAGAAATTTTGCTAACTCACGTTTTGATGTTATTTTCTAGCTTCAGAAAAGGGTGATTCAACAGAGAATAGGGATCCGAATTCAATAGCCAACGGCACATCCAAGTCAGCTGCAGAAAACAAGACTATTTTAGAGAGCACACATATAGAAGCTCCCGCTCCCGCGGAGACCGCGGCGGCGGCAGCGGCATGCACATCAGAGACCACTGAAGACTCAGAACCTGAATTTTGTGAAATTCCGGAACAGATCGAATTTACAGTAGTTTTTAATAAAGCAAAACATGACATAAGCTTCGCGTACGATGCAACAGTGGTAGATCTAAAAGCGCACTTGGAACGAATATGCGGCGTCCCCAGTTCAGCGCAGAAACTAATAATTAAGGGCATGGCCAAGGACAACATGACACTTCGACAATCTGGCGTCGTGAAGGGAGGCAAGGTGATGCTGGTGGGATCCAAAATGGATGACATCTTAGCTGTGAAGAGTGCCCAAAAGGTGTGTGTTTGTTATTAAATACCACGCTCGCCCAATTAGAGCTGCCGAGTCATTGTTTATAAAAACTTTTTCTTTAAACTGACTCCTATTTTTGTATTTATATTTATAAATTACAAAAACACCACTTGATTAGGTATACCATTACAACATAACAAATCATAAACATAATATTTAAATAATTTTTAGGAATTGGCAGAGGAAAAAGCTGGCAGTCAGTCAAGTAAAGAGCCACTATCTGTGCAAAAAATCCACAGGAAAGTTCTGGACAAGGGAATCCCGCCCGATGTGATGCCCGGGGTCAAGGGAGTCAAGGTAATTATAACTAGTTCATATAAAACATGTTTATTTCTTGGTATCTTTATAAACAAATAATAGATTATGGATTTAGATTGCTATTCCATTCATAATATTTTCTTATCTAGGAAAATAAAAAGAACATGGTAATTAATGCATGTAAAGTATGAGCAATAATACCATGCTGTATTTGAAGAGGCCTTTGCCCTGCAGTGGGAAATGGAAGTGTATTATTATTATAAATTAATGTCATAGTGGCCCAGTGGCTAAGATCTCGCCTCTCGTGCTAGAGGTTGTGGGTTTGAATCCGGGCAAGTATCTTTACAAGTGACTTTTACAAATCCATATGTACTTTGTAAGTTTATCTAGGACATCACAGGCAACGGTGAAGGAAACCTGGACTTACATAGTTAATGTAAGTCTGAAATAGCCAAGTCAGAGGCCTGTGGGGTTCCCAGAGGCGGCTTAATTAACTCCGACACCAGAGGTGGCCACACCAAACACGAAAGAAGTAGAAGAGATTAATAGAAATATAAATGAGCCAGAGTATTTGTGGTATATATATTATATTTAGATTGTCTAGCTGTGGAACAATTTCAATACCAGATTTAAACAAAAAAAAAAACTTTTTTTATCCTCTATTGGCTTAAATGTAATTCAACACTGATTGCCGCCATGCAGCAAACCCGTGAACTGCAGTACTTCAATGCAATTTATATGTATAACAACAAGATACCACCAAATAACTACCAGCTTGACAAGTAAATAATATTTTTAGGAGCCATTACCACCAGTACCCCTAAGCGGGATGCTAAATAAGCACGGCGGCAAGGTGCGGCTCACATTCAAACACGAGCAGGACCAGCTCTGGATTGGCACCAAGGAGAGGACTGAGAAACTGGCTATGGCATCAATTAAAAGTAAGTTGCTTTCACTGAATTGTTTTATTTATTTTAGGGTCTTATATCCTAGGTGACTTTGTTTTTTTTTTTTTTTCCAACTATAAATCTAACCATTCTTATGCAATTATGATAATTATCTTTGATTTTCTATAAGTTTTTTGAGTTAGTTTGAGACCCAAAAAACGGTGAAGCAGGCCACAAAAGGAGAAAGGCTATACTCAGCTTTGAGTGGAACAACTGCCAAAGATGATAATGACTCCAATATAATAGCAATAATTTGTGAGAAGCTAGTAGGGTTTCATGATTTATGAATTGGTGTAAAAATAGTCTTTTTTGTGTTTTCCAGGCATCACATCTGAACCAATCAAAGAACATGAAGAGTATCATATCATGGTATGTTTGTTTTTAATGCACATTTATTTATTTGCAATTAGAATAATAGAATTTGGATCTAATCAAACTGTTTGTGTTTCACAGGGTCTACAGTTAGGCCCTACAGAAGCATCCCGGTATTGGGTGTACTGGGTGCCCGCACAATACATCGAGGCCATAAAGGATGCAGTGCTCGGAGTCTGGCAGTTATTCTAATCACCTAATATTCGAGAATCTTTCTGTCCATTGCTGTCTACCTTCTTATCAGCTGGGTAGTTGCAATATAAAATTTAAATGTAATGTGTCCATTTCAATCAGTACAATGTAATGGTACCATTTTTTTTGTGATAAATACATAATGCCATGTCAATTAAAATTGTCCAATTCACACTGGCATCTATCTGGTCAAAAAATTGAGAAATTATTTATTGTTATTGTAAGTTTGCATTTCGTGCATTTGGGTTCAGTAAGCTGTACATACAACCATGCTATGTAATAATATAGAGACGAGCGTCCGCGCAGGCGTCGTGAGCTTATTGTCCCTCGAGTTTCAAACCTGATCTCTTTATGTAAACTTTACAATGTAACTTCAGTGAGAGATTGGACTGAGTAAACAACTGTATGTATTAACAATTTTCCTATCACTTTAGTGTAATCATGATGTGTGGTTTTTAAAATTATGTATTTTATGCCGAAGTTGATACTCAAGCCAATTTTTCACTTGAAACTTTTGATCATAGAATTAGATGAATAAAACGTTTTGAATATTTATTCTGTTGTATTTTTTTCCTATTCTGCCGTCAACATACTATCAAGCACACACACCTGTGTTGTGTTTAGCAAATGATTGGGCAGGTGTTCTGTTTTAGTTAGGCGCATCTTCAAGGCCTTAGTATCAACTCACACTGATGTAGTCAAAGCGTCAATCTTAAAATATACATATCTTATTGACCGCTACCCACAACTTAATGCACACGCATCTATTGTTAACACGCTTTTATTAGCTTGGTATGTAACTATGTATCAATGTAACGGAATCTTTGAACGTGATTTTCACCCTCTTGAAAACGTCGGATTGATTTGAAACTTTGCACACCTATCAAGGACCGATGACAATGCAATAATTTAGTCAAAGTCAAATATATTTATTCAACTAGGCCAATAGGCGGCACTTTTGAAAGTCAAACAAAAATTAAAATTTACGAGTAATAAAAGTTGATCCTACCGTGCGCGTTTAAATTGTTTGTCCCATAAGTCTTACCAGGATCTTCAGGATTAGCGACTTTTTAGTTCAATTTACCATTAAAGCGTGTTTTTTAGTTTTTAGAACTACAATTTAATTTTATTTAGATACATCTTTAGCTTGGCAGGCACATCGGCTAATTGTAGATTTATGACCGTAGTCCACGCAAAATTACTGAACACAAAGAAAACATTATTTTCCAGAAAATATGCCTGCTGAAGTCGAACCCCCAGAACTTTCTTTTCCGCACCTAACCATACCTCTAAGTCACCACTATCCCAATGGGGTAGTAAGCAGTTCTATAACTGCTGTATCTTCTCATGCCCTGTGGTAAAAAATAATTCAAACTGGAGTAGACAACCACAAAGAATCAACAGAAATGTTTGCCTTCCTATGGTAAATATTGGTTTTAGGGTAAAGTTTATTAAAAAGTCTGTGATGTTCCACTGTCTGCAGTGAGAGACCTAGACCTTTGACAGGTCTAGGTCTACCTACTTTCTATTTAAAGATTTTTTTAAAGAAATTTACTCACACACTGTTCCGTTGTTGTTGAATTAGGTATTTTACCTATGTTTGCAGTATTTGTATGTGAGAACCATGTTCCTATATCAAACTAATGCTTTTAATACTTTATACCTGTACGTAGTACAGTGTGTAGTGCTATTCTGTGTGCATCGTCCTCACATATATGAATTTATTAATGTATATACTTATGTAAATAACCTATTATTTTAAAAAGGAGTTTCTTGTGCATTCTTCTCCATAACAAGCTACTTTTCCGAATGCACGGTAGAATCAACTTTTAAAACTTGTAAATTTTAATTTTTGTTTGACGTTGAAAAGTGCCGCTTAATGGCCTAATTAAATAAATATTTTTGACTTTGACCTAAGGACCAATAACTCTTATTGAAGGAGTCCATCCCGCCATCTTAATCTAACTTATCATCTATCTGCTGCGTAGCAGTTAGATAAACAATGGGCAAAGGTTACAACCCAATGGGACCATCCCTCTTAATAGCAATTGCTACATCGTTTCAGGAGAAATCAAAACAACTAAAAAACATGAAAATGTTTAATATAATTTAAATATGTGTAGAAAATAAATAGTTACAAGTATAAAAAAAAAACAAAATACTTAAAGCGAAAACTTAATACTAGATAGATATAGTTGCACTACTTTCAAAATGGCACACAAATGCATTATATTATATCAAAGGTTATAAAATAGCTTGTATAAATTTGGCATCTCGATATGTTACAAGAACACTTCTTTTGTAGGTACTATGTCTAAGCAATGTAGCATTGATTCATCCATACTCGGATTGTACTGTCAGGGAGAACTGTCCTTTGGGAATACTTGTGGCGTGGT
This sequence comes from Orthosia incerta, assembly GCA_948252205.1. Taxonomy (NCBI): domain Eukaryota; kingdom Metazoa; phylum Arthropoda; class Insecta; order Lepidoptera; family Noctuidae; genus Orthosia; species Orthosia incerta. The sequence goes on from OX411760.1 coordinate 19,254,860, forward strand.
ACCAAATACGAGTGTCCAGCAAAACTGAAACAAAAGTTAACATAATAAGACAAAGAAAATAATATAGAAACTAATGTTTTTATCATCCTCATCTTTTCAGCCGGATGACGCCCAGTGCTGAACAAAGGGCTCCCCCAAATGACCCCACATGGACTGGTCCTGTGCGTATCGCATCCAGCGGATTCCCGAACCTAACCAGGTCGGGTTTTCTGCTTGATTCCGAATGTCATATGCCCGATGGCCAACTCCCCGAAGTCATCAAGATCGAACGTCCGAATTCCATAGCTTCGATGTACCTACCACAATTTCGAATAGCCATTAGAACGACCGTCCGTTTCGCCGAAAAGCCATTGCAACGATAGTCCTATCCATCGAATGTCTATTGGCTCGACGTGCCTATCGTTGCAATGGCTTTTCGGCGAAACGAACGCTCGGTCTAATGGCTATTCGAAAATGTGGCAAATCGATGCTATGGAATTTCGGCGATTCGGATGTTCGATCTGATGACTTCGGGGAATTAGCCATCGGGGATATGGCATTCGGAATCAAGCAGTAAACCCAACCTGGTCATGGGTCCATCTAGTGGGAGTAGTGCAGTGACAGGTAAAATAACGGTGGAAGGAATGTACCACGTGCAATCGACAATCTTCAAGGCTTTGTTGCGACGTTGTTCATGTGGGTGTAAGTAATAGCACCTTTAATAAACATTAGGTACTCTTGCGTCATCTAACACTGTACCAGAATAAACACGGACATTGTAACCAGATTGGATATGCCTGTAGTGTCATGCTCACTGAATTAAATCAATCTAATTGTATATGCATTTTATTCGAATACACATAAATGCAAGAATTAGGGCTTTGTCCCACAGCTGCTCTGGGCAAAGGCCTCCCAAACAGCCAACCACAAAAAAAAAACTATTATTACCAATAGCCAATAAGGTCTCATCTGCAGTTACTGCCACAATAATACACAATAGGTAGAATAACTTACGGCAAAGCTCTAGCTTAGAAGGTGAAAGTTTAGTAGTGGGACTTAATAAGGTAACAGAATAAAAGCTTATCTTAGCCACAAATCATCAAAACATTCACAATGATTTAAATTCATAGGTACTGAAATACATAGGTTGAGGTGATATGATACGGAGAGATGAGGAATATGTATTCAGGATAGGATAAATAGATGGACCCCTTTTCCGCACTTAGACTCGCATTTGGCCCGTAGTGCGTGCAGACCTCCTCTCTGTGAGAGGGAATGAGCCGTAATCCACCACATGGGCCCAGTGCATGTGAATGTCACATGTCTTCGAATTTTAGGTTCTAAGATATGCCGATTTCCTCACAATGTTTTCCTTCACCGTTTTGAGAGCAGTGGTGAACTGGTGATGAAATAATTTACACAAAGTAAAGCGCCTGCCTGGGTTCGAACCCACAATCTACAACTTGTAAGTCGCGGCCGATACCACTAGGCCACCACTGCTCTCGAGGGAATATGTTTTAAGGCAAGTTTTACAGTACACAATATGGATGGCTTTAAGAGCTAGAGAGTGGGTGACAGCTGATAGAGATGTTTGAAGGAAGAATACATGTTGCCCAGAATCCAAATATCTCAATGATAAAAGCAATACAATTATGAATTGCATATGTTAAGGAATTATAATTTGAATACCCACCAACATCTCCCGGCTCCACATAATACTGGAATTTGTGACACACATGGTCACACTCAGGCACAGGGGCCACTGACCAGGTCTTGTTGCCTTGTACCTGGCCCTGCCACATCAGTCTTGGTATGTAATCCAGCTGGAAAACAGTGGTGTATAAGAATGTCTGCTCATAATCATAACTTATATTATAAAGACGACACGGTTGGCGTAGTGGTTGAGCGATCGGCTGCTGCGCTGCGTGTCGCGGATTCGATTCCCGCACGGAACAAATATTTGTATGGCCTACAGATAGTTGTATCACCAACGAAATCCCACCAAACAACACTAAAAATTTTTGAAAAATTTATGTTTGTTTTTAATGGCTAATTCTAGAAGCACTGAGCCAATTTTCACTGATATAAAGCTACATTATTGCTCTTTTTAATGATTAAAAATTTAATGTATCTCATGAGGGAGCAATGCTAAAAAACTACTGTAGTGATACGTTCAACACATCTGTGTTGAACTTCAACATAAGTCTTTAAATGGAATCCGAATTGAAACCAAATTAAAAAAACCCTAATTCTGAAGATCCTGGTAAGGATAATGGGACAAACTATTTAAATTATTGCATTGTCATTGGTCCTTGATAAGTGTGCAAAGTTTCAAATTAATCCATTTTGAAGGGGCTGAAAATCATGTTCAAAGACTCCGTTACATAGATACATACATACCAAGCTATAAAAGCGTGTTAATAAGAAAGGGATGGAAATATGTTAGTGTGAATGTAGATCAAATAGATGACTGAGTGCTAGGATGGTGTAGTTTTTTTAATTGGTGGCATGTTGGCTGCCACTGCTCTGAATGTACTCTGGTATGTTTGGCCCAATGTGGCTGGAATAGTCACCCAGAGTGCCATAAGTAAATAAAGATTTAAAAAAAATACTCATTTTTCCTAGGCTAAATTTTTGTCCACAGTGAGAGTAATTTATTAGATCCTTTTATAGATAAAGTGCAAGTTACACAAACATTAAAAATATATTACAGTTATATTCAGCAATCAACATACATGCATAACAGCTCCAATCTCAAATCCAAAAAATATATTTTCTGTTGCTGGAAACTCTGCATCTTCTGGTAAAAACTCTGGAATATTGTAATACTGTCTGACTTTAGCCAGTATGTCTGGATGGCAGTTACCCCTGCAAACATTTTAATAAGTTTGAGGTTTGGTTTTTTAATGAATTGTTACACAGTTGTGGATAAAGTAAAGGGGACTTTATACTATAACTTCATAACTATTGCCATCCATTTTATGTTAATACTTTTTATACTCACCATCCCACATACCAAGGCTTTTGGCCTTCCTCATTCCTTACTCTAGCTTCAGGCATACTGAATACCTCCCTCAAACTAAACAAATCTGTCTTAAAGTTAAGGAACTGACAGCCTTCTTCCAGGCTCTCATAGCTACCAGCCGTTTCTTCATACAGCCTCTTAAACATATTAAAACTAAACTCTTTGGTTGCTCTCCAGTGTTTGATGGCATTCTTAACTATTATAGGCCTTGGTGTGTAAGCATAACCCTGAAAAAGTAAAATAAATAGTTTTACTGATGAAACCTGTACCAAAAAATTGGCACTATATTTAAAGCGAAACTTCTTACAGCAAATTCCTGTCGCGTGACGTTCCACAATATAATTGGTTTCGTAACATTCTCACAATAGCTACAATCGGCGAGTGGCCGCGTCGCCTCCCACACTAAGTAATTACTAGGTAATAGACATCTTGCGCTTAAAATACTGTTCACAAAACTAACGCTTAGCACTAATATTAAGAAACCCGATAAAATTCCGGCAATGAGCTTCTTATTGGTCCTCTTGGTTTCGACTTCATCATTGTAATTACAAATATAATCGTATTGCTTTAATAGCACCCCATCTAAGCCCCTTTCGATGGCTTGCCTCTGTACAGTTCGTAATCGCTTCTTTATCACTCTGTTTTCATTGTTTTTACGCATTGTTTAATTCTTAGATTTAGAATCATATTCAATTTATTAAATAAACAAGAGGTTTTCAAGCGTTTTTACTTTTTGTATAATCACTTTTACAATAATAATAAATAAATAAACGTCACCATGAAGTTAGATTCAACGTCCGGAAATAACAAAGATACAAAATTAAATTCACAATAGTACAAAATTTTCGAACGAAAGAACTTCTAGTAGATATTCTCGTTATTGTTACTCATCTGTATTGCCAGGCACCTTATTGTACCCTTTTCGCGGTGTGTAAAAAAATGGTTTTGTCTATGAGTTAGTGTTAACGTGAACAGAATTTATTTTCCCTGAATATCTTATTTAATCAAAAATATTCATCTTTTTAATGTCTATATTACTAACAAAATAAAAGTAAATTTTGAAAATAAGTAAATGGGTCTCTAGAATTAAAAATTAAAAAGCTCTTCGAATTAAAAAAAGTGTTGAAATGTAATGTTTTGAAGTAAGTTTTGATAGAACTAGCAAAATTGTCATTACAAAGAAAAAGTGATTTCAAAATATCATGTAAGTCAAATATTTGCCTATATATTTGAACATCGCTGGTATTTTTTTACCCATTATGTGTCCTGATAACCTTATCTTCAAGTAAATTTCTTTGAGGTGGTAACCCCATAACCTGACGCTGTCAAGTCAACGAACCGATGAACTTGGCGGTTTCACTAATAGTTTAGATAAAAACCCTAAAAATGCCTCCCAAGAAGCGAGATAAAGACAATGAAGCTCATAAAAACTCTAAAATTGATCACTTACAAGCGGACCATGAATTGTTTTTACAAGCATTTGAAAGTAAGTTAGAAATCCGATGCTATGTGTGTAAGCGTTTCGTGTGAATAATTTTGCAATAATTTTTATTCATAAACATTTTGCAGAGCCTACTCAAATATACAGATTTCTACGGACTCGTAATATGCTTTCGGTACGTATAACGGCATTAGAATAGTGAACTTGTATCTTGTAAACAAAAACTAATGAAACCATTCTCTTTTAGCCAATATTCCTAAATAGAACACTGTCGTATATGAAAAGAAGGATGTCACGAAGTAATAAAAGCCGCATAGGCTTCAAGGTGGACAGTTTAAAAGACACAATAGAACTGAAGAAGAGTACAGAGCTACAGCCAAATAGTTTGGGAGGTTACATGACACTTACCTTTTTGGGTTTCTATGATAAAAGCTTGGATGAGCCCAGAGACTACCAGGTCAAGGTTGAAACACTGCTGCTTAAGATATGCCATAAAAAGAGGAAAGAAAGTTCTTCTGCTATTGTAGAAGTGTCTGTGAGTATGTGCATGCTGTTCATATAATAAGCTGGGCCGACACAAAAATATTATAGAGGCTAATATTAAAGACCATGTTTTGTAACCAATTTGTTTTCTTATCATAATAGTAATACTAGTCTGTTGTGGCGCCCTGCAGGGCAAAGGCCTTTTCTCATACAGAGAAGATAAGTTTTACCATGTAGTTAAAAATATTTTAATGTTTTTCTTACTATGTTACTGAATCTAAAAAACCATAACAAAGACAGTATTATTGTACTATCAACATTACTTTTTCATAAGTTTACTTGATAAATAACTTATTAACCTTTGCCATTAGCCTTATTGTAGCTGCATATTATTATTTCTAATCTTATGACTAATAACAAAGCAAACTTACATACAAAGGAGAGAGGGAAAAGGACTCATTGCGCATCAAAAAATTCGTCCACATCGGTGTCAATGGTTAACGTGCCCAGAACGCTGGCAGCATTGCCACGTTGAATGGCAATGCTGATTCTCTAGCTAAAGAAAAGGCAAGCCCTCTGGTCACGCGAATAGTCGACTATCCGTTTACTTATGTCTTGAAACACTTGATGAGCACTCGGACCCCATGGACCATATTAATTTGATATTGTTGTCAACATATCAGTAATGTCTTAATTACAAGGAAAATTTGTGTACTCTGTGTTTGTGTTGTTATTAAGCAAACAGGAGATAGCTTACATAACTGAAAAATCAGACTTGTCTTGACTTTAAGAACCCATAAGAAAACTATAAAATTTGATTTTGAAAACTCAGTCCAGTATTCCAAATCCAAATTCTTAGTTTTCAATATTTTACAATCAATAACATAATCCTTATCAGTAGGTATGCTCTGCCACTCTTAAGATGATCATGCAACCATGTGTAGCCCGTAATGATTACAATAAGGGTGATGAATTGATAATACAACATTGTGACATTCACCAATTAGAAGTTATTATGTACTATGGTATGCAAACTTCTTGCACATTTTTTTGCAAGTATAGGCATGTGTAATGTTCGCCCTAATGTATATAAAGTTTTATGCAACACAAGATTTTTATGTATCCCTGTGTCATTTCTGGACTTGGCTATGTTGCTGGACTGGAGAATAATAATATAATAATGATTAGTGACATTATATTATTCTTAAAACTAGCTCATCCACCTCTCCAATAAAAATAGCAGCATAATGAGGAGGCAAAAATATGTAGCCATGAAACCCTGATCGAATCTCTGTTCCACCTTCTCACTGCATTTTCTAAATCCTTAGGTTGGCAGTTGTTCCATTCCACTCAACCCATCCACATCTGAGCCACCAGCCATGGCCTCCGCAGTCAGCATCTCCAGCGACACATTCAGCCCGTCGCAGGGCCCCAATGTGAAGTCCTACATGCTCATGTTACGAGTAACGGTCACCAGAACCTCAGGGTCGAGTACGTCTAATGGTGCGGCTAGTTCTAATGAAATTACAAATGGTGACTGTGATGGTAATGCTTATTGTGTTTTGTTTTGTTTTTGTCATACGTGTTTTGGTTTTAGTCCTGAATGTATATCCTATCCCATTTTGTGTGTAAATGTGGCATAGTTAGCATGTCAATTGTCAATATCTTATTTGTTTGAATGTTTTTTAATGGTACATAGTCCGCATGTTTTCCGTTACGGTACACTTTAGAACAAAGCAGCTCCGCGTCAAAGCCGTAAACTCGTGGAAAGAACCTCCTTTTCGCGAAGTTCCAGTGTCGCCGCGAAATACGACATCATGTACGATTGCCATCAACCTAGCAGCGCCGGGGCGCGTCTGAGCGATAGTTACAAGTTTCATGTTTGCATGGCATTTACACTGCTTGGAACTCAGTTAGATCCGCGCATGCCGCGTCTGTCAGTCGGCTGCGCTCGGACGCTTCGGCAGCCAATCGGCTTCTAGGGTACGTGGACGGCGGCGCTCGGCTGTCGTCGCGTCCGGTCGACTCCGCTCGGCGTGTGATACATGTCGCTTACGCGTTCAAGGCAAAACATTTCGATCGCAGCGGTCTCGACTGTTGCAGCTACGGTTTAGCAGTGGTTTGATTCGAAGGCGTAAGCGACGCGTGCAGCACGGTGCTTAGGACCTTCTTTCCTCGGATTTCCAATGCTGCGGAGCTGCTCTTCTCGCAAGTCCTATCTTTACAAAGGGATAAGTAAATATTGTAATGTTCTTTGGAAAGATATATTCATAAAACCTATGTATACTAACTTTACCAGTTCAGTCAACCAGCAAACTAATATTCAATTCTAGAACCAGTAACAAAACGACTGAAGTCATCATCGGATCTCAACTCATCAAGTGATGGGAAATGGACTAAGTTCTATGGGAGTGAGTTAATAGTGTATGACAAACATAACCGGTGTCTCCTCGATAATGGGGAGTATGATCTGGTGCTGCACGACGCAACCCCTGGCGGCAGGAGTGGAACTATCGCCAGGTCGCCTCACAAGGCACTTATGGCTCAGTGGGAAACTATACCTAATGTAAGTTATAGCATTTTGTACTTCTGAAGACATGATGAGTCTTCGGCCTGGAAATCAATTTACTCATTTATGCACCAGCTATGTTTTTATACCATAGCAAAACCATTGTAAAACTATTTTTAAAGTAACTAAAAAGTTTTAACCCATTGTTCTATGTATATACGAAACTACCTTTTGGAAGAGCCAATAACATTGAAATTTGACATTCATATCTCGAGATAATGTTTATAGCTGAAAACGGTGTAAGCTGTGGTTGCCTGTAATTACAGGAAAATGATATTTTTTAAGAATTTTTATGTTTTGTGTAATATGCTATTGTTTTGTAAGACTCATTGGTGATCCTTAAATAAATAAATAAACTGGCACTTCTTACAGGAAAATGATCTCCAAACTGAAGGGAACCCATTCGACATATTCAAAGTGAGGCCCCTCCTCAAACTGAAGCTGAGTTGGAGCCAGGAACCCACCAATGGGCTGGTGAACAGACCCAAGCTCTACCAGCAAACCAGTGAGAACGGCAAGAAGGATTCAAGCTCCAAGGACAGAGGGAGCACATCAAAATCTAGTAATAATGATATTAAAAATGGTATTATATTGTGTACTTAGTAACTCCTTCATTCTTCACCTTAACATCATCTTGGGATGGCTAATTATTATTTATGGAAGACTCTGAAAACAATTTCTCACATACTGAAGTAAATTAATGTTATATTGCCATTTTGATTAAAAAATAATGCTGTACATTATCATGATAATGCTAAGCATATTAAACATATTTGCATTTCACTGTGATGTGCGTGGCTTTGCAAAATTATTTATTTTTTACCATTCATCTATTTGCCTGTTTTGACTAATTTTTATTTTGTTCACATAATCATTATAGTCGTCACAATTTAAGGTGCCCGTTGACGTTTCTCATTTTACATGCCGCGATAACTTTTTACGTCAGAAATTGAGAGAACAAATTCATAATCCTAATTAAATACTATGTTACCAATACACTATGACAACGAGTATCATTCGCAAGCATCAAGTTTAATTATTATTAATTATTTTTATAGCCGTCAAACGGGCCTTTTATTTTTTGACAACTTTACACTCCATATTAGTAGCAACTAATTTATTAAGACCTGTAGCTAATTTTGTAAAAGCAGTAACGTATCAATATATCAGACGCTTTCTTTAGAGTTATGTTTCAAACCTTTTACATTTTCAACCCAGCACATGTTTCTCACGTATTTTATTTATATTAATTTAGTTAATAGTTGCTTGCTTAATGTTCGTTATATATTATATAAATGTGAAGCTTAGAAGTAAGCCTAAATAACTCACATAATCCTAATTTCAGGAGACAAATCAAAAGCGGACGGACACGACGGCGAATCGAAGCGTCAGCAGATAATATACCAGTTCCTGTACAACAACAATTCGCGGCAACAGACGGAAGCGTGCGACGACCTGCACTGTCCGTGGTGCTCGCTGGACTGTGGGACGCTGTACTCCTTGCTCAAGCACCTCAAGCTGTGCCACTCGCGGTTCAACTTCACGTACTTCGTAAGTTAATAGGTTCATGCAAAGTACTACAGACAGCAGTGTCGCCTAGACTCAGCTACGCAAATTGGTTGGTTTATACAATATATAGGATGTTTTTTTTTAGAGGTATAGAACTTTGAAATGGAAAAAATGGCCGCCAGTTAAAAGAGTGTGGCCAACTTAAAGTTCTATAGGTAACTCTAAAAAAAACACCCTATATTTCTAACAAAACCTGCAAAAATATATATAATTATAACTCCAATATTTTAAATGCCTTAAAATATCTCATCACCCGCCCTTTTTCAGCCAATCCCCGGCGGCGCCCGCATCGACGTATCAATAAACGAGTTGTACGACGGCTCATACACGGGGTCCCCACACGACCTGATCGCAGCACAGGGCCGCGCGGGTGGGGCAGCGGCCGGAGGCCCGCGCGCGGGGCCCACACGCCGCACGTCTCTCACACACGTGCTAGTGTGGCGCGCGAGGCCCCGACGTCGCCCTACCAGGCATAGCCTCGCTGAGTTTTTGGAACTAGACGATGCGGATATCGTTGATGCTCAGAGGCCGTATCTCACTGGACATAACAGGTTGGTATTGTTTGTTAAATATGTTTTAAAGACGGATTAGTGAGAATGCCTGTTCAATTTCCATTTTCATAATCAAGATAGATAGATAAATAGATAGATCTATTCAAATGAAAGCTGAGAATCAGCACTTTTATTTCTTATAAAAACTAAAAAAGAAAGGAAAGAATATATTTTTTTTATAGCACATAGTATAGGCTCTTAACAAAATTATGGACAAAAAAAAAACAAGATAAAAATATTAAAAAACAAAGTGCGTCCTGGTTACTGTCTGTCAATCACCATTTAAGCTTAACGGATTGATAACTGTAATAAATCAGATAAATGATTTTATTTCTGTAAGTAGGTTAGTACAAACACTTTTACACGTTTTTTTAAACTGGATGAGGTTGGCGTTTCCTATATGTGTGAGTGTCTTTTAAAGTCCAGGTATAATCTTGGTCAGATCATGTGAAGACTACATGGATTGGTGTCTGAAATGGTGTTTTGAGGAAAGAACCAAACAGATTGAGTGGAGTGTGGTGTCCAGTCAGTGCACGCATTAGTCAGTAACCGTGCAGCTAAAACTCAGAATTTAAGGAGCTCGACGATTCGACGAATAATACAAAAGAAAGAATATTTGGGTAGGCCGCATAAATTACTCAAACTGCTAGACCATGATTAAAACTAATTGAGAAAAAAATAAAAACCGGCCAAGTGCGTGTCGGACTAGCGCACGAGGGGTTCCGTACCATTATCGCAAAAAATGGCACAAAAATCACGGTTGTTGTATGGGAGCCCCACTTAAATATTTATTTTATTCTGTTTTTAGTATTGGTTGTTATAGCGGCAACAGAAATACATCATCTGTGAAAATTTCAACTGTCTAGCTATTACAGTTCATGAGATACAGCTTGGTGACAGACAGACGGACCGCGGAGTCCTAGTAATAGGGTCCCGTTTTTACCCTTTGGGTATGGAACCCTAAAAAACCATCGAATGTAGCTGCATGATAATGATTGATAGAATACACATATTATATCACATTTCTTCATTTGCGTACAATCCTATAAAATTCTCATTTCAGACTATACCACCATACAATCACCTGTCTACCCGTATACCCGAATGAGTTGGACATCGACTCGGAAAGCGAGACGGACCCTCTATGGCTGCAGCAGAAGACGATGATGATGATCGACGAGTTCACAGACGTCAACGAGGGCGAGAAGGAACTCATGAAGATGTGGAACCTCCACGTTATGAAGTACAACTATGTGGGAGATAACCAGATACCCATAGCCTGCCAAATGTTCTTGCAAATGCGAGGAAAGGAGTTGTTAGAGAAGAATTTGTACAGGAATTTTGTTTTGCACATGTGCTCGCTGCACGATTTTGGTTTGCTAAGCCCTGTGGCGCTTTATCAGACGGTGCAAATGCTGAACCAAATGTTAGCGGATAATACTGAAGCCAAAGAGAAGATGCGCTCGTCGCTGCGGGCGGCGCGCGAGCACTGGCACGCGGTCGGCAAGTACCAGCAGCCGCCCGACACCAAGCCGCCGCCGCCGCCCGGCGCCAAGCTCAGTGTGGAGGCCTCGCCCTCCGTGCGCCGCAAGACCTCCAACCTCACTAATGCTAACCGTATGGCTAGCAACAATAACTTCAGCAAGGTACATTATTTATTCTATATATAAAAAAAACTTAATTAATAGAAAGTGATTCAGTTAACTGGTAAAATTTTACGGTGTAGCATGTATCGATAATCTAAAGAAAACAAAAATGATATTTAAACAAAAATTTTGTTGTTTATGGGATCCACAGTATCTACGTTCGAGTTAAAAATATCTAGTAGGTAGTTGCCTAGGTTAGGCTGTCTACTTATGTACTTAGCTACTTGCATATTAATTGAATTAGACGAATTATCATTATGAAATCATTATGTGAGTAATAAATGGTAGGTACCTATCTAAACTCCATTTGAAATAACATAAGACATGTTTCCAAATCTTTTTACAGTCCGTTCAACCGATTTTGAGTTCTATTCCGTAAACATAAGGATGACATAAAAAGCATAAACCTGTTACCAAAACCAACTGTTTACTACAGCTACCATATGTCGTATCACCAACGCAATAGAAGGCAAAATCAGTTAAACGGGCTGTAAAATGGGCTAATTTAAACGTCTAATGTTATCGCAAATGGAGTATAACTACCTAGTAAGATTTACAATATAATTTACTTTTTAAGTAAGATTTTGTAGTAGGTAATTAGAGGTTTTGATTGCTGTAGGATACCTATCAAAACTTCGCACACGCGACGAGATTGCTGATATTAAGTAACTTTTATATTGTTTAAAATCATAAAACTAGAAAGAAACTCAGGTAAATAGTTAGATGAAATTAAAATACTGCGTATTTACGTACCGCGCGGCTGTAGGTTATTATTGCAAGGACAGGGCCGAGTCACAATAATGTTAATTAGCATAACCGTGGTAATGTCGACAGATGAGTGTTTTTTTTTTGTTATGTTGAATTTAGATGGGTATCCATCACGTCTGCAAAGTTTCACCATTTGATATTGCTGGCCTTGTATTTATTTAATTCTAAATTAGTCTATACCTATGCCTTATAATAACAATAATGTTTCTTTGTTTCCAGGCGGGAAGCCCCGGGCCCTCGCACGGCCACTCGGACACCAAGCGCAAGATGTCCTCGGGCAGTATCCAGAGTCGCAAGCGATCCTCGATATCCGAGAGAAAAAGCTCTGTATAGCGAAAACTCAGTCCTTAGGACTGCTATGCTCGAGGCTCGCCACAAAACCACTGTTATTGTGACATGTGGAAATCTAGCGCGGCTGTCTCGGTAGAACAAATTGTTTTGTCTTTCCCGTTTTATGTACGGTGTTAGGGAAATAAATTGCGGTCCCTCCTTTTGCTTAAAGTTAAATATCACTTGACCTCATAAAACGACAATGTCGATAGGGAATATGCATGGCATTTTTTATTATTTTTCTTTGTGTCTCGATTGTGCTCAAATTTTGTCCGACCAGAATGTGGCCACCTGGACAGCACTATCGGTGGCCTCGTCCAAGTCAGCAAAGGAGGAAAGGAGGTGGTGCATATCTTGTGAAAGGGCTTCACATTGGCAACGTGTTTGGTTTATTTGCTAAATAAAATACTTATTAGCTCTAGCAAACAAATATAAAAGCATATCCAAATATCTTCATCGGCAACAAAGTTATAAAGCTTCAAAGTTGACAATTAGAAAGAGAACTCCGACATATACTCTGACGTCAAAGTCTAGTACGCCCATACATCTGCCATGGAATATGGCGTTTTCGCGAGAGGGACAGATATATTTTTTTAAACTAGTTATATCTCGTTTATTTTTCGATGTATTTTGATTTTGTTTTTACTGTTAGTATTCTATTTTTGTATGATTATTTATTGATAAACTGGTTAGATAACAAATATGTGTTTTTCATGCATATTCCCTATTTGTTTATGAGACAGGTAGTTTCAACCGTAGTGAAAAAGTTGTGCACAATAAATTTCCCTGACATTATTTTAACGTTGACGTTGACGCCATATCAAGTGAAAACCGTCATTTTCATAACAAAATTATCTCTTGTGATTAGGATTTCGTTACTGCCTTGAGAGTGCTTTTCTACCAAAGATGGAAGCGGTGCGTGATGAAAATTATATCCACCAACAGGACTACATTTGGTTAGCCTGGCGTAGCTCAACTCGGTTCCCGTCATGATGGTTGAGCTTAGTGTTGCTAACCCATGCGTCATATTCGCGAACGGGCGCCGTCAGTTGGGACTGGTCATAACTTAGCTACCTCGGCCTGTTTTAAGTATTGTTTCTTTTACTCTAGATACACATCTTTTTCAATTATTCTCGCATATGCATGTAATTTTCCAACAAGAATGTAACCAATACCTTGTCCTTAGAGTTTCTGGCGAATTTTTCTCCTTCTACCTAAACTTTGCAATGTGGAACTAACTTCATATTTTGGACTATGGTCAGTCAAAAAGATGAAGCTAGTTCTGCTTGAGTTTGCTCTGGAGGAAAAGGGCTACCAGAGCTATGTATACATACAATTTTACAAAAATGTTACATACAAAAACGTGTGCGAGGGATGCAGGCGATAGATGTATGTGAGGGATATATACAAAACGGTGCAAGGAACTATAGCTACTGGAATACCAGTCAACAGACGCGTTGCTACACGTCCTCGAACCACTTATCTACAGAGATGGAAATATCTTGGGCGCAGAGGTTGCGCGATTGACTGCAGCGCTGAGTGTCGCGGGTTCGATTCCCGCACGGAAACAAATATTTGTGTTACCTACAGATAGTTCTTCCGGTTCTGGGTGTTAGTGGCGATAAATGAAAAAATCCAAGTGGGGGCAAAGTATAAAAAAACATTCACATATTTTCACAGCTTCGCTACGTATCCTCGCTACCTCGAATATCTTTAGTGGAAAAGCATCCTAATGGTCACGGTTTAGTTGTAAGTTAATGTCCATGAAATGGATGACAGTAATTAGGTTACTAAGTTATGACGTACGACACTTCCTCTTGTTCCGATGTTTGATCTCACGAGGTCGCTCCGCCCTGACTGCTCCGGCGGCGAGCTGGTTGCTTGCACGCCACATGGCGAGATTCACAACCCACATTTTGACTTTACTAAATAAACCAACATTTCCTAGAATCAAATATTCGAAGACATATGACATCCACCAACCCGCACTGGGCTTGTGTGGTGGATCGTTGGCATACAAGCCACACATCTCACAGAGAGGAGGGAAAGTTGTAGGTATTCTACTGCCAATAATTTTATAAGCAATTTAAACAAATAAGAACCTTATTTTATACAAATAACGTTCATATTACGGTCCGCTTAGTAAAATCAAAGTGTGGTTATAGAATCTCGCCTTTTTATTCTCTCTGTGATGTATTACTGCACCCTCACTACGACAGTTACGTTAGAAACTCTTCCTTTAGACTGAAAGCACGCTATGAGAACCTTGCCACAGTATTTTAGATCTTATAGACTTATAACATTATCATAGATAAATTATTGTCAATCGCATTTTGACATAGAATAATGTGTAATGCTAATAATTTCATAAATTGGTAATAATTGATCCCGCAATTTCTTTAACATTTTCTGGATAACAGTGTTTTATACCACAATTCAGGTACAGGGTTCCAATTAACATAGGAAAACTAATGCGGAAGTGAAGAAGTGCCTTCATCTTCAAAATTGGCTTCGGAGCTATATACCTACTTACAATAGGGATGTTTCCCGGGTAGAAAATGATTATTCTATTTAGTCCGTCTAATATTGGACCCGTATGTTTTGCTTTACCAAATCAATAAAAATTTTTAGGTTAGGTTAACCAACTTACTAGATCTCGTTCAAACCAATGTTCGGTGGAAGTTTACATGGTAATGTACATCATATATATTTTTTAGTTTTATAATTCTCTTATTTTAGAAGTTACAGGGGGAGGGGGGGGGGACACATTTTACCACTTTGGAAGTGTCTCTCCCGCAAACTATTCAGTTTAGAAAAAAAAAATATTAGAAACCTCAATATCACCCACGTATATATTGATGAAAAAAAAAATTTGAGTTTCAGTTCTAAATATGGGGAACCCCAAAAATGTATTGTCTTTTTTCTTTTTCTTTGTGTGAAAATTTTAATGCGGTTCACAGAATACATCTACTTACCAAGTTTCAACAGCATAATTCGTATAGTTTCGAAAAAAAGTGGCTGTGACATACGGACGGACAGACAGACATGACGAATCCATAAGAGTTCCGTTTTTTACCATTTGGCTACGGAACCCTAAAAATTGACAACATCAAAGTTCAGGAGTGGGGGCTTGTGACGTCACTTTGTCAGTATAAAGTGTAGCACACACACGTCACACGATATTTCAACATACAGTATCGTCGTAATTTCTTGTTTACGTGGCAAAAGAAAAAAAATACGTGTCCAATATTTTTAGGTTATCTAACTGACGGACTAAATATATTTTTTTTCAACTACCCTATTAATTACAGTTCTCTGTAAGCCTAACTGGATAATCATTACCAGACTGATTAATCAATACAAAATTACAATAATTTGTTGAAAGTGACTAGCTTAATTATTTAATTAGAATAAAATTGGGTGTTGAATTAATGAAAGTAATAAAAGAAAGAATATTGTGTAAGTGTTTGTTTTGACATGAATTTCTACAAGACTGCAGGGTTGCTATGCCTTACTCACATCTCGATCGACATCTGACGTGGTGTGGTTCTCACACAAACGATCTTAGTATATCATCAAAGTGTTCACAAGTATCATTAAGTGAAATCAATTTAATGTCTGTGTTTGATCAACTCATAATTTTAATCATTTCTGTAATATACTGTTACAATAATAATATACAATAAACACTCAATATTTTTACATTTAGTTATCATAATTCCAATTTGCAATGCTGGTTCTAATGACACTATTTTGTTATTTTTATATTGTTCCATTTGAGTATATGTTCAGTAAAATGTACTTATGAAATGAAATATAACAATTATTTTTAAATACTTGTGTTTTATTATCTTGTACCATGGCATGCAGCAATATGTGGGAACACATTACTTTTTACAAGCTTTTATAAAACTTTTAATATATGTAAGTGTGTTCGGCAGCTGAATTGCGTCAGTGAATACGGCAACGCAAAGTGGTTGACCAATGACCGCTATCAATTCGACCAATCATATGCGGGATGATTGACGCGATGTGGATTTCCGTCTGTGTGATTGGTCGATTGATAGCGGTCAACCCCTTTGCGTTGCCGTATTCACTGACGCAATAAGTCTGCGGGTCAAAACTTGTAACTGAATTTTAAAGCAGTTATCCTCAGCCGATTAAGATCAAATTTTGCATGTACGTTAGGTTTGGATGACAATGCACGGTAAACTAAAAAGCCTGCATAAATAAAAATGGAAAAAAATATTTTATCTATAGTTCCCTCTCTAGCACACAGAAACTAAAAAGTTCCCAAAAAAAGGTTGCAATCTATAAAACTCAAACTCATAGCTGAAAAAAATATTAAAATTAGAACTGTCAAGGGTTACCAAAAAAGAGAAAATGGAAAGCCATTTGACAAAGTTCACAAACTGAAATTTGTTGTTAAATATGTCACATTCGAGGAATGCACACAAATTATCTGATAAAACTAGAACATACATTCAGGCAACCGACAGACATGAGGACGAAGGTAAGAATCGTGGGAAGACTGGTCGAGCCTTGCAAGCGTTCAAGTAATGTGTCAATTAACTGTTGATTTATTTTGTAGGCCATGTTATAAGTGTGAACGCCACCGACAGCTGCACTTACTCTGGTATGTATGTCTTCGAATATACTTACTCTTTTTGTGGAGACGCTTCGTGCGGAGACTTGTCAGATGCGATGCTAATAGGCATGAGAAAAGTGAAAAGGGTTTTGCCGGCGCGCCCCATTTTGCCTGAGCATTTATTTATTTGCACAATGGCCTCGCACCTAACCTATGTCTTCGTCCGATGACTTCAGTTTAAACTAAGTCTAATAACTAAATACATATTTCGTTTCCCAATTTCCGTGCAGTGACCGTTTCAAAGAAACCATCTCCCTCGAGCGAGGAAGGTGCCTTGTGCACTGGCCAAAAGTCGTTCATAAGCATACACTCAACCGACCAGTTGTGTCAAGTGGCCGACGTCAACAACCCCTTGAACCTCGAGGAGTGCAACTTGGAAGTTCTGAGTCTTAACGAAGTATTCCCTTCTACGTCAGAAGACAGCCTCTCGAACGAAGATGATTCACCCATTCAGAGGAAAAAAAAAAACAAGAATAAATCAGCCTTACAGAAAAGTCAGTCAGAAAGCGCGGAGAAGTCTGCGTACATGCCGACGAACAGCAAGTCGTCGACGGGTTCGCGGCAGAAGGAACCCGGCGACGGACAACCTTCAGTGTATTCGGACTTCGATATCCCAAAAAATACATTGCACGTGGTCGGCAGCAACCCAGGGGAACCGAAAATGTCGTATCCCGATCCGCCGAAGAAAATTTCAAAGACGGTACCTGCCTAAGTCATATGAATTTATTTTAGCTGTGAGTGTTGTTCAGTGAGCAAATGTAGGTAATGATTATTTTCATAAGGCGAAGCCATCACCCTGTAGTGGAATGTTTCGAAGTAGCTATAATCACCAACTAAAAACCGACTTCCAAAACAAAACATTACAAAGCGAAAAATAACTTTCTTTTCCGAAGTCGGTGTCTTTGGTACGTATTATTTTTCGTTTTTCGACACCGAATTCGGCAAAGCAAGTTATTTCTTGCTTGAGATATTATCTTATACCCGTGACATACTTACCATTAAGAAGTTCCAGTGGCCATCTGTGGTCTTCTTCGTCTGTTCCACTTCACCAAATGATTCTTGCTCGAGTGCAAGCATTGTTGAAGAAAATATCAAAATCTCTATAAGTATGCCTGTAATATTTGAGGGCCCTCGATTTTCATGGGATCTCATCATCAGATCCTGACCAATGGGTCCATCTGGGAAGTACCTATGCATACCCTTTCAAACAAAACAAGAATTTTCCAAATCGGTCCAGGCGTCTTTGAGTAATCGGGGAATAACTCTAAAAATAAGGTCCCCCGTAAGAGAGTTAACTTTTCAACATTCAATACCTACCGCTTTTTGTGCAAAATAAAATTGCTCGTCAAGATCGGGCAATTTTGGATAGTATCTGCCTACAAGGCTCCGTCCAAACTTGCTCCAAACTATGTTGGGATCTGAAGCGTTCCAATCAGACCTGGAGAACCGGTTCGCTGTCTTGGAAACCACAGACGACGTTGACCAGACGCTCGACCAAACGGTGCAAATCCTCAGGGAGGAAGGTACGAGATTTTGTAAGATGCGGCGTACGGGCCGGAAGTCTAAACTTTCGGAAGAGACTCTAAAGCTCATGACGGAGCGACGGGAAAATCCACCAGCCACTTCGCCAGAACAGCGGGCACTCAACAAAACTATTAGGAAACTGGTACGACGCGATCTCCGGCGATCCAATACGCTCTCTATAGAGAAAGCGATTGAGCAAAACCGGGGGTCAAAAGTGTTCTTCCAGCCACTTGGGAGGAGCCATCTGACGAAGCTGGCTAAATCGAGTGGGGATATCGTCGTTTCGAGGCCGGAGATTCTTTCAGAAGTTGAAAACTTTTACGGCCAACTGTACGCATCGCATGCATCTCGGCCTGATCCCGAAAATGAGGATTCTAGAGCCACCTTAACCCGCCATTTTACAGAAGACCTGCCTGAAGTAAGCCAAGATGAAATCGAGGCGGCTCTCAAACAGCTTAAAAATGGAAAAGCCCCGGGCGAGGACGGGATTACAACCGAGCTCCTGAAAGCGGGGGGACGCCCGGTATTGAAGGAGCTTGGGGGGCTCTTTAACTCTGTCCTGTTCTCTGGGAGAACTCCAGTGGCATGGCAAAGGAGCGTGGTCGTTCTTTTCTTCAAAAAGGGTGACAAGACCCTTTTGAAGAATTACAGACCCATTTCGCTTCTTAGTCACGTTTATAAGTTGTTTTCGAGAGTCGTCACGAATCGTCTAGCGCGAAGACTCGACGAGTTTCAGCCACCGGAGCAGGCCGGATTCCGAGGAGGATACAGCACTATAGACCACATCCACACGTTGCGGCAAATTATACAAAAGTCGGAAGAGTATAATCGGCCCCTGTGTTTTGCTTTTGTGGACTATGAGAAGGCTTTTGACTCCATCGAAACCTGGTCTGTTTTGGAGTCTATGCAGCGATGCCAAGTTGACTGGCGATACATCCAAGTGCTGAGATGTCTTTATGAAAACGCAACAATGACCGTCCAAAGTCAGGACCGGCAAACTAGGCATATCTCACTGCGTCGAGGGGTTAGACAAGGGGACGTAATTTCCCCGAAATTGTTTAGTAACGCAGTGGAGGATATGTTTAAGACGCTGGACTGGGAACGACGCGGCATTAATATAAACGGCGAGTACATCTCACACTTAAGATTTGCGGATGACATCGTCATAATGGCAGAGTCGGTGCACGACTTGCAGCAGATGCTGGATGGCCTAGCTGATTCTTCTGCACGCATCGGTCTCCGGATGAACTTGGATAAAACCCAGGTATGTTCAATTCACACGTCACTCCGGGATCGATTGTGGTCAATGGCGGTGCTCTTAAAGTTGTTCGAGAATACGTTTACCTCGGGCAAACTCTGCAGTTTGGTAAGAACAACTTTGAGAAGGAGGCTAGCAGAAGAATACAGCTGGGCTGGGCGGCGTTTGGAAAACTTCGTCGAGTTTTCTCGTCGCGCATCCCACAAAGCCTGAAGACTAAAGTCTTCAACCAGTGCGTCCTACCTGTTATGACCTACGGTGCCGAGACGTGGACACTCACAATACGGCTGGTTCATCAGGTCAAAGTTGCTCAGCGAGCTATGGAAAGGGCTATGCTCGGAGTCTCTCTAAGGGATCGAATCAGAAACGAGGTGATCCGGCAGAGAACCAAAGTTGAGTGGAGGCCGCGAACTGGTAAACGTAAGGTAGGACGCCCTCAGGCTAGGTGGAGCGACGACCTTCGCAGGGTGGCTGGTAGAAGCTGGATGACAGTTGCCGAAAATCGAACCAAATGGCGTGCAATTGGAGAGGCCTATGTCCAGCAGTGGACTGCTATAGGCTGATGATGATGATGATGATCTGCCTACTAGGCGTTAATTGGTTACCAAAAACTTATCACAATGCAACTTGCTATTAAAACTTCGTTCTTTGGAAATTCCTCCTTAGCCTTCATACTTATTGCAGATGAAGAAGTTCCTCCGCAACATAGACAAGCACAAGAACGAACAGAACATCAAGAGCAACGAGAAGGCCATCAGTAAGCTGACGACCATGCGCGGCATCCTCAAGGACGGTCGCTGCGGACCCGAGTGCACCGGCGACTCCTCCGTGCAGGGCGTTGAGGAGTACAATGGTAAGGTACAGTCGTTGCCATTAACCATCCTAGGATAGCACGAGTGACAGACGACGCTCTAGAAAGTATTTTTATTCTGGAACTTGAATGTCATGTTTTAGGTGAGTGCTGTAGTTTTCAGTGGATACCTGGGGAACCCAAGAATTAAGAAAAAAAATGGGTTTACAACACCTTCCAATTGAAAGAGGATTGTTTCAGAGTTATTCCACAATATGCAGCCTTCATAAGACTAATAAGTATGTTTCTCCACAGATATGACAGTACCGTTCCCAATGGACTTTGTTCCTCAAACAAACTACAATAAGCAGAGCCCGGATAAAAACGTGACGTTTAACACTCAAGTGGTGATCATCCACTTCACGGGCGACTTGTGCGTGGGTCAGAGTGTCGAGACCCTCAGCAAAGAAAAGGACCAGCAAGCCAGAAACTCCGAACTTAGGAAAACTTTCCTCACTAAATACAACGAATTTTGGCCCTCACAGAAATAATTTTAAGTCTAGATTATAATTTCAGAATTTCGTCTTTAGTGAGATTATTATCTTTAGGAATGTTCGAACAAAAATATGATTTATATAAGTTATTGCAAACATTTTATATTTATACACAATATTTGTAAGATGTTGAAATTTATGACGTAGCGTTTTGTCCGATTTATTTATTTATTTAAAAAAAATCTGATCGATTCGTTTGCTACCTTTGTAGCTACGAATTGTGTGATATTCGGGAAACCAAATTTAAATAAAGGTTATAATTATTTACAGGGTGTTTTAATAAAATACTTTATTTCATCAAAAATAATCTTTAATTTTCCTAGATTGTCTTTAAGTTTAGTTTGGTGTAGAAGAGATTTTCCATAGAACTAGATCTTTGACGCGATCGTAGATGAAGTACTTAGGAAAGTCTAGAGGTAGTTGTTCTATTTTCCAGGTGGAATGTGCGTTTTCTGTCTTGACTTTGTCGAGCAGAGTGAGGAATGTCTCGTAGCAGGGAGCGACGGAATCCATGTGCTCTATCGTGAACACGTACCGCTTTTCTAACACCATGTATAGCGTTTTTGGTGGTTGTGTGTTTAGAATCTTCTGTATAGTTGAAACGAAAGCTGCTGTGAGGTCATCGTCGTAAATTACTGGAAAAATATGAGAGTATTATGTGTTATTATTGTATGTAGTGCACTTTTTAGGGTTCCTAAGTACTAGAAAGCTATAATTTGGCATGGATATACACATTAATAATTCCGAAAAAGTGGTAAAATAAAATCATAAAAAAAATGTTTTTTGGAGTTCCCTATAGACATAAAGTGTGGACTTTTTTTATTCTCATCTATCCCATGATGTGGGGTATCGTTGGATAGGCCATTTAAAAATATTATGAGTTTGTTACAGCCGTTTTTCGATTCAGAGATCCGTTTGCGTAAAATTAAGCGAAAAATTGAAAAATTTTGTTAGTGTCAAGTGTCCCCCTCCTCCCCCCCCCTGCAAGCAAAATGGTTGCCCTTGGCTATGTGAATAAAATCACGGCCGTAGTAAATATAACGAAATAAAAAGGAAAACTATCACAGATAAGTAGGCTTTTACGAGTAATAGTCGACCAACTTATAAAATGTACTTGGAACAGTAAAAATTTTGTACAAATGCCATTGAAAAATTACTTAAATATCGTTGTTAGCTGTGTAAAATAGAGTAAATATATGCTTATGAACCATGTAAAAATATACAAAAATAAAACAATAACAGGCCTTAGTAATAGTCGACCAACTTATAAAACGTACTAGGCACAGTAAAATTTTAGTACAAATGCCATTGAAAAATTACTTAAATAAAGTTGTGAGCTGTGTAAAACAGATAGTAAATATATGCTTATGAACCATGTAAAAATACACAAAAATAAAATCATAACATCCTAAATAATGATTTATAAATAAATAATGTTTAGTGGCCGGAGTCGTTGGCAGTACCGGTCCGTAGTACATACGGCGCATGCGCGCGGGGGAGTCTATTCCGTGTTAGTGCAGAAGTATTTTCGACGTTTTGTAATCTAAAGACAAATTAGATTCGATAACCAAGCAAATTACTTATTTTCTTTTGTCGATATCCATCTATAAACTCAATAGTCGACCCGACTACATCACTAATTAAGTAGCGTAAAACTTTCAAAATGAAATACTGAATACCGCAGATTAGAGGTGAATACATATATTTTTTTATATATTCCGAATGAGAAATAAACAAGGAGCGTGCGCGCAAGGATCCAGAAACGAACCATACCATTCTCCGTGGCTCGCTCGTATCGGCTCGTTTCGCAATTCGCACCCGCAGTGGTACTCAAATAGATAATATTTTTCTAACTTCAGTTGCGAAGTTGGATTTTATAACTCCTTCTTCAGTTACCAGTTAGTCCTTCTTTAGTTTAAGTCACAAGTGAATAGGTTACTTCTAGGCAAGCGTGCTTCACCGTAGACCACATCATCACTTACCATCAGGCGAGATAGTGGTCAAACGCGAGCATATAGATTAAAAAAAAACATCGTCCTATGTGGGCCCGTTTTTAGACGTTGTGTGACGCTGAAACCGTTTTAATGTTCATGTAACTACAACAAAACCCTCTTCTTAGTCCGCATTATTATGCAACTTCGGCACCCTATTACTGCGCGTGGCCCGACACGCACATGGCCGGTTTTTATTTGGTTGAGGAATCTTTGAACACCAATGCTCGCACTGTTTCAAGGCTTACCTTAGATAAAGAATCTAGGTACTTTATCTAAAGGGCTCACGCATAATAGTGCTAACGCACTTCCGGGTTTGGTCCGCCCTGACTAACTCCGCCCACAAATCCGTTCTCGCTTACACACGCTCGAACCTTGTCCTGCGGACCGACCGAACGGTAGACATGGGTCGTACTAGGTGAATTTTGGACTAGCTGCACCTAGTCTCGATTCAAATACTTGTTCCACCCAGTCCATGAAATACTCATACTTTATAGATGCTTAGTCTTTGCGTACCACCGGTACGTACGTACGCAGTAATGAATTGTAATCTTCTGTTCATACAACTTAAAGATTTATCTACATTGAAGATTGTTGACGTAATAAAATATAAATTTTTCATCCTTTGGGAACAATATTTTAAAACAATAAACGCATGAATTAATGTCGTAATAAAAAATAGATATATGTTCTTTAACGATTTATCAAAATTTCGTTACGAAAACCGATCACACTAAATAAGTCCGATAGTACGTGTTTGCGACGTCTAGTAGGTATCAATACGTCAAGCGAGATCACATTCGCATGAGTCCGTACTTGATACTAGACTGCATCATAAAGTCATCATTCGCATCTAGTATTGTCAAGGTACCTATTCTATAAAGTCTGCCTAGTCCCGATTAGTATCGAGTATTGTCAAAGTACCTTATTCTATAAAGTCTACCTAGTCCCGACAAGTCTCGAGTATTGACAGAGAAGGATGGAAGGATTGCGGAATAGTGTAGTTAAAAAAGGACAGAATATATTCTAGCACAACACAGTGCGCGTCGCGTTAGTTTACTTTTATGTCATTGAAATATGGTTCAAATTTAAATGAACACGAATTATTTATGTAAAAACTAGTGCGCGTCGCGTTATATTTATGCATTTTGAATTAGGGTTCAAATTCAAGTGACTGACACACGTATGATTTTGGCATACATGAATGAGCTATGACGATGCTGCTATCTCGCTTCGCCGCGTCGTCGTCGTTACTTTGATTCGCGCGGGCCGCGGATGCCGTGCACTGCGTAGACACAGTGAGACTACGTGGATCGAGTATTTAAAAAGTTAGAATAGATGCAACCTAGTCTCGTTAAATACCTAATCCCTGGATCTGTTCTAGTATATACGCTTCATCTCTACCGAGCGGCATTTGCTTCACGTACGCCTTCAAGTGTACACCGTTGTCATCATGTCGTTGAATACAAAAATTATGAGCGGCAACAACTTTACAACCACCACGTAAAAAGCGGAATAACAGAAATTGTATTTAAGAGAATGCGACCAATTTAATCACATGAAGTGGATAAGAATTTTAGATGAATATGATTTTAAAATATATCTGTCAATGAACCGCGAAACATTTGAAGAATTATTAAATTTAGTTAAACCTGACATCACAAAAAATGATGCTGTTATGAGAAAGTCTGTTTCTGCGGCAGAGCGACTTATGGCCACGTTACAGTATCTTTCATAAGGAAGAGAATTTAGAGAATAGAAGTTTAGTACAAGTCTAGTCGTAGTTGGTACGACCCAACCGCCCGACAATCCTACACACGTCCGGATTTGGTAAGGAGCAGACCATATCCGATGTGAACACAAGCAGACCGAGACGGACTCAATTAATATTAATATTATAGTGGTCAAACGCAAGACTATAAAAAAAAAAAAATGTCGCTCGAATTTGGTACGGCCGTACCACGGTTTTGTGGGCGGGGTTAGTCCGGCCCTGACGATATCCGAGCGTGTGTAGAGTCCGCGGGTATTATTATTATTAAATTGATTCCGTCTCGGTCCAAACAAGCGTGTGTAAGCGAGAAAGCATTTGTGGGCGGAGTCGGTCCGGCCGTACCAAATCCGAACGTGTGTTAGCACTATAACGTCACACTCGTCAAAATTCGGTCTGTAGGACTATTATTATTGATAGGTACTACTCTCCGTCAAGCCTGTAATTTAACAATTGACAATTTAAAAAACTTATCATTTAATGATGAACTAATGCGTTATCGAATCGATTTCTTATAACTATTGACTTGATCAATGAAGAAATTTTAATCGATTTAACACATTGTTATGCACAATTTGTGCACTCGAGAATTAATAAATTAATGTTACTGAGGATTCAAGTGATGATTCCAGTTTATATGAAGAAGAATCCTACGATTCATCATAATAACATCGTAAGTCATCATTTCAGCTGAAAGACGTCCACTGCTGGACATTGCCTCCCCCCCCCCCCCACCCCCAAGCATCGCCACACTGTTTTTCTATATCTAAACAATATCACTTTTTTGAAAATCTAATCTTTACACTGCGATATTTGTAGCAATAAAACTAGATTTAACTGTTAATTTTAATTTATCTTAAAAAGGAGCGAATAAGCACATCGCGTCTCTGCACTACTGTAAGTTTCCATGAAGTATTGCATTTTATTGTCTATGGTTGCCTGTTAATAATTATGAAACTTCTTAAGCGTGCGTCTGTCAAATTTAAAATAACAGGCTGAACGGAGAGTAATAGTTGTGATAATAGGTACTTACCATCAGCAGCTATTATAATGCTGGCTTGTTTAATTTCGCTCAACAATGGCGGGCTCCAGGCAAGCTCGGTGAAATCCAGAGGCATCACCTTGAACTGAGATTTGACTAACTTCTTATTGTACTTTGCGTTTAACTTTATAAGTTCTAATATACCGCCCATATTAATGTCTGAAAAGGAGAAAAATCTTATGAATAAAAGCGAGACTGAAAGGAATTGTGTAGGTAAAAAATAACTTATAAAAAGGTGGTGACAGTCTCATAGTAGTATAGATAGTTCAACTCATCTTTGCGCGCGGCGCTATGTGTGGATGGTTGTTTGCTCAAACGACGACTGCTGCATCACTGCCACACAAATGCATAATGTATCATTACAAGCGCACGCACACATGGCACCGCGCGCACAGATGAGTTGAACTATCTATACCACCTTTTTTATAAGTACTTTTTTTACCATTTACCAGTAGAATGGAAACAGAGTATACCAGTGCAAGGCAAACCTCGTGGTGCTCACCAATTTCTGGCCTTGAAGCGGATTTTTTTTTTAATAAAAATTTTATGCAAAAGAGAAGTACAAAGGCGGACTTAACGCCTTAAATTAGGCATTGATCGTTCTGGGGAATAATTGTAGCCAAATCTGAGGAAAGGCTAACGTTGAACCATTGTTTCACCAGCACCCAATTGTGTAACTTTATTGAAATATCAAAGCACGCGCTCACTCGCTATCATATACATAATTGCTTCACGTTACAAAAAAAAACGCGTAAAAAGAACGCTGGGCGACAGTGGAGGGGATGTGTTTGCGCATGGGTACAGTCGCGTTCTAAAGTACTAGGATATTGTTTTATTGTAGAATCATAATAGGTACTTATTAGCTAGTAGCTACGCTACTTAGAACTTTGGATGAGGCTGGATTTAAATTAGTTAATCTTTACTTAAGAATATTTTTTTATTTCGATTTTATTATTATAAATATATAAATATCTTATCATTATAAATTATCAACTGGTCCTTTCTCAGCTTCTTTTTTCATAAAACAACAAATACTATAAATCATTTTCCTTTCCTTCATTTTTAAAACCGTCGTGCAAAGAAAGTTGTGTGTGCGACTGTATTTTGGGAGCGAACGAAGCGTGATCTCAGCGCGGGAAGCATGGGTCAACTGACGAACCAATAGCGTGCGCGCACAGAAACACTGGCGGAGCATTGCCCCGTCGCGCCCCCTTCATACCACCAGTTTGATCGATAAATCGCTCAGTGCGCAGATTCAAGGCCAGCGTTCTTTTTACGTGACGGGACCAGGGGGGTGACCATAAGCTCTTAGAGCGGTATCAATTTGATATCGAGTAAGTGACAGATGTATACAAGTCAGATACATCTGTCCCTTTTTCGATCTCAAATTGATACCGCTCTAAGAGCTTATGGTCACCCCCCTGTACTTCATAAAAGATAGCTTGATCTCTGCGACAGCTGTCAGTATCAATAGCGCTTGACAGGCTAACAATAACGTATAAGTCGCAGAGATCAAGCTATCTTTATATAAAGTAAAGTAATTATGCTAAGTATTACCTGTACAAACAACCTTCTTAGCATATAGAGCAGCCACAAAGCTGGTGAGTCCAGTGCCAGCGCCGAGTTCTAATACGCTCCTATTGGTCAGCTCTCCCTTCAAGCCGAGGTGTATTAGCCAATCACCGAGGAGGAAGGCGCCTCGCCATACTTGAAGACCGACGAGCGCAATTTTAGTTTTAGAACTGTGCTCTGAAAATAAGGAAGTGAATCTCATAAAGTTAACTTTGCCTCGCCATAGTTGAAGACCGACGAGCGCAATTTTAGTTTTAGAACTGTGATTTGAAAATATGGAAGTGGATCTAATAAAGTTAACTTCGCCTCGGCATACTTGAAGACTAACGAGCGACTTTTTTATTTTTAGAACTGCGCTCTGAAAATATGGAAGTGGATCTTATTAGATTCACTTCCATATTTTCAGAGCGCAGTTCTAAAAATTTAAGTTTGCTATAGCAATTTGTAAGCGACTCCTATTATCATCATCGTCATCTGCCCGACTTCACCCACTCCTGCGCATAGGTCACTATTTTCTTGTGCCGATCCCCATGCTCCTGTGTTAACCACATTATAGCTTACCATCAGGCTAGATAGTGGTCAAGCACGAGTCTATCTATATTACAAAATATCAATAAAAAGTTCTACTACTACGTCTCACGATAATTGACTGTTGGAAGCAATGGTAGCCAAGTATAATATGTAATGTTATGTCGGCGACTGGGCAACCAACAAACAACCCGCACTGGGCCCACGTGTTGGATTACGGCCCATCCCCTCTCACAGAGAGTAGGCCCGTGTCCCAGTGGGAACTTTAGCAGGCTGATGATGATGATGTCGGCGACTGCAGTAAGATAACATCTTACCTATTTTAATAACTTCTTTCTGTGGCCTCTCAATATCCAAGTCATCATCCTCATCAAAAGTGGCACTGCTTCCATTCTTAGGTAGTAAAAATGGGAATTCTGATATCACATCTGAAAGTAAAAAAAGTATGTATGTAGGGTGAGTTTCTCAAGTGGGCGTGGATATCGAAGGCAAACACTCAAAGGAGTCATTATTCCTAGCCTTTCCAGATAAGATTTCCTACTAAAAAAGAAGTATTTTGTTAAAATTAGATCTTTCCTCAAGTTTGCTGTATGGAATTACAGCTTCACAGAATTTTGTCATTTTCTTATTAGCAACACTACCGGATGGTGTAATAATACAGTTTGTTTTTTTTTTTTCAAAATCAACTGGTCCGATTCCTGGCTAGAATTATTGATTTTTCAAAAATAGAATACCTACTGCAGTTTTAGTCTTCATAAAAATCGTTCTCGAAACTCCTTTGAGTGTTTTTCACTATACTGCATTGTTTCAGATTTGGCCACTTATCCACAGATATGCCTTGTTGAAAAACTCATCACCTGTATACTGAGATACAAGCATTTAATTTAATGCTGTAATACACCTATCTGATGGCGCGACGCAATTTATATTGCGTCGATAGACCATAATTATCGCGTACGTGTTACCTAAGAAAATTTCAAGTGCAAATCGGTCGAATTGCTTGGCATTGCCTTCACTTGTGTCATAATTTCGCTTAGTAAAAATTGTTTAACAGTTTGATATAAATCGATCCATCAGGAAGGTCAACTTAAGCAGAACTAAAGCCACTAACAATAGGGTTGTTGACAAAAAATATATATTTACTCCATCATATTATATAGATATCCTAAAAATATTGGGACACATATTTTTCTTTTGCCACGTAAACAAAAAATTACGACGATAAAGAAATATCGGCCGACGTCACGGTGTGCTACACTTCATACTGACAAAGTGACGTCACAAGCCCCCACTCCTGAACTTTGATACGCTTTATCGTTGTCAATTATTATTTGTTTGATAAAGCAAAAAATACGGGTCCTCCGTCAGAGAAATTATAAATATTATTTGATAATCTCACTGATGGACTAAATAGTATTATAATTTTTAGGGTTCCGTACCCAAAGGGTAAAAACGGGACCCTATTACTAAGACTCCGCGATCCGTCTGTCTAACTGTCCGTCTGTCACCATGCTGTATCTCATGAACCGTGATAGCTAGGCAGTCCAAATTTTCACAGATTATGTATTTCTGCTGCCGCTATAACAACACATACTAAAAACAGAATAAAATAAATATATAAGTGGGGCTCCCATACAACAAACGTGTTTTTTTTGCCGTTTTTTGCGATAATGGTACGGCACCCTTCGTGCGCGAGTCCGACTCGCACTTGGCCGGTTTTTTCTACCCAGGCAACATCCAGATCAAAATTTCAGTTTTAATTCATAAAGGTAATAAAATGCTAAGCTTATTACTTACTTCCTTCAGTACTTGGTGATATTTTAGTTTTATAATCATACTCCTCATATATTTCGGATGTCACAGTGAGTTCTGGCATCTGTAATCATAACAGGATTCAGTTTAGTAAAACATCTTCATAAATTGTAAATAAAATTTATGTTTGCTTCATTTAAATGTGGCACTTTGCACTCTGTTAATAACATTTTTATTACTCACGGATAAAGTATGAGTTGAAATATGAATGGAACTGTAAATATTTTAGAGTTAATTTGTAATGCATGTTGCAGTGTGACAAATCCCTGGATATATGATAAGCTTTTAAAACTGTGTTTAGATTTTCTAGTAGGGTTGATCATATTTTCTTTTAAAATTATGTCTTATTTTATTATTACTTTATCACAAAAAAAAAAGTAAACGGAGTTAATTTTAATATAAAATAATAAAAGTAAAATAGTTATATTTGTAAAATAAATACAAAAGAATTGTTAAATCAAAAGCTTAATATAGCCACATGGTTAAAACAGTTTAAAAGCATTTTTCTGATTTATAACTCATTATTCTGTATTAGAATATTGATAATATAATAATTACATTAAACACAGGGCTTCTATTTCAACCACCAAACTTAATTTAAACAAAAAATGTTCACAATCTCACTTCTACACTCCCTAATAATCTCAAGTTTATCTTCCACATTTATATAAATATGAATATTACATAATTTTCATCACTATTCAATTAAATCTGATAATTTTACATCAATTTATAATTTAATACATATTTTCTAATAATTTAAACATACCTTACTGTCTCAGAGTCCCTAATAATTACCAAAGACAGTAAGAATACTTTTTATCACTGTTCACTGTTAATGAGGAAGTACAGTACTACGAAAATTGGAAACCGTCCAATATTAAAATTTCTAAAATAAATCTGTAATAGTGTGGTATGCGTGCCAGCTTTTGTAATTTACTACGCTTTAGGCGTGTTTGATATTTATGCTGATCACGTGGGACATTGGGAGTCTTAATATTATTATAGTAAAATATTTATGATATTCCTGAATGGCATTTTTATGTGCTTGTGTATGTATTGTAGTTTGTGTATATTAGGGTATGATGACGTAGGTAAAATACAATCATGTGGTGCCATCAATAAGATAATATTAATTAGGAAAGTAAGGGGTAAACAGTTCCTCTTTACGTCAATTATTTTTGAAAATTAGGTCACGAGTATTCAAGGTGATTAATGATTAATTAATTATTACTGATTTGAAACACATATAATGTTTCTTAATAGAGAATATATTAGCAGTTCTTTAATATATTGCAAATACCAGGGATCCAATGTTTTTATTGCCAAAATATTAAATAATGTTTTGCTTAACGGGGCATAAAAATCGGAATAAAAATTACCTGCACTACGATAGTTTAACTTTTTTCTGAAACACCACTCACCAATGGTCTACGTTTTTGCTTTACAATAATTTGTATTTCTGTCTACGTTTACATCGTTATTCATTTTCTTTCGATGAATTTTGTTTTCATTTCACGTTTGTAAGTATTGTTTACTTTGCCTTCGCCTGTCAGTCAACTTTGACTTTGACATTTATTTTTTATTTTTTCTTTGGCAACTGAGCTGATGCCGACCATGAAGGTATAGATAAAGATCAGCTGTTTGGGAATGAGAAAGAAAAACTAAAAGAAATAAAAACTTTTGTCTATATTCTTCATAAAGAGAAGGAAGCTTAGATCAAGTCAAGGAAGAAAGGATCAGAAAAGTGTTCACAGAATAACCAACAAGAAAGATTTGAAAGGATAGTGTTGCCCATGAAATGTGTATTTTTCAAATATACTGAATTATTAAACTTTATTAATTCCGGGCAAAAACTACTGAAACTACCAGCTTATGTTTTGAAAAATACACACATTTTGTTTGAAATATATATTATTTCCATCGATAAATTATTTTCCCCCAAAAAATACATAGATTTCTTTTTATTATTTACTCATTAGGATGCGTAAAAACATAGTCCTCTGCCAGCCCCACTAAAAGTATCACCTAGCGCCAACCAATCACAGCTCTACACACGATCGACGCTGCCACGTCAAGTGAGACGGGAGTGAATGAAGTGGCACTATTTCGGCATTTTGTAGAGTTTCGTCTTCGGAGAAGGCTTGTGTAGTGCCGTATTTTTCAACATGAGAGTAATCCTATTTACGGCGTTAGCCCTTTTGGGCGCCGCTTTGGCTGATGAAGTACCCACAGAAGAAAATGTACTCGTACTGAGCAAATCCAACTTCGACGGAGTTGTCTCATCAAACAATTTCTTATTAGTGGAATTCTGTAAGTTTTTATTGTTAACTATTGTTCTTATGTCCTTTATTCGCAATAGATTTCAATATTTAGCCCTTTATTATTCATGATTGCATTCAAATGTGAATGACACGTCAGTCGGCATGGTTGCGATCGTGCCGGCACGTATTGCATGCCTTTGTGAATCATACCTACTATTTGCAGATGCGCCATGGTGCGGTCACTGCAAATCCCTCGCTCCGGAGTACGCCAAGGCCGCAACCAAGCTGGCCGAGGAAGACTCTCCCATCAAGCTGGCTAAGGTTGATGCCACGCAAGAACAAGAGCTCGCCGAAAGTTACGGCGTTAGAGGATACCCCACACTCAAATTCTTTAAGAACGGCAGCCCTATCGATTACTCCGGTATGTTTATTAAAAGATTACTAGAAATTGCACTTTTATAACTATGTTTTCTAAACATTTCATGCTTCATTCATGAAAGTTATAATAAATATTTTAAGATTCAAATTAGCATCGCCTAATTTGATTCCTATTAGTATTAGTTCAGACTACTTGCAAGATTCTTATTTCATCAGTAACTTATTGAGTTCATAAAATTCAATTAACTGTCTATAATCTAAGCATTATTCCCAACAAGATATTCACTCCTACTCAGATAAACTAATTACACATTTTCCTCTCAGGTGGTCGTCAAGCTGATGACATCATCGCCTGGCTGAAGAAAAAGACTGGTCCCCCAGCCCTTGAGGTCTCCTCTGCTGAGCAAGCCAAGGAACTCATTGCAGAAAACAGAGTCATTGTCTTTGGTTTCTTCTCCGACCAGAGCTCTACTAAGGCTAAGGCATTCCTCGGAGTAGCCAGCGGTATTGATGACCAGGTCTTTGCTGTTGTCTCTGATGAGAAGGTTATCGCTGAGTTGGAAGCTGAAGATGAGGATGTTGTTCTCTTCAAGAACGTAAGTACACATCATCGTTTACTATCTTATTATTCTTATTTATAAAATACACGTCATTACCTACTATCATAATATACACATACTTAAATACAGTTGGAATTAATTTCACAAATGAAAGGAATTCAGTTATTTTTATCTTTAAAACTTAGCAAGATATTCACAAAAACACAAACTAGTTTCACAAGTTTTATTGGATATTACTTTACAGCACAGCTAAAAGATCTTTGTCTTTTTAATAATCTTATCACAGTTTTTTGTGAATATCATTAAAATAATTATTTAGAAGAATAATCTAAAATATCTTTTGTTCTACCTTAAGAATGCATATCAAATCCAATTATACATTTAAGGCACATTACATGTGACATAATAAGTAGCTGATAAAATCTATGTACACATTTTATATTATACATTGATATTGTTGTCCTCCATTTGGGTTACCAGATAATAAGTTTGTTGGCCTCAAAGGAGGTACATAAATAAATTGAAGCTGCATTCAATTGTCCAGTGTTCTATTGTAATGGAACTGTGATAACATTGACACACTTATCTCTGTTATCAGTCAGCACTTCTTATCGTATTTTGATTTTAATTGCCCCTTTTAAATGATAAATATCTATATTTTTGGTGGTAGGGCGATTTAAGTACATGTTTCAAGTAATATGTACATTATATTTTTATCTTCTTAGATTAGATTTTAAACTGTTGACTTGTTCTTAATTATTATCTTTTTTGACACCTACCTACTATTGGATAGTAAGTAGGTTGCAACAATGAGAACAGTGAACTATCCTCATTGTTGCAACTATAGGGTATTAAAAAAATACAGGTTTTTCTTTACTGATAAACATGGTGTTTAAGAACTTGTTTTTTTACTTCATTATTCTGGTATCTTAGGGAAGGTCATAAAAAAAACAGTATTTTTCCTTATTTATTGTATTTTCAGTTTTCCTTCAATGTCTAGACAATTAGACAAAGCCTATTGTTCTGAGAGACATCTCCTTTATTAAGAAAAGTGTACTGAAAATACACTTGAAAACTTTTGTAAAATCACGATGGCACATTTTAAGCAAACAATTTTATTTACCCCCTTTAAGATGCTAGATTGTTTTAAATAGATCAGTTTCTTTGTAACTTATCATGTAACTTTGTCATCAGTTCGAAGAGCCCCGTGTCAAGTTCGACGGCGAGAAATTCGACGAGGACCTGTTCAAGACCTGGGTGTTCGTCCAGAGCATGCCCACCATCGTCGAATTCTCCCACGAGACTGCCTCCAAGATCTTCGGCGGACAGATCAAATACCACCTTCTGTTGTTCCTATCCAAGGTAAGAAATTGATTTAAACATTTATTTTTCTTACATTGCGTAATGGAAGTAATATTTTGTTCCGCCCCTAAGACGACTGACTGACCTGTTATTTAGTTTGGGGCTGATTTTTCAATAGTCATATAAACTTTATTTGGAAAATAAATATAAAATAGTAATAGTTTGAAAAAACATAATTTTTATTCCTCAGATAAAAATTATCTCTCGAATGTGAAGTCCCTTAGTTCGTAATTCAGCAAAATGTTTCAAATAAAATAAATTCAAATAACATTTTGTTATTTTAAAGTAACTAAGTAAAATTGTTAACAGATATTCTGTCCAAACTATAACAGTGTTAATCTGAATTGATAACATATCTTACACGTAATTTCACGGTTTATAAGCAAGCGATACAACTACTTATTTAACAGAACCATGTGAATCGCCCGACATTCAAATTCGTAGGAAAACGAGATATCGTAGGTAGACGACTATTATTAGTCGGTAAAACCTGTTTTTTAACGAGATTCTGAAGTAGACCTCCATACGTAAAAGGCAAACGTCGTCGACATATCGACGATGTTCGTCGATACGTCGTATATAAAGTGGCATATCGCTCCAAGAATTAAATTATTATCGGTGTCATTTTTTGCGATGCAACTGTATGACTTGATCTCGAAAGTGGTTAGACGAGAATTTCGCGACGTGTACTTTCACGAAGGTGAACGTATAGTGAAGAGATTTGAGCCGGTGACCCGCCGGCTTGAACTTTCACCGCTCTTTACTAGACAATCGGTCATGCGCTTCGGTTAATGAACCTTTTTACACATTTTATACTTACTATCTTTGCTTGTATACGTGCAAGTCTTTACTTTCTACCAAAGCCATGTTATTTTCGACAAACCATTTTAACGGCTAAAAAATGGCATGCATACGAAGTTATTAATAAATTAATGTCTCTTTAACGTATCCTGTTAGCGGAAGTACCTTAGTTTAATACTAAAATTCTCGAGTAAAACGGTAGTTAAACCATGCTAATAACTAAATACACAAGTATGCAGACGACACATCGACAAACACTATAAAGTTCACCGACCTCGTGGTCAACGACCTTTGCGTGGTGATTGCGTTGACTTGTTCTACAGATTCTGATGGGTATTTTGTTTGTAGAAAAATGGCGACTTCGACAAGTACACTGAGGAACTCAAGCCTGTTGCTAAGAACTACCGCGACCGTGTCATGTCCGTTGCCATTGATGCCGATGAAGATGAGCACCAGAGGTACAGTATTTTTGTCACCTATTTTTTTTAGGTCATGTCGGTTAACTTCTGAGAACTGATCCTTTTCACAAATCTAACAGCCTATGTCTAGCAGTAAGCAGTGAACGTCATGTATCTAATACAATAATTTTGTATAGTTATTAACCTGCCCTGAAAAATGATCTAGTTTTACATCTTACAACAAAATATGTCCTTAAGATACATCTTCACACATATGTTGAGATATACATATCACGTTATCGCCCACGTGTATAACCGTATGTATAAATTTGATTAAACTTAATAGAAAGTTGCAGTATGAATCACATCTAAAGTGGTTTGAATCAAGTTCAATTACCAGAATCGTTTCACACGTAGGTAGGTATGTAAAAGTCACAAGTCGAGTTTTATACGTCGCTCCCTTTTCGCCACTCCAATGGTTTGTGTCACTCAAAGTCATCTTTATAATATGACTAGCGGACGCCTCGCGGTTTCACCCGCGTAGTTGCCGTTCCCGTGGGAATACAGGGATAAAAAGTAGCCTATGTCACCCGGGGATGAGTGTAACTTCCTAGCGGTGAAAGAATTTTTGAAATCGATCCAGTAGTTTTTAAGTTTATTTGTTACATCTTTATAATATTAGCATAGGATTTCAAACCATTTGTATTTGTTGCTATAAACAAAAGTTAGTAGTTATGTTTGTGGCAACAAATACAATCCTAGTGGATTTAATATCATAACAAGATTAACTCACATGCAAAGCATACCTACAATTTTCATGATTTCAATAGTAAAATTAGTGTATGCAAGAACTCTTGTAGTAAATTCTCTTCCATTTTATGATCAATGCTAGAACAACAGTTAATCAATCGCCTTTAGCTAAAATATTGATTGGTCAAATGTCTTAACTGTAAAGATTAATAGGTCAACGACTTATAACGCTTAGTAATGTAAAAAAAACCTTGGAAGTACAGGTTTAGCTCCCAAGGTTAAGGTTACAATGCGGGCACGATTTCTAGGCTTCAATTTTAACAACTCCGCTATACGTACACGTTGGTTTGTGAATTGTGACTCGTGATACGGTACTGCTAAATGATGTCGTATCATTCTGTAATATCGGATGTATTTAAATTAGATATTATACAGAGAAATTAGAAAATGTACCAGATGAATGTATGAACGTAAACGGAGCAAAAGGATTAAATGTAATTTAAAAATCATAGCAGGTGGTCCAGTAGTTTCTGCCTTTTATTTTGCTTTGATAAATTCTCATGCATACCACGGGGAGATAGTGCAGTTATGTGGGACTTCAACCCGCTAAAACTTGACGGTGTCCTCCTGTGCCGCTTCTGGCGGGAACACGGGCACGCGTTAGCACTCACCGCGAACCCGCTGCGGCTGTCCGTCACCGGACCTTCCTCTGGGGAGTACCCCCCAATGCCGTGACCACCCTACGCCTATGAGGATAATAAGGGGTTCCTTTTGAACGACACTTTCCCCTTTTCCTCCTTCAACCTTTCAATTTTATTAATTAATTTTACTCCATTTGCGTCTTCTACGTGAAAATAAATTTGTAACAGTGATTGTATCGAAGTAAATACTTGAATAGAAAGAAACCAACCCCACGCGCCACCCACCGGTAAACGTGTTTCTTTCAGAGGGTTTCAAATGCCAAGGACGGACATTTCCTTTTACTTTGTAGTGTTGTTGGAAAAAAGTAATTAAGAACCAATATAGGTACAGATGCTTGCGTTAATTGAGTACCATTCACACATTAAAATACCTAACTAAAAGATTGTTAAAATATATTCATAGTCATACATACATAAATTCACGCCTTTTGTTTCCATGAGGTTAGGCATACACAATAGAACGCCAGTCGCCACCTGCTACGATCCTTACATAATATTCCATTCAGTCATCTGAAGCTGTACATAATACTTATCCAACAAAGCTTAGAAATGGCATGCACTATGTGTATGAGAATACGTCATACTGTGAAAACAATATTACGCAGAAAAGTAGTTATGAGGCAGACCACCCGGGGTGCCCTAAATGCAATTTGATGTATCGTTATCATCTTGTAAGTAAAAAAACCGGCCAAGTGCGAGTCGGAATCGCGCACGAAGTGTCCCGTACCATTATCACAAAAAACGTTAAAAAATAACGTTTGTTGTATGGGAGTCCCACTTAAATATTTATTTTTAGTATTTGTTGTTGTAGCGGCAACAGAAATATAATCTATAGATTATTAAATGTATTATTTCTCCTGTAGAATCCTGGAGTTCTTCGGCATGAAGAAGGAAGAGATCCCCGCCGCCCGCCTGATCGCCCTTGAACAGGACATGGCCAAGTACAAGCCCGCCACCGACGAGCTCTCCGCCAACTCCATTGAAGTAAGTCTTTAGCATATTTTTATCAAGTTTTATGTGAACAGATTCTTTAAGCGAATTTGATTACGTGTTAAGTTATTGTAAAAGGCGTATATATTTTTTACCGTATTTACTTGTGTTAATTTCTGATGCTCTTACAATAATTTTCCTGAACTTGATAGTGAATCCCACAAACGGATATTCGATATTCGGGCTCCTTATCGTCCGATTTCATGCGAACTACCGTAAAACTGTTTTAATCATTGTTATATAATTTCGCTTATCGATGCGTATAATGGTTACCATAATGGCATTAAACCGGCGTTTATTTGTCGGCCAGTGTGTTAACGATGCGGTAATTAAGCGCTTTCATTAATCGTGATAAGGGAACGACAAACAAAATTATTAAATTTATCCTAGGACAAAATGGTCCATACATTATTGAAACAATTGGGTGTTTGTGCTTGGTAATCTATTGCCATTTTAGAAGAATAATTCCGCCTTTTTTGATGCGTGAAGTTTAAATGAATATAAATAAAAGTGAATCAATTTTTTTTTTTTCAATTCTCTAGACAAGTTTCTCTAAACTACGAATTTTGATAAAATCTTCGTGTTAGAAGGATTTGAAATCATGTCATATTTTTCACTTCTTTTTCTTCTTTCGTGTCGATTAACTCCAACCATAGTCTGAAACATTCAGATTCTGTTCGACCAGTATGTAGATACTCGGACAGCTCTGTCATTTGCTTCGTTCAAATCCCGTAAGGTGCAGGTGGTCGGGCATGAAGGGCAGACAAGGAGGTGGGCCATATCTTGCAAACGGGCCCCACACTGGCACTGTATCACAATATAAATATGGACAAACAGTACGGAAACTACCTACAAACAAAAAAAAAAAAAGGGCACACTAACGCAAACATGCGCATCGACGAGACCCCTAAGCGGCTCGCTAGTGACAGCACTGCGGACGCTGTTTAGAGGTCTCGTCGATGCGCATGTTTGTGTGAGTGTTCCGTTTCGAGCCTTTGTATGTAGTTTCTATACTGTTTGTGCATGTTTATACTGTGACTGTGTTTTGGATGGGTCTATTAGTTATTACTCCATTTTTCACTTATGTTATGAGATCTTCTATGAATGAATGAATTCCACG
Organism: Orthosia incerta; assembly: GCA_948252205.1. Lineage (NCBI taxonomy): Eukaryota > Metazoa > Arthropoda > Insecta > Lepidoptera > Noctuidae > Orthosia > Orthosia incerta. The sequence continues at coordinate 19,294,032 of OX411760.1, forward strand.
TTAGTCACGGTAAACATGTCCACCGCGCTACGCTAGTTATGTCTTTGAAAATTATACACAATCATACGTTATTATAGTACATACATAGTAGAGACGTGACAAGGTAATAAGGCGTAATATAATAATTAGTATGCGATTATATTATAACACAATAAGTATTTCTATTACTAGCTTAGCGTAGATAGGTCTTAGGTTTCACTTGAGTATGTAGGTGTTTTTATTAGTCAGCTAAGCTACATACCTACCAACATCGATATATATGTACTACGCACTAGATTTGGCGATCCGAACACTCACTCTTTTCGACTGAACTGTACTGCAATCCGTACACCTTACTTTACACTATGTTGGATGAAACGCGTCGTAAGCGCTATGAATTTCATAGCGCTTACGACGTTTTGATCGCGACTAAACTAAACTATATGCGATCTAGCGCTGCATGTTTTAATAGTTTAATTAGACAACATAGATAATGTTTAGCGCTGCAGCGAACTTTAGTTCTGACTCACCAACATTTGAATAAATGGTTTTCATGAATGTTCTTGTCTATCAGTAGAATATAATGTCAATGCCTACCAAGTTATGCTTCTGAGAAATCAGTGGGTGCGAATTGCTTACGGGATGCTAGATTCTAAATAATTCTAGTAATTGATTTAAACAAAAAAAGATTCCGACGAAGGGAGAACCTCCTCCTTTTTGTGAAGTCGGTTAAAAAGAATAACAGTACATTTATAAACCAATGCTTATGATTCATAAAACATGTTTCACTGCAAACCAAAAACCTGATCATCAATTACCTATAACAGTGTCGATCACAGATCATAGAAACAACTGTTGTTTTTATGATCTGTGGTGTCGATATTATAAGAACTATGAAACAGTTATTTTATACCGTTATCCAGTTCTTCAAGTGAGCGTGAACTCACACTTATCACCATATCAATAAAAAAGTAATAGATATTTTACCGCCCTATTTGTTGGCTTTTTAGGGTTCCGTACCCAAAGGGTAAAAACGGGACACTATAACCGAACCGACTATATGCGAACCGTGTGACTGTTGAAATTTTCACAGATGACGTATATCTATTGCCGCTATAACAACAAATACTAAAAACAGAATAAAGTATTTAAGTGGGGCTCCCATACAAAAAACGTGATGCTTTTGCCGTTTTTTGCGATAATGGTACGGAACCCTTCTGCGCGAGTCCGACTCGCACTTAGCCGGTTTTTTACACTCATAGGAAGGCTTGGTGGAATTATGACTTGGAAATAGAAGCGTGCTATTGGCTATTGACTAGGCCTATGTTCTGCAATAGTAAACTGCTTGCCATACAATAATTGAGCTCTCTCTATGTTTAGTTTATTGTTTCTTTGTTTAGAAGCATGATAATTGTTAACCATCTCCTCGTTTTCCCCAGGAATTCGTTCAGTCATTCTTCGCCGGCACCCTGAAGCAGCACCTGTTGAGCGAGGAGCTGCCCGCCGACTGGGCCGCCAAGCCCGTCAAGACTCTGGTCGCCACCAACTTCGACGAGGTCGTGTTTGATACCGACAAGAAGGTGCTCGTCGAGTTCTACGCCCCATGGTAAGTGCCCATTAGAATGCATTATTTGGCAACATATTATTTATAGAAAAGAAAGAAGATAATTATATTTATTTAGAACAAACTATAGGCACAAATCAAATTACCAGACAAAGAAAGAACTTTTTAGTGTTTTGCTTTTGAGGTCGGTTTATTTTTTGTGAAAAAGTTATTATTTCTCTTTTTTAGTTTTAGTACACCATCACTAAAAATGAGCAATTTCTATAGTACGGTACCTAAAGGTTTGACAAAATACCCATAATAACTCGATGTACACATTCGTGCTGTGCTGGTTGTCGCTAAAGAGTTTGGTTGTATGCTCCATATATCTTGAAAACTGCTGGACCGATTTTGATGAAACTTGCACTAAGTTGAAAGGTACTCAATCCAACACAAAAATAATAATCAAGATCCGATAAGTAGTTTCGGCGATATGTTTGGACAAACATACATACATACAAACACACACTTATGAAATTTGACACACTTGTTTAGAAGCCCACATAGAATAATATATGTGAATATTGTGCAGTTCCAACAATATTTCATACAATGACATACGTGTCAAATTGATTACCTCTTTCTTTTTTTGAAGTCGGTAAAAATAAAAAATAAGCATATTCAATTGTAGATCATTGTCTTGTTGCCATGTGGCGTACAAATAGAACTTATTATCCAATCAGGTTGGGATGCATTCATTTAGTTAGTTAATGCAATGGAATTGATCGGCAATTTTTCGTGTTTTCCTTATGGATGTCCCCAGTGGGAGAAAAGATTCATAAAATGTTGTTGATGTAGGTTATTATTCTCGTTTTCCTCTTTAAGTACGTTTTTTTTTGTCTTTCACTTTATAGTTCCACTGGAAACGGTTTTAAAAAGCACGGCAATCTTAAAAACTGCTATCTGTAATAGTCTCAAAATATACGTGTTTGGAAATTTATGTGTATAAATACGCGTCAGTTACTAGCTACATTTTTAATACGTATTTTTTAAACTGTCGATGCAGATAAGATTTGCACGTAGATAGATATCTAGGTAATCTTGACAATCGCAATTGATTACGATTTGTATAGCTTTATACCTTTTCCTAATGAATGTGATGTGACCCATTTATTGCTGAAGTTGCTCAATATAATACAAAATGTTCAGGTTACCTACAGAATGGCGTATGACTCAACAGTTCAAATATGCCGCATCTGTGCAAATATGAAAGAGTAAATAAAAAACAAAGGTTGTTTGTTCAAGTGTGTGCAATTAAAAGGATATTTAAACTGAATGAAATTACTATAAAAGTTATTGCATCACCTTGGATAATTATGTAATAAAAATAGTTAATTCATAAATCAAAATACCCGACTGCTTAAGAAGGGAACTAAAAATACTTAAACAACAAGAAAATCATGATGTGCAGTCGGTGGATACATCTAGTTTTGGTCAGCCACCTCGCTAATTTGTATCGTTCGACTACACTATAGTCGGCATTTTATGTTTTTTGAACTAACTTATTTATTTTTTTATTTATAACTTATTAGTTAACATTTTTTTTTCAAATTACATATAGGTGATAAATATTTTTGAAATCACCTCTTAAAATCCTTTATTTTGATATCTCAATGGCGGTTTTTGGACGCCATTTTACAATGTTAATGTAGTCAGTGACACTTGCAAGGTTAAGACGAATCGATTGCCGTAAGAATGATTAAAATCGGCCAACGCGTTTGGTCTCTAGAACGCCACATAGGAACAAACATACATAGATTGATAAACACATTACCCTCATTCGGCAGTCGGGTAAAAAAACACATTAGTGCCACATGTCTCCCTTCTAAAGAGTATTTCTTTGTTTTATCAAATGTTACCCGCTGTGACATACAAACATAACATCTTCATTAAACCTTTGTGGAGAGAAAACAATTTTTATTAACATCATAACACCACTAAATTCCTTTTTCGGCCTGTTTCTAGGTCGAGTTCAAGTCCAGACACTGTAATACTTGTCGCGGCGACATTGCGTCATAATTGTCGCAGTGTCGTGTAATTTGCGCAAGTGTTACTCGTTAGTTCGTATTCAATGGGCCGCAATTAATTCGCTTGTGTCAAACGTCATTGTTTGCTGCCCAACGACTTGGAAATTTATCATTTGCTCCATTATGCAAAAATTTCTCAGGGGTTCCGATGTTGCTAACTTGAATAATGATTGTTAATTGTGTTTGTCGAGATTTATTAAAGCGACAATCAGCACGGTTCAATGCTTGTAGGTTTTATTCGTGTGAATGTCAGTCTTGATACAACATTGGTTAAATGGGTGGCAATTTAAAAGTAAGATCAGCCTAAGTAAAAGGCCTTCTCTTTTCCCTTGGAATTAGTTCCTACGAAATAATATTAGAAATTTATACAACCCCTTTTTACAGTTCGTTCAATCGATTTTGAGCTATATCGCGTAAATATAAGGATGGCATAAAAAGCATAAACCTGTTACCAATACTGTTTAATACAGCTGCCATTTGTCCAACACAATAGAAGTCAAAATCGTTTGAACGGGCTGTAAAATGAGATTATTTGAATGTCTAATGTTATCTCAAATGGAGTATAGATAGAAAAGAATACAATAACTCAAAATACTTTCTCAAATTCTGGTAAACAATTAAGATGTTAGTTAAAGAGACATATTTTTTAAACTATTTAACGATCTCAGTTCGTAAAGTCTTTAGTTGAGGCAAAACAGTAATTCAAAAACATCTTATGAAAACGCAATGCTTTATTTACCATTTTTGCCGTTATTACTATACATGTAAGTGATTTTATATGAGAAATTTAAGCATCATCTTCCCCCTACAGGTGCGGCCACTGCAAACAGCTGGTCCCTATCTACGACAAGCTGGGAGAGCACTTCGAGAAGGACGATGATGTCGTCATTGCCAAGATTGACGCCACCGCCAACGAGCTCGAACACACCAAGATTACCTCCTTCCCCACCATCAAACTGTACACTAAGGACAACCAGGTCAGTACAAGACAACTAAAATTGTTTCTCATCATCCAAGTTACGGGCTGACTTAATAGACCTTATTTATAAAAATCACGGGCCTATTTAGCAAGTGATTTGGAGATCTAAATTCAAATTCTTTAAAGAAATTTTGAATATAGAATGTGCTAAACAATCGCAGTGGGGTATTTTTTATAAATAGGTTAAGGGCCAATTTTTCAATAGTCTGATAACTTTTAACTGAGGAATAAAAATGGCGGTTTGACAGCTTTTGTATAGAAAATATGTCAGACGGCCATTTTTATTCCATAATTAAAAATTATCAGACTATTGAAAAATTGGCCCTAAGAAACGCTAGATTCAAAACGTTTCTAGTGATAAACTCAGGCTTGCCCTCTTTTTTTATTGGCTGATAGCATAATTGTCGAAATGAGGGTAAACTGTACTATAAATAAATATGTTTAGTCTTTTGCCCATCTCTTTGAGTAATACACGCAAGTTATTATAATTTAAGGGCCTTCCGCCGCTTTAGTGCCGTAAATCGGTTACTTGTCAAAGCATACGCCTAGCAACGGCTACGTTAAAAAGTTTAAAAAAAAATAGATAATATTCACGTAGGTACATTATTTGTGAAACATGGTTTTTTCGTGTAACTAATAGTTTTCTTTAAAAAATAATTAAGTAACAACACGATATTTTTTTTGCTAGTTTTTAATACTCGTCCAAAACGACTTGGATGCTTAAAAATATTTTACACAAAAAAATTTATGGCTATAAATAGCTAATGTAAGTCATACAATATTTTGCAAACAAAACTGTCCAAAAGAAGTTTTAATATTAATATTCTGGCTCCGATCGGGCGTACAGCCAGTGCCTACTGCGTTAATATTAGAGAATATATACATATAAAGATTTAGTAAAGTAAAACAAGAAAGATCAAGACGATCGAACGCATATTTACTACATAATATGGAAAGTGAACCGACACACAACAACTTGCAATAGTATATCCTGTTATTTGTTTAGTACTATTGGATGTAAACTATTAGTTCCGTAGTGAATTCAACCGTGATTAATACGCATTAGAACGGCCTCGTATTATTGCTAGAGTTCACGCCTCTCGATGTTACTAACCAATCTTTATAATACAATAACTTGCTCCTATAATGTGTTTCTAGCGTGACCAGGTCATTAATACGCCACAGTTACTTATTCATTATTAGGCTTTTGTTGTTGTACTCATTATTCTTATCAAAAGGTGTTTTTTGTCGCGGACAATACAGTGAAATGGTCTGTCACATCTCATTTGTATACTAAAGACTAAATGAGTATCGAGGATACCTTTAATTCATTCATTTATTTATTCAAACAATTTATATTTTGTCGAACTAGAAATATAGATAATTAAAATTACATAATTAAAATTAGAAAAAAAGAATTATTATGGTACACTTGAAAGTAAATTAAATTATTAGAAAATTGAGTCAAATTAATTTAAAATATGTTCCAAAAGAAAATTATATAGTTTCAAATTTATCCCATACATGCCTCAAGATAAGATTATAATGTCGAGTTTATACTGTGTCACAAAAAATTCAATTCCAAATCAATCTGAAGTATGTCACAAGAACTAATTATAATATCAAGTTAATTCAACATGTCACAGAAAAGAAAAGAAGTAAATTGTTCCTATAATTCACAAGTAATGCGTATCAAACATGATAATATACCAGTTCCATACAAATGAAACTTGTATATAGTAGAAATAATTATTAATTAGTTCTACAAAATACCAATAGTAGATATATTCGTTCTAACAAATCATTGGTTGTCTTGAGAATAATTTGCTTTTCTCGCAATAAAATGCAATTTGCTCAGAGTAATTTTATAGGCTTTTGAATTAATCAATCTTGCTTGATTCTTTTTGAGTAAATTAGAAATTATGCTTACATACGTGGTTTATTAGATGGTTAGAAGTATGTGTGTATATGCTTACACACGCATAAACCTCTCATATTCATTGATAGCTTCATAATTCTGTGTTACTATAATTTCTAACAATTTCTTTCTATTGTGCAGGTTAAAGACTACAACGGTGAAAGGACGCTGGCCGCCATGACCAAGTTCGTAGAGAGCGACGGTGAGGGCGCTGAGCCTACACCAAGCGTGGTAAGTTATCACTTTTTTATTTTATATCTTCGATCCCATTCCCCATAGAAGAGGAAGCCAACATTAGAATTAAATGTAGGATAATTTACGAAAAAATAAAATTTAATTGCCTAGTGTAGTTTAGGAATAGTCACATGTTATTTATAATACGTAATCGAAGGTTTATATCATGTATTAGATACACTTAAAAGCCACCTTGATGCGAATCCACCAGTCTGGTCGAGGCTGCTGTTGGCGGATAACTCAGCGTATGTTTTTGAAAAGGATTAGACATGGTTGAAAATGTGAAGAGATGTCTTTCTATCAGTGGGATAGTGTAAGGTTGTGTAGGCTGAGCAAAATGAATGAATGCTCAATGCAACCAACCACTGAAATCAAATGAAATTTATTTATTTGCAAGAATATAGGTACTTACATAATAACAATATGAAATCAACAATAAAATAAATCGATCGATAAAATGAAGTCTGACATAAATGAGTAGAAACTAAATAAGGGTCGCTAATTTTTTAACAAGTATATTTGTTTTTGGCGTGAAATAATTCCATTATCGATCTACTTCGATTTTCGATCACTCAGGATAGTCAGGATACGACACTATTTTTATGTTACGATAAAGTGAAAACCCCCCAAATTTCAGTTTAGTCTACGAAATTAAAAATCTGAGTATAAAATAATTTTAGTATCACTATTTTCGACTTATCAGTCGTGAATTATTTCAGACTAATATTTATTTTTGTTTGACAAGTAAATGAAGCCACTTGATTACTTACTGTGTGAACCTAGGTTTTTCCACACGAACTATAAAGATGAGTCAATCTAGTAGAACCTTCTCAATACCGTCCGTTAGCAACATACAATAATGTTTTATTTTTCGAAGAAATCGTAATCAATTTACCGATTATGGGTTATCGCCAAAGCAAGCCGTCCTTGAACGATTTTTTTAAGTACTAAGACTAAAAACGTTTTTAATGAAGTAATTTTTACCGATTCGATACAGTTTCTTATTATTTTTTACATCAACTTGTTTCATACAAAAAAAATAATCTCTTGTTTGTGTTGTGTGACGTGTCTTTTACCACGTGGTTTTAAACCACGTCATTATATCTTAAAGCATACGTGGGGTTCTATGATAACCTGTATTGTTTATCTCTTGAAGTCATCTCAAATGAAACAAGCAACCTAAAACAAGGTTGCTTTTATTCGAAGAATTTACAGACTTTATCTATACTATCTATACTAATATTATAAAGAGGTAAAGTTTGTGACGTTGTAGGGCGTAATCTCTGGATCTACTGAACCGATTTTGATAATTCTTTCACCAGTAGAAAGCTACATTATTCCTGAGTGTCATAGGCTATAATATATTTAAAAAAAAATAGAGATCCTTATGAAAATTGCAATAATGTAACCCAAATTAGCAAACTACATTTTGCTAATTTGTAAAGCCATGTACATTTACGGCTAAGCCAATAATATTTGGACTTTTATAGTCCGTCCGTCCGTATCTAACTGTAATTAATGTTTTAATTTTCTGTCTTTGCAGAGCGATGACGACGAAGAAGACGAGCTGCCATCCAGGGACGAGTTATAAGCACTCTGCGTCAGTACACTCTCATGAGACTTCCATAGCATAGTACTGTATAGATTATAATTATTTACTTTTATACTTAAACTAACACGTTCGCATTTCTCTTGCTCGACTGTTGACTTGTTCTCTAAATTGTGTTAGGGTTGTACTTGAACGAATTATGTTACGTATGTAGTAAGCATTGTTTGATATTTTAAAATGTAATACTCTGTCTGTTCGTCACGTTTCGTCAGAGACTGGATCTCTCGTACAAGTGCCCAGTAAAATTTAATTTATTTAAAAAACGCATAATTTATTTTGCATAAACAGCAGCAAAACTTAGTTTATGTATAATAACTAATGTATTTATAATTTCTGTATCATAATGGTATAATGTTTTAAAATTCCTTAGTACAAGCTTAAGTTACGAACAAGTGTTTTGTTAATAAGAAGCATTGGCGATATTTTTATAATTTACTTGTACATTTATTCATCACAACAAATAGAATTATTTAAGTTGGAATTTTAACCGATAAGTTGTATTTTTGTAGCATTTTTATTAAAATTTGTGACGTTCAATAATAAGTACTTACTTGCATTCTCAAATGTATTTAGTGCTATTTTCATAATTATAATTAGTGAAGATCTTGAAAATGTAATTTTCTACAGATATTTGGTAATTCTGTCTATACATGTAAATAATCATAATTGTATTTGCCAAATCTGCAATTGTGTATCTATTGTGGATACAGAAATTGATAAATAAACAAAATTAAAACTTATTCTCGATTTTCATTTTAAACCCTTTGCAAACAATAAATGGGACTCGTCGATATAAAAGCCAGATCAGCCCATGTATAATATGAAGGAAGGAAGGGTCTATATTCAAATTCAAAAAAATTCAAAAATGTTTATTTCCTTATTACACGTTATACAATGGTATACAGTTGGTGGCGTCCCCTTTTAAGCATATAGATGCCTGTACCAGGAGGCGCCGCTCTTTTATATCTTACGAGTGTAATAAATTACAAAACAAAAGTGCAATGAAAGTTAATAGTCTACTTTTTTGTTTTTCTATCCATAGTCTGTTGGTGTGTGTGTGCATGTGTGTGTGTGTGCGAGCGTGTGTATGTGTCTGTGTGTATGAGTAAGTGTGCATGCATGGCTTTTTTATACGGAAGTGGTTTGTGTAAATAGACAGTTTATAAAAGATTCTCTGTTTCATCGTAGCATAACTTATTTATCCACTTAATCAGTAACGATTTGCATTCTTTAAACGGTTTAGTATGTATATCTGTTAATTTATTTATTTTATTATATGAGACGAGCGTCTGTCATACTGAATATTTGCAAATTCTGTTTTTACAAAATGGGTACAAGCAACATTGTGTTTCCTTCTTCTGGTTAATATATTGGGATCTAATGGTAGGGTTTTATGTTTTTTTAGTACAATGTGTATAATATATAATTTTCGAACTGATAATAAGTTAGTAATTTGGTATAGCTCATATGTAGGAAAGGTCCTTTTTTTGAAGTACATTACTTTTATTAATGTCCGTTGCGCTCTTTCAACATCAAGAAAACGTGTTTTACGCGCGCCTCCCCAAATGGAAATACAATATATTATTACGGATTGAACTAACGAGATATACACTTCATTTAGAAGATTTTTTGATATGCCACTATATACTTTAAAGTATGTATGTGTGGATGTGGATGCTCAATCGTAGCTCAAAAACTACCGACCAGATGTTGATGAATGAGATGTCTATTTGGTTCGTCTTTACTTTACTTTGTGGCGTTAACTAATGTGCTTAAGATATTCTCAATTTCTCAATATTTTTTACTAAATTCATTTACCACCTAAACTTTGGGTTCTCCAACAATCACCGATCAAACCGTAAAGTGACAGCGTTTTGTAAAAATACTTTTAAACAAAAAGATTAAACAGACTTCTAAAGCAAAACACTACAAAGCAAAAAATAGCCATGTGATACTTTCTGAATTGCCATGTTATTGAAAATATCAAAAACTTTTTTACAAAAAAATAACACTTCCAAATAAGAAAACTACAAAGCGAAATAGGAAACTTTCTAAACAACTTGCCTATTAGGTGGGAACAACTAAAAAGAGAAAAATAAAAAAACTTTTTTACATAAAATTACTACCGACTTCCAAATAAGAAAACTACAAAGCGAAAAATAACTTTATTTTTGGAAGTCGGTGTCTTCCGTATGTACCATTTTTTTGCGTTATGGACACCGACTTCCAAAAATAAAGTTATTTTTCGCTTTGTAGTTTTCTTATTTGGAAGTCGGTAGTAATTTTATGTAAAAAAGTTTTTTTATTTTTCTCTTTTTAGTTGTTCCCACCTAATAGGCAAGTTGTTTAGAAAGTTTCCTATAACACCAGAATAGATTACCCGAATATCATGAAACTTGAACAAAACCGATCAAATGACAGATCTGCTTACCCCTTAAGAGCGTACTGGCGTGATGTTATGTTATGAAATGGTATAAACAATAAATAGACATGCGATTATTTTTATTATTTATTTATTTAAAGAAACTTAGACATAATTTACAAACTATTTTAACAGGCTGATTTAGGTCGATATTAAGTGGTGTAGTCATCTGTAGCCGAACTAGGCAGAGCCTGTATTTCAGCTATCAGCGCCAAACCCCTCGAGTTTTATACATACATAGTAGCCATTGACATAATTTAATTTGTATCATGTACATAATCTATTTATCAAAATAATGTATATACTTTACTAAGGTATTAATAAAAGAAAAAGGAAAATTTGTGTAGTGTTTGCATGCAGGACCTCTTATTTGTGTGAGATGGGAATGTACGTGACTGATTGCAGCAGTCCCGAGAGATTTGCCGTTATTTATTGAAGAGTTCTGTTGTATATCCTCGAAGTTCTTCATCAGATCTTCACCAAATTAAAATGGGACCAATTTCGGAATATATTCTATCAAACAAAAAAAGAATTTTCAAAATCGGTCCACAATTGACGGAGATATCGGTGAACATACATAAAAAAAAAAACATACAAGAAGTCGAACATAGAACCTCCTCCTTTTTCGAAAGTCTGTTAAAAATAGGCATGTGTCTGCCTACAAGTCAAAGTCAGTAGTAGTCAGTATTTGAGGAGTTCCCTCGATTTCCATAGGATGCCAACGTCAGATTTGGTGACAATGGGACTACCTCGAGAGCATACCAAAAAAAAAAAGATTTTTGCAAATCCGTCTTTATAAGATGGCGTTACGTTATGCCCGCACATAAATAGAAACATCTGAATTAAGAATCTTGTCCTTTTTGGGAAGTCGGTTAAAAAACAAAGGTGTTCAATTTCTTTTACTTTAAATTGAGAGTTACTGTTAGCGTTTCTTGATCATTTTAGATACCTGAAGAACAAAGATAGGTAACTGGCATGTATGGTAGCACGTAGCAAATGCTATGAGGCGTCACACGCACGTACATCACTAGTCCTAGTCTCAGATTTTTTTGAAACTTTGTGACGTACTTGTCGTATACGTTACGTACTTTACTATTCTTGGCGTCATTTTTTAGCAAAATCCAAGAGGATGTTTTTTCATTTGATGTACTGATTAGTACAATTCGATGACTATACTCTCACGAAATTTCAACAAAATCGGAGACTAGTGACGTGTCGTGTGACGCGCTATGAATGCCGCAGACCGGAGGGTAATGAGATAGATTATTCGAGAGCAGCTGGAGACAGAACTGGCCGTGACCACCTGTTCTTCCTCCTAAGTTTAGAGCGAAATTAAAGTATTTCAGCTAACTAGTTCTTAATTGAAATTCCAACATAGCTTTGTAGTTCACACTACTAAATACTGCTGTTTGTTCTCGCTTTGAGATTGACTTCTACTTAGTATACTCAGATATTATGTGAGCTTATTGGAAGATAGTATGCTCACAATATCTTAGATAGTATATCTTCTAAGTTGCAATACCATTCGCTAATAGACTATCAATGAATTAATAGCTCACCGATCTTGTCACGCTCAAATTGAGCACGGATTTTTATGGGCCTGTGGTATGTACCGTTCTACAAAGCGTGACAAATTCACTCAAACTCAACCATAAAAAAAATAAACACCGAAACGGGCTAAAGGACATTGCCTTAAATAAAATGAAACAGCAACTGTATGGTAATTATTTTATTATCTTAAATACAACGATTACAACATAAAATAACTCTTTTAAATAATTAACGATAAGCTTGTTCTTTTTAAATTATCACATTAACACCAAAAGAACATTTAATTGAGACAAATGTGGAATGGCTTAGTGTTTTAAATTTAAAACGTTAGTGAATGGGTAGCACTTTGGTTCAATAAGGGTTAAAATGTAGGGGTAACTTTCTTCATTACTACGATGAAATGCTCTACACTTTATATAGATCCACTACGAATAAAAAAAAATAACTAACAAAGGTGATAAAGAATAAAATCTGACTGAACTCGAGACTACAGCTTTGGTACACAATGCTGTAATATCATCTTTAACTTCATATAGATATTTATTCAAAGAGCTACTATAGCTTCGCAAATTCAGAAGTTATTAAAAACACAGAATTGAAGTTCATACACGATTATAGACATAAATAAGACTTATAAAACTCGTAACCTTTATTTTATCTGTGCGGAATCCACTCTCGTCAATCTCAATACATAGTAGAATCGTTATACATAAAAAACTTGATTTCATTAAATCCACTTCATCGTCTACTCCTTATAATTTCAATAATCAACAAAAACAAATCAAAATGCCGTACGACAGGTACTAAATTAATATACAAATACGCACTCTTGATTTACTCTCAGTAATCACTAAGTCTAGTAAATAAAAAGTACCACGATATACTATACAAAACAATATTATATATCACAATCTCGACCCTTCGACGATCACTCTCCATTACTTCAATACTATAAAATCGTAATAAATTATTACATAATCGTAATTAATAATTTCAAACGCCAGTGGTCTTGTATTAAATGCTCCCGTGGTCTAGTGAAGTCTACATAAGTTATATATTAAAGAAATCTACCTAATGTAACCTTAGTCTACAGTAATACATAGTCAATGATGCGCCGTAGTTATGTACTTATCATTGTATATACCACGCTGTTAAAAAATAATTACATATTGAAGTATTTTAAGTTGAAGAAAACGATTATTTCTACGATCCCTTGGAGTTAGTAATCTCGAACAATAACGAATATATTAAGATTTTCTTACGCTTAGAATTAGTAAGTAGATGAAGTCGATTAGTCAGCTTAAAATATTTCAATTACAACTATAAAAGCCAGGCACCAAACGGCATATCGAATACATATGAGTTATTGGCGATATTACGAGAAATCATCGTTGTGTATAAATACGATTCAATGCAAAAACAATAGCACTGAAGGTCTAAGGGCTACGTGTACAATGGTAGCCAGGCGCGCGCACATACTTAGCAATTTATCGTCACACATATACACCGTGAAATTTAATTGGTTGTTTTCCCGCGGCAGAACGACTTGCCTTAAGGAGTACTTTCGAAGCATAGAGTTAAAGTAAAAAAATAACGATGTTTTTGTTTTAAAATAATTTAAAAAATATTCATCAACTCGAAAAAGTGAGTAACAATAGTAACTTGTAGGTACTAGGTACTACTCGCGTCACCACCCGCAAAGAAAAGCGAGGCACAAGATAATGTTCAAACCAAAATAAACTCTCGCACGTAGTGATACGTCATAAAATAGTTTGCACGGAACAATACAAAAAATCGCCGCGAAGCCGACAAAGAAAATACCGATTTAGAAATGTTCAAAGTAAAATTAGCTCTCGCGTGTAGTGATAAGGCATAAACTAGCCTGCGCGCAACATTATTAAACGGAGCCGCCTTCGAACCTAATCCTTTCGACGGTGACCTACTTAGCACCCGGGTCAACGCCCCGCTGTCGTTCGGCCGTAGATATTGGCGTATTACTATTGGTTCGTGATCGCTTTCGAGTTAAGTTTTTCACAATGTTAAATATGCCAGTTTTTGTTACTAATATTTTACATAACTACGAAACGATTGTATTACATAGAAAAAACCATTTCGCTGCGGGAAAACAACCATTTAAATTTCACGGTGTATTATTAATATCGCGTGAAAAGAATAACCCTTGAAGTGTTCATACTAGTAATGTGTCGAGTTTTTTTTTTAATATTTCTAAGTTATAGCACTGCAGGGCCTCCCTTTCTGCTCGGTATTCGGAAAGTGTGAACATTTTAATAATCGCACACTCTTATTTGGTAAAATATATTTTAGTGTCTATTTTAATTTAGAATATTGATCTGTCTGATTATACAAAATGGGGAACTTCCACTAACTGTATGATTGTGCAAATGGTTTCATACAAACCAAGCATCTTTAACATCATTCATTCAGCATCATCTTGATGATGTTTGAGACCGTATTTATTCAAGTATTTTGTAATATGAATTGCCGGAAAGCTTCAATTCGAAAGTTTGATTTCATTGCAACATTCAATACTAAATATCTGAGTTCTATCGGAACTGAATATTATGTAGGACCTACTTGAATTCGGAATCAAATATCATTTACAAAAGGTCCACAGACCAAAAATAATAAGATAAAGAAGAAAATAGAAGGTGGCAAGGCAGGTTTAGGACTCCATTTTGATTGCCATGGAATTTAAATTTGTTGTAAAGAAAGATTGTTCTAAATACTTTTTGTTGTGTGTGATATCGACACATCAAATTATCTAAGATTCTGAATTCAAGTTTGACTGAAGCAAAATCAGTTAAAGACTTACCGTTCAACCAATACAGTGGAATTCAAGTTTGATTGAAGCAAAATCAGTTAAAGACTTACTACTTACCGTTCAAACAATACAGTGCCTGAAGTAGCTGTGTCATTAGGGACGGATGAAAACGGACGTTTTCGTGTGAAATACGTCTCCTCACCCATCTTACGCGTGCAACTATCTGAGGCTGCGTACAAGTTAATCGGCAAGCCTATAGCAAAATAGTAAAAAGGAAAATTTCTGAATTGAAAATTTGGTGTTCAGAACGTATCAAACCCTAATTAAATGCCAAAGTTTGACAGGATAAAGTAGACTATGATAAGTACTCAACTCCAAATTCCTAATCCAAAAATCAGGGGATGAATCTAAAGTGACGATAAACCAGGCGTGTTCATTACTTGAGGGAATCAGAGCGCAAACATGGAGTCGTGGTCATTATCCTTGTTGATCTGACGGTGGCGGGGGGTGAGGGCGGCGGGCAGGGGGGGCGCCGGGGAGCCCGCAGCATGGGCTGCTGAGGGGGCATGTGCGGGGGCGGGGGGCAGGGTGTCAGCAGCCGCGGCTCGTGACGCCAGGAACTTGTCGAAGTCACTGCTGGTCACGCTATCTTGGATGCCCGCTGCGTCTGAGTTGGCCTATGAAACACATGGACGTAACGTGAAATAGGTTATTGTTTTTTTTTGTGATATCTACACGGTGTATTTAAAATAATTATCTGAAAAGGAGTCATTGAGCTCAGCTTTGTGAAGATTTTAGAAAAGGAATTGATCCTGTAGAAAACCATGTCCAAAATAATACTGAATTAGCGAAAAGTTCACCTGCTTTATGCACTTATATTCACCTAGTTCGACAAAATTGGAGCAGATGTTTATCTTTTCATGATTTTAATGTTATTCATATTGATGGGTTCAATGATTCCTTTAGATTTCAATATCACCTAGTCGTATCGTAGTGCAACTAGACTATGAGCTAGTGTTAGAATTTTCACCATACAATCATACTACCTCATGTTGCAATGCTTAGCAACAGCTTACTTGCAGTTTGCTTTGTGTTGCTTGCTTTGCTTGTTGTTGCTTATTCTATTCTATTATATTGTAAGTATACACAAAAAAATAAAAAAAAATTACTTGTTTTATACTTATGATAAAGGCGTGTGAGTGCACCATTTTAGCTGCATATGGAAAGATTATATAAAAATCCCGTTGAAATGAAAATGGGCCTTATTTACACCATACTTACGTGTGAAATACAACAAAAAATATTTAAACAATAAAAAGGAAAATGATAAATAAACATAAAACACACCTTCTCCTGCGCTAACCAAGCGGCTATCTCATCGATTTCCCTCTGATCCATGTCCGACGGCTGTCGAATGTTACAGAAACGTTAACATAAAATAAATGTTATATACAAAAGACAAAACAAACGATAAAATCATAATATGGAAAGTAAAATTAATAAAAAGAAAAGTTAGGTAATAATACTAAATCAACTTAGAGCTACAGTAAATTATATTATTTTTAAACAAAATAAATAAAGGAAAGGCAGAATACTGCATCGTATAATGTCGAGGTAACATTGTTTTATTTTAATAATTATGTCCCATGCATAAGAAATTATAAAATATATTGTGCTGTTTTTGGTTGCTTGAATTCTTCAATAACGCACCCAGAGATAAAAAAATATTAAATTACCGGGCAACTCCGAAAGGTAAGACTACAAAATAATGTCTATGTAAGTATTTTAGTACGTAAAATGTTTCTTTTTTTAATAGGTAGGTATTAAAACTAGAAAGAAACTCGAGTAGGTAGATAAAATTAAAATACTGTAGGCGGGCAGCTTTATCGCGTGTTTACGTACCGCGCAGCTGTAGGTAATTATTTCAAAGACAGGGCCGAGTCACAATACTGTTTAGATATCATTACCGTGGCATAGCATTTCCTAAGTTGGGATCGGGTTACAGTTCTGTTTGAAAGATTGTAGGTAAAAATTAAGTATTAATAGTTGTCTTGTAAATAACTTCGTTCGTCAGAACTATTCTGATGTTAGACGTTTACAGCGAAATTCGAAATAGCAAAATATCTGAATTTAATATAATGAATATCGCTCCTAGAAACGCCGATTTCAAAGATAATATTGTAGCAAATATAAGCGTCATAAATCACAACCAGGGCCTGGGAGCTGAAGTATTTGGGTAGTCTCTCATACTTCACCGTAAACCAAAAAAATAAAAATAATCCATCAAATATGTTAGTACACCAAAAAAGCATTTCAAATCAAACATCACATCGACATAACACGACACAGTAAAATAACTCAAAGCAAAAAATTACACATCGAGTTTTAAGACCGGCTTACACCTTACGAAACGGTTATACCTGCCAAACAAATATCAATAGTGCACTCAGAATAAAGTCGAAATTAAATAACCGTAATGTCACTCCGAGTTATTACTCATTTGAATGCAAATTAATTAATTTATAACTTTACTTCAAGTAACGCAAGGTTGATATTTGATTGCCAGTGCGCTACGTCAGATGCGCGCTAGACCTTATTAAAAATCAGCTTATTATCGTCATCTAGTGGTATAGTTGTTCTATCTTACGATGACGGATGAATCGTAGCAAAATGAATCTTATTTCGGCGTCATAAATCACGTAACCCGTCATCGTGAGATAGAACAACTATAGTCTGCTTAAATGCTCGATGTGCCACATATAACGCAGAGGAAATGTGAATGGTGTAGTGTACCAGAGGCTGTCCTTGTGTGGCTCGCTGGCTGGCGATCGACGCGAGTCCGGTTGATGACTGCTCTTCCAAGTTGTCTGCGTAACTGCTACCGCTGTAATTGAAGATCGATTTTCTTTAATAAACCGGTTGTGGTGCTGGGTGTGTGCTGTTTCGATCTCGGCCAGATATTAAATAAGAGTACAGTTCTGTAAGAGAATAATAATACAACAGCATCACATAATTCTAAGACCAATAATATGATTTATTGCAATCACCTTGTGACAAATTCATGTTGCTCTGTAAGGTCCTTAGAAACTGTATTTAAATGATAAATGATTTTATTTCTGTTAGTTGGTTTCTACAAACACTTTTACATGTCGATCATATTTTCTAAAACTAGATGAGGTCGGCGTTTCCTACTCTGAGGAGAAAGGCCAAAACTCTCTTTTTAAATTCAGACATAAACTTGGTTAGATCATGTAAGACCATGTAGATTGGTGTCTGAATCGTCTTTCTTCTTTGGTCTGTACCACTATAGCAAAATACGGCAAAAAACACACGTTTGTTTTATGGGAGCCCCACTTAAATATTTATTTAATTCTGTTTTTAGTATTTGTTGTTATAGCGGAAACAGAAAGATATCATCTGTGAAAATTTGCAACTGTCTAGCTATCACGGTTCATGAGATACAGCCTGGTGACAGACGGACAGGCAGACAGACAGACGGATTGTGGAGTCTTAGTAATAGGGTCCCGTTTTTACCCTTTGGGTACGGAACCCTAAAAAAGAATGATCCACATAGTCTTCACTGCATATATAGGAAATATTCAACGACAACTATACGGCAAATGCATGGATTTTCACGTCTTAACAGTCTATAGAGACATAAAAAGGATTTTGAAGATATGCGGAACAGGGTGTAAAATCCCGCAACCTCCATAGAAAAGAAAGGATCCTCCGACCAGACGGGTGATGTGTCTGGGGATCTACTCTCTAACTGTGCCGAAGTTACGGTCCGAAAATACTCCGGAACTTCGGAGTGAACCCTACTCCATAATGATTAAATTTTTCGGTCGAGTTAAACACACCAAGAGTAGGTAAAACTGTCAAATTGAGTTGTCATTCCTTAGTAGTAGGGGCCCCGAACGAATCATGTATTTGATAACCAGAAGGAAACGCCCGTAACGAAGGTAGAAACTACGGACTTCGTGCTTAGGGAGTGGAGCCTTTGATCTGCGCAACAGCCCGACGGTTGTCAGTCGGAGCTCGTCCTCCTAAGTGATACATAAGAATGAAGAACAAGATATAGATTCACTCACCCAGTCTTGGAGTTCTCATAGGTAAGGTTGCGCGACTGCGCGAACATGTCGAACTCGTCCTTAGAGCTGCCCGGAGACTTGTCCAACTGAGCGTCCTTCACGGCTGGAATGATTAGTTTATACTCACATTAATATGGCGAATTTTTGAACTTATTATAGCGGGTACTACCGGTATACAGGATGTAACTTTGAGTTTTCAACAATATTTGTATGGGAAATATAAATAATGAGGGCTATACCGTTTGAATTTGCTGCTAGGGGCGCCGGCTGGTGTAGAGTGATGTCTTCAAAATGTCAAATTAGTTTTTTTGGCTTAAAGCGCGAATTTATTTAGTTTTAGTTTATTAAGATAGCTACGGGTTTAACCAACTACTGCTTTAATAGAGTTTTAGCTACACTCACAACGTAATGTTCCATATATGAATTCAAAAAATATTGTATAAACACGTCCTTTATATTCGTGGATAAGTAAAATTTAAAAAAAAACCATTACAGTGCAACATTTTCCTTTGATTTTCAAACAACTGCATCATAAAATAACTTTTTAATTTTTATAGCACACTTTTACTTTTTAATTTATTGGCGCTTATGGGCTCATTGACTTAATGTAGAAAAGTAGTGTCATTGTCTATGGAGGCGCGCGCTGCGCAGTCATGCGCAATGAGAACCTAAATTGCCCGCCATACCACATATTTTTTCCGTTTCCACTTTTGTTTTATTTTAACTGTATGAGTGAAGATAAAATAGTGTATGCGACGGCATATAATTAGGTATTAAAACACTCGCGTGTTATTATTATCACATTCGGCTTCACCTCATGTGATAAACCCACGCTCGTGTTTTAATAACCCCTATTATATGACCATTGCATAAACTACTACGTTTCGGAAAATTTTATCCTCCTTACTTTAAAAAAAAGGGCCTGCGCGAAATTGCAGTATACTCGATTTTACATTTCATCACACTTCTACGGCATTAGAAAATATTTTAATTCAAACTTTGCTTCTGTGCGCGTAATAACAACAGTTATTTTTAACGATCTAACTCGCCGATGGCGCCAACTGGTGAGCACAAAAACGGAAGTCCTCATTTAAAAAGACCTGAGTTTTGAGGAATACGACTCACACTTCCAAGTGAGAGATTGCTTATCTTCAGCATCTATTTCAGCTAAGTAATTTCTTTTTGTTCATTTTCGAATTACATGCCCTGTTTAGGAAATATATTTTTCACTTCTCATGCTCTGAAATTGCTTATTTGTGCAGGATATAGGCTGCACAAAATCGATTTTTGTGCACAAGTGCATTAACGTATCTACTTTTAAATGTATCTATATTTAGGCGAAGAAAATGAGCCATACAGCCAAACACAATAAAAAGTTCACAGATAGAATTTGTTTTATTTTATATGTGTGTATTTTATATGTTATTTTATAATATTTACTTTAATTTATTTGCCTTTTATGTGTTTTTTAAGACATAAAAGATATTAAAATTAAAATTAAAATACGGTAGGTTATTTAATTAATTAAAAACAAAATATATATTACAAAATTAATTTAATAGTAGGCTGTATAGGTCTGCAGCCCAAGCCTAATATCAATGTCGTAAGATTAAAAAAAAGCGGCGGGAAACAGGTCTTGTTTTTTCGTGTGTTTATTAATTACTTTAAATTTGCTAAAACTAATTTTACTTTGAATATTAATTAAAGAAATGTTATGTTATACTACTGTTTTAGTTCCTCGCAATCGAAATGAAAAGCAGAGTTTATAACTCGTCCACAAAACCATTTTATCCTCGACATTACTATCAGCCCTCGCCTTCGGCTCGGGCAGCTAATAGTCTCGCACAAAAGTGGTTCGTTTTGTGCACTCGTTGTAAAATCTACTATTTTCTATAGGAATCTAATATTGAGTGAGTTCTTTAAATATAACTATAATAACGAAATTAATAATGTTACTTACTCAATTTAGCAATATCAGGTACATCATCGCTGAGATCAATCAAGGCATCGTCTTCAGGCTTTGCTGAAATAATTTAATGTAAAATGAATGAAGACTATTTGAACTGAGGGTTAATTCGATATTGACGTGTGCAAAATAATGGTTTAACTAATGAAGAAAACCAGAACACACACACCACACACGCTTCACACACACTTCCCCACACACACACAACACTAACACTTTCACTAATTTAAATAGAAGATATATATATATGATATCGGAAACTGTCACATATTTTCCGTTCAAGGGTCTGCCTAGCGATCTGTTAGAGTAACACATTGAGTAAATATTAATATACTTACGCGAGGCAGGGACAGTAGCTCCAGGAATTCCCATGGCAGCTCCCAGGATGGCGGAAGGAGTGGCACCGCCAGTAGCGGCATTCCTGCACAAATAATATGACTGTATTGTTTACAATATTTTACTGCCCCGATGTTGATACACAGCATGCAGCTGTCCTTAGAAGCTTAGGGACCTCAGCACTTTTTCCAGCTATGTCTTACAAGAGCTTGTCTGTATTCCAGGCAGATTATCCTCTTCTAACATACCTGTTGTTCACTCGCCGGCCAGTCGGAGTGTGTATGTAGTGTATGTGTCGCTATACTACACACCTACCTGTTGTTCACAAAGCGGCCGTGTCTCAGCAGCAGGTTGTTGAGCCGGTCGTTGGCGTGCAGCAGCTCCGCGGTGAGCGGCGACTCGCCGGCCAGTCGCCCGATCAGCTCGGCCACACGGCTCTGCATGGCGCGAAGGGTGTCGGCTAGCTCCTGTAAGTACGAAGAAAACGGTGAAAAGATATCAGGTCGATGCATCAGGTCAGTCAATTGCTAGACATAGGTATCTGCGCGTCGACTGACCACTGTCACAGAGTGTCGTGGAAGCTCGTCAGTGACTCTGTCAAAGCGTTCCAAGACAGGCACGATCTTCAGAAATGAAGAGAATGCATAAGAACAAGAGTCCACCTCCTAGCCGAACCGCAGTCTCCACTCTGGGACTCATCTGCTCCATCGGCTTTGCATGCCTAATAAGAAATTACATAGGGCTTGTTTGGAGCCTGGACACAAGCACAAATAAATAGAACTTCATTTCTATGAAATCATCTGACTGATAAGTGACAGAGACTTATCAAGGGCACTAGGGTAGATGTTTAAACTAACCATAGAGTTAAGTTACAAGGGCATAAATAACAGATACCTAAGCTAACATCGTCATAAATATCATGTAGAATTCGCAAAGGATCTTGTGGTCTTGTTTGTCGGGTCTGATAAAAAGAAATCAATAAAATACAACAACTCAATAAGCACAGTCTTTGAACTCAATACGCTACTGTTACAAAGTCCTTTTTTAAACCTTGACATCAATAAACAGCTGATAACTTTTATCTGTCATTGGCATGTTATTTACATAAAAACAACAAAAGGTTTCCTTGTACTGCATTTTAACTGTAAAACCTGTTGATACGTTTCTTAATATACCAACAAAATACCGAAATTATCTTCACAAGGTGTTTCCGTACTAAAGCGGATCTTGATACCAACTTCTATATTACTGATGCGAGAGAACTGGAGACATGACCTCTCCGCTAACGAATCACAAATGAAAAAAAATAGTTGTTCTAATTACTTACCTCTCAAAAATATTCCAGGAAGTTCGTTCATTATCAAGTTTAAATATTACCTGTTTTCAAAGCACTTCGTAAATGAGAGCCTTGTTTCACGTACGATGATCACTCTAAGAGTGCATTTGCAGAGCATTGCTGCATCAATCTACAGTTCTCTAGTTCTGACCTAAATAAGGCGTTTAAAGGTCCATTAATTCCATCTAAACTAATGACATTAGCATGTCAGTTTTCTTCTTTTCGAGCCGATGGTAAACTCTTTAAATATACATGACCCTGTAGGTGACCACGTTAAGGTTACACTAGTCGAAAATTATTCCATACAAACGTAGTCTAGGGATTATTCCACTGTTTGACGATGTGCGTACAAAAAATAAAAGGTGATATCAATTTGTCTCATCATTATCTAGCACTGCATGGAAGCAAAAAAGTAAAAAAATAAAATATTAGAGTTATGAGCGTCAAAAGTTCCACATTTCGACACAAATTTTAACGCATTTTTGGGCGCAAATAAATACAGTAAGAAGACGAAAAATTGCAAAACGGCCTCCATACAGGGATAGATTAGTAGTTTAACAATGCAAATAATTTTATTTTTAACAGATGGATTTAGTAGTTTTTCATGATATCTAGACTGCCAATGGTCTGTTTATAAAATTTCGCGCGCTCGGTTTCGTCCTAAATCATTATCCATTTCGCTACAAATTTGCATAAGTGTGTATTCGTACGCGAACTAGCTTCCTACTGGTCATCACAGCATCTATCTTTTCCGCACGTGTTGTCGGTTGATATAAAATGCATTTTAACCCCGCGCACAAAATAGTTCGTGCCGTCGACTAGTGTAGCCTTAATTACAGCGTTTATGGCGTACATTAGGTCTTCTAAAGTGCTGGAGCATTAGCACTCTAGAATGTCTGTCATATTCTGCACAGGGGCACCGCATTCACGTTAGGTATCAACCGGGTCTATAAAACCCCATTTTGGCAAATTTTATTTACAGCGGCCTACCATACCCTGCCCAGTACATGGGTAAGCAGTCGATTGAGTGCTTTCCATATTATGTTCACGTCCAAGAGACAGTTGTTCCTGGAGTTTCAAGAAGTCGGGTGGAGTTAATATTACTTACATTGAGCAGTTCAATGTCGCTATCGTGGTGTGCAGTATGGGGCTGGGTAGTGAGCTCGTTGAGCATGTCATTCATCACGTTCATGTTGCCATCCACCAGTGCCAGGTCGGTGCGTAACTTGTTGGTCTGACTTTCTGACAACGTCACCTGTAAACATAAACATGTAAGGACCACAAAGAAGAAAGTTTTAATCCATAGATGGGTATTGTCGATGAAATCATCCTTGTTTTGACACTAAGGTTATATTTTTTACCCCCAACGGGAAAAGAGGGGTGATATAAGATTGACGTGTGTTGCGTGTATCTGTGTGTCTGTCTGTGGCATCATAAGCTCCTAAACGGATGAACCGATTTTGATATAGTTTTTTTTTTGAAAGGTTACTTTGTCGAGAATGTCTTAGCGATGTTTGATTAAAATCGGTTCAGCCCTTCAAAAGTTATTCGGATTTTGCTTTCAATCTGGGTTTTACCGCAAGATATGTGTGTCTTAGTTACCGTGTTTCGATAGATTATCCATTGAAGCGTGTATATTACATCACATCATCAGCCTGTTAATGTTCCCACTGCTGGGACACAGGCCTCCTCTCTGTGAGAGGGAATGGGCTGTAATCCACCACGCGGGCCCAGTGCGGGTTGGTGGATGTCGCATGTTGTCGAATTTTTGGTTCTAGGACATTCCGGTTTCCTCACGATGTTTTCCTTCACCGTTTTTAGAGCAGTGGTGATGAAATAATTTTGATGGTATATTTTATTATGTAGTTTAAAAAGCGTAAAATATTTTTTTTATAAAATTATTTAAAAATCCCCGATACAAAACCTCTACAAAGCAAAAAATAAACCTCGTACGATTAAAATACTGTAAACGTTGGCGGTTCCCCGACGCGAGTACGAGGCTTATTCTTTGCTTTTTAGAAGTGTTCGTGTCGGGGGTTTTTAAATTTTATATTTACTTAATTTTTCATACAGTAAAATCACTTTCTAGAATAGATTACTATGTGAATGAAGCTTGAAGTCGACACAGACGAACAAAGATCTACAATAGACTGGCTGGCTCTTAATGTTGCTTGCCTTGATGAATGAAGAAAGAGATTTTTTATAAATTGCCAAGGAAGTGGGTAACTCCACTGCGCTTTGGGCGATTGTTTAGCGGTCATGGTATGTTGGTAACTGCATACAAAAAGTATTCACAAGTTCAGTTTTCATTCTCTAAGGTTCTAAACAGACAAGGCAGTTCAAATGCATCACCATTTGAACTGCACTCCAGCTGCAAAATAGCAGGTCGAGATGTTCGTATGCAGTATGCAGAATCGTTCAATCAATTTGCAAGCATTATCCAAGTGACAGACTTGTGCCAAAAAAGAACCTTAATTACCAATTTAATCAGCTTAAAAAATCCTTCGACATTGTAGCTGCCGTAATTGTTCCAATGCCATGATTGTGGACAGCGTTGTGGGTTATATTATTACTAGCATTGTTATTGTTAATTTAGTTATAAGTTCTTATAATGTAACTGTTTGCTGTTCCTTTCAATAAAAAATAAAATAAAATGATCATCATATAAGATTAAAGGCAGTTACGCACAACATCCGAGACAATAAAAAAAAAAAAAAAAAAACGTGTCCGTGAAATTTCGGTTCCGAAGTAGCTGTAGTAATTGCGGGTAGTTTACAGAAAATTCGTATTTTGTCAGTCAGGTAGATTAATAAAAAATATTGGACACGTATTTTTCTTTTGACACGTAAACATAATGTGACGACGATAAAATGCGTTGAAATATCGTGAAAGGTCACTCCGCTAGTACACTTTATACTGCCTTAGTGACGTCACAAGCGCCCACTCCTGAACTTTGATGCGCTTTAACTCTGTAATTTTTTATTGATTTGGTAAAGAAAAAATACGTGTCCAATATTATTTGATAACCTCACTGACAGACTAAATATAATTATAATTCTACCCAGGAAACATACATATTCTTGTAAGGAAGCTTACGCATTACATCCGAACTCTATGCGTCATAATTAAGATTTTTTTAACTCGGAACTCAAATTACGGGCACGGATAACGGATACGGACGTGTAGTGCGTAACCGCCCTAACAAGACAAAAGACTTGACTGATTATGCAAACGGGTGTCAATAGCCGACACTTAAATGTATTAAAAACAGTTTCTAATCTACAATTAGCTACTTTCATAGATTATTTTGATAATAATGATAATTATAAACAAAGATAGCAGCTAGCCAGACAAATAGACTATCTAGAGCGATTATTATTAAAATTAATTATGCATTCAAGAGCTTCCACGTGTGAGTGAGTATGTCTAGCGCATCTTAGCAATCAGCTTTGTTACAAATCTTGCTCACAGGCTAATCGATAATTAATTATCATCATGGCAATACTAGAAAAAAGCTGGCATAATAAATGTTTCTTCTATCATTCTTATTTGTAGCATCGCTGCTTTAAATGTCAAAAGAAGGAAGGAAGGTGCCGCAGAATACAGTCTCATATTTTCTACCCGACTGCCGCAGGAGGGTAATGTGTTTATCAGTCTATGTATGTATGTATGTTTGTTCCTATGTGGCGTTCTAGAGACCAAACGCGTTGGCCGATATTGATGATTCTTACGTCAATCGGTTCATCTTAACCCTGCGAGTGTCACTGGCTACATTAAAATTGGAAAAGAAAAAAATGGCGGATTTTGGGCGCCATTTTGTGAGGGAAATTTTTTTTTCCTTCCAAACTCATCGTGGGGGGTATCAAAATAAAGGGTTTTAAGAGGTGATTTCATAAATATAATATATATAACACTTATATGTTTAAATGTGGGATTTTGATTTTTTACTGAAGTATTTGAGTGTCAGTCGTAATACACTGATTAAAACGATTACAATGAGAGTACTAGAAACTGCTCAACACGCGCTGAATATAGTCACGTATCATAATTCATGAAGGCTTAGAGCACACCAGTCTTTCTTCACAAACAAAACACAAACTCAGGCCTGTTTCTGTGTGTGTATGGGGGTAGGCAGAACCATAAGGACGCTATCTGCTACGTACGATCCATACCCTCGACTTCGTTTACGTTCATACATCTGGTTATAAACGCCGCGCGGTTTAAAGTACTACCGACCGACCGTCTTCACAAAATCACTAGAGAGAATCAATGTTACTTACAGTTGCAAGGATTTGTTCCTGAGTAGGGCGGCTGGGCGAAGTCTGCGGCATAGCTGAACGTTGAGGCGAGCCAATTATGGGTTCACCACCGTCCGGAACACTCTGCACAAAACAACTCATTATCACTCTCTGATCAACTCTTATAACCTGAACCACACTCTATAGTGTTACGAACTGGTTTGAGCACTCCTAGTTTGGCTAGATCCTTATCATTTATTAATGATCCTTATCAAGCCTTTTTTGATAATAATTTTGAATGTCGTACCAATGTTTGGTAATATACTTAAGACTGCGCAGAGCGAACGAGGCGCGCGGCAATTAGGTATTTTCTACAAGGCGCTAGTCGTGTGCGTCGTCACACACACAATCACAAGTTCGCTCGAGTCCGGCTTGCAGTTGCACGACAAAAGTTGGTAACTTAGGATTTTTAAAATTTGAGGCGTTGTGTTGAGTGACTTGAAAAGGCGAATATTGATTATTTAGATGTTTATGTAGGTAAATAAAGCCCATAATTAAATCTAATAATCTATATTATATAGAAAATAATGTTTATTTGTACTATAGTAATACATTATCCGTTCCGTTACTATTCATCCGATTGCGATGAAATTTTGGCGTTGTGGATTGTACGCCCGGGCATTTTACTGGGCAAGTAGGTAGGCTAGTTGAGTTGATAAGTAAGTTAGATGGGTAGGTGTATTGTATAGTAAAACCAGTCTGTAATAAAAAAACTTTATTTACCTAAAGTAATACCTTGCGTGTTTTTCCCATTTTACAAAATCATACACAAAACCCAGGGAAACGTGATATATTTATTATACAGAGTGTAACAGAAACGTCATATTTAAAAAATTGCTTCTTATTCTGTAAATGAACAACTATCTCCAGGGAAGTCAAAGGCATTTCCTATAAACTAATGGAAATGGAAAAGAGACAAGAAGGGTAATATCAATCTCATTTAAAACATGATTGTTATTTTCAATCACTGGTGAACACATTATGGAAGAACGTGTTACAACACATTATGAAAGATGCATCCGCCATCTTGGATTTTAAAAATAATGTCAGATTTGTAATCGGCATCCCCAAAAACCCATTACACAATACCCATATCGAATGTTTGCGAAAAAGTTGCATCCGCCATCTTGGATTTTAAAAATAATGTCAGATTTGCAATCGGCATCCCCAAAAACCCATTACACGATACCCATATCGAAAGTTTGATAAAAAGTTGCATCCGCCATCTTGGATTTTAAAAATAATGTCAGATTTGCAATCGGCATCCCCAAAAACCCATTACACGATACCCATATCGAATGTTTGAGAAAAAGATGCATCCGCCATCTTGGATTTTTAAAATAATGTCAGATTTGTAATCGGCATCCCCAAAAACCCATTACACGATACCCATATCGAAAGTTTGATAAAAAGTTGCATCCGCCATCTTGGATTTTAAAAATAATGTCAGATTTGCAATCGGCATCCCCAAAAACCCATTACACGATACCCATATCGAATGTTTGAGAAAAAGATGCATCCGCCATCTTGGATTTTAAAAATAATGTCAGATTTGTAATCGGCATCCCCAAAAACACATTACACGATACCCATATCGAATGTTTGAGAAAAAGATGCATCCGCCATCTTGGATGTTAAAAATAATTTCAGATTTGTAATCGGCATCCCCAAAAACCCATTACACAATACCCATATCGAATGTTTGCGAAAAAGTTGCATCCGCCATCTTGGATTTTAAAAATAATGACAGATTTGCAATCGGCATCCCCAAAAACCCATTACACGATACCCATATCGAATGTTTGAGAACCAATTGAAAAAAAAACGATTACATGCGCCATTATGTTAGATATTTTTTTTTTACAAAAAAATACAACCGACTTTCAAATAAAAATTGAAAATAAATTCAATTTCGGCAGTCGCTGTTCCTGTTTTTGATTCTTCGTTTTTTGTTACTGACTGGCGAAATTAAATTTATTCTACATAAAATTGTAGTGTTTTGATTTGGAAGTTGGTTTTTTTTTTGCCAAAAAAGTTTTTATTTTACACGTTTTAGTTGTGTACACAATGGGCAAGTTCTATAGCCTGAATGAAATTAGAGTGTACTAGGGTTTACTGTATTCATCTGCGTACCCCTTTAGAGCTTACCGGCGTGATGTAATGTTATGAAAATATGGTGTAAACAATAAACAGACATGCGATTCCAGCAATCCCGAGAGATCTGCCGTATTTTTTGAGGAGTTCTGTTGCATATCTCCAAAATTCTTCATCAGATCTTCACCTAATTTAAATGGAACGTAATCTTTCAAACAAAAAAATAATTTCTAAAATCTGTCCACAATTGATGTAATCGGTGAACATACACAAAAAAAATCCTTCTTTTTGGAAAGTCGGTTAATAAGGAAATAATGTCACAAAATAGAAATATGTACTTTTTATGAGAACAGATTTTTTTTCGGAAATGAGCGCCAACTTTCTTCTTATAATATGTTTCCTTACGCTTTCCTATTATAACTAAAACAAACATTTAAAAAAATGTTACAGAAATATGCATTGAATAGTGCATAAAAAGTCATACTCAAAAAACAAAATATATAACTTACCTTATTCAACTATTTGCAGCAAGGTATACGTACACAATAGATCGCGAATTATCGTTATCGGCGCGTCGCTCCACAATGAGACGTGACCACTCTCCGAGCTCTCGTGGGCGACTGAATTGCCGACCGGTTTACGTTTCGCGTGATCCAAAACAGCGCAACAATTAAGAAAAAAAATTAAACTAAAATAACCGAGTATTTTTTCGAAAATGTTAAAACTATAAATTGTGGTATGACAATTAGAGATTAATATGAATTAAAGTTTGTGAAAAAATTCAACAGTTTACTATAAATATTCAATAAAACACGAGCATGCTATTTTAATATTTTTGTCCAACTTTAACGTATTTTTGTTATTTAAACTTAACAATATTTTTTGTTTTTGCCAACATAGAATCGTTAACACATTCATTGTGATGTTCATTACATATTTTTTATGGTAATTATGGTAATAATATTAACTAAATCCCTATAACTGTGACGATCGTTTTGGATTATTTTGCTCGGCGCAGTCTTAATAGGATTTTGATTTGGGTAGCTCAACAAGATACTAAACGACTAGCTACATAGAACGTATTCTGAAATTCGCGTAAAAATCGATGATTGTGGGAATATAAAAGCATTATGCAGCTGTTTAGAGACGAACGACTTTTTATCGTACCGAATTTTATCCAGTTTATTAGATTTACGATTAAATTTATTGCGATATGCAGCAGCTGCCGACCACATCAACACTACCTATTTAAAAAAAAAACTGTTTTTCAGATGCTTGTAAAAACAACACTATCTATAATTTCTATTTCAGTAGTTGGTAAACAAATGCATCATGCAGTGATAAGCTTCACATATTAAATTATTAATACAGAAATAGTACATAGGTAATACAATACCATACTCATAAACGCGGTAAACGGTGTGATAAATGATTACATTCACACATATGTAACAAAGTAGGATAAACAATTATAGATAGTCTGTCATATTATACCTCACTAGCTGACCCTACCCTACCTACCTAATAATTTTTATGTATCATCAATATTTTTCTCAGCGCACGCCAAATAATGAATTTTATAGGCAACATTTTGCTACTTTGGGTTACATTATTGCAATTTTCATAAGGATCTCAATTTTTTTTTGAAAATTATTATAACCTATGACACTAAGCAATAAAGTAGCTTTCTACTGGTGAAAGAATTTTCAAAATCGAATCAGTAGATCCAGAGATTATCCCCTACAACGTCACAAACTTTACATCTTTATAATCTACTATATAAAAATAAGTCGGGGTTGCATTCGTTGGAAAGGTCTCGGGCTCCGTGAGGATTATAGCAAAAAAAAAAAAAAAATGTAGGTGTAGCGTAGGTGTATCTTGGTGTTTTTATGGCAAGACAGTTTGCCAGGTCAGCTAGTATTAGTATAGATAGTATAGATAAATAAGGGCGTAAAATATTCTTTATCAAAAAAAATCCTTTGCACTTACAATCACAAACTACTGATTATCAGACCAAGACCGATAACGCTTTTTACACGATTTTCACTTATATATAGTTTCAGAACATTTTCAGGCTGACTCATTGCGATTGAGTTATCGGTCGAAACATGAATTTGACGTGTTACAATGGATAAGCTTGATAAACCATAGATATTAGATAATATTCCCGTTGTTATCATGAATTTCATCGAATGATACATACCCTTTGCGGTGTGAATATGGGCGCCATTGCATCTAGGTCTGTCATGGGGAACTCTACACCTTTGGTCCTCAACTCGGTGTAGATTTGGCAGACACCCTGAAACAAATATTACCTGTAGCTGAAACGTGGACTATGGATGATTTATTTCGTAACTTAATTGAAAGTATTACAGTAATCCTCAAGACTCAATGACGTGTAAGAATTGTAATAATCATTATCATCATCAGCCTATTAATGTTCCCACTGCTGGGACACAGGCCTCCTCTCTGTGAGAGGGAATGGGCCGTAATCCACCCCGCAGGCCCAGTGCGGGTTGGTGGATGTCACATGTCTTCGAATTTTTTATTCTAAGACATGCGGTTTCCTCACGATGTTTTCCTTCACCGTTTTGAGAGCAAATAGTGTAATAATAATACCAACGTATTACTGTCCCACTGCAGTGCAAAGGCCTCTAAACGAATAAAAAGTAATTTTCAATGCCTATTTCACAGGGGCTAATCCAGTTAATTGCGTTTACGAACAATCACCCAGACCCCGTAAAGAACTATATCTGATGCAACTCGTCGCATTCATTGCCAAACAAGATCGTTGCTAAGGTTTTATATATGCAATCGCCGAGTGCCTTTACCTAGGGAACATATATATCTGAATATTTATGCATTTTACACAGAACAACCGTCCTCAATAGGCTACAGTCATAAAATGCACATTTTATGAGACAGCTATACAAATAACGCAATGTTTCATGACAGTTATTATTATTATTACTTATAGTATCGTATCCAACAATCGGATTATTTCACGCGATGTAATAAAATGTCTGACTCAAAACTAAAATAAAAATTTTGAAATTGCGCGGTTTATAACCTAAAAATAAAGTTAAATATTCAGTAATACAGAAAGTCACCAGAATATCAACCACCACCACCATGTGAAAGACTTCTTGAAACCCCAGGCACACCTGCCACCTAGATGTGAACTACAGTGGCCTATATTGGAAAGCACTCAATCGATAACATACCCAAGAATAGTTCTCGCCAAACTTCTGGGCCGCCCTGAAGTTCCGAAGCGCAAGGCACGGATCGTTGCTGTTTTTGTATGAGATTTACTACTGCAGACAACTTCAGGGCAGCCAAGAAATTTGGCGAAAAGTATAGGCCGCTGCAAACACAATTTGGCAAATTAGGGTTTTATAGACCCGTCTGAGACCCAACTTGAGTGCGGTGCCCCTGTGCAGAATATATGACACACAAGACTCTTTAAAAGACCTAATGAACGCCCCACTGACGCTGCAATTAACGTGACTACCAATTGGGCCAACGACAACACGAAAAGAAGAACATGCTCTTGGTGAAAATCCAATTTACTGAGAAATATTTTTTAAAGTGATAAACAATAAACTTGTTTACTAACTTGACTTACTCGTACACTATCTGTAAACACGCGAGTTGAGTCAGAACCATTAATTGGATAATGCCTTAAGCGGTTTCAGTAAACAGTGGTATAATAATAAGATTAGTTGTTAGGGACATTGCACTGAGGAAGCGTTTAAAGGAGGATATAAGCCTTGTATTCACTAGCCGACAGTTACTAACGGCCAACGGATATCAGAAAGGTCGCTTGATGTAAGACCTTCAACAGGTCTGGCGACTAGAAAGTTTAGTGAGTCGTGCATGTCCGGAGATATCGCACTATGTAGCAACGAACGATCCGAGGCGACGGCTTGTTAAGACGACGACTAACGCCAACGACCTTGAGGGAACAAAACGCGCACTCGTTTCACACCCGCGCGACCCGAAATTTAGTAGTTTTTTGTACTTTCCTTATTATTCCATGACTTTAAAAAAAAGCTTCAGATCAAAATGTAGATAATTAAATTGCCTTTGAGAT
The DNA here is from genome assembly GCA_948252205.1 of Orthosia incerta. Lineage (NCBI taxonomy): Eukaryota > Metazoa > Arthropoda > Insecta > Lepidoptera > Noctuidae > Orthosia > Orthosia incerta. Next base: position 19,327,350 of record OX411760.1, read on the forward strand.
GGTGTCAATTTCATTAAAATACGCCCAGCGATTTTGGTGTGATTGTGTCGTGTTTTTGTCCGTTTTAGACATAACTTTACAAATTGATTACACTATGTTATACGAAGAAATCTCAAAATTTGCTCAGATCAAATTATTAAGAAAATAGTCTAATATCACATATATTTTTTTCAAAAAATTCCGAATTTAGACGTGATTCTCATTTTAAAATCAGCTACTCAAGGGAATCGGCGCCTTAAAATGTCGCATAGTCTAGTGAGCATCATCTCCTCACCTCACTGGCATATAATTATTACGTTAATATACATTAATAGCTACGTTTTATAAAATGTTCATTAGTAGCAAAAAGGATTGTGCCTATTTCAGTCAAGTTATCAAAACAACGAGATGTTCATGACTAACATTGATAAGAATAGCACCATCTTAAAGATAAAGAATCTTCTTTGGAGTTTTCCTTTCAATGCATCGACAGTCAGCAGACAATGGAATTTTCCATTGCGAATCAGCTTCGTGTTATTGGCCACTGTCCCATTTTTAGTTGATGCGAAAGGGCAAGGAAACATTTTATAAAAACAAAGCAATAATAATTTAAAGGGAAAATTCAAATCGCTATAACGTGACGAAACATGTAGATGAAGGCCTACATTACATTTGCCCAAGTATTAAACTGATCAAAACATGTTATGAAAGCTCAATTCGTTTATAGAATATTCAAATTAAGTGTGCTTGAACTGAGTATGTTTTCGACATTAACAAGTAACACACGCGCATTCAAATACCTAGAAAAGTAGGTAGCCAATTAATTCAGTCATCTGTACGTTCTCTACCACTTTCAGAAAAATCGGCATAACTATCTCCTTAGTAACATGAGGTTGATATTCAATTGTTATGTTCATACACAACTGATGATCTATACAATTGATGCTGAATTGGCGAAGCAATTGAAAGTTATGACCTTCTCAATATACAGAACTATGAATATATCTACATTTATATATAGAACTATCTGAACCGCGCGGCTTCGCTCCCGTCAACTGGCTAGCTACCTACCCAACCTTTTTTTTTTTTTTTTTTTTTTTTTTTTTTTGGGTGGGAAATCATCCGATGACTTCTCCCGCTCTGGGTGAAGCGGGAGGGCATGTCAGACTTTTACTGACTAAAACCCACCCGTGTTCCTTCAGTTGCTTGTGCCAGGGCCGCGGTAACTCTCTTTCAAATTTATCCGCGACCCAGACAGGCATCGGCCCTATCGGACCCCGTCACTTTGCTGACATCTCTTTGAGGCGCGCGTGGAACACTACGCGCCGTAAACTCGGGCTTGGTCCTTATCGGACGGCGAGCTACCCATTACTCTCCGTCCGCAAGCCCGCGCCATACGGTGGCCGGGAATCGGCTCGCGACTCCCGACGCCCGGGGCGTCTCCTGCGGTGCCTAGGGGCGTGAGGGCGTCTCCTTTGCGTCTCCCTCACGCGCTCCGCCTCCTCCTTTGCGAGCATTACTGCTTCGCAGAAGGAGGAGACAGCTTCCCATGCCCTCTCGCTCCGTACCATGGCCTGGACCAGGGCCGGACGCGAGAGGTCGCCACCGCCGATCGCCTCCATGAGGACACGGCGGTGTTCCGCCCAAGCAGGGCAGATCTCCACCGTAGCTACCTACCCAACCTAACATTTATTATTTATCATCAATAGTTTTCTCAACGCACGCCAAAGAAGGAATTTTATAGGCAATATTTTGCTACCTTGGGTTACATTATTGCAATTTTCATAAGGATCTCTAATATTTTTGAAAATATATTATAGCCTATGACACTCAGGAATAATGTAGCTTTCTACTGGTGAAAGAATTTTCAAAATCGGTTCAGTAGATCCAGAGATTACCCCTTACAACGTCACAAACTCACAAACTTTACTCTTATAATATTAGTATAGAAGTAGAGAGTTCGTGACGTCTCAAAAGCAAAGATTTTGGCTCTTCTACGACGCTGGGATACCTTTTCCAAAGAAAAACTACGTAATCTCACCTAAAACATGCATATAATTTACCTGTAAATCAGGCTGATTCTGGAAAGCATCAGCCCAACATTGGATGAGGCTGAGAACCTTCTCTTGCACCACCGTTGGAGGGTCATTCTTGGGACCAATAAGTTTTACCTGCACAAAAAAAAGTATAAATAAAGCAAATTACATCATTGTCTACATATGCAATAAAGTTGATCATTATGCTACAATCCTTCGTTATATTACGGCTATGATTTCCCAAAAAGAGGGATAAGAATCTAAAATGCCTATGTGTAACTGTATTTTCCGTTATTATTTGTTACTTTGCCTGTTATATATAGGAATACAGATACGCATTAATTAAACTAGTTTTGATAATATATGCACATTCATTATGTGACACATTCGCCTCTAAGGCAAAACAAAAAACAAACTATTTGTATAAGAAAATGTCCCGTTTGTGGCCACAACGTTACATGAAGTATTATTAAAAATCCAACATTTGTCCCTCCTGTAAAACTAAATGGTTCACTCTTGCAGAGAGTTGCCCACTTTAAATATTTGGGCCACATTGTTACGCAGGAATTATAAGACGACTTGGATATGGAAAAGAAGCGCAGGGCACTGGCTGTGAGGGGAAATATGGTGTGCAGAAGGTTTCATGGATGTTCAGTGGCGGAAGTAACTCGTTTTAAGGCCTACTGCCAAACATTTTAAACCAGGCAGCCTTTGGGATAACCATACCCTAAAAGCAGACAATGCCCTGCGCATTCAATACAACAATGCCTTCAGGGCGCTGTTGAGGCTTCCACCTTACGGTAGTGCGTCAGGTATGTTCGCTGATGCGCACACTGACGATTACTTTGCGATAATGCGGCAGTAAGTTGCGTCAGGAATATCCAGAGTGAGGGGAAGCAACAACAGCATTATGAGGGCGTTTGCAGAGAGGCTAGATGGGCCTGCGATGGGGAGGTTTATCAGGCTACATGTTGGCAACAAAGCCTGTTAAACCTTACTGTGCTTGTGGTTTTCTTTGTTATTTTTTTAGTGTTCCTGCATGTTACTAAAATAGTTTTTAAGTAAGATGTAATACTAATAATACCCAGAGTTTTGAGTTTACCATCGTGGTGCGCACCCAAGTAGGCCGCTGCAAACACAATTTAGCAAAATGGGGTTTTATAGACCCGTCTGATACCTAGTGTGAGTGCGGTGCCCCTTTGCAAGATATGGCACACATGCTGGAGTGTCCCAAGTGTCCATAATCCAGCACTTTGGAAGACCTTATGCTCGCCACTGACGACGCAATTGGGGTGGCCACCTACTGGGCTCAAAATGTATGAAGAGTTTCCCATCGACTCGAAAGAAGAAGAAGACTAATACCCTGTGGCCCGTGATGCCTGACAATAAATAATAATATTATATTTATTTTATTATTCTCATAATATCAATACCTGTATTACCCGAAGGGTCAGGCAGAGTATAGTAAAGTTTAAGTTTGAGGATAGAATAGTAAGACCCTTTAAAAACCATTTTATTTTCATATATTATGATATCATAATATATGAAAATAAAATGGTTTTTAAAGGTTGTTTTTAAACTTTGTTAAGAAAAAACAAGGTTCTTAAACAAACATTAAAAAGAACAAGAATTTAGAAACCGGTTTTAGTATCTAAAATTAAACAAGAATATTATTGATATTTCTAGGAACTAGAATATAAAACTAAAAGGTTTTAATAGTTATGATAATATATATTTTAATATTTGCAGGTGGTGTTTATTTATTATTTATTTATGTACACACAAAAACACTTTACAGAGAAAAGAAATAATGCAGATTGAAGAGCACAAAGGTACTGCTTATTTCAATAGAAATTTCTTCCAGCAGACCTGCGACAGGAAAGTTGGATGATAAACGAAGACACAGTGTGTAGAAAGAACAAGGAAACTTAAAATAGACAAAAATAACTTAACTAATCATATATAAATTACACATATACCTTAACTTACTAAATATAGAAAATAAAATACATACACATGCTTAATATATAAAATTACAAGATGGTGGAGAGATAATGTTCTTTGACTTGTTTCTTGAATAAAGATACATTTTGAGAGTCACGGCTTTTAGGTGGAAGTGAGTTCCACAATCGTACTGCATGAACAGAGAAGGAGTGGGAATAGAAATGGGTTTTATGGGATTGGAAATTGAGATGTAGTTTAAGGCGGGATCTGCACAGAGCATCGCAGGGCGAGTAAAAGAAAAACGATCGCGCAGGAGACATAATATTCGAGTGTTCCTGCGAAGACGGATAGGGAGCCACTTGTGATCTTTGCGGAACTGAGAGACATGATCGTATTTCCTCAGACCAAAAACGAATGCACAGATTTTGCAAGCGCTCAAGCTTATTTAAGAGCTCCTCAGTGGCATCCAGGTAGCAGGCAACGGCGTAGTCTATGATGGGCTGAATTAAAGTTTAAGCTAAATAAATTTTAGTTTTGAAGGGTAGGAAACTTTGAAGAGTTCTTAAAGAGTGAAAAGAAAAATGCACCTTACGACTAACTTCATTTACGTGCGCTCGCCAAGAAAGGTTGCTGTCAATTAAGACACCGAGATTCTTAGCCGTTTCAGACTAAGCAATTGTCGAGCCGTTAAGTGTTGTGTTCTTAGTTTCTGTCTACCCCCATGGGAAAAAAAAGCGTGAGTTTATGTATACTGTAGTGACTTGCCCTTTCTTAACATGTTTTTTTACGAGTAGGCAAATCAGAGATTTCTATATTTAACTTTAATATAACTACTAAACATGGGGGCATACCCAACATTTGCTTAGGGGTGGGGCAAAAGTAAGGTAACTCGAAAAATAGTCGATAGTGCAGACACGGACCAAGCCTTATGGGGATTTAGGGCAGCAAAACCAACCAGGGCTTCTTGAACCAGTATGCAGATCATCATCATCTGCCTAGCCTTTTCCCAACTATATTGGGGTCGGCTTCGAGTCTTACCGGATTCAGCTAAGTACCAGTGTTTTACATGGAGCGACTGCCTATCTGACCTCCACAACCTAGTAACTGGGTAACACGGTACCCCTTGGCAAGACTGGTGTCAGATCTCAAGCTTCTGACTACCCGTAACGACTGTCAAAGATCTTCAAATGACAGCCGGCACCAACGGCTTAACGTGCTTTCCGAGGCACGGAGGAAACTCGGTATGTTGAAATGGTCACCCATCCACGGACCGACCTCGTCAAGCGTTGCTTAACCTTGATGATCGACCCGTGCGGCTAAGCAAGAGAATTTATTCGCACTCGTCTGATAGTTCATTCTCTTGAACAGTAAATTTTAGCCACACCACTGTAGGTACGCTCATGGTACTAAACACATACATGTATAAATCATCTTAGTCATGTAAACAGCATCAAAACTTTATCTTATAATATGTATGGAGACACATACATATCTAGTCTCATATTGCATAACATTGCATCCATAACACATGCATAGTTAGGGTGTATGAATCATAATAAGCTAATGAGTAATGAGAAGGAAACAGATGAATATATTATATGCGTACTATAGTCTATATTTAAAGCTGTACTTTACATGGCAAATCAGATTGTTGACCATTGTAATGAATATCTATAAACATTATTTCCATGTAGTATGCAGTGTTTAAAAAGTAGATATTTTCAGAATAATCCGCATGTAGCATTCTCACTGCTGGGACACAAGTCTGCTTTCTGATACGCAGAGATTGGGCCATACACCATGCAAGCCCAGTGCAGATTAGTGGACTAGAAGTAGACAATCATACCAGAAATTTTGCTGACAGATACAAAATCTAATTTATTTACAGATTTATACTGAAGCTGGGATATCTAGAACAGGAAAAGTGGCAGACATGCAAAAAAATATGTTTTCCTGTAGGTAGGTAAATATTAATTTTCATAAGCTTTTTCCACTGATTTTAATTAATAACTTTTCCTACATGTTTGACATCCACCAACCCGCACTGGTACTTTGTAGTGGCCTCTCACAGAGAAGAGGCCTGTGTCCCAGCAGTGGGAAACTTTAAAAGACTGATGATGATGATGATGACATGATTGACAAAATGATTTAGGATGAAAATTTACTAGCCAAAATCTACACAATTCTTTTCATTTACACTATTATTTTCTAATAAGTCTTGGATTAAAATCATATCAAAACAAGGTATTATTGAAGATTAACCTTCAAGAGATAAATTTTAACAGAAACTAACAGAGATGTCAACTGAGTGAGTGACTCATACAAACAAGACACATTAATATTATATCACTAGTTTAACAGTTATCAATGTTTATCTATTAAGCTAATGTGCTATATTTCTGTTATAACATGAGATGAGACTGACATCTTGATAGGTTTACAATATTGTGCTAACGGCTAGTAAGCATTAATTTGGTTAAGAGATATTTCACACCTAAACCACTGAACGGAATTGAATAAAATTTGGCAAGGCGATAGATGGCATCCTGAGTAAGGACAAAGGCTACATTTAGAAAAATAAAAATAATTAAAATGTAGGGTAGAGTAGGTGTAGGGTAGGTATGGTAGATTAGGTGGGTAGGTAGGTAGAGTGGGTAGGGCAGGTGGGTAGGGTAGATAGGTAGGTAGGGTAGGTAGATAGTGTTGGAATGAGGTTGGATTTATCAAACTCATTTAAGTCCTTGGCTGAATAGAATGTTTCATATTTGTTTTTAATTTCAATCAATGGCACATACTTGTGTAGAATGACAAATTCAAATGGTTGTTGATTGGATATGTCAATCATGTTTTTTCATGCTAATCGAGTTTTCATCTTCTTAGCTAATAGTTGATTTTATATTAAGTATAGTGTGTTTTGCGAGTATAAAATGTAGATTGTTCTCTCTCGTTAAATAAATATATATGTATGCCCCAGCCCACCTGGTTTCCTTGATCAGAGAGGTAGGTAGGGTAGGGTAGGTAGCCAGTTGACGGAAGCGAAGCCACGGGGGACATCTAGTAAGCATTATTACGAAAAAAATCCAATCTGAATCTAATAAGAAAATTATATTTTACTGGTGAAATGTGGATGCACTGCATAATCCTCTGCCTATGCCTCTTCAGGGGACAAAAGCTTATTGGTTTAAAACTGTAGACAGTAACTTTCTATCACCTTGTAATAATGTTATTGGCCTATAAGATATAAAATCTTAGTCACACTTATCAGATGCGTACATTGAAACTAACAGATTTTATGATAAGGCACTATATTTTGTATTTGCCTTGTTTTGATGTGGCTACTACTGTTTGTGATAATGATAAAATTAATGCTACTTTTATTATAACTATTAAAGCAAAGAGATAATCAAAGTGCTTACCAATTCAGAAATGAACTCCTTGTTGCAAGCCAGAACATGAAAAGATTTTCCACAGTTCTTCACACAGGTTTCAAGAACAGTAAGAGTGTACATGACAACTGTGTAGTTCTTTCCAGCACTCTGTGTCAACCTCTTTCTAATAGCCTTTATGGCATCTTTGGGCCCGTCAGTGCTGCTGTTCACAATATCACATATTTCCATATTAAGACCCCAGTTTTCCGACGGTAAGGATCCATCTGTAGCTTGTTCTGGAATAATATTTCACTTATCGCATATTTAAAGGGTCAAAGTAATTAACACCTACCTCGTAATAAACGGCGCACAAAAATAATATGACTACAGCAATATACACAAAGTACTATCAATAAAATTGCCTAACATTTAGTTACCGTGACACCACAACAAAGAGAAATTGAGATCTTCTAGTGCGCAACAAAAAGAAATGGAACATAGGGTACCGTATCTTGTTATTTTGGAAAGTCATGATGAACAAAAAATATATCCATAGCATTCTCACCTATTTTTTGACCCACCGGCGTAGAAAAGGGATTTCCTACACCAAAGAAAGACATCTTTGGAAATTAATCAAGTATTTATCAAAATGATTTCACCGATTTCACTTGTCACCAAAAAAAACGCAATTCACAGATAAAAAATACGCGCAGCTGTCAAGTTTAACAAACATTCGTTCGGAAATGTTAATATAAATACAGAACACACGCATATTTTATTTTTACACAATTCTTTCAAAGAGTATGTAATGAAACATACGGATCATTAAATATCCGTGCATTCTTTAAAAATGGTTTGTAATAAAACGTATTTTCTCAAACTAGAGTGGACTAATAATATAATTATAATACTTTATCATCATCATTATCATCAGCCTATTAACGTTCCCAATGCTGGGACACAGCCTCATATCTGTGAGAGAGGGAATGGGCTTTAATACACCATGCGGGCCCAATGGAAGTTGGTGGATGTCACAAGTACCTAATAGTTTACTTACACTCAAAGCAAATTCATGATTGTTTCTGAACATGGTTTGGATCGGCGGCAAAATTAAAAATAAGCTAAGTTCACAAGTTCTTTATTGATTTATTATTATTATCTTCCTTTCGGTCTTTTGCTGCAGTTACGTGGAAAGGGCAATTCCAGATTGAATCTAGTACTGTAATAATCTGAATATAATTTAGTGAAAATCCATTATTTATGTAAATATAATGGATTTTCACTAAATTATATTAATTGTGGTGCATGCTGTGTCTATCGCATCATATTGTATAGGTACTATGCTTGTATCATATTACCTGTATTATTAGAATAAACAGTGTAACAATTGTAGATAGGCCAATAAATAAATAAATAATAAACGTTAAATATTTCTTGTTTGTCTTTGTTCTGTTTATGGAATTTCTATAGTTACCAAAAAAGTACTCTGTGTAGTTACCATAGCAACGTCATGAACAGAAATGTTTTTTTCTTGTTCCCTTGCTGAATAAAGCACAGCGAACATTATATATTGGAATAAAGTAACATTACAAATATTCACAATGTCACAAACACAGGTCGCACAGAAGAGAAATTTAAATAGCCTTATCATTCACCCCAATATAGAACCGGGTGTAATAGATAATGCTATGCTCATACGATGTATTTTGGAAAACGGTATGTAAGTAAAGCTAACTTACCTTTCTGTAATTCTGCACAATTCACCAGAAGCTTGTAACTGAGATGGTTGGGTTAGCATTGTCGAGGCGGGGGGCTCAGTAGCCGTGGCTTGTTTACCCACGGTGAAGCGATGAGGAACCCCGCTTGTCAGGACCGACGAAGTAAAGGCCAACAAGTAGATTGGGGTGCCACTTGGGCGATATCGCAACTGAGACGGGCCACGGTGTCGTATGGGAAGCATCGCGGCTGAGGGTTTGAGGCCGCGGTGAGAGAGGAAAGCCGTTGATGCCACCGTCTGAGGCGGTTAGGCCGCAGGGGAGAAGGAGCGTCGGTATAGCGTTGGCCGCTCTCCCTATCCCCAGAGGTCGAATAGTGGTAGGTGGCGGGGCCACTGACCTGACCTGTCACAGTGGGACCAAGGGACGACCCCGTGTATGGCAATACACGGGGTCGTTTGACGCCCATGCGCTGGTTTGGTCCTTGAGGTGGTCACGGCGTGCAATGTGTTCTGGTGCGCCGGTGATGGGGGGTACTCCCCAGAGGTGGGTTCAGTGACGAACAGCTGCGGCGGGTTCACGGACGAGTGCTAACGCGTGCCCGTGCGCTGGTTTGGTCCTTGAGGTGGTCACGGCGTGCAATGTGTTCTGGTGCGCCGGTGATGGGGGGTACTTCCCAGAGGTGGGTTCAGTGACGGACAGCCGCGGCGGGTTCACGGACGAGTGCTAACGCGTGCCCGTGTGCCCACCATAAGCGGCACAGGTGTACACCGTGTAGTTTTAGTGAGTTGGAGTCCCACATAACTGCGCTATCTTTCCGATGTAGCGCAGTATGCATAGGCATTTCTCCAAGAAAAAAATAACGATTGTCAACTCCCCCAATAGTGCGTTTTTGTTTAGGCACTCATTTATAAGTGCCATCTAGTGCTATAAAAAGGGTTAGAGTGGTATGATGATATGTAGGTAAATACCTTAGACCTGTGCTTAGATGATAGATCAAATCCAAATCTTGAATTCAGGTCCAACTGAAGAGGCTGGCAGACTTTTCGCCGAAGAAGGAGTACATCTAGATGAGGCGGTAGAAGTACGACTAGAGTTCCAGAAAATTCTGCGCATAGACCATCTTTGGATGCTAAAATCTTTAACTAAGCTAACTTTAGCCCACAACTTGATCGAGAAGATTGAAAACTTGGAACAGCTGACAGGGCTCAATGAACTAGACTTGTCATTCAATAAAATCGAGAAAATAGAAAATTTAGAAAAGCTAGTTAATATAGAGATTTTGACATTATTTCATAATAAAATATGGAAATTGGAAAACCTGGACATGCAGGAAAAACTTCTTGTATTCAGCATTGGAGATAATAAGATAGAAGATTACAAAGAGGTTGGTAAATTTATTTTATCACTAGCTTCTGCTAGCGGCTTCGCCCGCGTGAATGTCGAAAATTATCCCGAAGGAACATATTCCCGAGATAGAAAGTAACCTATTTGCTATTCCTGACTATAACCTATCTCTTATAGATAACCCATGAAATTTCATCCAGATCCTTTCAGCCGTTTGAGCGTGATGAAGTAACAAACATACATGCACACACACTCACAAACTTTCGCCTTTATAATATTAGTGTGATGGGTTTAACTACCTTATACCTATCACAGTAAAAACAGGGAGCGTAACCCAATATGCCTACTAAATACATATTTTCCTTTAGCTACGAACTGCCATACCGCAAACTTTTGGACCTCTCCCCTAGCAGCTAAATTACCTAGTTCTATTAAAATTTTCACTATTATTTGTCAACTGGAAGTAGGTACTGGCCCGTAATGGCAAAGCACAGACATGTGTAGAAAATGGTGAGGGATGCCTTGGATCCTTAGTATTAGGACAGAATGTATTATATAAACAAACAAAACAAACTATTATATCATCATCAGCCTATTAATGTTCCCACTGCTGGGACACAGGCCTCCTCTCTGTGAGAGGGAATGGCCCGTAATCCACCACGAGGGTCCAGTACGGGTTGGTGGATGTCACATACCTTCGAATTTTGGTTCTAGGACATGCCGGTTTCCTTCACCGTTTTTGAGAGCAGTGATGGTGATGAAATAATTTATAAACACAAAGTAAAGCGCCTGCCTGCGATGGGTTCGAACCCATAACCACTGCTCTATTTTAAAGTTAGGTTAATTTAAATAGATAATTTTTATTGGAATTACAAAGAAATCTTGACGTAGGTTAACAATTTATTTAATCTTTACCAAGTCACAAGCCGTGGTGGCGTGGTAACGGCCGCGACTTGCAAGTTGTAGGTCGGGGTTCGAAACCAGGCAGGCGCTTTACTTTGTGTAAATTATTACCACTGCTCTCAAGACGGTGAAGGAAAACATCGTGAGGAAACCGGCATGTCCTAGAACCAAAAATTCGAAGACATGTGACATCCACCAACCCTGAGTCCCAGCAGTGGGAAGATTAAAAGGCTGATGACGACCAAGTCACAGATAATACAAAACTACAGACCAAGTTATGGTGTAATCTATCACAAGTTTACCTTTTCCCAGATGGCGTACCTTCGCAGATTTCGGATGTTGCGCTCAGTAAGCTTCAAAGGGAACCCCTGCTGCGACGATGTCATGTCCTACCAATTCCTCAGGGCAGCCCTATGTAGGATCACCTACCTCGACTATAAGATCGTTACTGAAGACGAAAGGGAGAATGGGATAGCTGTGTTCAGGTGGGTAGTACAAGCAACTCAAGATACAGAGAAGAAGAAATTAAAGTGCAGAAATTTCTAATTTAAAAGCCACGCTACGGTTTTCGTTGATTGTATTGTTTCTAATATCCATAGTGCGAAACAGAGGGCTAGCTATAGGACTACCTATCACCCGCTTAGCCAAAACGGTGCCTGAGGCATAATATATGTTATGGACCAAGTGATTAATTCGGCATTATTCATAATGTCTAGACAATTTGAAAAATGCCCAATATGAGAAGGCATGCAATATGCTTAAACCTATTGAAACAATTAAATTGACCGGTCTTTCTGAATAATCATCATCATCACCATATCAGCCGAAATACGTCCACTGCTGGACATAGGCCTTCCCCAAGCGTCACCACATTGACCGGTCCTGTGCGCCTCGCATCCAGCGAATCCCCGCAATCTTCCAGGTCATCGGTCCAACCTGGTAGGAGGTCTTCCAACGCAACGTCTTCCGGTTCGCGGTCGCCACTCCAGAACCTTTCTGCCCCATCGGCCTGCAAACTTAAGTTTAGCAATTTTTCGGGATATGTCTGTAACCCTGGTTCTCTTGCGGATCTCTACATTTCTGATTCGATCACGCAAGGAAACTCCGAGCATAGCCCTCTCCAATGGAGTCTCCATTGCCCTTTGAGTGATTGTAAGCTTTCTAATGAGGCCCATTGTAACTGTAAGCGACCTTGACTCTTTCTCGAAGTTGGCCCTACCCAACTGGATCGTTTGTCCCAGGTAGACATAATCGTCCACAACGTCGAGTGTAGAGTTTCCGACTTTGATAGGAGTGGGTCGGATGTGTAACATGGGCATTCAACAACCTTGGTTTTGTCCTTGTTCTTCCTAAACATCCACTCTTTCGGAAGCTCTAGCAAACTGAAGGTGAGTGATGTACTCGCCATTGACGTTGATGCCTAGCGCTCTTCAGTCCAGAACTTTGAAGACATCCTCCAGTGCAATGTGTGAACCCAGCAAAATCACAAGCTCTCATTATTGGTGGCAGATACCTTCCACCTGTTTTGTATGATGCCGTGCCTATTCTAAAAAAGTAAAAAATGTAGGAGTTTACTTGGACAACAACCAAGTAAGCAGGAGAGGGTGTTTTGCTCGTTTCGGTCTCTTAAAAGTCTCCAGAAGTTCCTGCCTTTTCCAACAAAAGTTACTCGTGTTCAGTCTCTCCTTCTTCCTCTTCTTGACTATGCTGATGTCTGCTTTCTTGATGCGATTGAGGAACTTCTTGGTAAGCTCGAACGTCTGCAGAATTTGTGCATCCGCTTCATTGTTGGCCTTCGAAAGTACGACCATGTGTCGGTATTTCGGAAGCGGTTAAAGTGGCTGCCTATTCGACAGCGCCGAGATATCCACACTCTATCTTTACTCTTTTCTGTTCTTCACAATCCTAACTCTCCTACGTATCTTCGAGAGCGCTTTGAGTATCTTGTGTCCGAGAGGAAAACCTTGCCGTTCCTCATCATCTCTTCTCCTTCATCTTTACCTCCCCACTCCTCAAGTCGTTACGGTGGATCATTTACTGTTCGTGCTGTTCGCCTCTGGAATACTCTTCCACATTCTATAAGGGATAGCGTTTCGTTGGAGGTTTTCAGGAGAAGAATAAAGGAACATTTCCTATCAACATGACGCATAAATATGTAAGATTTTAGTTATGTATTTTATTGTAATATAGTATGTGTTATGTTTACACGTAGGTATCTGTTTAGTTTATTTAGTATTTCCTATAACAACTGAGGTTTGCTGTTAGAGAACCCAATTACCTATGGGTTAAGCTCGCCTTTGTACATATTTTTTATTTTCTGTAGGCTTGCGCTTGACCACTATCTCACCTGATGGTAAGCGATGATGTGGTCGACGGTGAAGCACGCTTGCCTAGAAGAAACCCATTCACTCTTGACTTAAAGACCCCTAGGTTGTAGCTATCGGGCAACACAGATTCCGGCAGGGAATTCCACTCTTTAGCTGTACGCATAAGTGTCCCCAAAATGTTTTGTGCGTATGGGTGGGATGTCCACCATGTACCGATGACGCATCGCCGTACGTCTGGTAATCCGATGATGACGGGCTGGGAGGTATTAAATCATGTAATTCCATCGCACACTCCCCGAAATGTAACCGATAAAAAACCGAAAAACTGGCAACACGGCGACTCGGGTCTGCAGTTGGCCGGGTCAGCTCTACTGCCCTTCTTGGGCACGGGCTGTACGTTGGCTTGCTTCCAAGCATTCGGCACTGTTCCAGTCTCATATGAAAGGCGGAAAAGGCGTGTCAAGATCGGAGACAGTTCAGGCGCACAGGTTCTAAGAACATACGCTAGCTACATAAGCTGTCCATACCCAAGTAGCAAAATTTAGTCCTGTAGTTATTCTAGGAGCATGCATTTTTTAGCCCTATAGAAATCCAATAAACGTTTATAGAACCGCATTTGGGCGCAGTTTATAGGACTATTAGATCCTGTGATCGTTGTGTTACAGTCCGGTAGAGTGCAATCGGATTTTATAATTATCTTATTAGGTGCTTTTAAAGGATCCATTATCCTATAAAGATCCGGTAAACGCACTGACTAAGCGCCATTAGTCCTCTAACGATCTAGTGCGTGACGCGTACTGGTGTAATTAGTCCTGTAACGATCTAGTGCGTGCCGCTACTGGTGTTATTGATCCCACATTGATCAGCGTGATGTTATTATAGAGCATTCGTTTTTTATTCTTTTTATAACGGTGCCGTGGTAAGTGTCTTGACAAAAAAAATTGTTTAAGGGGTAAGTACTTAAAATATACATTAAAATATATTATTTATTAGCATAACATAGGTAAATTTTGTCTTTTACTTTTTGTGTAAAGAATGCCTAATTAAATCGCGAAATTAATTTTATTGACAAAGTGTTCGAAGATAATAAACATGTCTTCATGCCCCTTCCAAATTAAACGTATTTATTAATTGATTATTCGATAATAATTAACAAACATATAAGCCGCCATGGGACGGATCATGTGCCATTTTATTGCATTTATCAAAACCTTTACAATACTATTTAGTCAAAGTTAAGATTACTATAGGACATACCTACTTCGCCACCATATTTTAGTTTTAGGGTTCCTTTAGAGAAAAACATCATGACTAACCTGCATGTCAATACATGTATTGTTATGTCTTAATCAGTACTAATATGTTCTTAACAGTCTCAGAATTACTTTATAACACTTTCTCCATAAAATTGATTTCAACATAGATGAAGAGTAGCAGTGTAGGGATGCAAAACGATAAATTAATATTTTAAAATATTCAGTACATTCGTCATCAGTACCTACTTTAACGTTATTATTCGGAATAAAACATTTTTTTTTGCGTCTTGATTTGATAATGCGATCTTACACTCGGTGGCTCTTTTTTGCATTGTGGGCGCCTCACGGCCCGGACCCCCGCTCCGCATTTGTGCGCGCGGCTCTATGTGTGAGTAAGCGTATGTGGGTGGTTGCACTACCGCGTCACTGTCACACAAATTAAAGCTGTGTATTTACAAGCGTACGCACAGCGCACGCACACATAGGGCTGCGTGAACCAAAGGGTTGAACTATCTATACCAGCCGAATATTCTTTTCTCAAATCGTCAGTCTCGCGTAAGTAATGCAGTGAAAGGTCGTGTTTCATTACTCGCAGGGTATTCGTATCAACTGTAACGCGGCACGAACACCTTCAATTGTTCTGGGTTTAGGTAAGATTAAACACATATTTACAGCGATAACAAAGAGACACATTTTTTTTTATAAACAGTGTGGTAGGTAATATGTGAATATAGCTATTTAATTACTTAAAATGCAGAAAATAATGCAAGCAAATACATCAAATAACGCCACAGCTCATTGATAAAGTTTCCGTAAAAATTTAGATAAATTATCATAAAATATTGCTATTTTATGAGTAACCTAATAATAAAATTACGTAATTTTGCATCCCTAGGCTTACGCAATCAAAATGTATGAGCATCGACTTGGAAAACATTTATTTGTTTACTCTTTTTTTTCAAATAATTATAGAAGTACTTACCTACATCAAATTTTCAGCGTGCCACATTTGAGTTCGGACTGGAAATGGTTGTTTTATTGGATGTCGATCACTTTTTGACAAAACAGGACTTTCGTAAAATCAAGTATACCAAATGGCCATGGAAAATTACACATTTTTTGTTAGTCAAAAAATGTTACGGTTGTAACTATACTGTTTCAAATGACACAACCAATAAGCCATTACACTTCATAGTGGCTCAACGGAAGATAATTAAATTGTTAAACCATGATTTTTTTTGGTGTCAAAACTGCAAACAATATGCCATTTATGATCATTTTTCTGCCGACGAGTGTGAATTTTGCTGTTAATATTTTTAGGTACCCCTATTATTTATTAATTATGTCTAAATTACTATATTTTTTAGATATTATATATATTTTTTTTAATCTTATATAGGCTCGCGCTTGACCACCATCTCACCTGATGGTAAGCGATGATGTGGTCGATGATGGAGCACGCTTGCCTAGAAGTAACCTATTCACTCTTGACTTAAAGACCCCTAGGTTGTAGCTATCGGGAAACACAGACTCCGGCAGGGAATTCCACTCCTTAGCTGTACGCATAATAAAAGTATTCTCAAAACGTTTAGTGCGTATGGGTGGGATACACAGGGTAGATAGATAGGGTAGATAGGTAAGATAGGGTAGGGTAGGTAGGTAGGTTATATTAATATTTAGGACTCTAAATAGCTTGATATAAAACCAGTTGAGTCTATGTATGTTATTGCTATGTTATATGTTTTAGGCATTGTAATCAAATAAAACATATTAATTTAGTAACAGTTCAAGTAACAGTCACAGAATTAATAATGATATGAAATATTAGAAAGAAAGGAACCTGTATTTATTGATTAGAATTCATAGTTCATTCATAGGTAATTCTCCGCCGGTAAAGTCCCGCTACCCGCTAGGAAAGTCCCTACGTCGGCCGTCGAAAGAAAGTAATTCAAGGGACTAGTGTTGGGTATTCCCCTTATTTAAATGTGGTTCTTATTTAAATAATATAAATATTGAGGTTTCCCTTCAAAATGTAAATTAGATAGAACGTACACAGCACAGAGTGAATGTAATCCATTAGGCGGAAGCGTCCAAAATCATGAAATGAACTCTGCCTACCTAAACTTTACTATGCCAGATAAATTTGTCAATTGAATACCTAATTTTTTTAGGTCTGTGAGTTGTGTAATATTTGCAGGTTTAGTTCTCGTCAAACTTCTTGGCCGCTGAAGTAGGTTTTCCGATGCGCAAGACAAAAACAGCAGCGTGCCATGGCACGCTGCTGTTTTTGTATGAGATTTTCTACTGCGCAGCCATTGTAGCCAACTTCAGGGCGGCCAAGAAATTTGGCGAGAACTATTCACTTCATTCAATAATTTAAACTATATTAAAGTTGAATGAAGATACGTATGTACCTACTTAATTTGTTTTTCAGATTTACTGTAACCATTAAAAATATGCCATACAAAATAATCCAAACAATAGAGCGTGGGAAAGCTGTGCTGGTAGCTGTCCCACAGCAATGGGAACAAGATGGCATCTTATATTGGCCTAGAAAAAATATCGAGAAATTACAAAGAAATGAAAATGCTGTACCAGACGAAAATTGGTCAACTAAAAATTGTGTTTTAAAAAGAAATAACATAGTAAGTCTTCAAAAGGCAGAGTCTTTAATTGACTTAATGTGTGAAAACTCGGACACTGAAACTGAGCACGAAATAGGTCAGCGTACAAGGCAATTTCAATACATGAGCCAAGTAAAGAACAGCACACCAAGCAATTTTAATGACATGGCCAAAGAATGTTCTAAGGTTGGTTGAAAACTGCATGCACTCGCCTCTATACAGTCTATAAAATAGGTACAATAAAAATTTGGATGCTTGATTCAGTATTGTTGTACCTGTGTGTTGTATTGTACCTACCTAACTTTTTTTTCTGTATTATATTATGTTGCATGTAGATACATTTTTGATTTTATTTATTAATTCATGTTGGTTTTGTTTGTTACGTATGAATTGTTTATATCACTTTAAAGGTCAAACCGCACTACGCGACGCGACGCTGCGCGACACTGCGCGACAAATATATACTTTATATGAAATTGTATGACCGCACTACGCAGCTGTGGAACTGCGCGACGCGACACTTTATCTCATACAAAATATATTTGTCGCGCAGTGTCGCGCAGCGTCGCGTCGCGTAGTGCGGTTTGACCTTAAGTATATCCCATCACTGAAAGAATAATAACAACATTATAACAATTTGTTTAATGTCAATTTCTAAACCATGCTTTTGTTTCAGAACAATAATAAAAAGATTTTAAATTCTAACAATATAATAGAACATTCTTCGTCATATGATTATGTTGACAATCAAGATTCAGTTATTTTCACGCAAGAAACCATGCCAAACGTTGTAAATATACCCGTTTCTGAAGAACCACAAAGTTCCATTATATTACAACAAATTGAAGATTCACGTGTCACGAATTATGTTTTACCGAAGATTGATGAAATATCAGAAAACTTAAAAACTGTCATGGGTACTTTAAATACAATTAACGAAAATCAAGAAACGCTATTTCGAACTCAAAATAATATACTGACAAAACTTTCAGAAATGCAAACTCAATTTGAAGAAATTGCAAAACAACTTTTTAAACCAGCAGACAGAACACAATCATCAGAAATAAAGCCCATTAGCAGTTTAAAAGAATTTCAAGATTTTGAAAATTTACTATTGACTAATGATCCGGAATTCATTTCTAACCTGAAGAATAAACTTTCAGTTGTATGCGGTAAGGGCAAAGGAAAAGGATATAACAATGCCTATATTTTAATAGATGTTTTATTTGAAAGAAACTTTTTAAAGGACTGTTCATGGGCTGGAGGTTCCAAATCAGATAAAATAAAAATATGCTTCAAAGGTTTTACCAATACAATCAAATTATTCTTCAATATAATTCATGAATCAGATAGAGACTTCACTTTGGTTGATTGCCACAAGTTCCTGAAAGTTATTCTGAGAAACTCACTTCAGCGATGTAATAATAAGCAATTAAGGTTATCTTCAAAGAAAAACAGGCAGAAGAAAACCAAGAACCCACCACAATCCCAACCGGTAGATTCAATTGAAAGCCAGCTAAATCAGCCACAACCAGATTCGATGGAGGCTCCAGAAATTAATCTGCCAGGTTGTCTCACAAGTGACGCAGCTACAGATTATCTCGTGACTGCAAGTACATTAGAATAGGTAGACGTACCAATTTAATCACGCGTGCGAAGTTTTTAACTTTGTTTCCAAAAAATTTGATTTTTTATATTATGGTCGTAAAGGGTTAAACGACTGGTATTATCCTAAACTATAATACATTGTTTTGTTATTAATTGTTCAAATATCTAAATGTCTATCCTCCTCCTCCTTTTGATTATTATAATTAAAGAAAAATAATCTAAATACTTGGATTGTCGTTTATTTTCTTTATTCCTATTTAAAATATTACATAATTATATCACAGCGTATGTAATAAAGGTATGAAAAACAATTCAGAGTTATACTCAACACATACTAGTTTACATTTTACATTGGTCACTCCGTAAGCAGCTTCAATTTTGTTAATATTATTACAATCACATTTATAGATATCCAAGTACGAAGATTTCAGAGGTTCATCAAAAACATCCTTGATGTTTGTTATACGTTGTCCATTCAATATAATCTCCTTGTTTCCATCACTATCTTCAAAACTTATTGAAATTAGCTCAACAATATGTTGTTGGTCACTTAAAAACCACTTGTTTTCCTTTTGTGTTGATAAAATGTATGATTCAAAGTGAAGAACATGTTTTAATCCACCCTTTCTCTGACATTTTTTTACAAATGGATATTTTATTAGTTGATCCTCATGAAGACTTTCGATCTCTATTGCTAATCGTTCATTTAGTCTTCTAGCAACTTGTTGTAGTGGTTTATTTCCATGACGTAACATTTGTTTTATAGTATGTAATTTATTTTCGAATGGGTAAGCATTAAAGCTGTGAAGTTTACCGAATTTTCTCACTTCGTCTACCACATGTGTCAAATTGTGAATGTTGCTGGTAATGTAATCCTTTCCGTAATATGTTTTAAAGTTTTCTATAAAATTTTCTAACATTAATTTTGCGATTCGCAAAAACTGGAAATGCTTTTCATTCGAGCAAATTGTAATTGCACAGTAAAAGTTGAGAAAATGAAAGTAAGCGTCAGAGTTCAATAAATATTTCAGTATTATGATACTGAGGTAATAAAGAAAACAACGGTATTCGGATCCCTTCCAGTGTGCTAACACGACGATTGTCCTTACTGATCTATGGATTTCTGCGGGCATTTTACACTGAGATAAAAAACTGTTGATCTTTTCAGTATCTCGGGCACTCCACTTGGTAAGATATTTACCGAAATTGCCATCTCTCCAACCCAAAAGTAATCTCTTCATCAAACCAAGATCTATTAAGTGGAGTGAGTCGGCTACTGGAAAATCTTCTATCATATCAATTTTCAATTGTAATAGTGGTGAATCATGTTTATGATGTTCTTCATATTTTTTATCTCTAAAGTCTTCGTTATTTCTTCTTGGACAGTCATATCTAGGAAACGTTACGGTATGAGACACATGTGAGTATTCACCCACAACTGTACATTTCAAACAGCCATGCTTGCTGTTGAAATTGGCAACACCTAAACAGATATAAATTACTATTATTGTGAGATACTTACATGTACTAGTTGTATTATTATTTTATGCTCTGATCGATACCAGTTACTAAAAATACATAAATATATTAAAAAAAAATACGCAGTTAAGTTTTAACATAATTATTTAACCTTTAATTAATGCTCTAGCCGGTGAGTCGCAAATGAAAGCTCTGATTTCAACAGTGACTACCATATCGTTCCCAGTTTTAGTTTTGACTACCAGCCCACTTTC
The DNA here is from genome assembly GCA_948252205.1 of Orthosia incerta. Taxonomy (NCBI): domain Eukaryota; kingdom Metazoa; phylum Arthropoda; class Insecta; order Lepidoptera; family Noctuidae; genus Orthosia; species Orthosia incerta. The sequence goes on from OX411760.1 coordinate 19,348,190, forward strand.
AAGTTGTTTTAGTTCGGTTACCATAGGATTAAGGTAAACATCCAAATCGGAAGGTTTACTGGTCCCCGCATAAATACCTAAAACATACAGAATTAGAAAAGAATATAATGATGTGTATCAGCCACATGATATAAGTAATTTCTAAGAAAACTACAATAAATTTATGTACAAATCTACTTACCAATTATCAGTGGAGATAGCTTTGGTATTTCGAAAATACTACACAGTATTGGCCAAAATTGTTGTCTTGAACTGTTGTAAATAGGCAGTCCGTCGATATTTATATTAAGGGATAACACATTTGGTATTTTAACTACAATTGCCAAAACCTTTCTTAATTGTTCTATTAAACTGTTATGCCAATAATATCCTGTGCCCACATTAGTGAGGACAATTTTTTTATTGTTAGTTTTAAGGACAGTGCGGGCATCCCTAGGTAAAACATATGGTATTCTTTTATTTAAAATCACAGAAAGTTCAGATAAGGCTGAATGTGATATATTATTCTTTATAGCCCACTGTTTTACATCCTCCTGCAATTCACAATTTTTTTCAAAGTCTGGGCGGTTGGCATCATCAAATTCATTATCACTGCTTCCGCTATTACTATCAATATCTTCTTGGTTCTTAGAACTTTCAGAAAAAAATACTTCGCAGTCTTCTTGGACTATTTCATTTTTATGTTGTACGGAACCATCACGAACTTCACGAGACTCTCTTGTATTTAAGAAGAATATCGACCCGCACTCCGATCCTGATTTCATTAAATGTAACTTTTTTGAAACTCTTCTTCGATAACTGCCACTACGCTTAAATCGTTTCCATTTGTTTTCATCCATTTTTAGTGTTTTTGCTTTCTAAAACGTATAACAAAATGGCTAGTAACTCCAATAATAGCAAATGTAGGCCACATATAAGCAGAATTTTACCTATATACATCGGTGGGCATGCTAGTTTCGTGCTAACAATCCATTAGAAGTCATGTCTCAGATAAATCAATCCTTTAATATACTTGACCTATAGCACCTATATCGAAGACGTTTATAGAACTGCATGCCTTATAGAAGAATGGAACAAGACGTTAACAAGCATAAACAATCATATAAAATGCGCTTATAGGATCGAAATGCAATACTTGCTAATAAGTTTTATATTATGCGCTTATATAACTCCAAGTGCCGGTAAGAATCGTATCTTGTTATCCTGTAAACGTCTATAAAACTAAGTAATAGGATCGAATGTACCTGAAGCGCAAATCATCTTATGAGATGCTGTTGTGAGATCAGTAGTCTCAGTCAAAGCGTCTATTAGATACCTATTAGAAGTTTAGTCTTATAAGTCGATTACTATTTGACTATTTTGCTACTTGGGTATTGTATTTGTATCTTCATTTTATGTTTTGTGTGCAATAAAGAATAAGAATAAGAATGACCCCTAACCCATCAATCATTCGCCCGCTGCTGACGCAAAATACCCTTAAAAAATACCAATCAATTCCAGAGGTCTCGTCCGAAAAATGGATGAAGCAGATGAAAAATCGGAACGTGAAAGAGTAGCCAAAGAGGATTATGAGGCGAGGGTGAAGTTCTATGCGATGTCCTTTGTGGAATACCTCAGCGGACCTGAACTTTTAGAATCCATGTTTGAAAAAGACGGTGATGGTTTGATCCTGCTCAGCTTCGGAGGAGAGCTTGTAGCATTTTTTGACCAGTAAGTATTCCTGCTATCCACTTCGACCTTTCCGAGCCGTTTGTCTGTAATGCATGCAAAAACTCCTACGCAAATAACACAGGGTTTCTTGACATCTAGTTCCCGGTTCTTCTTGCTTACCTACCTACCTACATTCTGCTTAAAGCCAGTACCATTATACCTAATTGATAAATAAAAAAATCTAAAAAAAAAAATATTCTTTATTTTATTTTACCACTTAGTCGGAATTATTAATATGTATATTCATGCCAAATTATAGCTTTCTAGTACTTAGATTCTCTGAGCTAAGCTGCGGACGGACAGACGGACAGAGTGAAACTGGGTTCCTTGTTGACTTCGGAACCCTAAAAATTGATTTGTAGGCTCAGACCAACAAAAAAAGATAGACGGCGCATCGCGAACATCATAAGTGAAGCCTAGAGTTGTAGGCTAGAGTTTGGATCTGTGTCCGCTTGATGGCAATAGGCTCGTTACCTATAACATATTATGGGTCTTATACTCCATTTAAAATAACATTAGAATTGTTTTACAAACCTTTTTTACAGTCCGTTCAACCGATTTTGAACTCTATCGGTAAGTTTATGGATAGCATAAAAACTGGCCAAGTGCGAGTCGGACTCGCGCACGAAGGGTTCCGTACCATTATCGCAAAATACGGCAAAAACACACGTTTGTTAACCTACAGGGTACTTCCCGTGAACTCAGAATCTTGAAATTTGTTACGAAGGAACGTTTTATAGCACAGATAAAGGAAAAATTGCGAAAACCGTAAATTTTTAGTCACATAATGATACCTGTTATCAAACTGTGACTTTTTCATTGCTATTATTCACAAGTGAGTTATAGAGTTTTTTTTTTATTGGTTGAGTTGATTTGTTCTTAAAAAAAGTATCGATACAAAAAAGATCGTGCTCAATAGTACAAATAAATTAATGTACCTATTGCATGCTCATTTCATACAACTACGTATTTAAATAGATAATTTCAACTTGTACGTGCTTAATAAATAAAACTTTCACTCAAATATAACTTTTATTTTCTCTGTCATAAAGAAAAATTTAAATTCCCTATTTTATACGTGGCTAAAACACTGTCCACGAAAAGAAAAATAAAAAAGAAACCTCATTATTTTAGTCTATGACCGATCGCCATTGTTAAATACGCGCGCATAGGAATACTGATTAATTTTGCCCGCCATTGTGAAAAAAATTTCACAACTCGTTTTTACTGTTGTAAATGATTTTTTAGTATTATTTTCTTCACAAGTGTGTTGAAAAACGTCGTATGATACACGTGTGTATTGATGATTACCGTCCTGGGCTCTCTTAAGACCCTCACCTACGGCTCGGGTCTCAATGGCGCCTCAGCGGTAATCACCAACATATTGCACACTTTTACCATAATGTACTATAAACTTACTACACCCTTCCTCATGAACGCGTAGAGGTATGAAATTGAAATTCATATCAAATACTCAGGTCTATAATACCTTTAAGCTGAGGTTTGTACGGAACCCTCGATGCGCGAGTCCGACCCGCACTCGGCCGGTTTTTTTTTACTTTGAACGCGGGTGAAGCCGTGGGCAGAAGCTAGTACTTCATAAAAGATAGCTTGATCTCTGCGACTGCTGTCAGTATCAATACAGTAACAATAGCGCTTGACAGGCTCACAATAACGTATACGTCAGTTTGACATAATATGTCGCAGAGATGAAGCTAACTTTTATGAAGTATAGTAATAGGGTCCCGTTTTTACCCTTTGCGTACGGAACCCTAAAAAGCATAAACCTGTTACCAAAACTAACTGTTTACTACAGCTGCCATTTGTCATATCAGCAACGCAATAGAAGTCAAAATCGGTTGAACGGGCTGTAAAATGGGATTATATAAATTTATAATGTTATCTCAAATAGAGTCTAAGCATAACTGGTGAAATGCAGGTTTGCTCTAAGTAGGTGAAACTCTGCCTAACCCTTCAGCGAACATAGCCGTGATTTCATGTTTTATGTTGAATTATTACAGGTACAAAGAAAACTACGTAGAAACGATGCTTCATCTAGTCGAGTTCGCCCAAGAAGCGTACACCGACAGAGAGAATGAAATTGGGCTGTTCAAAGATTTAGTGGACAACGCTTTGGAGGATAGTGTCGCCAAAAGCAAAGAGTATGTGTTTAAACACCCTTTTATATCTGAACTTCCTCACGATCATATTCCTGCAAAGGTCAAGCTGTACCTTCACAATCGCTAACCCGAACCCTTAACCAGTACTTAAATAAACCGACTTCAAATGCAAAACACTAAGGCCGAGTTTCTCATTTCTAAATTATCGCAGAATTAATGTGACAAATTGTCAAGCACGCGTTAGCTGCTGTGATTGGTTGAATGAATTTTCAACCAATCACTTTCGTTTAGGAAGTCTTTCGGGTGTCTGTAGTTAGTACCTCTGGTTTTTTTTCGTTTTTCGACACCGACTTCCGAAACTAAAGTTATTTTTGGAGATTGTTTATATTTTTGTAAAGTTTTTATTTCTCTCTTTTTAGTTTTAACTAGTAGGTACACTAACATTAAAACCGACTTCAAAAGCAAAACACTAAAAAGTGCAAATAAGCTTTCGTTTCGGAAGTCGGTGTCTTTAGTTAGTAACTCTCTTGTTTTTCGTTTTTTGACACCGACTTCTGAAACTAAAGTTATTTTGCACTTTTTAGTGTGTTGCTTTTGAAGTCGGTTCATTTACTGGTTATCGGTTCGGCAGGCTTATTACGTATCTTTTGCAAGAGCAAAACGATAGCGATTTTTGCGCAATATTTGGTCTTCAATACAGAAGTTGAATGACAGACGCAACTCCATTCGGTGTTACCCGCTCTTAATTAAAATCAATCTTTAAAATAACAGAATAATGACCAATGTTTAAAAAATAACAACATAAATTATAATTCTCCAAATTAACTGATTTTCATTATTTAATAATGTCACGCGCCGTTAGAGTTGTTGGCGGTTTTTTCTTTAATTAAGTGCATTTGACAAACAGCAAGCGATTAGCAAACGATTGTGTAGGACCTACCATACCTACACTGCAGGTAATGCCGACTTTTATGACATAAAGCGTTTAATCGCTATCGTTTCGCTCTTGCAAAAGATACGTAATAAGCCTGCGGGTTAGCTATTGTGAAGGACAGTTTCATTTTTTATAGTTATCCTATAGATCCCAGATTTGCATAGGAAAAATAAATGTAGAGAAGACGGGGTAAATTAAAAACTCGCTATAATGTGTTTATAATAGAGTGCTAGACGAATTTGAAATCAAGAAGAAAAGGACAATGGATCAGGTGAACGAGGTAAGCAAAGAGTATTCAGCAAAGCAGATAACCCTTGAAGATATGGAACAGATACTGGTGGAAATGGGAGAAACTTTCCATGAGATGCTGTACGAATTATGGAAGAGTCTCATGACACTGGAGATGCATCTGTTTGAACAGTGCGAGGTATGTAAACCGCTGGCATTTTGTATTTTCTTAGTCATGTTTATTAAAAGGCCTCTTCTAAAAGAAAGACCGTGCAAGGTCATATACCGCGATTTTAGACAGAACTTTCAGTGCCTATGATCCTCGGCGGGTTGACGGATGAGTGCTAACGCGTGCCCGTGTTCCCGCTATAAGCGGCACAGGAGGACACCGTGGAGTTTGAGTGGGTTAGAGTCCCAAATAACTGCGCTATCTCCCCGTGGTAATGCAGTATGCATATCATGCATTAAAACAAGCAAAAAAACAATAGTACCTACATTGTGATACAAGGGTGGAAAGTAGGTAGGGTTTTTAATGACACGAGTTTGCAATAACCTACACACCCGTGTATCACACGACGTTTTTCTATACAGTTGTGAGAAACAGTAAAAACAAATCAAAGAATTAGATTTGTTTATTCACAAAAAATAAAATTTTCAGTATGGCGCGTTTTTGCAACTGGACATATTTTTTTACAAAGAAAACAGCCTATAAGCCTATTCGATTTTTGACAAACGTTGATGTGAAAATAATTAACTTAAAACTGGTAATTAAATATAGTAAACAACTATTTAAAAAAAAAAGTGAATTCAATGCTAAAACGTACGGCATCATTAATTTTTCCTCGTATAAAATCGTAACCCATTTTAGGGTAGGTTCAGATGACAAGCGCTCAACGCGCGTTTTGATAACGCGCGTTTACAACTACATACATTTTATTCAGGCCGTACACATGCTAACGCGCGTTTTAGTAACGCGCGCGTTCAACGCTGCGCTAGCGCTCGACTGTTGTCAGCGCGCGTCAACGCCGCTTTGAGATCATTGGTTTTCTATGTTTCCGTTCAGTTGAGCGCGCGCTTTCGACGCGGATAGACGTATTTTAGGGTTCGTCAAGTTCGTCCGAAAATCGTCCGAAATGGAAACCGAAGCTACGGAATTATTAATTGATGAAATAGAGAAACGTCCTGCGATATGGGACATGACAAGTAGCGATTATTCAGATAAGAATTTGAGAAGACGGGCTTCGGAAGAACTCGTCCTTATATTTTGTGAAGGACATGACAATGAAGAAAAGAAGAAAATATTATGTGAGTATATATATTTATTTACATTTACAATCGGTTTGTGTTACAAGTTAAATATAACGATCCTGCCAATCTACTTTTCCTTCATTAATGAAATAGTTTGTTAAATGTACTCGAACATTATCCGCCTGTCGCACAGCACGTCCGGTATAATGTGAGGCTAGATTTTCCAGGGGTGGCGTATAAAGTGTGTCTTCAAAATTGTAGCCATCCCTGATTCTGACATAATTATTTAGTGTACATATCGCTTTTACGATCTTTTCTGCAAAACCGATGTTAACATCTAACGGCCTGTGTAAAATGCGCCATTTATTGCACATTATGCCAAAAGTACATCCAACATACCGGCGTGCTAATGTCAAACGGTAATTAAATATTTTTTTAGCATAAGTTAGTGACCTTCGCCCATATGGACGCATTAAATTCTCCATCATGCCAAAAGCTTCATCAGCCACTATCACATATGGCAACGTTGTCGGTCTATTTTGTATTAACAATGCCTTTGGCTCAGGTAGATCTAATGACCTTTCTGTCAGCTTTTTGTACAATGAAGAATTCTTGAATATACCTGAGTCACTGTTTTTACCGTAGGCACCTATGTCAACCCACACAAAACAATAGTTTGCATCCGCTAGCGCCAATAAAACTAGCGAAAAATAATTTTTATAGTTATAATACATAGAACCCGTGTGTTCAGGCTGGATTAACCGTATATGTTTCCCGTCCAAGGCTCCCAAACAATTGGGAAACTTTGAGTTCTTTTCAAATATCGTGGATATTTCACACCACTTTTCTTTCGTTGGTTCCCTCATAACAACGGGCCTTAATTTTTTCCAAATAGTTTCACATACATGTGGTATTATAGTAGCCACAGTAGATTTGCCAATTCTATAGTCGTAGCTTAATGTCCCAAATGAACATCCAATGGCCAAATATCTGGAAACAAACATAAACTATTACTAAATACTGTTTTTTTTTTCAGCGTCATCCCTGCAAAAAAAGTGGAAGAGTTTACGGGATAATTATATGAGAGAGGTGAAGAAAATAAAGACTGTCAAATCTGGATCAGGAGCTTCCAAAACTTCGACATATATTCATTATAATAGACTACGATTTCTACAGGCATCAATTGCCAACAAAGATACAGAAAGTAGTTTCGATGCAGATAATGCATCAACTTCGTCAGAGGTTGCTGAAGTAGAAATAAGTTCTGGCGCTAAGAGTCCTAAATCTACTTCAAGAAAAAAACAAAAATTAAATCCTGCTGATGAAAGATTTGCAAACATATTAGAGCAGAGTTTAGCACAGAAAAATGTGTCTCATCCAAAAGAAGATGACGATGAAGACAAGCTGTTTTGTTTGTCACTCGTTAAAGAGATTAAAAAAATTCCGGAATATAGGCGACTTCAAACTAAAATTGCCATTTATAATTTAATTTTGCAAAACCAAAATGAATTTCAAGGACCACAACAACATGTGCGTGTGAACTGAGGGACCACACTGGTATTTCGCAAAATAAAATTCGTAGGATTTAGTAGTACACTTAAAACAATTGTAGAACAAATCTGGGAATTTGTAAACAAATATGTTAAAAACTACAGCCCTTAAAGTGTGGTCCCTCAATCCTCACAGACCATCAGCCAGATCTCGGAAAGTATCTGGAAAATTAAGATATTGTGACTACAGACATTTAGTAAAGAATTTGTAAAGATATTTACTTAAAAACAAACCACAAAGCATCAAAGATAAAAAATATATAATGACTAAACTGTGGTCCCTCAGTTCACACATGAAAGATAAATATTTTAGTGAATATTACCGAATCAAATAAACAAAAACTTTCCTTGTTTACATAAAGTTTTAATAAAAGACCAGAAACATTTTGTAAAAAGAAATGGAAAAAAAACATCAATGCAATTTGAAGATAGCGATTATTAAAAGTGGTCCCTCAATATTCACATCCACTGACATATGTGCATGTAGTAGCTGCTAGACGAGAGTAATATCAGAAAGACTAGTGTACTAAACTTTTAGTAAAAGGATTCTACTAAATAATAGTTATATAAAACTGTGTATTTCTTACCTCTTAGCTAAGATAATATTGTTTTTTAATTCTATGAAAATAGAGAGAGTAGTGTGACCACACAATGAAACAAAATGTAGACAGTACTATTATACTTCATTTAAACGAAACGAAAACAGTGTTGAACTGTTAATTTATGTTTAATTAGTATCAGATCAGTGGTTTTTAGGGTTCCTTACCCAAAGGGTAAAAACGGGCCCCTATTAATCCTGAGCGACGCGAGTGATTCATGGCCCTCGACATAAATCCGTCTTTCTGTCTGTATGACTGTCTGTCCGTCTTTCTGTCTGTATGACTGTCTCTCACCAGGCTGTATCTCATGAACCGTGATAGCTAGATAGTTGAAATTTTCACAGATTATGTATTTCTGTTGCCGCTGTAACAACTAATACTAAAACCAGAGTAAAATAAATATTTAAGTGGGGCTCCCATACAAAAAACGTGATTTTTGTCCCGTATTTTGCGATAATGGTACGAACCCTTCGTGCACAAGTCCAACTCTCCAATTATTTCGTTGTTGATGTTGGCTAAAAGTGTGGATCAAAGACAATAAGAATATTATTCGTGAAATATGTATATTTCCAGATTTTCGTTTGTTTTTTTGGAGTGACTGCCAAATTAAGTAGTATAATGAGTACGAGTATCACGCAAAATTTCTATATCAATAGATGCTGCTGGTTACTTTTTCTAAAAAGTATGTCTTCCAGATTCCAGTATGTCTTCCAGTTCTTCCAACAGTCACAAAACGATTATTTTTATACGTAGGGCTTATCACAGGTAACGTTAAGTTGAAGTCCGTGCCAATTTTTCAAATGGTGACAGACATACATTCTGATGAAACTATTTTAATTTGGTTAAAAAAGTGGTTAAATTTCATAAATAATCCATCACACGAAATCATAACGGATGATTCATCGGCTATGGTTTCCGCTTGCGTTAAGGCGTTTGCGTTTTTTTACTCCACAAAAAGTTAAGTAACACAATTGTTTTCCATTTTCGAAGGCAACAATTCAAAGAGACCTAAAGCTTTTATAAGACTTGATACGAGTCACTTTATCAAGTCACTTCATAATTTAGCATGTTTTAAGTCTAGTAGGTATCGTTGCGCGGATAAAGTACTTAAACATAACCCATGATCTAACAGCCATTGGTTTATTTATTTATGTACACACAAAAACATTTTACAGTACTTTTACCTACACTGTTTAGTATTTTTAAAGCACTGTGAAAATTACATAACAGTAAAGGAAACCGTCCATGATATTATTAATGTTTGCTGTGGTCAGTATACCAATGATTATGGGATTGGATTGGATTTGGATGGGATTAAGATTATGGGCAATGACTGCAAAGAATCAAAACTAAGACTTGATAAATTATTAAACGGAGTAGAAGTTGACCAGTTAGATTCAAAAAGAAATAAATCGGATGAGACTAACAAATTTGATGATAATAACAAATCAAATCAAATCAAATCAAATCAAAATATTTATTTGCTAGAAATACATTGTTCAGAAGGGAAGATCTTAAAGCCTAAAAGTAATTGTATTCTGCCTGCAAGCAAGCGTGCAAATTATTTATAATATAAATCATAATTCATTAAGTTAATATACTGAGGATTTTACTTTTTTACTTTGGTTCGACGATATTCTTAAAACCGTAAAAAGAAAAAAGTTAACATGATCTTAAAATATAGTGCAAATTTATACTATTTTCCACCATTCATTCCAACGTTAAGAAGAATAATATTAAGACTCCCATTGTGGTCAAAATCATGTTCATATTTCGATTCAGAAAATAAAGCACCGTCATCGTCAGGTGTAGAAAGTTCAAAAATATAGAATCAACGAGTTCATCAAAACATTCTCCATTTAAAACATTGTAATAATAAAAACTGCACTTGCTGATCTGAAGATGAAGTTAATAAAACCATCCCACACAAAAAACGCTCGAGGAAGAGAAAATGTGTAATAGTATATTATGCAACTAGTGACTAAAAGACGGATTTAAAGCGAGGGCCATAGTTGAATCACGAGCATAGCGAGTGATTCAAGTGTTAGAATCCTGAGCGACGTGAGTGATTCATGGCCCTCGATATAAATCCGTTTTTTTCAAGAGTTGCATACTATATTTTATACCATGACTACGAGAAAAAGAAAGATTTAAGCTAAAAGCACAAGGAATTTGAATGAATAAATGTTTTATTACCTTCAAAATTTACAAAAAATGTGAAAACTCAGGGTTTCACATTTTTTGTAAATTGAAGCTGAGCTAGGTAACAGCATCTGTGTTTCAGGGACCAGTGACCACCTCCGTTACGTTACATAATTATTATTAATTAATCACCAATGCAATTAATATTAGAATTACAATCCAAATAAGTATTCACTAAACATCCCAGACTAAAATCAAAATCATTATTAAAATCCTAAATATTAACAAAGTGAAAATTAAATCGATGCAGAAGTTTGAAAAGTCGAATATTCTTTGCACAAGGAGTTTGTATCGAGTATTTTATGCGCAAGGAGGTTGTATAGCATTGAGATGGACGTCGAATATATATTGGTGTGTTCTAAATTCAAACACCAAAACAGTGAGCTAAAGTGCTTTTTATTCACTGTTTTCAGTGAATAAAATAAGCTTTTTAGAGGGGGAATAGTATAAAAGTAATTGAAGATAATAAAAACGCCAAAGAAGTTCAATCTAATATTTCTACTGGCTATTTTAATACGGATTCTATATTTTCTTATCAGCCCTCTTTTATTGAACATTGGAGAGGAGAAGCTGAAATGGATTAAGAGAAAACAAATCACAATGTTAAATTGTTAAAAAATGGTAACTTGTGTCGTTCGGTATTACTAAATGATAAATACGTCACTCTTAAGAATACTTGTGGTTTCGATTCTGTAATGTACTTTTTGAGTGCAGGATTTAACAATAATGATAACATTCGATGCGATATGGCCACTTTTGACAAAGATTTAATTTCACAATATATAAAGAACCTCTGCAACATTAAATCTAAAAACGATGAAATTTATTTAATAAGGGCATAAATTGCTTCACAATATTTTAGCCCATTAAGCGAGAAAGGAAACCATATTAGTTATGATTGCCAGGGTAACATCACATATATATTTGAACATGTACTTCTCAGATATTTTTTTAGTGCAACTTTTACAAACATGTGTTTAAATAATATCATTCGATTTGAATGGCACTGAAAAACATTCTATCTTACTAAAGTTCCAGTTACCATAACAGTATAGAACAAAAGCAACAAAATCATGGGCGCATCTGAATTTATTCCATCATTAATTCCTGGCGGTCTTGGTCATTACCGATGCCACTTTTATATGTATGAGCGTTTCTTTTGCTATGATGACCAACACCTCAAAATTATTGAAAGTATTGACCAACAAATATTCTTACATTCACTAAGCTACATGCAAATTTCACTTACTTAGATAAATGTGTTAGTGTTATTTTTTAATTTTTTTATCAATTACTTTTTTATTAAAGACACTTATGCCATGTAATATAACATTAAATTAACAGTTCAACATTGTTTTCGTTTCACTTAATGCTATACTAAATGAAGTATAATAGTACTGTCTACACTTTTTTTCATTGTGTGGTCATACTACTCTCTCTATTTTCATAGGATTAAAAAACAATATTATCTCTGCTAAGAGGTAAGAAATACACAGTTTTAGATAACTATTATTTAGTAGAAACTTTCTACTAAAAGTTAAGTACACTAGTCTTTCTGATATTACTCTCGTCTAGCAGCTACTACATGCACATATGTCAGTGGATGTGAGGATTGAGGGACCACTTTTAATAATCGCTATCTTCAAATTGCATTGATGTTTTTTTTCCATTTCTTTTTTACAAAATGTTTCTGGTCTCTTATTAAAACTTTATGTAAACAAGGAAAGTTTTTGTTTATTTGATTCGGTAATATTCACTAAAATATTTATCTTTCTTGTGTGAACTGAGGGACCACAGTTTAGTCATTATATATTTTTTATCTTTGATGCTTTGTGGTTTGTTTTTAAGTAAATATCTTTACAAATTCTTTACTAAATGTCTGTAGTCACAATATCTTAATTTTCCAGATACTTTCCGAGATCTGGCTGATGGTCTGTGAGGATTGAGGGACCACACTTTAAGGGCTGTAGTTTTTAACATATTTGTTTACAAATTCCCAGATTTGTTCTACAATTGTTTTAAGTGTACTACTAAATCCTACGATTTCTATTTTGCGAAATACCAGTGTGGTCCCTCAGTTCACACGCACATACAACAACAGACATATGAAAATCAAAATTACCCGGTATCACAACGAAGAAATTATTCATCACAAGAGCAGCGTCATCAGTCATCAGCTTCTGTTGAAGGCTTTCGTTATCATGATTATAGATCACAGCAGTCTAGTGTGTCAAATAATTTTGCACATTATGGTTATACTACAGCAATGGGGTCTCCATCGCCAGTAACACCTACTCCATCGCCAGCACCAACTAATGTCAGCAATGAATCAGAGTTAGAGTTATTCTGCGAGTAACAAAATGTTATTTTTTCTTTAAAAAAATTGTTCCTAAACAAGTTGATTTGATTTATTTGATTTATAGATTATGTTGATTATTAAAAAACTTACCTCAATGTAATTATGAGTTTTTCTTCCGGTGAAATGCTATATCGCACAGCGTTTTTATCTGCTACGAGTTCATCGTTTATGAGAGTCAGTAAGTCATCAAATGACTTGATGGACATTCTGAAGTAGTTAAAGAATTTGGGCTCAAATTGCCTTAACTTAGGATATAAAATAATGTGCTGACTTTCAGTCAGCCTGGTTGACAAAATTGGGTGAACCCAATATCTCCGTCTTCTGTTGTGTCGTTTCTGCCGTCTGTATAAAATCACCGATAAAACTGTTTCTACGTCCATCTTCGACAAATATAGAACTCAAACTGGCCGCAACAACGCGCGTTTAACGCCTGACAAGCGCGCACCATGTGAACACTATACAAAAATTCAACGCGCGTTCAACGCGCGCTGAGCGCTTGTCATCTGAACCTACCCTTATTCTATGTATGAAAACTCCTTGCTACTAAACTTTATTAAATTGACTTATGGCGCGTTTTTGCAACCGGACTTTTTTTTTCTACGAAAACAGCCTATACAGCCTATTCGATTTTTGACAAATGTTGATGTGAAAATAATTAAATTAAAACTGGTAATTAAATGTATTAAACAACCATTTAAAAGACTTTTGAGAATTCAATTCTAAAACGTACGGAATCATTCATTTTTCCTCGTAGAAAATCTATCCCATTTTATTCTATGTTTGGAAACGCCTTGCTACTAAACTTTTCTAAATTGACTTATAAATTTAAAACTAAACTGCAAACATAATGATCGAGCTCGTAAACAAAAGTCACGACCGCGTAATAGAAAGACCCGCCTATGCGTAAAGCAATACAGCATGTTTTTCTTCTTGTTTACGGCTTTTTAGTTCGCTTTTTAAGCAGTCGGGTTTTTTGTTTTTTGAATTAACTTTTTTTATTTATAACTTTTTAGTTATTTTTTTAAGTCTTAGGTACATTTAAACATTTAGTGTAATATATTTTTGAAATAACCTCTTACAGCCCTTTATTTTGATACCCCACACTATCCCAAACCGGAAGCAAAAAAAAATTGTCTCACAATAAGGCACCCAAAAGCCGCCGTTTTTCTATTTTCCAATTTTAATGTAGCCAGTCGCAGGGTTAAGACGAATCGAATGACGTATGAATCATCAAAATCGGCCAACGCGTTTGGTCTCTAGAACGCCACATAGGAACAAACATACATACATATAGGTACCTACATACATACATATACCTACATACATACATACATAGACTGATAAACACATTACCTTCTTTCGGCGGTCGGGTAAAAATCTACTTTAAAAGGAAAACACTAAAAAGTTAGTATAATTTTGTGCTCCATTGGTGTAATTGCTGTAAGGCGTTTCAGTTCGAGGATAAAATAATAAATAATTAATACAAAAGATTGCATGGATGGATGTTTGTTAGTCAATCACTCCAGAAGAGCTTAACGGATCTAAATGGCAATTTGGCACAGGGATAAATTATAGCCTTAGGTACTTTTTACCCCAGTATACCTAATATTCCCACGGAATATAACTTTTCACGTGCGCGAAGCCGCGGACAGAAGCTATACTTACGAGTATTTATAATGGTTAGCAAGAATATTCTGTCTGTCGTCATCGGCATGTAGCCAAAAGACGTCCTCTTTCGGACAAAGGTGTATGTCATGTGTGTGGCTACTCACAAGTTGCCACATATAATCTACTAATTTCTATCGTATTCTGAACGCAGGACTCCCGCGTCCAATTCGCAGTAAACATGACAGAGAAGATAACACAGCTGATGGAAGTGTCCCGCAATGCGTTCGGTGCGTGGCGCGAACACGAAGGCGTGTGGTCGATGCGCCAGTTCGAAGTGCTATCCAAGCATCTTGGCAACAAAATCATGTTAGGGGACGCATCACCCGAGCTATACAATGTGAGTAGAACGGTAGAACCAGAACCATTCAAATTATGCCAACATAAAAAAAAAAGTGCATTATTATTATTTTAGCCTTCAGGTAATTTAATGCCCTAGCTTTTTTTTTAATTATAGGTAGGCTCGCGCTTGACCACTACCTCACCTGATGGTAAGCGATGATGTGGTCGACGGTGTAACACGCTTGCCTAGAAGTAACTTATTCACTCTTGACTTTAAGCTGGAATTAAATTAGAATTTATGAGACATACACCAACCGGAACTGTGCCTGCGTGTTTGATTATGGCCCATTCCCTTCCACAGTTATAGTTTTCCTTTTTTCATTTAAATTGGTCCAATATTGGAGGAGGAAATAGACCAAACCTCAAAACCAAACAAAACCTCGAATTATGACTTTTTACTGAGGAAATTCAGTCGGCGCTCTCTGCCAGTGCCCACGCGTGATCCAAAATTTAGTAGTTTTTTTGTACTTTCCGTATTATTCTATGACTTTAAAAAAAGCCTCAGATCAAAATGTAGTAATAAAATTGTCTTTGAGATGGTGTCGATTTCATTAAGACGACGACTAACGCCAACGACCTTGAGGGAACAAAACGCGCACTCGTTTCACACCCGCGCGACCCAAAATTTTGCAGTTTTTTGTACTTTCCTTATTATTCTATGACTTTAAAAAAAAAGGCTCAGATCAAAATGTAGATATTTAAATTGTCTTTGAAATGGTGTCGATTTCATTAAAATACGCCCAGCGGTTTTGGTGTGATTGTCGAGTTTTTGTCCGTTTTAGACATAACTTTACAAATTAATTACACTATGTTATACGAAGAAAACTGAAAATTTTCTCAGATCAAATTATTAAGAAAATAGTCTAATATAACATATATTTTTTTTCAAAAAATTACGACTAGCCATTTAGACGTGATTCTCATTTTAAAACCAGCTACTCAAGGGAATCGGCGCCTTAAAATACGCCCAGAGGTATTGGTGCGATTGTCGTGTTTATGTCCGTCTTAGACATAACTTTACAAATTAATTACACTATTATATATACGAATAAAACTTAGATCACATTATTAAGAAAATGGTCTAATGTAACATATATTTTTCCAAAAAAATACGACTAGCCGTTTAGACGAGATTCTCATTTCCGAAAAACGCGGGGGAAATCTCAGGTCAATAAAATTGTAAATTATGCGCCCCGTTTTCGGGATATCTTTACTCCTCATATCCTAACACCAGAACACCTATCAAATTGTTTCTTTTACCATAGGTAATGATGGACCGTGACGCGTTAATGAACCTAGTAGCCGCATCAGCAGATAACCACATGCGGTTCATAGACGCGCGCGAAGACCTGCTCATGACGAGAGCTAACACCTGGCGCGATGATCTGGTGAAGGGAACAAATGAGTAAGTAATATACACTCTTCTTTTCTGTTGTTATAAGGTCCACAATGACACAGAAAATAACACAAATTAAATAGAAAACACGGAGTATCTCTAGCTTAAATTGTGTGAGCTTTTTTACAGGATATAAGAGGTTAGACTTAAAAATATATAAAACTGCGTCAAGCGAATTAAATGGGGAACCGATCACTACACCGATTTTTTTTTTGTTCGTATTTCATTTTACCGAAAACTATTGACAGACGTCTTTTTTGCTATATGCATTATTTGACATATTTTCATTTCATCGAAGTATCATGTGGCATATGTATTATTTTACCGAACTACATTTCGCCGATTTACAAAATAACTTTTAGCTTTTGGCCGAAGCCTGTTTTGAACTTTTTTCATTTGCCATGTTTTCTCCACACCGAAACAACATTTTACGGAATATTATTTGGTCACTTATATATTATAGCCGGTTACTTGGTAGCATTTTTAATTGAAATAGTGTCATAAAAAGTTAATATGTTGTGCTACAAAATTTAGTGACGGAAACGAATCGCTACAAAACCGACTTCACGTAGTCTTTGTTTACGCAGTTTGTGTTTACGTATTTATTTTGTATTTTCATGCAAATGATTTATTAATAGCTGTCATGCATCAGACATTTTTATTAATTAATTATTTCATAGAATTAGTCCAAGGGCGAGCGAAGCGAGCTCGGGAATTTAGGGCACCCCGACACGGATAGGTTAGGTTCGAAGGGGATGACGGAAGCTGAAGTGAGCGAGCAAAGCGAGCGAACTCAGCTCCCGTCATCTGCTTCATGTTAGGTTACTTTAGACCCTGCAGACAGAAATAGGAGCCCCGCTCACCGGGGCTCCGTCGACAATTTTTTTTTTCAAGTCCCCTTTTTTATACATTTGAATTCGTCCACTGTTTCTCTCACTTAGTATTTTGATATGCATATAAAAATAAATATTTCGAACAAATGTTATTTCGGCTAAGTGTAACTTCGGTAAAAGGTTTTTCGACCAAATGAAACGTCGGAGTAACGAAAAAAATCGAATTGAAAATAGGTCATCTGAGACAGTGGCAGACGTGACTTCGATGAAGTAAAAAAAAAACGAAACGAAAATTGTTGAAAAGTTTTAGGGGAAATGAAATTCGGTCAAACATTTTTCGAACTTATTATATGCTATATGCTATAAATTAAAATAAGGAAAATCTGCGGTAACACTACCGTATACAACACAACACAAGCGATAATAAATTCAGACAGAGAGAGAGATATCTACGCAATGTTAACATTGTTCTAAAACAACCTGCGGTTTATGTTAAGCTGTAAAAAGTATTAATCAATTTTCTTTAATCATATGTAAGTGCAGTCCACAACGAAATTCGCTAAAAACTTCAGGTTTTTTAATTTTTAATACATTACACAATTTAAAGGTTCATAAACAAGTAAAATTTTAAAACCCCCGACAGATTTTTATTTCATGCTACATAATTTATCTAGGTAATATACACGCTTCGATAGACAATCTAACATATGCCACTATATCTTGCGAAAACATCCCGATTCAAACAAACGCCCATAGCTGAACCGATTTTCATCAAACATAGCTAAGCTTAAGAACACTCTCGATAAAGTCACCTTTCAAACAAAAATAACGTAATCAAAATCGGTTCATCCGTTTAGGAGCTATGCTGCTACAGACATATACACAAATACACACGACAAACTTATAATGTAGTCTTTTGCCGTCGGGAGTTAAAAAAAATCAACATTAGATAGTCTACTTCCGTTGCTTTGTTGTCCATACTGAAACCAACTTTTCATCCGCAGCAATGAAGTGAAACGCAACAGAGATAGAATCCTGGAGATCAATTATTTCATGGACAACCAGAGGGAAGAATGGGCAGACATGCACATGGAACTCACTGACACCGTCGACCCTGATGCTGTAGCGTTGTTAGACGAGTTTCAATGTTGATAAACATGTCAATCTACCAAGCCTTAACATAGTTGGGATGTTGGAGTCGGCTTCCAGTCTCCACAACCCATGAACTGGATAACACGCTAAGAAAGAAAATAAGTTCAAATAAATTTCACTAGATGGCGCGATATGCTTCGATTTATTATTGAATTTTTATTTTTCTAGAATTGAGCATAAAAATTGTATGTTCTTGTTTAGTAAACTTTCCTAATCACAGGATTATGGAATATTGGGCTCTTAATTTACATTTCAAAGATTATTTGAACGGATCATTTAAATGTCATACCAATAGAGGGCACGGTTTTAAATTTTTGAGGCATTCCTCTCGATTTTGTATAGTAACACATTTTGATACAATGAAACTGTAAAAATGTGCAAAAATACTATAAAACAAATCACATGTATTTAAAGAAAAAAATATTCACGAACCGAGTAAACCCTATTACTTGGAAGTCACTGCTAACACCATCTATCGCTTTTGACGAAACCGATCGCGTTCGATGTACTTTTAGTAAAATAATCAGTTTAATCAGACGAAAAACGCTAGTTACATCGGCAAGATTTCTGTGTATGGGAAGAAGAATCTGTATGCAAGTATTATATTTTCTGTGACCCTGGCAAGACTGGTGTAATTAAGATTATCTGACTTCTAACTATCCATAACGACAAATGAGCTGGGTAGCTCGTGCTTTCCGAGGCCCGACGGAATCTCGGTTTGTTGAGATGGTCACTCGATCCTTGGAGCGACCTCGGCAAACGTTGCTTTACCTTGAAGATCAGCCCATATGGCTGTTATTATGTAGCCGTGTGTGTAATGTTGATAGTAAAATACTTTTTTTATTATGTAATACATTTACTGGCACATAATTATTTTGTTTTATTTTAATCTTCTTCTTTCGTGTCGATCACTCATATAGTCTCAACTATTCAGATTTTGTCCGACCAGTATGTAGCTACTCGGACAGCTCTGTCATTCGCTATATTCAAATCCCGTAAGGTGCAGGACAGGCAGGTTTATTTTTATTATTTATCTTGAACTATGGGTGTCTGACTCTGAAGAGCAGTAGTGGCCCAATAGCCTCTACTTATGAGTTGCAGGTCGTGGGTTCGAACTTAAACAGACGTTTTACTTTGTGTTATTTACTTCATAACCAGCAGCCTAATTGCGTAAGTGAATTCTCCAAAGCAAACGAGCCGATTCCTTCAAAGAATCAGAATAATTTCTTTCAACTTTTTCGGTATTGCGAAACTAATTTGGAAAGAGTACAAACATGAGTTGAAGTTCATCTACTGCGTTATTTTTCATCAAACTCGAACATTACACAATACCAATAGTGAAGTTTTATCTCGATTCTTACGCTTTCGTTCATTCTTTACAATCAATTCTACGTCAAAATATTGGTAATGGAAAGGAGCATAACCTTTCAGAGTGTAATATGCAATACGTAAAGTCGTTTTTGGGAAAGAATCGACTTGTTTGCTTTGGAGAATTCACTTACGCAATTAGGCTGCAGTACTCTCACGGTGAAGAGAAACAACGTAAGGAAACCGGTGTGTCCTCAAAAATTCGAAGACATGACGTGTCCTCCAAGGTGTCGCTTTAGACCTAATCGTTCGTAAAATGGTCTAATGTGATCTCTATAATATACTCGCTGTATATTGTTCCACCGCACGGCTCCTCCCTCTCCCATTTCCTACAATTTTGTTTTCTGCTAGTGCGGGCAAGTAGTTTCGATAGGAGTTAAGTTCGGGATAAAATTTCCTTTATGGGCCGCTGATTTGGAAGTTCATTTTTTTTTCATAGATAGTACTCATAAATAGAAAGCTTTTTCCAAAGTTTCTAAACTCGGAGCATCACGGTTTTCGAGAAAAAAAAAAAAAAAAAACCCATACATATTTTGTTTTGTGCAAATTTTAAGGTTAGATAAATTGTCATGGTAAACGTCAAAGTTCACATTTCACGTTCCGTTGACGTAGAGTAGTATTTTATTAAATTTGAAGTCATGTTTTTTATTTAAATATAATTTTATTTTCACTTACTCACATATTTTATTTGGTGTGTAAATAATGTGCACAATAACCATGGTGTATTATGCAATTACATTGGCTTTTTTACACAAAAAATACCGAATTTTGTTTACACTGTGGAACGGAACGTGAAGCAACGCCACGCTTCTTTGTTTGTGTTAACTGTCAGTGTTAGTCATCGTGTTTTATTTACTATGTGAATATCCGAAATACCCAAAACCGAATCAGAGCACCCACTTTCCATGTGGTCTTTATGAATTAGTCCAAGAGCGAGCGAAGCGAGCTCGGCAACTTAGGGCACCCCGACACGGACAGGTTAGGTTCGAAGAGATGACGGCAGCTGAAGTGAGCGAGCAAAGCGAGCGAACTCAGCTCCCGTCATCTTCTTCGTGTTAGGTTACTTTAGACCCTTTAGACAGAAATAGGAGCCCCGCGCAGCGGGGCTCCGTCGACATTGTTGTTAAATAGTAATTGTAAAAACTTTAACCATGGATATCTCCATAACCATGGGGCTCCGAGTGGTGGGGATGATACAGGAGGGTAGCCCCCCTACCCTCCCACATCCCTACCCCCCTTCCCGCCCCAAAAATCAATGGAAATTGATGACATTTTTATTCTAACCTCAAAACTTTAACCATGGATATCTCCATAACCATGGGGCTCCGAGTTGTGGGGATGGTACAGGGGGGGTATCTCCCCCCTCCCCCACCCTCTTCCCCCCCTCCGGCGCCTTAAATCAGCGGCCTATAATGGAAATTTTAGCCAAATTAACGAAATAAAAGAGGTTTCTGTAAGCATTACCTATTTATTTTAAACTTTGGCGGCCTTCCTTTGTTTTATACTCTGAATGTATCGTTCAATTGTATCTTGAAATACAGGACTCATTACTAGGGCCAGGGAGTTTTCTAAATATTGTTTTCGGTTATTTTCAAATGTTGTCAGGAATTCTTGTCTTATTCCTCGTTTGGTAGTAGCTCGGGTAACGGGGGATATATGGTCATAAGTTCTGATGAATCCTTTGCATTTTTCTATTGCATCCGTTTTGTCTAAAGCTACATCATCAATAAGGCCCACCTGAAAAATTCAAACACAAAAATTTAATATTATGGTTAATGTATCATCATCATTTTTAGGGTTCTGTACCCAAAAGGTATAAACGGGACCCTATTACTAAGACGCCACTGTCCGTCTATCTGTCTGTTAACTACCAGGCTATATCTCATGAACCGTGATAGCTAGACAGTTGAAATTGTCACAGATAATTTATTTCTGTTGCCGCTATAACAACAAATACTGAAAACAGAATAAAATAAATATTTAAGTGGGGCTCCCATACAACAAATGTGATTTTTTGCCGTTTTTTGCGATAATGGTACGGAAGCCTTCATGCGCAAGTCCAACTCGCACTTGGCCGGGTTTTGTTTACGAGAGAAAAGAAAAAAATACGTGTTCAAAAGGATCATGGTCATGTTGGACTAAGAATAAACAGAATTTCGTCCCAAGAGGAGGCTGTCACCAAAATGTTGAACATTGTTAGTGTAATTATTAGGCATCATCAGTTTATTTTTACAAGTTGGGGAAGGATAGATATTTTATATCTTTATAAATTATAACTTTGCTTTCATTGCATCTGTAATTATTCATCATCAATCATATTAAGTTTTTAATGATAAAACACGAAATAGTAGATAAATTTGTTTGACTATTTGCGTACGATTATGACTACAATGGATCGACTGTCAAGTTGCGTAGGTATCTGTCGAGACACGCATCTGTCAACTTGCGTGTTTGTCGAGACGCGCATCTGTCAAGTTGCGTGTTTGTCGAGTTGCATCTTTGAAATGGTCCAAATCTGACGAGATGCGTTTCTGACGACATGCTGGTGGATTACTTGCATGTCAAAAATGCAAATTGCTTGTAGTCGTATACATACTCGTACACAATTAGTCAAACAAAGTACCTAATCTACTATTTCGTATTTTATCATTAAACAACTTAAAGTGTTTATGGAAACAATACCTCTAGTAAATAATACTTGCCCACAGTTAATTTTATTTTATTTTAGTAGCCATTTTCTTTGTTGCTTCGGTACAACACTGAGGTCATCATTATTTGATTTATAGTAGTAGAACCACTAACTGCAGTGCTCCATATATCTCCGTGATTAAGAAATGCCTACTCAACCTCGTGACCTTTTGAAATGTGGGTACTTGGACATTTAAGAAAACAAGCCGCATAGGTCTGATACGATTGCTATTGTTTTATCATTATTAAAATGGATTATAAAACAATACAATTCATATCTAGTCAACGACGCAAAGACGTGTTATTATGCAAACAAAAAATAAACTACAAAATGGCGATGTAAAAATAGATCCACTTGTTTTGTGGATGGTTTCAATATGAGGGCAGTTTGATGAAGTCCGTGACTTTTTGTAAAAAAAAATAGTTTTCGCCATAAAAGTATTTTAATTCCCAACATAGTCTTCTTTTAGCACAATTCAATTAATACACTATTTAAAAACAAAATCTTTGTAAAATAAAAGGCCCACAAAATAGGCGTTTATTTCAGTGATGACGTTTTCATTAGAGCCAAATCTTCTTCCACCCAACTATTTCTTCAGGTTTGGATATAGGAAATAGACACACGCCTAATCTGATAAAAATTCTGCATGAGATAGCAGTTCGTAGCCTAATTTATGGATGTTTGCCATGGTGACTACACACGTATGCATTGTCTTGATGGATCACGTTTCTGACGACATGCAAGTAATCCATGCTAGTGATCCAAATTGACACTTTTCTGCGCAGACCGTGTTGTAGTCGGCAACGATTCTGAGTTATGCGCGATTTTCCTGAACGACTTGTGCCGATCTTGGACACGCACGTACTTATCTGGCTTGCATTCGACATAATGTGTAACATAATGTAAAAAAAAACAGGTGAAAAATCTCAATTCAAAAAGCCACAGATTAATAATATACCACCTAACCTCAAAAACATATTTCTTAATTACTTGACTGTCCCATCTTTAAAAAATATATATTGAAGGCTGACATTTAATTAAATAGGCAAATGAAGCAACGTATGTTTCATCTGGTTAGTTCCGCTATGCTCTAGTCCCGCTATGGTCGACTCGAAAAATACCTACTGAAAGAAAACTATACCCGAAATTCTTCGACTCTACTTTAATAATGGAAGCTACAGTTGGAAAGAAAAGTGATTGAATTCAATTAATTAAGCAGGAAGCTGAAATTTATAGAAATTGAACTAAAAACATCGAGATCTTATATCGAAATATTTTTATGCTAAGTTTTTCTTTTACGGATTGAAGTATCGTTTTTCACAGTTTTATGAAATGGATAGACACTTTATTTTTAAAATGAAAGACGCGACGTGTTAAGTGGCGGCGAGGCGAGTGTGTGTTAGAATGATGAAACGGAACGTTTATTAACTTTTTTTCTCGAAAGTAACGGAATTTACATACTAAGTTTTCTTTTTAAATGTTTAACTAAAATATTACACTATAACACTTTTCTTGATCACTGCCCGCGAATTTGAAGTCGGGCATAGCGGCACCTTTCAGTAGGTATTTTTCGAGTCGACCATAGCGGGACTAGAGCATAGCGGAACTAACCGGTTTCATCAAGGGATGTTTTGTTAAATTTTAATAGTCCAAGCATGTTGCCATGAATATATTGTTTTTTTTTTTGCTTTCAGTCAGAGCTTATCTATTAACTGAACTTAGCCACTCTTATTAGTTACCTAAGAAATAGTGTAGTCTAGATTGAAAATTCTATACATTGCTATACAGACGGACTGCATATCAACTGCACTCCGGCTGTAAATTTGCAGTATTAATGCAGTTAGTCGACTGCAGTAAAACTGCAAACCAACCGTGCACTCCGATTGCAGTCGGTGTGCAATTGTCAAACTTCAATCTAGACTACACTATTTCTAAACAACTTCTTTATTTCTTTTCATTTTTTTTTTCAATAAGAGTGGCTAAGTTCAGTTGTTAGATAAGCTCTGATGAAATGATTTAACTTAAATCAAAAACCACTTGTATGCCTAAAAAACAACCAAAAAACCAACCAAACTGTCTGGGTGAACAATAGGAAATTTGTTCATCCGAAAAGTCTCGAATTATTTTTAGTTACTTGATTTAATTATTTGCTGACGTTACGTCAGTACCTAAGTAATTTAAGACCATTGTTATTGTATTTTTGTAACCTAACGAAAGAACAGGTATGTTTAGGTCGATTTAAACTAAATGTCGGCTGTGAAGTTATCTTTTCGGTTTTGAATTTGCTACTTCGTGCGGCTGCGCAGCGACTCGCTTCGTATTCCGAGTCCTTTCAATTTGTACGATGACGTTTATTTTGATAACCGGCCGGATCGGTACCTATCGGAATTGAAAATCCGGCGGATATCCGGCTTTTAACGACAAACAAACAATTTGATCATTTCACTTATTTGCTTTTTGGATTCTCACCAGCACCGCGTGATCAATCGGATAGCCGTTTTATATCCAGTATCTGTATATTTTATAGAGTATCCCGACAAACTAACATCCCTTACCGTTTCATCACTATTGAATAACAAACAATAAAATTCATACCTGTAAAGCTCGTTCTGCTGGGAACATGACGGAACTAGTGAGGGCGTATTCTGCATGCTTCGGGATCATTAACCTGGTCATGAGATGGAAAATCCAAACCGCTGGCGGGATTCCGACGACTGTGTCGTTGATTCCGATGGTCGCCGGGCCAGTGGTCATCGCACGATAGTCGCATGCTATTCCCAGGATACAAGCCCCAGCTCCTGTGTAACCCTGAAGTTACAACAAATTTTAAGGATAGGTATATATAGTTATTTAAATGGTTATTCGATATAATATTATACTTTATATAACCTTACATTATACTAAGTCGCTTCCTGCTTTCTGTCCCTATGTGTGCTTAAATCTTTAAAACTACGCAACGGATTTTGATGCGGGTTTTTTTTAATAGATACGAGAGATTCAAGAAGAAGCTAGTTATTATATATACTATAAACAGTTATTTAAATAATTCAACTCGTCTTTAAGTATTTTTTTTATTTGATTGATAGGTCGCATTTTAAACCCAAATACCTTCATGGTTAGCGATGATGTGGTCGACGATAGAGCATGCTTGCCAAGAATAAGGTATCTAATAAATTTTTCCTTGGAATCCGGCAAGCTTATTCGCGCAAGTAATTTTTAACCGACTTTCGAAAAAGGAGGAGGTTCTATGTTCGACTTCTTGTATGTTTTTTTTTGTGTATTTTCACCGATATCTCCGTCAATTGTGGACCGATTTTGAAAATTCTTTTTTTGTTTGAAAGAGTATGTTTCGAAATTGGTCCCATTTTAATAAAAAAAAAACATGTTAATGTCCCATTTGAAGATCTGATGAAGAACTTCGAAGATATACAACAGAACTCTTGAATAAATAACGGCAAATCTTTAGGGACTGCTGCAATTGCATGTCTGTTTGTTGTTTATACCATTTCATAACATAACATCACGCCAGTACGCTCTTAAGGGGTAAGCAGATCTCTCATTTGATTGGTTTTCTTCAAGTTTAATGATATTCGGTTAATCTATTCTGGCGTTATAGGAAACTTACTAAACAACTTGCATATTAGGTAGGTACAACTAAAAAGTGACTAAAAAGAAACTAAAAAATAAAAAACTTTTTTACAAAAAAATACTACCATCAATCCATAACGCAAAAAAATGGTATCTACGAAAGACACCGACTTCCAAAAATAAAGTTATTTTTCACTTTGTAGTTTTCTTATTTGGAAGTCGGTAGTATTTTTTTGCAAAAATGTTTTTTATTATACTTACATTGATAGCCATTGTCGTAATTATATCTGTTCCAAATAACTTCACAACGGCATCAAGAACACTTTCACAGTATAATGTAAACCTTTCATTATCTGGTTTGTAAAATTCATTTAAATCCAAGCCCGCAGAGAAAATTTTTGGTAATGCCTGGAAAAATTCATAAAAGTTATACTTGACATTATTCATAAATTTTAATATAAAACATAAATTGTATTGCCATGAAGTAACTGTCTATAATACACCGTGAAATTTAAGTGGTTGTTTTCCCGCGGCAGAACGACTTGCCTTAAGGAGTACTTTCGAAGTACTCTTACTTTATTCACCGTAGTACCTTGTACCTACAAGTTACTATTGTTAGTCACTTTTTCGAGTTTGTTTTTTTTTTTAATTATTTTAAAACAAAAACATCGTTATTTTTTTACTTTAACTCTATGCTTCGAAAGTACTCCTAAAGGCAAGTCGTTCTGCCGCGGGAAAACAACCACTTAAATTTCACGGTGTATATGTATCAATTTAACCAGACTCACCGAAGTCAAAACCATGCCCTTGCATTTATTTTTCTGCACCTCACATATAGACTTGTTAATCGTTTGCAATACTTCCAGGCTTAAACTGTTCACAGGCGCCCTCTGCAGCTGCAGTGTCGCTATTCCTTCACTATCCACTGATACACAAACTAAAGGCTTTACTTGCGAAGAAGACAGTAATCTACAACTTACTCCAAAACTTTTTGATATTTTTTTCATATGAAACATTTTCAAACACTGCCTCAACTTATTTCTCGTAAACTCAGATACCGTTCAAAATACACAGATATGGGAAATTTTATGATAGCAGATAATGCTTTATATTTAGTCTAAATATAAGATAAGTAAGTACGTATCATAATCGGCGTTTTTGCTAAATTACATGACAATCTATCAGGTTCAGAGTCGGGGTTCAAATGTCTTAATATACGGGCAGACGGTGCTTTTAAAGCATCGTATTATCCTCAATGACACTTGTTTTACGCAAGCATTTGATTTCCTTTTGTAAATTCAGGCAAAATAATTGTTTAAGTAACACTTTTGAAAACAATTCCTAGTAAATTGAAATTTCTGTTTGTTGGTTAGGTTAAAGGTTGAAACTACGTAGGTAGTGACACATAGATCTTGTCGTTCAATGACGTGCAAGTCAAATAACCGAAACCTTAACAGGTGACAAACAATTATTTCCCGTGACTGTACATATAATTTTAATCGACTGCGAAAATTATTCATTTTATTTATCATAATGTTCCGCGCGAAACGCGACTGTTGTGTTATTGCAACTATTACAATTACAAGATAAAAATAGGGGGGAAGAATGACAGTACCAGGAAAAGGGCTGGGTTATTTGCAGCCCGTACATACCATACCATACCTTAACCAATATCTATATCTTGCCTAGCCTTTTTCCCAACTATATTGGGGTCGGCTTCCAGTCTTACCGGATTCAGCTAAGTACCAGTGTTTTACATGGAGCGACTGCCTATCTGACCTCCACAACCCAGTAACTGGGTAACACGGTACCCCTTGGCAAGACTGGTGTCAGATCTCAAGCTTCTGACTACCCGTAACGACTGTCAAAGATATTCAAATGACAGCCGGGACCAACGGCTTAACGTGCTTTCCGAGGCACGGAGGAAACTCGGTATGTTGAAATGGTCACCCATCCACTGACCGACCTCGTCAAGCGTTGCTTAACCTTGATGATGGACCCGTGCGGCTGTTATTATTTAGCCACGAGCTCCTCACCATACCAACAAAAATTTATTTTTCAAATAAACTTGAAAATGAGCCCGAGAAGCGTACCTATCTGCTTTGATGCAATAGGTAATATTTAACATTCTTTCAAAGTGCGCACAGGATTGTGAATTACAAATAAAACAATTTCTCTAAGAACTACATATTACTTTTTTATTTAAACCTTTGTCGACTTTTTTTGTTTCATACTTCGAATGTATCGTTCAATCGTCTCTTGGAATTCAGCACTTGTTACAAGATTTATGTAGTCCGTTATAATTTTTTGTCGGGTCTTTTCGAATTGTGTTAGGTATTCTTGTCTTATTGCCCGTTTAGTGGTAGCTCGGATGGCTGGCGATATGTGGTCGTACGTTCTTATGAAGGTCTTGCATTTTTCTATTGCGTCCGCTTTGTCTGAGGCTACTTCGTCAATGAGACCAATCTATATATATATCAAAGCAGTTAAAAATATTGACAGTGAATTCGATATCATTGACAATAACAAGACCCAGAAGAGAAATGGACCGAGAAAACAGCCCTGCGGCACCCCACTAGGTGACCGCTTTCAAATACATACTGAAAGTCTCAGCTAAAACTTTTGACGCAGCATTCGACTATCTTGGCTAAAATAAATGAGTTTTATAAAGGTCATAAATGTTTAATATTTGATTTAAAGTCCCGAATGAGAGTTATGAGGTCAGAGTTTTGTGTTGACGAAACAAACAGTGTAAAAAGCTCTTACGTAATCAAAACACGTCAATGTTATGTTACTAAAAATAATTAGAAAATTAATAAATAATTTTCTTGAAGGTTATAAATTAGTTTGTTGAAGGTTATTTACTAAGTGCGTCATAAAACTACTATAAATTGTCCATCAAAAAATTATCTTTACCCGTATTTCTCATATTCATTTTTTTTGCATCAAGATCCGACCTGATAATTCATATTTTTGTATTTTTAATTAAAATACTTAATTGTTTTATTGTGGTTTTATTCATTTAAACTTCATGCACAACTAGAATATCATTGATGCACAAAGATAAAATGGCGGGCTTACGGACAATAACTAGGCATTCTCTATCAGTCAACTTAGGGTGAGATAACATGGCAGGCGCGTTGCTTGAAACGTGGAAAGAAAAAATAAATATTTATCTTTCTTTAGTAAATTTGTTGTCACCGTGCAAACCGTGGCATAAACTGACCTACTTGTAAGCACAGATAATAAAATTATCTGTGCTTACAAGTACAATTAATTTAATAGTAGCGTATCGTGTTCCAGTATTCAATAAAAAATTGGAGAATATTTTAGATCGATACTGGCCGAATAGTTGATGAATATCAAGCATACAAACCTGCAAAGCTCGTTCTGCTGAGTACATAGCAGAACTGGTGAGTGCGTATTCTGCGTGCTTAGGGCCCGTGACTCGGGACATAAGGTCTGTAATCCACATCGCAGGTGGGATACCAACGGCTGTATCGTTTACCCCCATGATCGCTGGTCCAGCAGTCATCGTGCGGTAGTCGAAGGCGAGGGCAAAGATACAGGCTCCGGCTGCTGTGTAACCCTGTGGCAAGAAATTTTTCATCAACTGCAACGTGGTTTTATGTGAGGTGGAGAAACAACCTTAATGCCTGCACATAAAATTTTGTTTCCACTGTGTTTTAGGACTTTTAATCATTCTGATATAATTAATCTACTAGGTATTTGATAGTTGTATAAAGTGGCAATAATATTATCTAATTAGAAAGAACTATTCGAAGAAACGAGGATTAGAGATTGATAAGCAGACCGATTATAAAATTATGGGTTGCTTCAGTTTTACAGAGCTTACTCTGAAAATTTATTCTGGATCAGGGATTGGGATTTATTAGGAGCTCGTGACCAAATAATAACAGCCGCACGGGTCGATCATCAAGGTTAAGCAACGCTTGACGAGGTCGGTCCGTGGATGGGTGACCATTTCAACATACCGAGTTTCCTCCGTGCCTCGGAAAGCACGTTGAGCCGTTGGCCCCGGCTGTCATTTGAAGATCTTTGACATTCGTTAAGGGTAGTCAGAAGCTTGAGATCTGACACCAGTCTTGCCAAGGGGTACCGTGTTGCCCAGTTACTGGGTGGTGGAGGTCAGATAGGCAGTCGCTCCATGTAAAACACTGGTACTTAGTTGAATCCGATCCGGTAAGACTGGTAAGCCGACCCCAATATAGTTGGGAAAAGGCTAGGTAGATGATGAGGGATTGGGATTTATTATAAGGTGTCAACGCCATTGTGATTCTGCTGTGAAAAGGGATAGTGCTCTTCATCCTGTGTAATTCGTCTCTCTCTCACAGAGGAACCTGATGGTTTTGACACGGAAGAGTAGTACCCAGTTATCAGTTTTGTTGGTCTGTTATCTGACTTCTACCTTTAAAGTATCGTGCTGTTTGACTTCGTCACTCAAATAGGTAAGAAAGACAATGATGGAAAAATTAAAATACAATACTTACATTGATAGCAACTGTGGATATTATATCAGTTCCAAATATTTTTGCAACAACATCCAGCATAGTTTCCTTGTATAGCCTTAACCTGTTGATATCAGGTTTGTGAAATTCATTTAAATCCATACCTGCTGAGAAAATTTTTGGAGATACCTGAAAATATTTATATCATTAGCAATAGCATGCGAAATACTTAGCTACATGTATAAACAAGATAACTAGATCATCATCATCAGCCTTTTTAACGTTCCCACTGCTGGGACACAGGCCTCCTCTCTGAGAGAGAGGGAATATGGGTCATAATCCACCACGTGAGCCCAATGCAGGTTGGTGGAAGTAACATGTCTTCGAATTTTTGATTCTAGGACATAAGGGTTTCCTCACGACGTTTTCCTTCACCGATTTTAGAGCAGTGGTGATGAAATAATTTACACAAAGTAATGCGCCTGCCTGGGTTCGTACCAACGACACGTAGGTCGGGGCTGTTACAACTGGGCCCCAGGCCCCACTGCTCTTAGATAAGTAGATAATTTTATATATTAAAAGTTTTGTATAAGACTTACCGAAGTCAAAACCATGCCCTTGCATTTGTTTTTCTCTACCTCACATACCGATGTATGAAGCTCCTGCAATAATTCTAGGCTAAAACTGTTCACTGGCGCCCTCTGCAGCTGCAGTATCGCTATGCCTTCATTATCCACTGATACACCAACTAAAGGCTTTACTGGCGAAGAAGACAGCAGTCTACAATTTACTGCAAAACTTGTTGGTATTTTTCTCAAAAGGAACATTTTCAAACAGCAGTACACTGCAGTCGCACATAATACTTGTTGAACTGTGATAGCCTTAGATTATATTTTATTATCTAGATAATTATGGGTAAAATTGTGATAACAAATGTAGGTAGTCAAACTCAGAATATAAAGCGCCCTGTAAACGATCAAATTTGTTTGACAAAATTTTACGTGTTTGTCAAATTTGATAGTGTGCAGCTGTGTTTGACGCGTTTGTCAAACAGTCTCTGTGTTTGTCGTGTTTGACGAAGTCAAACAGACAAGTTTGAACGTGAACGGCGGTGTTTGTCAAACAAGATCTCCAGATCCAGATATTTGTCAAACCGAATGTACGTTAATGGAAAAAGATCTCCCGGATCTATAGTAACAATGGGAGTCCCGCAGGGTTCAATTCTTGGTCCTTTCTTGTTTCTTATTTATATTAATGACTTGCCTTACCTCATAAAGGATAACCATGATATAGTGTTGTTTGCGGATGATACTTCACTTTTGTTTAAACTTAAACGTCAGCAGCTGGTTACTGACGATGTTAATAGCGCGATCTCAAAAGTAGTTCACTGGTTCAATGTTAACAATCTACTTCTTAATAAAAAAAACCAAATGCATTAAGTTTACCCTACCTCACGTCAGGTAGGTGAAAACTGATGTGTTGATAAAGGGCGAAGAATTGAATCCTGAAAATAGCACAGTATTCTTAGGCTTAACCTTGGATGCTAAGCTTCAGTGGGGCTCACATATAGATAAATTGTCAAAAAAGCCAAACTCCGCAGCATATGCTGTTAGAAAAATTCGTAATTTAACTGATATAGTGACAGCCCGTTTAGTATACTTTAGCTATTTTCATAGTGTAATGTCGTACGATAGGTATTCTGTTGTGGGGAAACGTCGCCGACATCCAGACTATCTTTAATTTGCAGAAAAGAGCTGTTCGTTCAATTTATACATTAAACCCGAGACACTCTCTCACAGAGAAATTTAAGGAGATTAATGTAATGACTGTGCCTTCTCAGTATATTTATGAAAATCTTTTGTATGCCCATAAAAATATACATAATGTTTAAAAAATACAGTGTTATCCATAACATAAATACTAGGTACAAACACAAATTTGTAGTACCAACAACAAGTCTCAAGAAAACACTACAAAGTGAAAAATAACTTAAATTTCGGAAGTCGGTGTTCCTGTTTTCATTTCTTCGTTTTTTGACACCGACTGCCGAAATTAAAGTAATTTTTCACTTTGTAGTGTTTTTGTTTGGAAGTCGATTGTAATATTTGTAAAAAAGATTTATATTTTTCGATTTTTAGTTGTAGTACTTAATGGACCAGTTCTATAGGCTAGGTACCTTAACTTACGATTAACCCAATAACATGAAACTTAAATAAACAAAACCGGTGGAATGAGAGTATACCACAGGGTGAACTGTTCACACGTAAGGGGTACGCAGGTGTGAACAGTTCAAAGCGTACCAGTGTGATGTTATGTTATAAAATGGTGTAAACAATAAACAGACATACGATTGCAGCTATCCCGAGTGATTTGCCGTCATTTATTTAAGAGTTCTGATGTATATCTCCGAAGATCTTCATCAAATTTTGATAAAAATTAAATGGGACCACATGACAAACACCAGCTTTTGAATAAAAAAAGAATCATCAAAATCGAAGTCTTAATAAATTCAAATCATTCATTAAGGTTACACTAGTCGAAAATTCTTCCATACAAACGTAGTTTAGAGATTATTCCACTGTTTGACGATGTACGTTCAAAATAAAAGTGATATCAATTTGTCTCATCATTATCTAGCCCTGTATGGAAGCCAAAAAGTAAAAAAATATAATATTTGAAAATTATGAGCGTGAAAAGTTCCACATTTTTTTTGGGCGCGAATAAACACCATAAGAAGACGGAAAATTGCAAAACGGCCTCCATACAGGGATAGATTAGTAGTTCAACAATGCAAATAATTTTATTTTGAACAGATAGATTTAGTTGTTTTTAGGGTTCCGTACCCAAAGGGTAAAAACGGGACCCTATTACTGAGACTTCACGATCCGTCTGACTGTCTGTCTGTCTGTCCGTCTGTCACCAGGCTGTATCTCATGAACCGTGATAGCTAGACAGTTGAAATTTTCACAGATGATGTATTTCTATTGCTGCTATAACAACAAATACTAAAAACAGAATAAAATTAATATGTAAGGGGGGCTCCCATGCAACAAACGTGATTTTTTTGCCGTTTTTTGCTCGATATTAATAACGGCAACAGGTAGATGCTTGAAATATTCACAGAATATTTAGTTGTATATTCACTTAAAAAAAAAAATATTATTAAATTAAAATAAAAAAAATTAAGGGGCTCCCATACAACAAACGTGATTTTTATCCCGTTTTTTGCGATAATGGTGCGGAACTCTTCGTGCGCGAGTCCGACTCGCACTTGTTTTTTTTTTTCATGATATCTAGACTGCCAAAGGTCTGTTTATAAAATTTCGCGCGCTCGGTTTCGTCCTAAATTATTATCCATTTGGCTACAAATTTACAAAAGTGTGTATTCGTACGCGAACTAGCTTCCTACTGCTCATCACAGCATCAATCTCATCCGCACGTGTTGTCGGTTGATATAAAATGCATTTTAACCCCGCGCACAAAATAGTTCGTGCCGATGACTAGTGTAACCTTGTGCCAGAAAGCGTTTTATACCATTAAAGATTACGTTGAGGACAAAAAGGCTTGGGATTGAGCTGCTCCAATTAAAAATTAATTTTGATTTTTTATATTTTCCACCGTGAATTTTGTTTTTTTTTGGTTTTCTTGCAATGACAAGAATATTTACTTTTTAAAGTATTATATTATTTTATTTTAATTATTGTGAATGTGTAGACTATGTGGACCATTCTTTATTTTTTTTGTTTTTATTTTTAATTCATCTTAGTTTTTAATCGTGGTCTGGCAGTTTGAGTAGTTTATGCGGCCTACCCGAATGTCCTTTCTTTGGTATTGTTTGTCGAATCGTTGAGCTCCTTCAATTCTGTGTTGAGCTGCTCGGTTATTGACAAATGCGTGCACTGACTGGACAGTTCCACTCAATCTGGCTGGTTATTTCCTCAAAAGACCATTTCAGATATCAATCTACATGGTCTTCACATGATCTAACCAAGATTTTTGTCTGGACTTTAAAAGAGACTGTGACCTCTGAGTTTGTTTCGTCCTTTCTTCTCAGAGTAGTCAGATTGGAAACGCCGACCTCGTCTAGTTTTAAAAATATGATCGACATGTAAAAGTGTTTGTACAAACCATTGATATAGTATGTACAAGATACCCAGAGTCAGATGAAAAGCGAAACCAAAAAAAAAAACTATGTGTTAGGAAATTTGTCCATGTGTTAGTTAAAAAAGTGTTGATAAAAAGTCCATGTTCAGTGTCGATATCGATACTTGGTGAACACCATAAAAAACACGATTAAAGGGTTGTTGGTTATATTGAACTTTAATAAGAGCTGGGCAAAAACCATGCTTTGCCTTAATTAAAATACAAATTACAAAATAATATCTCGCATGTATTTAAAATACGAAATATTTATTTATTTATAATAAAATACAGCATTTTAACCATTTTTATTTAAAATACAAATAACAACATTCAGTTGGTCTGCCATCGTGACATTCGTACAAATAAACTTAATCAATACACAGAAGTTAGGTGAAAATAGCCGTTTGAAATGAAAATGACAATTTACAAGGTACTTGACAATTTGACGTACACCGTCGCCATTTTGCGGGTGTTTCCGTTTTCATCCCACGTTTTCATCCCAGGAGTTAAAAATAATAATAATTATTCCGCTTTCAACCCGCAACTGGGTCATTTTGCTTATGAAAGCTATCAAGCGCTATTTTCTGCAGAACGCATCTATTAATAAAATCGCTAAATGTATTTTGAATCCAAAAGTATTTGAAATACTAAAAACAAAATACCGCAGCGTCAGGTATTTGAAATTGACGACACGGTTGGCGTAGCGGTTGAGCGATCGGCTGCTGCGCTGCGTGTCGCGAGTTCGATTCCCGCACGGAACAAATATTTGTATGGCCTACAGATGGTTAAATGATAAATGATTTTATTTCTGTAAGTTGGTTTGTACAAACACTTTTACATGTCGATCATATTTTATAAAACTAGATGAGGTCTGCGTTTCCTATCTGACTACTCCGAGAAGAAAGGCCGAAACAAACTCAGAGGTCACAGTCTCTTTTAAATTCCAGACAAAATCTTGGTTAGAACATGTGAATATAATGACATTCCTAAACCTACTCAAAGTAACAAAACATCAAAACTCTCCGATTTTTTTTTGAAAAATGCCACTTAAAGTACAGTTTAGATAAAAACATCTTCTCAATCGTAACTTAAATCTATTAAATAAGTTTGTATTCATGTCATGATGTCACTAAAAACGATTAAGTTTTTATTGATACTCATGACGTCACCGCTTTGTCAAGCCCTAGCGTAAACAAACAATTTACTCTTTTACATAATATTTTCGCAAATTTTGTTTATATATACGAAATATACTTATATAAAACAATGGAAATCAATATACTATTGTAAGAATCTTTTTCTGAGCCGGTTACTAGCAGAAATTCGTCAAAATATGGTTCAAAACAATCCAAGGACAAAATTGCATTTACCTATGAAACGTGTATTTGTTGGGGTTATTTTGTCTTGTAACGTCACATCCACTCACAGAACAAGCCACCATAATTGTGTAATTAATATTATCAATTTAAATCTAAAGATTAAGATTTAAATGCAAGAAATTCAACGCAGCGTAAAAAAGATGGGACGCTATGGATTCATACTCGTGAAAAAAATGACGTATTGGTACTTCATTCACTCTCTCTTTTTCTCTTGGGCGGTTAGTACATGATTTGGATTTCTCGCTCGCACGCTTCGTGTATCTTTTTGCGTATAAAAAAAATCTAAATCTATGGTACAAACCAACTTACAGAAATAAAATCATTTATCATTTACGGGCAAGTTATAAATTTGCTTGATCTTTGGTTTGATCGTTTAAGCTATTGTTTGATGAAACAATAGCTTAAACGACACACAGATTATCCTCATCAGTATTATGACACTTATGCGTTCGAAGTCTGAGTTAAGGAGGCGGCGCTGTTATAGCAATGTGTTATCATTACGAACCGTTACGAACACTAACTTAATATTATTACGCGATATGTAGGTAGGTATTGCAAAAAACAATTGTAGGTTATTGTTTCATTATCATCATTTCAGCTGGACATAGGCCTCCCCCAAGCGTCGCCACACTGTAATTGTTCACCATACAACAATTTCCGGGTACCTATTGATATTTCACTCAGGTTAAAACTATGTACCTACCTAATTTATCACGGTATTCTACTGCTACCTTTGACCGAGATGCTGGAGTGCCTGCGCACACCGTCATGCTCCTTCGGCCGGGCCGGCATGAATTTATGCGAGCCCTGTCACTCTGCTGCCGTATACGGCGGAAGGAGTGACAGGCACACCTGGAACAACCGGGCCTGTGTCTGTTCAGGGGACAGTTTCCTCAAATCTTACACCTGCAGGCCAATTTCTAGTGCGGCCGGAAAACATTGCGCAGATTTGCGCGCGCTCCTACGGATAGGGAGTTTCGGGAGGGAGGGAAGCTGCATCATACCGCTGGCTTTCCGCCTCTTCCTTTGCGACCATCACTATCTCGCGGGAAGCGAACGGCGTCGCACGTCATAGATGAATATTAACCACTTGCAATAAGTGACATTCAATCTTATGCCGTTTGTTAACGACGCGACACACGACAACGCATATGTGGTCACGATTCAGAACTCCATATATTTGTATGGACCGTTTGTTCATTACACGACACCGCACCACACTGGACACGATTTACTAGGAGGGATCAAAATGTAGTGAGAACGACATACTCCTTGGTAAGAACAAAAAAATACTGGCAGGCATAGCTCAGATACATATTTGTCACTGACCCACTGACCTCTAATATACAAGTACGCGTACTTGTATAATAGAGGTCAGTGATATTTGTAATATTAATAAAGAAAAAAATCGTCGATTCTCTTTTGTTTTTTTTTCTGAATGTAGTCATTTGTTTGCTTCGTGTCGGAACGTGTTCTAGAAAATGGAGAAAAACGAAGTGCGAGCCGTTACTAAATACCTCTGTTTAAAAAAGTTAACGACGCAACGGGTTATTTGCGATTTGGAGGCAACATTAGGAGAGTCTGCTCCGCCGTATTCCACTGTCGCAAGGTGGGCTTCTCAATTTCGAGTAGGGCGAACGAGCACGGAAGACGAACATCGTTGCGGCCGTCCATCGACGTCAGTCACCCAACAAAATTTTGCGAAAGTCGAGAAAATTGTATTGAGCGATCGAAGAGTTACCATCCGATACTTAATTTAAGAAACGGGCATTTCGGAAGTATTCAATCCTTATTGAAACAATCTTTGAATATGAGAAAAGTCTCCGCAAGATGGGTGCCGAGGATGTTAACCGACAGTCAGAAACAAAACCGACTTGACATTTCGAAGATATTGTTGGACAAGTTTCAAGAAGATTCTGAAAACTTTTTGTCTCGTTTCGTAACAATGGACGAAACATGGGTCCATCATTTTGATCCCGAGACAAAACAGCAATCTTCGCAATGGTAACGGCCATCATCACCGACCCCGAAGAAGTTTCGTGTCGTGGCATCGGCTGGCAAGGTTATGGCCTCAATATTTTGGGACTCAGAAGGGATATTGTTGACTTGGAGCGGCGCAGCGGTGTGTAGAGAGACTCGGAAACTATGTAGAAAAATAAATGACTAAGTTATCAATAGTCATTATATTCTCGTCAATTTCGAGTAGGGCGAACGAGCACGGAAGACGAACATCGTTGCGGCCGTCCATCGACGTCAGTCACCCAACAAAATTTTGCGAAAGTCGAGAAAATTGTATTGAGCGATCGAAGAGTTACCATCCGATACTTAATTTAAGAAACGGGCATTTCGGAAGTATTCAATCCTTATTGAAACAATCTTTGAATATGAGAAAAGTCTCCGCAAGATGGGTGCCGAGGATGTTAACCGACAGTCAGAAACAAAACCGACTTGACATTTCGAAGATATTGTTGGACAAGTTTCAAGAAGATTCTGAAAACTTTTTGTCTCGTTTCGTAACAATGGACGAAACATGGGTCCATCATTTTGATCCCGAGACAAAACAGCAATCTTCGCAATGGTAACGGCCATCATCACCGACCCCGAAGAAGTTTCGTGTCGTGGCATCGGCTGGCAAGGTTATGGCCTCAATATTTTGGGACTCAGAAGGGATATTGTTGACTTGGAGCGGCGCAGCGGTGTGTAGAGAGACTCGGAAACTATGTAGAAAAATAAATGACTAAGTTATCAATAGTCATTATATTCTATCTCATTCTCACTACTTTTTGATCCCTCCTCGTACATACAGTCTTTCGGCTATGTTGTCGCGACTTTTTCGCGGTGACGATTTAGCGGTTGTACAAATCAAGTATGAGCTTGTTGACGACACGACACAGCTCAGGCCCGGTATCCACCAAAGCGGAGAGGAGATGAGTCGAGAGATGTGTTTTGAAAAACCAATCAGATTTCGTTGTTGCCACATCTCCTCTCCGCTTGTGGAAATGGATCAAGCGGAGAGGAGAGATGTCTCATTTTTCTATAGAATTTTGTGCCGCGAGCGAGCAAGCGGCGCGGCAGAGCGGAGATGTGTGTAGACGGGCCGTAGTCGTCGGGGGCCGGGCGGCGCCCGCGCTCGCGCGCTCCTTTCCCCGCATCATGGCGTCTATCTTCCTTTCGTAGAGAGAGCAATTGATTGATTTTGAGCTCTCACAGCTCACTTCTCCTCTCTGCTACTCATCTCCTTTCCGCTTTGGTGGAAATAACCTACCAGCTTCGTAGCACATCTCGTCTCGTCTCTTCATGCGTGTTTCGTCACTCACGCGCTTATCAAACAATACAAGTGCACTGCAGTGTCGTTGCAGAATCGTGTCTAGTGAACAAACGAACGGACGACAGACCGGCTACAGTGTGTCGTGTGTTATAAACCGTGACCGCAAATCGTGTCGTGTGGTGCCTCGTGAACAAAAATAAGGTAACAAACCTACCACAAGGTGATCTTCACTGACTGTACATACCCCTAATTAATTTTATTGAATGCGGAAAAAAAAAAAAAATTATTTATCTTAGTGTTCCGCGGGAAACACAACTGGGGGGTGACCATAAGCTCTTAGAGCGGTATCAATTTGATATCGAGTAAGTGACAGATGTATATAAGTCAGATACATCTGTCCCTTATTCGATCTCAAATTGATACCGCTCTAAGAGCTTATGGTCACTCCCCTGTTGTGTTATTGCAAAAAGTATACGGAAGTCAAAAACATAAACAAAGAAGGATTGCACTAGGAAGCAAGATTGATCGATACATCCCCTCACCACACACATCTAACGAATCGCTGTGCATCCGCGGGCAACACAACTGTTGTGTTATTGCAAAAAGTATACGGAAGTCAAAAACATAAACAAGAAAGGATTGCACTAGGAAGCGAGATTGATTATTGCAGTCGATACATCCCCACACCACACACATCTAACGAATCGCTGTGCAGTAAGGCAGCCTTATTGCGTAATGAATTTGGCAAGGCAAAGGGCTAAGTGTATGAACAATCGACCAATCACATGGCGAGATGCAAGACGCGATGTGGATTTCCGTCTATGTCATTGGTCGATTGTTCATACTCTTTGTCCTTTGCCTTGCCGAATTCATTAGGTACGCAATAAGGCTGCTGCAACAACAATGTCAACACTATTTCTCAGACGATAATAAATTACCCAGAGAATCAGCACCTGTCTGCTTTAAAAACGTATACACAACGAACACAGCTCAAGTTAAACTTGAATCTGCAGGCAACGAATTTTCCATTTAAAGAGGTGTACGCCAAGGAGATCCTATATCACCTAAATTATTCTCAGCAGTAAATGATCTTCAGGAATCTAAACTGGACCAAAAATGGCCTCAATATAAACGGAGAAAATCTTAACCAACTACGCTTCGCGGTTGATTTGATTTTGTTCTCAGAAGAGGGAAGAACTCTACGGACTAATGTTGCAGCAAGTGCAGCAACTATCCGATGAAAGTGTTAAGGCCGGCCTGACAATGAACCTCACTAAAACCAAAATAATGACGAATTCCCAACATATAGATATAACAGTAAATAACGAACAAATTGAATAAGTAAAGATATATTTGGGCCAACTTATAGCTACAGATGATTGCATGACCAAATAAATGAAACGAAGAATAACTAATACTTGGAAACGGTTCTGTTCTCTTAGAGAAATAATGAAGGATAAAGATATGCCAATGAAAGGGAAAAAGAAAGTATACGAAATATGCATGACGCCATGCTTACTATATGGGTGCCAGACATGGGCCTTAACAGAACTACAAGAGAGTAAATTGAAAGTCTGCCAGAATGCATTAGAAAGGAGTATTTTAGGTATAAGAAGAAGGGATAAAGTGAAATTACAAGATATTAAAAAGACAACAAAATTTAAAAATGCACACACAGCCTACAGACAGCTCAAATGGCGTTGGACGGGACATAAGTTGAGAGAAAGTATAAAGAAATGGACTAAGTTAGTAACAGAATTGTATCCAAGAGATAGCAAAACAAATAGAGGCAGACAAACCAAAAGATGGGCAGATGACCTGAAGAAAATAGCTGGTCCGATGTGGACCCGTTTAGCAAGAGACAGGAGTACGTGGAAATCTTTATAGGAGGCCTTTGTCGATAGACAAGCTGTTTCACATAAACACCCAATAGCCGATCACGCAAATGCAAGTTAGAATAGATTAAATAAATTTAGTTTTAGTAAGTAGGCATGTCATTTTTTTTATTTTTATTTTTAATAGGTTTGCTCTTGACTCTAGTCTATGACCTAAGGTGACAGAGACAGAGTCTACGATGGAGTGAGCTTACCCAGAAGAAGCCTGTTCACTCTAACTTTAAAGAGATTCGGGTTGAATGCGTTCGGAAACACAGACGCAGGTAGTGAGTTCCATTCATTCGCTGTGCGCATTATAAAGGATGTTTGGAAGCGCTTGGTTCGAATTGGTGGAATGGCAACAAGGTAAGGATGATAACTTGCAGTGCGTCTAGATGTCCGATGGTAAAAAGGGGCTGGTGGGATGAGGTCGTGGAGTTCTTGAGCACACTCACCGAAGTACAGTCTGTAGAAGACCGACAAGCAGGCAACTTTGCGGCGATGAGCCAAGCTGTGAAGCTTGGCGTCCACCAGCTCAACGTCGCCAATGAGCCTCTTGAGTCAAGCGCGGCAAGCTGATACTTAGCTGAACCATCCCAATGGTGGCTGCAATACTCCATGCAGGATCGCACTTGCGCTTTGTATAGGGTTAAAAGCTGTCCAGGCGTAAAGTATCGCTTCACTCTATTTAGGATGCCCAGTTTTTTGGACGCTTTGTACTCAATGGAGGAGCCGAAGTTGAGACTGGATGTCAACTCCATGCCTAGGAGCTCGAGCCGATCAGTCACAGGAGCAGACGCACCCCGAAAAGTAGGCGTTTGATCGAACAGACTGTTTTTAGCGGTAAAAAGACACGCCTGTGTTTTGGTGGCGTTAAAAGAGACCAGATTGTCATCACCCCACTGGGATACAAGGCTTAAGGTCAAATCTGTCCGCTCAACCATAGCCTCCCTCAAGGAACGAACTTCATCCACGCTTGTTTTTGCGCTGGACAAGTATCTCTCTGAAACAGTACTGTCATCTGCGTACCCAACAATACCAGGCTGAAGTAGGTCATTGATGTGCAGCAGGAAAAGAGTTGCAGAGAGAACAGACCCCTGAGGAACTCCGGCATCAATAGCCATAAGGTCTGAGGTCTAATTAATTGTAAGAAAGAAACAGCAATAAAGGCTATTTTATTTCACTAATTCAAATACCAGACGTCCCGTTTTGAACGGGACTGTCCCTTTTTATAATTACGAGTCTGTGTCCCCGAAATGAACTCTGGGACGCAAAATTGTTCCGTTTTCTGAAACAGCGAGGAAATTTGAGTAGTCGAGCAGGCCGGACGGCCGCCGCATGTGTTAACGAAATTACAATCATTTCTGAAAAAGGCATTAATAGGTATTGGATGTGGAGCCCATGTAATTCACAATGCAATAAAATCTGCTGCAGACAGGCTACCCTTAGATTACGAAAGCATTATTGTGAAGATTTTTTATACGCATTTTTTTATATTTACAGGATTCGAGTTGAACCTCTAAAGGAGTTTTGCGCCGAAACTGAAACGGAATATCAACAAATGCTCGGCTATAGCAAAACCCGATATAGCTTGCTCTTATGCCTGCCTTGGAAAGGGTTTTAAAAATGTAGGTATCAGCCAAAACTACTTTTTGAGTATTGAAAAATGTCCCCAGTTTGTTACTAAAAAAACTTTTTTGAAGATCCCATATCCGACTTGTGGCCAATGTCCCGTTTTGAGTCAAAGAATAAATGGTCACGCTAGTTATTCCGCCGAAACTGATTTGCCACACGCACCACACAGACATGTACCAAATTATTAAGAGCCAATCCATTGAGCATACATTTTGTGTTCAAAATGAAACTACATGAGTATATTTACAAATGTATTTGTATAAAACATACATTGTCATACACTTAACGCAGGTAGAAGTAGGTATACATTTCACAGGTAACTATAACATAATTAAAATTGCACAGGTTTATAAAAATAATAATAATTTCATAAAACTTCTCGCCTAATCGCATAGGATCGGATTACCATGCTTAAAATTAGCAACTAGGTACATACTTACAAGAATAAAATACACATTTCAAAATAGAACACAATAATTCATCAAAATACTATAAATCTTACAAATAGATTCACTTGGCAGCCTTTTGTTTTAAAGCTTGAATATACATTTCTAATGATTTCTGTACTTTAGGGTGTCCCACAAACATGAGGAACTCCTGAGTGTCTTGTTTACGGTGGTCACTCATCCATGTCAAAGGGGCTTCCCTGATCTTCTGTTTAGTCATATAACGTGCTAAAGCTGGGATCCTGTCAAACTTCTTGATGAACTGTTTGCATTTGGCAACAGCGTCTGCTTTGTCTGCTGCTGTTTCGTCAATGAGACCAACCTGTAATGTGAAGAACTTTATTAACGTACTTTTTATTTAAATTTTATCATAGTCAATAGTCATCATGTTAAAGTGTTTTTATTTAGAACTAGCTGACCCCGCGGCTTCTGCAACGGGCTATCTATCTACCTACCTATCCTACAAACAAACAAACTCTTCAGCTTTATAATATTAGTATAGAAGTTGATAAAACTCCTTCGCAAATTAACAAATTCAATTACCATAAAAAAGGATATAATGAGTCAATCTTAAAAGATAGACATATGCTGTAGCGGACTTTTTTTTTGAACTTTTAAAGAGGTACAATTCCATCATACATAGTATTTGCGTAACTTAAACTGTTTACACAGCGCACGTAACGGAAGCTCTCAAAAAAGGAATAATTTTGCCCGTTTTTGCAACATATTTCATTTATGCTTCGCTCCTATTAGTCGTAGCGTGATGTTATATAGCCTATAACCTTCCTCGATAAGTGGACTATCCAACACAAAAATAATATTTCAATTCCAACCAGAATTTCCTGAGATTAGCGCGTTCAAACAAACAAACTCTTCAGCTTTATAATATTAAGTATAGATTTTAATAACGTAAAAAAAAAAAAATATCTAGCACAGCAAAAATTAACCCTACCTTCAATGCTTCTT
The DNA here is from genome assembly GCA_948252205.1 of Orthosia incerta. Lineage (NCBI taxonomy): Eukaryota > Metazoa > Arthropoda > Insecta > Lepidoptera > Noctuidae > Orthosia > Orthosia incerta. Next base: position 19,392,353 of record OX411760.1, read on the forward strand.
CAACAGAGAACATCCTAGCTGTGGTAAGAGCTAGTTCCGCCTGTCTCTGCGGTATGGTGTTGGTCATGGTATGCATGAACCAGTTGGGGGCTACGATGCCCAGAGCTGTCTCGTTCAGTCCGATGGTGTACTTGCCACTCATCATCACTCGGTATTCGCATGACATAGCGAGGAGGCAACCTCCAGCTGGGGCGTGACCCTGAGAAGAATAAAGAAGAATAGGTAAGGTGTTTGTTCAGTTATTCAAGGTGCCATTTCAGTTTGGAATTTTTCATGATTAATTTGATTTTGAAAGAATGATAAATTACGAATAATAAAGATAACTAAGAATAATTTACAGTTGTCTTATTTATTATATACATACTTACTTTTCTTCTTCCTATATCAGCATGTAAATTGTTAATAATGAATGAGTGAATTATTCAAATGCACCTTGAATTTAATTAATTTATTCAGTACTTGTACACTTGTAATCGGTTGTTACAATGCAATGCCTTGCATCCAGCAAGGCAATGTGTAGGGTTAATACAAGTACATTTTCTTGCAGAATACATTAGAATTTGTTTGGGTACAAAATATTAATTTAACTGTGATGCCATTTATCATTGCAGTAAGTTTAGAAATGCCTTGTTTGTTGTATTTATAATTTCATAAATAATACAACTTAGCTTATTGAAACAATGATTCATGGAAAGTATAATTTATGTACCTCCATTAAATAAACATTGTAAATGGATGGGAATTTTATAAAATTATAATGACTAATGGTTGTATCTGAACATATTTTATAAGTTATATTTTTTAAATTAAAAAAAAAAAAAAATTATGCATAAACTTAGGACTAGCTAAATTGCACGGTTAAATGAGACAAGCATTAAAGTTCTTAATCTAGTTAGTGGGTGCAGTACTGTCCTTCTAGATAGGAGATGAAGTCACCTGTATTTAGAAGAAACAGATTGCGATCCCCTGTCGTAAAAATAAGGGTTGACTTATATCATGAATATGCTGTCAACATTTCATTATTAAAATCAATCAACAATATAATTGTAATTAAATTTAAATTTTAGTTACCTTAAATGTCAGTTAAGAATTAATCATTTTAAATTTTACCTTAGCATTATTGATTTGTCATCTAAAACATTACGTGCCATCCCTAAAAGTTTATTTTTGAACAGCCTTGCATTCAAACTCTTAAATGTTTATTTATAGATATCCGAATGCTTTTAAGGTTTTTTTTAATTCCAAATAAATTTTTGATAATATGGGGGACTCATTATCATTCACAGGTTGTGATGGATTTCTTTAAAAAGTAAATTGTTTTTTGGTCTTTATGGTGGTATTAATTCGTAAATGGAAGGAGTCAATGTTTTATTATGTGTTGAACCTCAAGTTACATGGAACAAGGGCAGAAAGATGACAATAGTGTAAGAATTTGCATTTTTAAAGTCATGTTTAACATACATTGATAGCTGCTGCGGTGATGAAGTTGGATCCAAAGAGTTTGATCCACACTTCCTGTAGGGTTGTCCAGAATGTTTCTACTCTCTTCATGTCAGGCTTGTACATTTCCATGATGTCTAAACCGGCTGAGAACACTGTTGGTGATGCCTATAATGATAGAATTTTTAAACACTTTGTACTACCTAATTTGAATAATTTTGCATGCCGTAATGTGTGTATCGGGACTGTCTATAAAAAAAAGAACCATCTCATCTACATTATTGGCAAATAAATTATTTCCAACTATTTGCTTGAAAGTTTGTCCTTGAGTATAATTATCAATTTGTATTTTTGTATACATTAAAAGTACTTGGGTACATTATTTAAAATTGTAAATCATACTTACAGATGTCAAGATCATTCCCTTGCATTTATTTTCGACTATTCCATCCAGTGCCTTGTCCATTGCTTGAAGGAGTTCCAAGTTGAGGCTGTTCACTGGTAACCTTTGCATGGTTACGGTCGCTATTCCTTCATTGTCTACTGCTGTGTCGACCAGAGGACCTTTGCTTGACATGGCCCTAATACTGGGCATAACTCTTCTGGTGACATTGCCTACTATTTGCCTCAAAGGAAACATTCTGGTTCTGGAAATGCAATTTTATAATTTAACTATTTTTAACTCAGAATATTGACATCCAAAATATTATGTAGCCGCGTAAGCAAAGTTCATGTAACACTCCTATTTAATACTCTGACGCATTAAAGTTTGAAATTAATTAAGTATGTACTGTAAGAAATAATGAGACTAAGAAAATAACCTACGTTTAATACAAAAAACACGTAAAGTAATAAGATCACTGTTGTTTGTGCCGTGCGAACCTTGGACCCGGCAGTCTATGTTTAGTTCCAAAGTACAATTACCAACTACTGATGATGATAATGTAGACGACAACTGTCAGTTGTTTTGAACTTTGCACCCTCTTCTGAGTTCAATACCCCCGCAAGTTTGTTTTGTTGTACAGTCGGTTGCAAAAAAGCATGTGCGTAATGTCATCAAATTCAATAAAAATCTGCTGGTCATCAAATAGATTGCTCAAAGCGTGTTGATGTGTTGATTGATATTAAAAATAAGCGGCGTTGAATCCAATACTTTTAAATTATATTATATTAGCCTCTGCCAGCGGTTTTGCCTGCGTGCAAAGTGTTTAATCATCCCAAGGGAACATTATACCGGGATGAAAAGTAGTAGCACTTTTCCAGACTATATCTATCTCTGTGCCAAATTGCATCCAGATCCTTTTAGCCGTTCTGCTGTCGTGACTAAGTAACAAACTGATCCACAAAATTATCCATCCAAACTTTCACATTTATAATATTAGTAAGATTTTTGCATTCGAATTGGATAACAGCGAGAAAATCGCTGCTAGGATAAAAATTCGCACGAAATAAATCCGTGCGGCTAAAATTCGCAATGCGTGCTAAGCTTAATCATTTCTGTTGAGTCTATATTTTTTTTACGTTTTACTATTATCTTGTAATAAGAGTTTATATTTTAGTTTCTATTTAGTCAATAATCTAAAATGCATGCTGTGGCCTCCTATAATTGAGGGAGTACACTTGTTATTACTTCATGTTGAATGTTGATGATCCATTGTGTTTTATGTGTACATCTTTCGTTGGAGGTTCTGAATAAATAAATAAATTTTTGAACGAGGCTGTCAATACACATTTTCTAAAAACAACCTGCGTTATCTATTTATTTTTTACAGAAAGTTGATTTTAGGCAAAGTCTTTCTGTAAAAACATAAATCAAAATGACTGTGAGCCTGTGGCTAAATCAGATATGTTGATCCTCTTCGTTGACCCTATCGAGTAGAATCGAATTTCAATTGTGTTGTGCCTAGAGTAGTGTGCTTACATCTCCTCGTTGCGTCGCGTCGGTTCGGTTCCCTGCTGAAGCAAGTTTTATTTTTCTTTAAATATTACTGTAGTAATATATGGGTACATACTTAGCACTCGCTCCATTAGCGTCGCGTGCGATCGGTCGTCGACTTAGAGCATTTAACCTAATGCTTTAAGGTCGTCGAGCCTATTTATTTGACAAACTATAAACCTATTATTAGCCTGATAACTTTTCAAACTTCGACATTAAAAATAAAAGTCCCTACTCTGACATTGTCTTACTCCAAATTCTCAATTCAGAAGCTGGCTGTAAGTTTTTGAACAATCTGGAAAAGCATTCATTGAGTTGGTGCAATCGGTACTAAAAAAAATTGTAACATGAACACACGTTCGGATTTGGTACGGCCGGACCGACTCCGCCCACAAATGCTTTCTCGCTTACACACGCTTGTTTGGACCGAGACGGAATCAATTTAATAATAATAATGTCCGCGGACCACTCTACACACGCTCGGATATGGTCGGGGCCGGACTAACCCCGCCCACAAATCAGTGGTCCGGCCGTACCAAATTCGAGCGTGTGTTAACACTATTATGATGCCATCTTCAAACATTTAACTATAAAGACCGGTGTCCATTCCTATAAAACAGTTTTTTTTTCGTAAAAGTCAATGTCAGTCTTCGTCACGGTTCCCAACTTAGGGATTTTGTCCCTAAATTTAGGGACTTGAAGTGTTAAAAGGGACATTTTTAGGGACTGGAAATTTTTGGGGATTTTTTTAGGGATTTCAAACAAAACTTGCAAAATCGAAAACAAAGCGTGTGTTTTTAGTTTTGTGCTTAGAAAGGCACGCACGATATGTCTTTATATCACTTTACCTAAGTTTTATCCCTAATGGTACAGAGTATCATGGTGGTACGAATTTCTTTAGATCGGGATTATGGATCGTGAGTAAAACTTGATCATACTGTGGACATGATCAAGAACTACAACGTACGTATGTATGACTTCAAAAATGAGACGTCAAACGAAAACGAGGTACAGGATGATGATGCGGTTCTGAAAATAATTAACAACTTTATCTGATTCTATATATTCGATAAAATGTTGTAACGTTTTATTTTATGAGCTACATATAAATTTTATTTAGGGATTTTTAGGGAAATTCAGGAAAAAATTGGGGATTTTTTTTGGTAAAGGTTGGTAACACTGGTCTTCGTTTCAATCAAATTTTTTCTGTCAGTGTCACTGTCACTTCTTCAACAACAGTACTGATTTCTGATTTCTAGATTTTAGATTTTAAATTATTAGAATAATCGAACATCGATGAACAAAAGTTATTTTCAATATGTAGAAAGATATTCATAAGATTCTAGTTTATTGCTAATACGAGTGAAAAACAAGATGTCGTTGGAACAAACTGCTTGCGATGGTGAGTATCACCCACTGGTATAGTCTTGAACTGTTTTTTGGCGCGTTTCTTGATATTTGGATGTTTTTCGATATAAATACAATTCCCTTTTCTAGACGAGCTCTAAGCTCGACAGTATTTAACCCTTATATCTCCATGTTGTTCCTTGTTGTTACAACCAAATTCTAACAACAGGAGATGTTGCTATCGTCCTCGCCGGCAAGTTAGTAAGTAGGTACGGAGTACTCCGCTCGATACATTTTACGACTTGATTTAGATAGCTTTGCTACACGAGGCAGTAAGTGAATCAATAATGTTCTCTGCTATAACAACAGTTGATGTGGGTTTCAGACTTGAAGGCGTTTGAGCGACGCCTGACGGAAGTCATAGGATGTCTACAGCCAGCTACTATGAGATGGAGAAGTATGTATCAGTATTCTACAATTTTTTTCAAATACTTAACTCGTAAAAATACCTGAAAACAGAATAGAATGTCCTGAAAACATTAATATATCAAGTTGATAAGGTGTTTTAATCACTGTCTTAGTTAGATAAGTAATCAATGGTGGTGACTGTCTTGTAAATCTACACCTTAAGCCTGATTCGAAGCCCATTCCAATCTGTAGGTATGGATGTGATCTATCTGCGAGTGATAATAGGCAAAATCACCTTGTTTTGCACACTTAGTGCTAATATTTTCGCTCTGTTATGGTTATTATTAATTTGTTTGGCTTTGCAGTCAGTCTCAATATCACTTATAGCCCGTTGTGTTCCAATTTAGGTCTTATTGCCAGCAATCTGTTCATTATAGGACTTGTTGCTATATGCTCCCTGGCTGGACTTACATTAGGATATTTTTATATGCAATTATTGATCACATTTTTTATGTTTCAGTTCTACTGACAGTGGTGTCAGTTTGCACAGCAATTGCCGCATATCATTGGTTGATGGACCCACTCACACCGGTTGTCTCTCTTACACAGTCTCTCTGGAATCATCCTTTTTTTGCCTTTACATCTACTTTTTTAGGTAAGGCATTATCATTACTTGAGTTTTTGCATCTACTGAGTATGAAATGAATATCATAAATAGAAGCCAGACACTGGGGTTGAAAGTTACACTAAAATGAGCACCCTTTTAAGGCAGGGCCATAAGTTATGGGGTTTTTGTAGTAGTTGTGTATTATGCACAGCTCTGCCAATGTCCTCAGGGATTACAGGCATGATGTAATGTAGTGTTTTGAGTTTGGAAGAAGTGCATTTCGAAGGCGCGGCTACGGCGATATTAAAAAAAAGCTGCTAAGATTTTGTAAAAATTTATTCTTAAAGCCATAAATTTGTCAAAATTATGGTTAAAAAGTTTTAAGGGTTTGAACGTGGCCGCGCCATTGAAACGCGGCGAACCGCGCGGCCACGGAGATCTTTAAAACTAAGTGTTGCAGAAACCTGAAATTTAGGTAAATAACACTTTTGGGAATTGACAGAATTTGTAAAAAAATTGTAATAATATAGAAGAAAATCCTAGGTTTGTATTTTAGGAGCTGTAAGACTAAAACTGCAAGGCCGCGCCAATAAATATTTATAGAATTATAACATATATATACACATAACTTTGACAAATTTATGGTTTTGGGAATCAACTTTTACAATATTTTACAAAATCTTGTCATTGTTTTTTGTTTTAAATATCGCCGTGACCGCGCCATCGAAACGCACATGTTTGGAAGAAGTGGTGCAAAAAAACACAATGTTTAGCATATTATACAGTTTTATTACTGCAACTAATTGTATTATACATCTAATTATAATAAGAGTCGACTACTTAAACTTTCCTTTTTTATACAATCTAAATTTATGCGAGTTTAAAACGTTCTATCTTCAATATTGTTTTTATTTTCGATATCTGTTATTTGTAACACCGGACTTAGTGACAGCATCTTTAAATATCTTTGCAAGTTCTACATCATTTAGCAATCGTGTCATCATAACTTATCTCCAGCTTAATGGCTGATACACTTACTATTTATTACCAGAATTGTAGGGGTAAACGTGGCAAACTTCAGACAATTTATATGTATATCTTAAGTAACTCATATGACATTATAGTATTAACGGAAACATGGCTTATATCGGATATAGCAGATTGTGAGGTTATAGATGAGCGCTATAACGTCTTTCGTTGTGATCGAGATCGCGCGGCCACTGGTAAACGCGAGGGTGAAGGTGTTCTTGTTGCTATCTTGCGAACACTTCAACCCATATATTTCACCAATATAATAGGTAACTCTTTGCATACCCACATAGAATATCTACTTATACAATTACCTAGCCGTAACCGTGCGAAACGACACATTATCAGCGCGGTGTATATTCCACCGAACACACCAGACGACATCTATTCTACATATTTGGACATGCTTTCGACAATTTTAAGTAATCCCATGACACATTCTTTTTACTTAATCGGTGATTTTAATTTACCTACCTTGGATTGGTCTTCCTGTGACAGTGTTACATGCAACCAGCCCCGTGAGGCCCGGTCTTTCAGTTGCAGATATCTAAAATTTCATCGCCGAATCAAACGCTACGCAATATCATAATTTTACGAATGCTAACAACCGAACATTGGATTTACTGATCTCCAACGAACACTGCCATGTTTACCAACCAAGCGATTATTTAGTACCCGTGGACCTACATCACCCTCTTTACTGCGCTGTAACTTCTCCTTACTTGAAATATGCACCTATGAAACGCTGCCCAATCATCAAATTTAACTATACTAAAGGCAATTACGATCTTATAAAGGCAGAATTATCTGAAATTGACTGGGACAGCTTGCTTAAAAATTTACCAGCAGAGGAGTCTGTAAACACATTTTATGATAGCTTGTTTGGTATAATTAGAAAACACGTCCCGCAAAAATCATACAGAACTTCTAAATTCCCCATTTGGTTCACTCGACCCCTTATAAAGTTATTCAAAAATAAAAGCAACGCCTGGACCAAATGGAAAGTGTACAATAATATATCTGACTATGAGCAATTTTCCCTATTTCGCCGCAGGTTTAACAAAGAATGTCACTTATGTTACCTAAACTATATAAAAACTGTAGAACAAAATGTAAATAGAAATCATAAACACTTCTGGGGCTATGTGGCTAGTAAACGGAATAACTCAGGAATCCCATCCAATATTAAATATAAGAGTACTTCCAGTAGTGATCCACGTGATATTTGTAAACTTTTCTCTAACTATTTTCAATCAGTGTATGAGCCATTGTCTCTTGATGTCCATAAATGGCAACCGCCTTCTATCTTTCATGATAATAGTGATATTATCAACAATATTTATATCGAGCCTTTTAAAGTTTATAAGGAGCTAAAGTCGTTAGATCCTTCAAAAGGACCTGGACCTGATGGCATTCCTCCCTCGTTTTTAATACGTGTTGCCAATCACTTATGTGAACCCCTTCATCTGCTGTTCAATAAATGTATCAGCGAAGGTGTCTTTCCCGATGTATGGCAAATAGCTCACTTAACCCTCGTCTTTAAAAAGGGATCAAAGGATGACGTGGAGAACTACCGTCCGATCTCGATTCTGTCTACCTTGTCGAAGCTTTTTGAGAGACTGGTTTATAACGAAATTTATCGTACTTTACACAAGGCTATAATTAAAGAACAGCATGGATTCGTCCAGCATAGATCTACTTATACAAATCTACTTATTTTTGTAGGCTATGTTTTTGAAAATATGGATAATCGTTTGCAAACTGATGCAGTATATACAGACTTTCAAAAAGCTTTCGACAAGGTGGATCACGAATTACTTTTGCGTAAAATTGCCTTCAATGGTATTCGCGGCAATTTATTGAGTTGGTTCACCTCTTACGTACTCAAACGGTTGTTATTAACGGATTTCAATCGGAGCTGATTTCCGTCACATCCGGGGTTCCTCAGGGCTCAATTTTGGGCCCCTTGTTGTTTATATTGTTTATAAATGATATCGGCGCTTGTTTTAAGCATTCGAACGTTTACTATACGCGGATGACTTAAAACTATAAAAAGTATTGATGACTGTTTGAAGCTTCAAAGTGACTTAGATCGACTATCTAGCTACTGCACCTTGAATAAACTCTCTTTGAGCTTATCTAAATGCAATTCGATTACATTCACCAAAAACATAAAGCAGCATACTTATAACTATCACTTGCTAAATACACAATTAAAAAGAGTATACTCATTGCGTGACCTCGGTGTGGTGCTCGACTCTAAACTTCACTTTAATGTCCATGTAGACAATGTAATCAACAAAGCCCTTAAAATGTACGGGTTTGTTATGCGCAACAGCAAAGATTTCAAGCGTCCATCAACCTATAGATACTTATATATATCGCTTGTTAGGCCTTGTCTGGAGTTTGCTACTATGATATGGAATCCCTTCTACTCAAAGTATATTGACTCGATTGAGACGGTTCAACGTAAATTCCTAAGAGCTCTGTATTACAGATGCTGTCACAGCCACGGTTCGCATGATATATTGCTTAAGAATTACAAACTGTTAACCCTAGAATCCAGAAGACTGCTTCTCGGACCAATGTTTCTACATGGTATTGTGCATAACAAATATGATTGTTCAGGCTTAATTAATAAAATTTGTTACATCGTTCCGAGGACAGTAGTGCGTAGACAAGCGCGTTCATACCGCCTACTTTCTATTAATATCAGGCACGTCTGTAAATCAAATGCTGGCTTTCGCGCTCCTCTGCGCCAACTTGTGGATTCCTACAACACTAGATTTGAAAACATTGATATTTTTAATCTAACAATACATCAATTTAGGAAATCTATAGTCGATTCTCTTCTCTATTAGCTTTATAAATTTAAGTGGGGTATCTTTCTCTTTTTTGTATTCATAAATTTAGTTATTAGAAAGATTAATTCAATTAATCAACGATTTATCGTTACTCCACACACTCATGTATTCTTTAATTTTTTTTTAACACGTAGCATTAATAATCATAAAATTAGTAATAAGTGGATAATGTTGCTAGTAGTACAATAAGTATTTTGTGTAATTAGATAGTATGTATCACATTTAATTGTACTCCTGTTTTTTATCCCGAAATAAAATAAATAAATAAAAACTTTTGTTTTTGGTGGCTAAAGATCAGTTTGTTACTTTCCAGTGTTGCTGTTTATGATGGGAGTGCATAGAAAGGTAGTCGCGCCGAGCATCATCACAGCGCGCACGCGCTCCGTACTGAACGACTTCAACATGTCGTGCGACGACACCGGCAAGCTCATCCTCAAGCCTCGTCCAGCCAACAACTAACACATCATTGTACATATTTTCTAAGTTAAGAATAAATTGTTTCTTTGTTTACACAACAATTTTTACTTCATTTTGAATCAATAGTCCTCGACCTTCAAGTTTAGGCAACGCTTGGCGAGGTCAGTCCGTGGTTGGGTGATTATCAGAGATTCCTCCGTATCTCGGCAAGCACTGCAAGCTGTAATTGGTCTTGGCTGACATTTGTAGATGTTTGAGTCGTTACGGGTACCTAGTCATAAATAAGTCAAGAATTTTAAAACTCCTGTTGGTTATCGTGTTTTTTTTCTCTTCGCTCGGTTTGTGCATTTAGCCAGTGTCACGTTTAGAAGTTCTAGTTCCTGTAGTTTTTAGTCCAATGTCCTAGTTCTCCAGGCCTCCTCTCTGTGAGGGGGGAGGGGCCCTGATCCACCACGCGGGCTCAGTGCGGTTTGGTGGATGTCACATGTCTTCGAATTTTTGGTTCTAGGACATGCCGGTTTCCTCACGATGTTTTCCTTCGCCGTTTTTGAAAGAAGTGGTGATGAAATAAATAATTTAATTTAAATAACATAGTTGGGACAAGGCTCGGTAGACAGATTGAATAAAACAACAGTATACAAGAATCTATCCAAGTTTATTTATTACTTATAACTTTGGTGTGTTTATTATATACAATAAATAAATGATAACTAAGAAAAATAGGTCTATCATACAAAACCACCTTAAACAATAACAAAATGTTGCAGTTCAAATAATACATACAACAATCTTCATAACTAGTACATATTATGTATTGCATTCTTATCAACCTTTTCTAGAAGAATTTACTAAAGATTTGGCTAAAGTATTAACAAATGCCTGTGCTATATTAAATTCTGAGTAAATAATGCAAGTAAATAATTGTTTTAACGTAAATAGTACTATTACAGCTTCTTTTTCCTACTCACAAACATTCATAGCGACCTAGAGAGGCCCTTTCTATAATTTTATTTTCTACAATCATAAGCATTCAATACTTTTTAGTGTTGCTCAACTAGACACTACTAACTTTGCTCAAAGTATGCTTAGACTCAACATGGAGTGATTGGAATAATTATATCTTGGAATAATTTTAGAAAACTTATCAATTATTAAAAAAATATTGTATAAAATTTCCTTATTTGGGCAGTGTTAATTTACGGAAAGATATTATTTATTCAAACCTTCAATTCCTCACAGTAAATGCAATTCGGAGTGCACATCTGAGTCGATCCTGTTTCTTGCAAGCAACAGTCGCAATTACAAGTTAATATTCAACAAGGATACTATATTAATGTAATAACTATGGTAAAGTATTGTGCTGACTGTGCAAATAATGTAACTAACCATCCTAACCCCCGGTTTATCAAAACTCGATTATCGAGCTGTTAACGTAATCGACAAAAAATCGCCGCACGCCGGTTATCTGCTGTGATTGGTGAAAATGTATTCAACCAATCACAGCAGATTACGTGTGCTTGACCATTTGTCACATTAATTTTGCGATAATTTAGTGTCGTGAAACCGGGCCTAAGTTAATAATTTTATTTAATTCTAAGATACTATACACGTAAGACAAGTGTTTGTGCTTAGTGATATACCGACAGCTATGTTACCAATACATATAAATAGTGAAAGGGTTAACAAAATTATTATCTTTTGCAAACTTAACTCCTAATTCTTGCCATACACCATGCAATTTACTGTCAGAATATCTGCTTATTCTGCTTAAATTTTTCAACAAATTCTAATAGTTACATCTGATGATACATTTTAGGGTGTATGACCCACTTTAGACCAGAACACACATACGGTAAAACAAGCTACTTAATCATCGTCAAACTGTTCCTAACAAAAGTAAATTTATTTATTGTTGCGCTATGATATCCCCGAGATTGAAACACGAATTTCAATCAATAATGTCGAGATCCTATTTACGTAGTAGAATTAAATCAACATACAAATTGATTTTGAGCGTAATCAGCGGCTTTAAATATAATTAAAAAATATAGTTTATCTCATCCAAGCGCCCGGTCTAGCCACAGTTCCACGAAACTGGGAGAATGATGTAAATACTTATAAACTTGTGTTACTTGTAAATAAACAGTACATGCTTAATTGTTATACTTACATTTGAGTTTATACATCAATAGTGAAACATATTACATTATACCTATAAATTCAATTTAAAATTATTATGTTAGTTAACATCAAGGCAGTGGTACATGCATAAATTCAACATTGTTAACACGACATACTTAACATTTTTATAATAATTTTAGAAAAGGCATTGAAATTACTCATATTCGCTATAGGTACGCCTTTATCATTATTACAATAAGGCATATTTTCGTGACTTATACATTTCTGGTTTCTTAATTAAAAGAAATGGAACTGTATTAACGCGAAATGCAATAAAATATTCGCGACTCAGTCTTTTAAAAAATAATATACGACAAACGAATCATATATTGAGCGAAATAAATTGTAATTAACGTTGTGAATATATCTTTGGAACCGAATACCTGCGCACACTGACCTCCCAGTGAGGGGGTTGTGCGTAACAATAAAATTTGTGCTAAGTATATAAAATTTACAATATCTATTAATACCATCCAACACTGGGACTAAACGTTTCATTAGTAAATCGAAGTAACCCTTATCCTTTCCACCTAAGTATCAATTAAATTATGTAATTACTTACCTAACTAATATTTTTATACAACTTCAAAAGATAATCATAAACATGAATTTAAATGAATAAGAATTCAGATTTCTGCGATACTTAGGTGCAGTATTACAAAGGATAATTGCTCATTTAAACAATAACAATTCATACTCTTGAATAAATTGCACAATAGATTAATTGTGTGGTAACCAATCAATATGATCCAAGGCAGTTTTATATCGTAGAATAAATGTAAATAATACTTCTTTTACGTTATACATTAGAGGTGTCTAACCCTGAGTTTCTCACCTCTAAATTATCGCAGAATTAATGTGAAAAATTGTCAAGCACGCTTTATTTGCTGTGATTGGTTGAACGAATTTTCAACAGCCAATCACAGCAGATAACGCGTGCTTGACAATTTGTCACATTAATTCTGCGATAGTTTAAAGTTGAGAAATTCGGCCTAAGCCTTCTTATGATAGTTTATAAAAGCTAACTTACGAGTTGCGACTGACAGCTAGATAGACAACTATACTTCTGTTGAGACGAAGAGGGTCTAATGAAACCTTGCACGAATGTGGGAGTGTAGGGATAGCTTCTCTATATAAATTTCTTCTAAAACATTTGCTTTTAAAGCATGCTCACTATGAAACGTAAGAATAATATAATTTAGATATATTCCTTTCTTCATACATTACACATATTATTCCCGAAAATCACTCGTGTGAAATTAGTAAGTGTTAATTTGTTTGAGTAATAATAAAATACAGGTGTTATTTAATACATTTCGTTCATATAAGAATCAAAAGTTAATAAAAATAATTTTAGAGGACACGTAATATTCTCTCATCCAAATGACGCAGGGCGCAACCATATCCTATCTTATTAAGATATTAAATTTTTTCAGGAGCTACTTTAGTGTCTGCCTCGTCAGTTTGACTGTATGTACCTATTAGTTATAGTTACCCTTACATTATAATGGAGACCTATATACTATATAGCTTCGTTTAATGGTCCATGGTCATTCGAAATTCGAATACTGTAGTGATGAGAGATAGGTGTTATATATATACTACAATGTAGAGGAATCACTAAGGAGCAAATAAAAGGCGTGCCAACGAGGTATCCCCACAGATAATTATTGTCGCATCATTCCCCACAGCAACATGCAAGGCTCGAGTGCTGTCCTCACGCGGCCAGCAATGTTCTGATGTTCTTCGGCGTCGATTGATGGTTTAAATGCTTCGTCGTATACCTAAGGGCGTTGAGGAGTGGTTCTGCTTTCGTGGGAGGTTGCTGTTGGAGGAACTTGACGCAGCCCTTGACGTCGACGGACGACGAGCGGCAGAAGGCACCGGATGGGTGGACCCAGTCGTACAGGATGATCAGGCCCACCATCACGCGTAGAACAAGAAGCGACGTCTCCTCACGACTGAACTGGGCAACGAGTTTTCTGGAAAAATAATAAAATTTATGTTAGATCCTTAGATTATTTAGTATATCTCTATATATATAAAAATTAATCTCTATTTCCCTTGGTCACGGCATCACGCGTGAACGGCTGGACCGATTTCGCTTATTCTTTTCTTGTTGTGTTTGTTATTGCTAGGAGAAGGATCTTAGGATAGGATCTAGGAAAAAAATATTGATACCTTACCTACCACATCACATCATCAGCCTATTAATGTTCCCACTGCTGGGACACAGGCCTCCTGAGGCCGGCAGGCCACTGAGGGAATGGGCAGTAATCCACCACGCGGGCCCAGTGCGGGTTGGTGGATGTCACATGTCTTCGAATGTTTGGTTCTAGGACATGCCGGTTTCCTCACGATGTTTTCCTTCACCGTTTCCTCTCGTCGTTTCGTAGGTAGGGTAGATGAATGTTTGGTATTTTTATGGCAAAACAAAGTTTGCCGGGTCAGCTAGTTTATTAATAAAACTTCAGAGAAATTGGTGTAATTAATACTGTGACCTCGTCTCATTTAAATGATTAAGACTAGAAACACAGATTCATGTTAGAATATTCTGTCGCGTCCTAATTTTCGAAATATTTTAATGTGCGCTTTGATATGGTTGCAAGTAAATAAATAAGTTCCGTACATGTTTGTTTTGGGTCGCGTGTGTTGTGTTTACAGTGAAGAAACAGAATTTACGACACAATAAAGCTACGTGCGACTGGCGGGGCTTGGATTTGGGTCGCCGCCCACGGCCCAGCGGATCCCGTATGCACCGCGCAGACAGGTATGTTCACTAAACTGTATAAATGTTACTTGTACCTTTATTTGTTCACGACGGAAGTGCTGTCTGCAAATATTTGAATAAATGCGATTCGTGAAAGACGTTTTGTTAACGAACAATTTAATGGTGCAATTTACGATCTAATAACCGAAACAATATCTACAATATTCAATTTTGTATCCCCGTCTCGGAATTTAATCGGGCGGTGAGTCAGGCAGTTCTAAATATTAACACATAAATCAAGAGAATTTATCTTGTTGAATATTCAGTTGCTGGGCGAAATGTATTAACGGTTATCTAGTTAAAGTTATTTCTGAGTATAGTTCTCGCCAAATTTCATGGCTGCCCTGAAGTTGGCTACAATGGATGGGCAGTAGTAAATCTCATACAAAAACAGCACCGAGCCGCGCCTTGCGCATCGGAAAGCCAACCTCAGGTCGGCCAAGAAGTTTGGCGAGAACTATAACAGAGGCGGTTTTATTTATTCGCTGTTCTCCGAAATCTAGGCACAAGCGCTATCGAGCAACGTTGTGATATCGCCTCCAGTCAAACCGAATGCCTTAGAGCAGTAATAATCAAATATAAATATAGGAATATATCGGAGAAATATATTGTAATAAAAAATATTATGACATGGTAAAAGTAGAGAGTAGTATGCGAGTTGCACGGGATCGATCAATGTGGCGACGCCTGGGGGTGGGATATGACCAGCAGTGGACGTCTTTCGGCTGAAATGACAATGATGATGGTAAAAGTAGAGCTTCAGAATCAATCGTAAGCTAGACTGCATTCATTCAAATTCAAATAATTCGATAATAGATGACCCTAGGAAAAGCAACTGCCTGCCCAAGATGTTTAGGAAAATGCATAATCACCATGACACTATCAATGCCTTTAATAAAGCATCAACACCCTAAGTAGACGAACAATATTCTATATTATATTACGAATCTCAAGAAAAGTAGTGGAAGTTAGCAGACGCAAAGAATACCCTAAGTGAATCATTACATCCATAAATTTAATTATAAGGTCAGAATTTTAGCACCAATCAACTTCATGCCATGCTGCTATATTTGAAGCATTGGTGACAAATCGGGCACCGCAAAAAGCGTCGACGATTATTAATTTTAATTCTCGTCACGTTTTCATTGTCACTTTCAACGAAGGAACTGCTAATTCTGGTCTTACGGCATAGCGAATCATTCCTGTATTTTTGAACAACCAATTAAACTTAACGTCAGTCAAAGATGTTTTTTTAATTGCTACTGCGTTTGTTGTTTAGATGTGTCATTATGAGGTCTTTGTTTAGAAAGAAATGAGGCCACTATTACAAATGGAATAGGCTATATTTTAGTTTCCTCCTCGATGATTCAACAGTGATGCCGTTATGACCGTTGTTTTGTTGTAGATATGCAATCGTATCCTATTAGGCATTGGTACTGCATATTAACGTTCAAAGATTTCAGTTACCGGCTTCATTTTAAAAACATCCGCATTAATTTATTTCTATACCTAGATTTGTAATGAATGACGAGTGAAGAACAAAAGCCTTTTATTCAGCGGCCAATGAAGGTTGGTAGGTATGAAGTATTTATAATGCCAATAGGTACTATAGCTGTCAATTATGTTGGTTATATCGGAGCAATAGCACAGCTACAGCACGGAAACGGTCACTTGGGACCAATCGATGCGAGGTAGTGGACGAAATTAAGCGGACAACCGGAGCGAACGCAGCATGGTATTGATAAGGAAGTGCAAGAGAGGAAACTGTTATCTGTGGTTTAATTAAACTTGTACATTTTCCCGTCGAAATGAGTTAACAGTTAAAAGAACGGTTAATAACAAAACTTTACGTAAAAATAACTCAAATGCTACAACAGACGGAATAACCTCTACGAATGTTTAGTCTGAAGTGTTAGAACTATGTAAACAAGTGACTCCGTAACCTAAACAAGACAAAAAAAAAACTTTCCGTGGAGTTAGGAAACAGTAACAAAGGAGAATAAAAGGCGTAGGAGGTCTTTATGGACAAACCGCACTCGCCAGAGACCACGAGAAAGTAATTGGGAAATAAAACATGACATTCAATGGCGCCTCGTTTTATAATGAAGTAACAACATTATTATGGCTACAGCCACAACCTACACGGCATGTGCAATTAATCCAATGATACGGTACATGATAAACAAGACACATGTTTTAGTTATCAAGTAACATGTGGTATATGACTGCCGGAGCCCGCAATAGATTTATTGTCTAACTAATTTTGGAGCACTTCCCTGATAACTTGCAAGAAAATCTTCGGAAGTGGAAAGCAATCTAGGGAATTGCTTTTACGTGGAACTTGCAAGCGCATTTCCGATTTCCACCCTAAATAGACGAGGGGAACGCAACTAAATTAGTTCCTCGGTAGTATCTGTCCAATCAGTCGCTCTCGGGGGAGATAAGATATTTGTAGTTTGTATAAACAATGCAGCCGTTTATCAAACTCAAAGAGTATTGAATATCTCAATTTATTAGGATGGACCTAATTTCCGTGAAAGCTAAACAGAAGCTTTGAAATTGAAGACTGTTAATGTAATTATAACTGAAAGTTTTCAGCTGAGTTTAGACGTTCGCAGACTCGCAAATTGTCCGAGTGAGTTCGAGAGTTGGTGCTAATAAGTACCGTGATAAGTTCTGAATCGAGTGCTGAAAACAATAATGAGGATGGCGCTTCAAAGTGGTTTAGATAGAAACGTGTGAGGCGAGGCGATAGTACAAATACACTCGAAGGCACGTGTTTTTACAAGTGACAGCTGATTTATCTTTATTTATATGTTCTCATGTTCTGCCGGTGGCTCGAGTGTATCGATGTCGTGGCTCGAGCTCGACACACGATCCTCCATGTAATGAATACGCTCCTATTGTTGCAAGGATAACTCGGACAGTCAGGACCGACCGACTCATTGCGGTGACGTTATTCGCTCCTACTGTTTACATTACCCACCTGTCAATGGCTACTGTTCATTCAAAACAACGACCCATTTTTCAATAGACGTGGATATAAATGGAAAACTGTGGAATGAGGCTTTTAGATAAATATACCAACGCGACGGAACAATTCAGTAAATAGGCATTATAAATCTTGTTGCTTGAAATAACTATCGAAGATATGGTAGAAGTTCTTCCAATCGATTAATCACTTCACAGCTGTTGCCCCAGCGAAAGAAACTCAGACAGATGTCATGAAATAAGTTAGGACATCTTTATTCAAGTTTTTGATCTACTGAACTAACTTCGATAAAGTCTGAACCTATCGCAGATACACAGCGGTTCACGTAAATAGATTTTCGAAGTTAAAAGCGGTTTTGCAGGTGTACCGTATTCCGTATGGAGCAAGGGTCTGGTTTGAAAATCAGGTTCGTACGTGTAACCTGAGATTCGCTCTGGCTAGGTAAGTTGGACTAGTTTGGAAACGGCTGGAATGAGAGCAGTATTACGGACGCTTTTGATGATCACAGCGCGAATGTATTGTGCTGGATACTGGTTCTGTGTAAACACGCTGTAGCGCTGTATTCTGTAGTTACGGCTTGTTGACACCATTCCATGTTCCACTACTTTGATGGCTTCGGAAGGCATCCATATTTATGGGCGATTTTATTGAGGCGTTATTTAGGAATTGGCACAAGAGCTTACTTTTAAGAGTTTTACGGGGAAAAGGTGCTACTGTGCCGAAAATGATTTTTTATAGAATCGGCCGTTCGAGATTGAAAAACTTTCAGGAGTTATTTGAAAATTCGTTCGCGTGATTCCCGGCGAGAGTAGGTCACGTTCACTTTGAGTGGATAAAATGATAACCGAGGTCTAATGTCTGAGTTATAACATGCATGCATGTTGTATCATTAGTAACATGTGTGATTCTGATAACAGCATTATTGAGATCAATTTTCCCTTGCATTTACATAACTATTTTCCTTTATTATTTGCGGACAAAATTACTAAAATAAAACACTTACGGGTTCTCTAACATCCTGAGGCAAACTTTAGCCATAGTGCTGAGCGTTTCCGTCGTATTCTCCAAGTCTTGCTGGTTATCATTGACGAACTGGCTGGTGGCCTCTGACAAGACCTTGAGCATTGGCGTGGCTTGTGCGTAGAAGAGGGACATTCTGTTGGCGACTTCTGCCGTTATGTGGGGTTCCTCTCCTGGCGGAAGTTCTGCATTGATCAGCCCCCCTCTCGATACGCTTCGTCTGTAGTAACTAAAATCGTTCTGTATCGCTGGTGTTTTCATCTGCAGACAAAAAGGAAAATATTAACATTAATCAGGGACTCCTAATTAGCACTCAAAATCACATAAGATTTTGAACGTATCTAGTTTATTTTGGTTGGACTACGCTTCGGGATTGTTTCCCTTAGTGTATAATTTATCAACGAAACTGTGTCAAGCGGACCATGCATGTTAGCAGGACCTCTCATAAATAAATTAATGAGACCCTGTACCCGGAAATATTACGGGCTTTATAAGAGTCGATGGGGACACCTGTATTTAACAATAAAAATGTCTACTTGCTAACATTATGATGATTGAACTCGGCATGTGCCTGATAATAAAGTACTTTTTGCACACAATGGGCACGCGAAATAATACTTTCTAGACATGAAGGGCGGAGGTCGGAGATGAATTAGGATTGCCGCCCATTAAACTTGGGGCACTCAATCAACCGCGGTACAACTCGAACCTAGAAATTTTACGCTTCCATAATGTTCATTTTATTTTTAGTAGACCACACGCGAAGGAGATGCGTGCGCTCGCGATTTATTCGTCGCAAGATTATCTTTTAACGATACATTGTTCGTCAGTATTTGTATTGGAAGTCTTTATTTGAAATCTTTATTGCTTGAGGTGCGGTTATGCTAATAAAGTATATGTACGAATGGATGTAGCTTCCTTGCCTTTAAGAAAATGGAGAAGTTAATATAATCCTGAGGTCGTTTTTACGAGTATTTAGCCACAGTACCATTATTTTGAATCTTACACATATTATAAATGGGAAAGTTTGGATGGATGGTGGGATGTATGTTTGTTACACAATCACGCCAGAAAGGCTGAACGGATCTGGATGATATTTGGTACATAGATAGATTACAGTCTGGAATAGCACATAGGCTTTTTTATCCCGGTATAAAGTTCCTTTGGGATAAGAAAAACTTTTTACGCGAGCGAAGCCGCTAGCGGAAGCTAGTTATCCATAATATCAAGCAAAAATTGCGTAGAGCATATCGTTATAATAAATTCATGACTAAGTTTGAGTTAACCCGCTTTAGAAGAATCTTGCCCGCTTAAAAGAAGCTCATTATTTTTCAAATATTCTTTCTTGGCCTATCCATTATCGGTATCCTATTAGGAACTTGACGCTTATACAAGGCCACGTCTACGATGTTTCGTGAATCAATGAAAAAGGGTATGAAATCATTATTCAAAGAAACTTCCTATGGTTGTCTAATCACTCCTTTCTAGGAAATTATTGAACTATGGCGAGTAGATTTCCAAGTATTTCAACTGGCTACGGTCGATATGCTTGGTAAACAGAAAAAATTAAGCATGGCTAATCATTGTTTTTATTGCCGTTAATACAAGGCTGCCTCGTAATCCAATTAAGAGGGTACTCTATTGGGCCTTTCTCCATACAAAAACATTCCGCTGTTTTCTTCGTGGATAATGCCTCCAGAGCAATGATTTTTTCCCATAAAATCAAGGTCTAATTAATACGTGCCCCTATCATTTCCTTTTTTCGAAAACATAATCACTAAAAGAAATATGGCAATCCAAAAACCCGAAAAAAATGCCCGTTTTTACCGCCATGTTCAGACGACTTTCAGACAAAATTGATAACTTTTTAACAAAAAAGAAGATGACAGAAGCATAGATATACTTTTCCTCTAAATTTTGATATAAGATTTTTTAAGATCAGGCCAGTTTTGAAGAAGAAAACAGCGGAATACGAAACGCCTTTTGGTCAAGGTTTTTGTAGGTAAAATCAGCCTGAGCTGCAGTTGTCCCTTTCGCACTTTACGGGTGGAGGTTGGAGGTGAGGGAGGGTAAGGCTTACACGTACACTAATAGGGAAGTGGCAGTTGTCGATATTTTTATCGATACTCTAGTGATATACACCGATGTCGATATTTACACTATACAATGATTTTATTTAATAAATCGTGTGATTGTGAGTATTATTTATTATAGTTGAAGGCACTTGTCGAATGATTAACTTAGGCATGCATAAGATCTGGCAAGTGCAGTTGCAAATACACGATCAAAAGTTGTTAAGAAAATTAAGCCAGGATCCAGAATAATGCTCGGTACAGACCAACCGAACGAACTAACAAATGTTGTTGAAAAGAAATCGCAGATTTTTTTTATTATAGATAGGCTCGCTCTTGACCACTATCTCACCTGATGGTAAGCGATGATGTGGTCTACGGTGTAGCAAACTTGCTCAGAAGTAACTTCACTCTTGACTTAAAGACCCCGAGGTTGTAGCTATCGGGCAACACAGACGCAAGGAATTCCACTCCTTGCTGTACGCAAAATGTTTAGTGCCTTTGGGCGGGATATCCACCTTGTACCGATGGCGCATCGCCGTACGTCTTGTAGATGAATGATGTCCGATGATGAAACGGGCTATATGGAATTAGATCATGCAATTCCATCGCAAAATCCCCGAAATGCATCCGATAAAAATCTGACAAGCTGGCAACTCTGCGACGATGTTCAAGGCTCTGGAGCTTTGACTCGATCTCATTGCCGATGACCCTCCTGACCCGTTTTTCGATCAAATCTAGTGCATGAAGCTGGTATTTGGCAGATTCGTCCCAGAGATGAGAACAGTACTCCATGCAAGATCGAACTTGCGCTTGATACAACTTAAGCACCTGTTCTGGCGTGAAGTACCGTCTCAACTTCTTAGCAGCATACGCCAAGAAGCTTAATATGGTCGGTTATCGGCACGGTTACACCTCGGAAAGATGGAGCTGGATGGAATTGGCTCTTTTTAGTGAACAAAAGACGCTCGCTGTATAATATAAATATAATAAATTTATTTTTTCCAAAGGTTCTAGAAATGATATTTGACCTTTTTCGGTGCAATGACTTTCAAATGAAACGTTACTTTAAAATTTCAATATAAATTTACAAATTCATAATACGAATGGTATATTGCATCTTATTTTTTAAAGTGGCTGCGTACTTGCTCACTGCCCTCTGCGACCAGTCTCCCGATACGTCCATAACAGCGTGAGTCTGGCCGGCCTTTCATCAGTGGAACAGCTATCTCGACCCAACTCCTCTAATGGCTGCACCGGGCATCGTAACCGGTTCACGGCTAGGCCACTTGGCAGTATGTCTTTGCCCGCTATGTGGTCACAAGCCCTTCGGTCGAAACCTACCACCAGTATGTCACATGATTAGCACCATCCGGAGACCACGTGTAGGGATTCAAAACGCTTATTTTCCTACGGACGCGGGTGATCCGGTCCTCAAAATGATGGCTCTGATGTACTGATTCGTTCGCTCATCTTACGTCCTGTCTGCTGATTTGCATTCTTTCAGTTGGTCTTACACCCAGTATCATGCAAACTAAATTTTGATTTCTTATAAAGCAGATACTTATAAAAATGATTTATGAATTTTGGAGAAGTGGGGTTTGTGGGTATTTAAATTAAAATATAGAATTTTAAATTAAAATTATTAAATATAATTAAAAACACGCTTATTAATTACTAGCTGTTGCCCGCGGCTTCGTTCCCGTGGACCACTCCACAGGACCCATTTTCGGGATTAAAAAATTGCCTGTCACTCAGGAATAATATAGCTTTCTAATGGTGAAAGAATTTTTCAAATCGGTCCAGTAGTTTCGGAGCCTATTCAGTACAAACAAACAAACAAAATAATCTTTCCTCTTTATAATTATTAGTATAGAAAAGCACTTTTTGACAAGGCAGCTTGTCGAAAAGTGAATGAAAAAATTGAACAAAAAAATTAAAAACAAACGAAATTAATTTTGTGTTGAATGGGCTCAACTGAAAACCAATCTTTTCAACGAAGTCGGGGGACCTGTAAAAACTGATCCAAGGATCGATCCCCCGACTGCAAGGCAGGCGTGTTTTTAAGTATTTTTAATGATTTATTTTTTATATCATAGCTCTTTTAGTAATAAAACGATATTATTGCAAATACAATTTATTTTATAAGTTTTCTATGGGATATTGAATAGTACTGTTATATTTATTTAATTTCTTTTGGTATGTTATTAGGGAACAAATGATTATTTAATACTACTGTTATATATTATTATATATGTCGCCGCGGAGGCGTGGTTCTGCTAATTCGTTATCCAATTAACACAAACTCTATAATCCTGTCATCTCTGAGATTTCGCTAGAACTATTAAATGTCTGTTTATGTTGGTTTTATAGTTCAGCGCCATCTATTGGCTTATTGTGGAATTAGTTATTGATTCGTTTGAATGAAGATCATTTGATAAGTTAATTTTCAATGTTTAATTAATACGAGATGTTTAAATAAAACGGGAACATTTATTGTAGGACTTTTAGATTTGTTCTCATTTTAACTATTGCACATTTGACTAAGTAAATATGTTTTATTATGGCGCTACGAAAAGTTGTCAACAATGGCGGATGTTATAATTTTAATGACCAATAACTAGATTTAATAATTTAATACGAGAACTAAACAAATTTGAGTAATTGATTAAATACTATAAAGTAATAAGACTATTTTACACAGCTATGTAATCATGAGAAACCTTCTGGTTAGTAAGATATTCAGATCACCGGAAACTTGGATAGTTTTGAGTTGAGGTGATTATTTTAGTAATAATCTACGAACAACTTTGTATTTGTGAGTATTGGGATTGTTTAATGTTAAAATAATTAACTGAGCAGCATTTTAGTATTGTTTGTTAGCTTTATACAACTATCCAAGTAATTAGTGTCTAAACAAAAACAATATGGAAGTCCCGCACACTCGCAACGCGCATCACGCTATGCCGTGTGTAAAATAATAACTGTTTAATAAATCTGATTGATTAGATGTTTGAAAACCTAATAAACATGTAACACCAATTGTCTTAAAGTGATTGTGTAAACTATAAAAAGATTTAAAAGAGTATCCTAGAGTTTCTTGCTAGGTCTTCTCTAGAGATCGACGAGGGATTGTGACCTAGCGAGCCACCATGTGGTTTTAACTTCAAGTTCGAATGAAAACTCAAAGTGCCTGTAACAAAGTCAAATAAATACTTTCGAGTTTCAATCCAGTGATGTGTGTTATTGAAATTTACCCGTTCCTATGAAGAATGAAGGAATTGCCTCTAGAATTGGAGTTGATGATGGTGGTCCTATAATTCATAGGTACCTCGACGTGACATCAGAATTGAGATCAGCTCCCGCCTTCTGCCCATGCTATGAAAGCCATCCGAAGAATTTCGTACATCACCGCCACCGCCGAGAGCATGGCAAAATATTTTCCTATGATAATTTCCAAGAACGCATAGAACTTTATTGAAACGTCAGAAGAAGCTAAGAATTGGCTATGGTCTCGTCTAAGCTGCTGATGAAGAAAGAAAGAAAGAAAGAAAGAAAAATTGTTTATTTGCGCCAGGCACGACGCATACCATCAAAAAAATAATAATAATAATAAAATCATTACAAAGTATGCGTCACAACTACGCAAAACGTTCATCGCTCAGCATAATGCTGGGAGGATGCTGACCTACATCATTATGATCATAACTAGCTGGAGACAATATCATTGAAGTGAACCAAAACTTTGTACAGTACAGAATGACCGAAGCAGCTAAATAAACAAAGACTTTGTCTGTCCATTGATAGATTCCATCATCATTAAGGGGAGTATTCTGTTTTATTTATTTATGTAACCTAACATTCTTAATTATTTTCATCATACAAGGCAAGGTCAGTGACCTTTTGTGTGACAATTTTAATCAATCTGCCTAGACTTTTCCCAACTAAGTCGGGGTCGGCTTCTTGTCTAACCTGATGGGGTTCAGCTGAGTACCAGTGTTTTACATGGGGTCACCAAAACCCAGTAACTGGGTAACACGATACCCCTTTGCAAGACTAGTGCCTGCTGGTATTTGTGTGACAATTTTTGGAAATAAAATGAATGAAAACAGCCTAATTTACTTCATAAAATAAGACGGCTTACTAGTAACTCAATGTTATTGCTTAAATATGGTTCTTTCTTTTCTCTTAAGAATTACAATGGCTCAGTTATTATTTGAGAAACTTAATTTTATTTGAGGAGTATGTAAGGATCGTAGCAAGTGGCGATCTGTGGTTGCTGCCTATCCCCATGGGGACAAGGTGTGAGTGTATGAATGATAAACAATTCAAAGTACTTAATTTGAGTTTAGTGCCGGACAAAAGGTAATTTAACTTATTTTTATAGCATTTGTTACATTTAGGTAGCTTACACAAAACAATAGTTTAGTAGGTAGCTACGTTAAGTAAGTAACAGAATGTATGTGCAACAGAATTAGTAAACATTTGGCAAAAAGTGCCATGACATGTTCATGTTGATGCTGTAGTTGTTATTTTTACAATGAGTTATGGTTTTTACCCAACTGCCAACAAGGCTTATTATTGAATAATGTGGAACCTGTTGCATGTCATACTTACTAAATAAAGTAAGATAAGAAAATGTATTAACACATTCCTGAAAACATGAAAAGCACAACAAATAAAATTAAAATTATTACATGCTTAAGAAAATACCTAGTACAATGATTTGCATTTAAGTAGCTCCACACTAGGATACCCTGTGTCGTGATCTAGTTTTCTTATCTTTAATGTCATAGTTTAAGTGCACTTAGGGGTGAGACAAATAGTTTAGTTACAAGACTTAACAACATTTAAAATATTATTAAGAGGTTTGTTTAGAGTGTAGTGTGCATCTAGTATAAATGTGTTTGTATGAATGAAAGGGATGTGATACACCTGGGTGACTCATTACGAGGACTTTATAATAATTATCAGGAGAGCTTAGGTCCGTGTATGGTCATAAGCTGATAGTCACTTGGTAACTTTTAATTTACAAGTACCTAAGCTTTGAGTAACCAATTATGTATGGAACTTGTGAATTCTTGGTAAATTAATGGTCATGTGTATGTAAGACATCTTTGAGTGAATTTAATGTGATTAATGTGTTCCATCTTATCTGTCTACATGATCTGGTAGATTTGTTTTGAGTATGGAGATCTTGTCAGGGATAGCGCTATAAGTTAGATCTAATGATAAATTGTCTGATCCTACATTCTTGGTACAGACTGTCAGTTGGATACTGATAGGAGGGCCTCCTATAAGCTCTTAAGTTTAAACTTATTCATGTTAAGTTTGTTATAACAAAGTTTCTTTAATCATTCAATATTTGATAAACTTCCTGATGAATTAAATCTCACAATGTGTTTAGTTGAATTTTACTCGTTATGGTGGTACATGGGTGTAAATAGATTAGTAATTTCTGACAGATTTCAAAGCTCGTTATTGGGTGCATTTGCACCAAATAAAAACAATCAAAAGACAGGTTTGTTTTACGGTAATTTGTCACATACATTATTATTTAGCTGCATATCTTCTCACATTCCAGATTCCTGGTAATTGTCATATCAAAAATCAAAATGGTTACCTACGATATGGAAACAAAACTAAAAATACCTGGTGGTGCAAGTGACCGTGTCGCCGGGTCAGGACCTTATATGCTACCAACATACATGCCACCAAATAGAGGTCAGCTAGTAAAGACTTCAAGCACAACATAACAAAAGTAAAAGGTGAGATGTTTTCAAACTATCTTCTACTCACC
This sequence comes from Orthosia incerta, assembly GCA_948252205.1. Classification (NCBI taxonomy): domain Eukaryota; kingdom Metazoa; phylum Arthropoda; class Insecta; order Lepidoptera; family Noctuidae; genus Orthosia; species Orthosia incerta. The sequence continues at coordinate 19,419,236 of OX411760.1, forward strand.
TCGCTAACTGATACAGTGCTGTTGTATCAGAAGGCTCAACTCAATAGCCATGCCAAATAACTCTACATGATGCTTGTGCATGGTACTACCAAGCAACAAAGTACTTTTAAATTATTATCCCTGGGTTCAATTCCTAGGTCGGGCAAAATGTGTTTATGGGATTTTTCCAATAGGAATTCCTCTGTGACAGTCTAGAGTTTTGAAATTGGTGAACCCCATGCTTCGGAAAGCATGTTAAGCCATTGGCCTTGTGCGCTATAGTATCTTCCTATATAGATGGCTCATCAGATTGGCTGTCATGGCCGAATTCAATCAGGAGGATTACTGTTATCATTATATTTTTGTAACTCGTAACAGTTCATGGTATTCTATTGTCAAATTTAGGCAATTATAAAAATGAATAATAAAACAAGCTCTAATTATAGAGGTGTCCCATAACCTAGAGCTCTGGAGGCAGTTAATAACACAATCATTTATATCAACACCATTCTATCAGCATCCATGGAGGTGCATTTGAGGTAATAATGAGAACACAATAAACTTTCCTGTTGTATGCTGTGGAAGCAACTAATAATGATAACACAATAAACTATACTGTTGGTATGCTGTGGAAGCAACTAATAATGATAACACAATAAACTATACTGTTGGTATGCTGTGGAAGCAACTAATAATGATAACACAATAAGCTGTCTGTTAGTAATCCGTGGAGGAAACTAATAGTGATAATACAACAAACAATCTCTTAGTTTGCTGTGGAAGCAACTAAGAATGATTTAATATCCATTGGTTAGGCGTGGAGGCCGCTAATGAACAATCTCTCATGTTATCCTGCTGGGTCCACGGTGTACAAGACCACCCAGAGCCTGGTTCCTTATATCCTGTCAAATCAAAGACTTCGTGCCTGTCACGGAGCAATGGTCCTAAACTCCTTAACCTTTAATCCTGTCAAATCAAAGACTTTGTGTCTATCACAGAGCGGTGTTCCTGATCCTATCCTTTAATCCTGTCAAATCAAAGACTTTGTGTCTATCACAGAGCATTACCATCCCGTGAGAATGAAACTAAACAAAAAACAGCTGATCACAATACTCCTACACTACCTACACTATACTTACCAAATACAAGAGTGCTGTGTTAGCCTTATAAGTAGGTGTGTGCTCATTAATGCATCAAATATTTTCATTTAAGATAAACTTTGTAGTTACCTAATCTAATAAGTATTCAGTGATAAACTGATAACTTAAACTGACTCATACCTATTACAAATCAATGAATATTGTAAGATAATACAGACAACAACATTCTGCAAACAAGATTCAAAATGGACTATTAAGCTAGCAACTGACTATTCAATAACAAAAATCTGAAATACAAATTGTATGCCTTCATTGGCATGACATGTAGCAATTGGTTGTTTTATAACAACATTGATCTTTACCATATTGCAAGTTGAATACCTAAAGCATATAGCTGTGGGTGTTAAAATGCATTCAATATTTCAAAAATAGGGCATACTAAGCATAGATTTATTACAAGCTGTCAATGATGATTAAAACTAGTTGTTATCAGATCCCAAATTTAATTTATATTGTAGGATGATAAACAACAATAATCTGCCGACAAATTTCTGTCTGCTATTACAGATAACAACCAAGAAACAGAGACTGAGGACACCAGCACCCGCAGAGCACGCGGTTGATTTTCAGAATGGCCGTGTCGCCGCGGAGGCGTGGTTCTGCTAATTCGTTATCCAATTAACACAAACTCTATAATCCTGTCATCTCTGAGATTTCGCTAGAACTATTAAATGTCTGTTTATGTTGGTTTTATAGTTCAGCGCCATCTATTGGCTTATTGTGGAATTAGTTATTGATTCGTTTGAATGAAGATCATTTGATAAGTTAATTTTCAATGTTTAATTAATACGAGATGTTTAAATAAAACGGGAACATTTATTGTAGGACTTTTAGATTTGTTCTCATTTTAACTATTGCACATTTGACTAAGTAAATATGTTTTATTATGGCGCTACGAAAAGTTGTCAACAATGGCGGATGTTATAATTTTAATGACCAATAACTAGATTTAATAATTTAATACGAGAACTAAACAAATTTGAGTAATTGATTAAATACTATAAAGTAATAAGACTATTTTACACAGCTATGTAATCATGAGAAACCTTCTGGTTAGTAAGATATTCAGATCACCGGAAACTTGGATAGTTTTGAGTTGAGGTGATTATTTTAGTAATAATCTACGAACAACTTTGTATTTGTGAGTATTGGGATTGTTTAATGTTAAAATAATTAACTGAGCAGCATTTTAGTATTGTTTGTTAGCTTTATACAACTATCCAAGTAATTAGTGTCTAAACAAAAACAATATGGAAGTCCCGCACACTCGCAACGCGCATCACGCTATGCCGTGTGTAAAATAATAACTGTTTAATAAATCTGATTGATTAGATGTTTGAAAACCTAATAAACATGTAACACCAATTGTCTTAAAGTGATTGTGTAAACTATAAAAAGATTTAAAAGAGTATCCTAGAGTTTCTTGCTAGGTCTTCTCTAGAGATCGACGAGGGATTGTGACCTAGCGAGCCACCATGTGGTTTTAACTTCAAGTTCGAATGAAAACTCAAAGTGCCTGTAACAAAGTCAAATAAATACTTTCGAGTTTCAATCCAGTGATGTGTGTTATTGAAATTTACCCGTTCCTATGAAGAATGAAGGAATTGCCTCTAGAATTGGAGTTGATGATGGTGGTCCTATAATTCATAGGTACCTCGACGTGACATATATATACTAAGTAAGCTCTAGACTAGCTAGACGATGATAGAATAGGTAGTAATTTTTTTATGAAACATCATTTTTTATTTTTATTTTTTAATAACGTTACGCTTCTAAAGATAACACATAAATTGATACCGGTTAAGCTGTTTAGAAGTTATGGTGGAATAAAGAATCTCACAAACATACATGAGCGCTATAAACATAACATAACTCTCCTCTTTTGGACAGTCGTGTAAAAATGTGCATTTATCTATCGTAATTTCAATCCTTTCACTTGCAGGTAAATTTCGTGGTATACGACCATCAATTATTTCTGGCGGAAGGCATTTAAAAAAAACTACATTTCTCCAAAATTAATCAACTCTTTAAATTTTTTCGTAGTGTAAAGCGGCTCGGTACTCGCGGCGAGGGCGCGTGCACCGGAGTCGGCCGGCCGCTGCGGCGCGCTCTTACACACACAAATACATTACTCGTTCACACATTGATAGCTCGCTTGGTCGGGCGCTGCGCGACGGCAATAGTTTCTTCAAATACCTATTTTTCAAATTCTTGTTGACTAGAGACCGCTCTTAACTGCCAGTATTAAACCTACCAGATTAACCCACCACTCTTTATAAATTTTTGCAGAGTAATTACAAAATAAGGCGTTGGATACCAAAACAAAATTAAATTGTATAAAACCCTTTTAATAACAGGGTTTACTAATGTGAGCATTATTTCCTTTGTTTCGTACAAGCTTGAAATGTAAAATATAAAAGAAGCTAAATGGTCCTTTGGCCCATTTGACAAAAAAAAGAAATTAAGCCGCCTCTGGGAACCCCACAGGCCTCTGACTTGGCTATTTCAGACTTACATTAACTATGTAAGTCCAGGTTTCATCACGATGTTTTCCTTCACCGTTGCCTGTGATGTCCAAGATAAACTTAGAAAGTACATATGAATTTGAAAAAGTCACATTGGTACTTGCCCGGATTTGAACCCACGACCTCAAGCACGAGAGGCGAGCTCTTAGCCACTGGGCCACCTCGACATTCACACCTGATGCTATACGGTTTCTAAATCGTATCGACCACTGAATTTCTTCGTGTAAACCACTTCGCCTGATTCTTATGACATAGGAGGCCCGTGGAAACTAAATAAAAGTTCAAGAAACGATGTGAGTATGTTTAAAAACATTTTATATTATTTATGCCACTATCCATTGAAAGGCTATGTATTACATTTCTCTTCCATTGGTCATCTTTGTAATACTTATCGATTTGCTATTATAGACTCAAACAAAACCATGAACATCGTTACTGTCAGTAAGAACATACCTACGATCCACTGAGACTAGACATAATATATTGCAGTAGATACGTTTTACCGACGTCTGCGCGGCAATACAAACACAAGCTGACCAGCTTGAGTGGACTCAGTCCGTCCGGCGTCTGGCCGCGACACGAACGTATGTTTGAAAAGTACGTTTATCTCTTTCTGACAACGGGTCCCATTTATATCTGCGATCTTTTAACCTACTCACTACTCAGTGATAGAAATAAAGTTCCAAGTTCCATAGGTCCTATGTAGGTAGCTAAAGTAAAATATCGCCTCTATTGGTAAAATCTCATTTCCCACGATTAAGTAACCTTACCTAGTTTTGGATCAAACGGTCAAGCCATGACCGGATTCAGACTTGACAGTTATGAGGGATACGTTTCTGAAATTGCATAAGAAGCCTTAAAATGTACTAAGGAAAAGTATTAACTGATTTCTTTTTCTGAATATGTAGTCGGTGTTCCAAACAATAAAGAAATAGCTAGTCTGCACTTAAAAAAAGAACATTATAATTCATTTATAACATAACTTACAATAAGAAATGACCAATCACATGTCTTTGAAAAGTCAATGAACTGAAAATAATTTTATACTTTTCCACTTAAAGTTAAAAATGTAAGCGTTAGTTTTGTCGTATTATTAGGTTAAAAGTACTACAAAAGAATTATCTGCAATATATTCCAATGTTTTTATTATACTATTATAAATTCAATTCATTCATTTTATTGCACATCACCGAGAGAAATGAAAGAAAGAAACAATATTTATTAAGACCCGCACAGGAGACACGAGAAATATGCATAAAATTAAACATTAATAAAAAAATCAAAACCCCGTGCGAGACCAAAAAGGCTCCTATCTCAGCATGTGCAGCGGTATCCAAAATAGAAATAACGCTGCGCTAATATGATATGATATGCAATGGAAAGAATGGGGGGAGGCCTTTGCCTAGGAGTAAGGCAATAAAATACAAATATTTTCGCGAATTTGTTCGCTTACCCAACCCTAATTGTTGTAGCTTGGCAACATTACTTAGAACTGTCAAGTTACCGAACACGATTACGGGTCGAACGTTAGCTACCGATCGATCAGCGTTCCAATTGCGATCGCTCTACCTAAGGATGTTAATTATGCACAGGGCTTACGTAAAGACGGCCGAAGAAAGTCGATGGCCTTAAAAAGAGTTAAAGTGTTTGAACAGTACTGACACGACTCCACGACTCAATTTAACTTGAATATCGAAAATTGCGGCCCAAATAAAATATCAATCATGAATTGCCTCGAAGAAAATTAAGGAGGATTTTTCTTCCTTGCCAAAAGTCGATTACTAGAAGCTTTTTTTTTAAATATTATTTAGGCTCGCGCTTGACCACCATCTCACCTGATGGTAAGCGATGATGTGGTCGATGATGGAGCACGCTTGCCTAGAAGTAACCTATTCACTCTTGACTTAAAGACCCCTAGGTTAATTTGTGCAAGTAGATACTAATTGGAGAGCAGTGGAGGCCCAGTGGTATCAGCCGCGACTGGTCGATCGGTTCGAGCCCAGGCAGGCGCTTTACTTTGTGTAAATTATTTCATCACCACTGCTCTCAAAACGATGAAGGAAAACATCGTAAGGAAACCGGCATGTCCTAGAACCAAAAATTCGAAGACATGTGACATCCACCAACCCTCACTGGGTCTGCGTGGTGGATTAATTACGGCTCATCCTCTCTCATAGAGACGGGGCCTGTGTCCCAGCAGTGGGAACATTAATAGGCTGATGATGATGATGAGGTACTAATTAGATTTTAAAAATCTTTTTCTGATAGAAAGCATATATGCAGCCATGGCACACTATGGCTGAGTTTCATATAGGACACATAATTATTTTATACCGAATAAATGCACGGCTCCTGTGGGATAGACCATGGAAGAGGAGCTGCAGAAAACAAACTAGTACAAGTAGTAGTGGTTTTTAGTAAATTAAAGAAGTAGTTCGAAAATAGTAGTTTATGAAACTGTTGCATAATAAGGGGTATTTAAACATGAGTGTGTGTTTTAAAAGTATCACACGAATGTTTTAAAACTTAGTTATGTGCAGTTTCATACACTACTTTATCTACACCAATATACACTCATACATTGGCATGGAACCTATTAAATAAAATAAAAAAAGTCAAAAGAGTAAGAAAAATTCAGTATAGCATAACGTATGAACGGCGCCAAAACCCAGCACATCATCGCATTAACTGCGCATGCGCTAAAGCAGCGGTGCCACAGACAAGTAAAAATTGGAATCAAAACTTTTCATAATAGGTACTATAAAAAACATTTCCTGCCCGCAGTCGGGCAAAAATGGCGCATAAGCTTTCCATTACAAAAAAATAATTGATGGAAACTCCTTGGTGATATTAACTTCTTGGATTTGCCCTGTATAGTAATAGAAAAAATAATGTTTTATAGCATTATTTTGTTAGAGAAGTGTTATAATAAGATACTATTTTTAAATTTCGGTATTGTGTTTATAAAGTATATCAACATAAACTCGTTTTGAAGTTCATACTTCGAATAATACGATATGAGAGTAGATAAAGAATAATAAGAAATTGATTCGTTATTTTCTGAGCTGAAAGCCGTTTAAAAGAAGGCATCAAGATGTTGAATACAAATGATAATATGCTTAAATTTATTTTATTCTTAGAAACACAGGACCAACTTTCTGAAACGTTGGTATTTTATATTGTAATTCTAAAAGGGCAAAAGCTTAGGTAATCTATTTCTGTTACTGGTTCAGACAAGGCCGCTCCAGTCTATTGGAAAGATAAACGAAATGATAGGTACAGAATACCATTAGAGTATAAAACTAAAGAATAATAACGTTGTTTTTTTATATTCTACACACTGAAGCTCCAGTTTTTGAAAATATTGTAAAAGGATCAAGAGACCGAAATGTATTTAGAAAGAAAAGAAAATGACACAAAAAAAAGTTGCTAACCTCGTAGTGAAGCCAAAACCACATATCATATAGATCTGGATAGACCAACGAAAATAATAAAGACCAAGCAAAGTAATCAGACAGAATACAGCAAACCAATATAATGAAACACGATTCGGAAACTGGTCAGATATCATTTCAATTTCTAAACAAAAATCACTTTCGGGAGTCCTCCTATCAAAATTCGCAATCGTAACATGAGAAGACCAACAAGCCTAAACCAATCTAAATAACCGATTTATTTTTATAGTTTCTTGGAACGCTATTACCAAATCCTCATCTGTGTTGAATGACAAAGAATTAAACGTAAATAAATCGGATGCAAACCCGTGACTCACCGAAGTCACCGAGGTCGCGACTCGAGCCAAGCCTCACCTCACTTTCTATACAATGCCTTCGCAAATTGTTCCCTTTTCGACTCGATGACTAACATTTAGATAGCTTCGCTTTAGATTAATTATGACGATAGTTTAACAGCCAATGAACCAATACAAGTTAATATAAACTACTTGTGGATAAGAATATTGACAGGATTATGTAGTCATGCACTGAAATAGTTGGAATTAACACAATTTTTAAGCTTGAAATGGTTCTAAGAGAATATGCCCATTTTTCTGAAGGTGCTGTAAACGATGATGGGGGATCAGAAGGAAGGGCACTTGCTCACTCTTTCGCGATAGAATCAACATGAAGACCGGAATATCTCACTAATGGGTTTGCCAAATGTGGTTACATTATACCCTCGCGACTGTAAATTTAACTTATGGGAAGGTTCATTTAGTTTCTGATGGTAATATCAGTTAATTCTGATTAAACATTGACAATGTCTTTTAAACTCCACGAGTCAGGACAGGTCCTTCAATAATTTGCTGCAGTAAAACATTTTGCGAAATCGTTCAGCATTTTTTGAAGAAAACTTAAAAAACAAGAGCAGCTAAAGGAAAACAGGTCCTTTGATTCTTTCACAATTTAAACTTCTATGGTTTTCGCAGTCCTTTGTTTGCAGAGCTTTTCAATTACTGCAAACCTACACAAAAGCATTCAAATAAATCTGAAATATACTTCTGTAATAACAATTCAATTATTTATCCCAAGAGAGCTATTAATTTTAACTTCCATAATTTCGGCAATTATTTTCGCATTCACACAACTAAATAGCTAATGTGAGCTCTGATTCTAGACACATAACAATTGTTTCGCGAGTAGATAGCAGTCAGTGAACTAGGAGCAACGACACTGCAAGGTTGGGGTCAAAAGGGCCTCAGCAATTGAATTACTTATGCTGCATCAGATACACTGGGAACGATTGGTCGTTCTGTTTATTTATATCACTGTGACTTATTGTTTGTTATTGGCTGCTTACAATGCTGTGAGCAAATCATGCAATGTTAGATCATTTTTGATTGTTCGCATTATGCAACGTCTTCTGTCAACATGTAACGTCATTTTTATTAATTTTACTGTTCTAAATGAACATATGGTTCAGCATGTGTAAGAGGCTGCAATAAAAACAATTCAGGAAGATTTGGAGCACAACAAAACAATGGAGTAGTTAAAGAATCTGAAATTGGATTAATGCGCACATGTAGTGCAAGTTTTTTTAGTTTACCCGCCGACTTTTTCCGGTGAACTGCTCACTAGGCAATATAACAAACTAAAATGATGATGACTCTACGAACTTGTTTCATATCAATCATTAACTAATACCCTACATCACAGTAAAAGCCAAAACAATGGCGCCTAATAATATGCAATGAATCGGTATTTATTGTTATTAACTTCCTGTATTGAAACATAATACAGAGTAACAATAAGATCTTGTTGCTAAGGGGAGTTCTGAATGCACTGAATAGATCTAGTGCCGTTCGAAAAATTAAGAGATTGAGTGAAGTTGTCAGTGCTTCAATCAAGACTTATAAATCGAAATTCAAATTGCGATTTTATCGTAACTTTTTTAAATAACTTATAGCTCTCGACAAAGCTATCTAACTAGTCAATTTAAAGAGTCGGTCTGCAAGTAATAACTTGAAACTAGAACCAAAAGAAATACTTGAAAAAGTTTCAAGCGATCAAAGCGAAACACAGAAAGAATTGAGTTTACAGAAGCAGAACATGGTTTCCACTGAAGCTGTATTAAACAAACTTGAACAAAAGTTTGTGAATACAAACCCAAAGCTGGGTTCTATCCCATTAAGTGTTTAGAAATTCGAGATAAACGACCTATTTTGCAGCTCTGCTTAGAGTAGTCCAACTAATCATGCATAACAAGCAATTTGGTACGATAAACGATCGTTTTACATTAGATAATCAACCATGCATTTACGAGTACCATCCTAACAGACATAAAGGCGGACTAAATTACTGAATAACTGCAACAAGGCAACAGCAAACCGAAATAGGTAGTGTTTATAAAACGGATTAGAATTCAAAATCATGACTTGACCCAGAAACTAGGGTTTATCATATAATAGTAAGAGCAGCGGGCCCAGCGTGGGTTACAGCTTACATGCATAATTGATGCGACACACTAAAGCCTGGTGTGAATATTAGCTGGGTGTTTTGAAACATAGAATGGGCCGCTCATCTTCTTGTGGGTGTTGTAAGAGTCAATAAAGAGACTATGAATTATGATGCTCAAGAACCTGGTCTTATGCACTGAGATGGTAAATAATAACATGCTGAGATCACCAACGAGCTAAACAATCGTAACTGATTTTGCAATATGCCATCCTTTTTGTGTTATTTATTCAATGTTTAGTTTATCTTGGACATCAATAACATCGGTGAAGGAAAACATCATGTGGAAACCTGGACTTTAATAGTTAATATATGGCAATCGCCAAGGTGATCAATGCTCGTGCCCTCTTTGTATGAGAAGAGGCCTTTGCCCTGCAGTGTGGCAGTAACAGGCTGGTATTATTATTCATTATTACTAACCCTATATTCTCACACAAAATAAAGTTTTCTATTATATTCTATTGTCTACAAATAAGGGGCGGTACGGAAGTATAATTCAAACGTCGTTTGTATGCCACTTACTTTATATTCATCGAATTTGAGTACAAATTCTAATATTTCTGCGAACTGCTTGACGAGAGCTTGTTGCTGTTCAAGGTGCTGCGTGGGACTCATCGCGCCGCCGACTAGTGAACCCAGCAACCGAGGCACTACCTGTTGACATAATGAAATTCGTTAATTTAGTTGATAGGCACAATTTTCTTTTAAGATACTGGTAAGTAAGATGGATCTACTGTAGAAAAATAACTGCACTTAACACTAATAGAATATATAAAGACATAAACCAGGCAATTCTTAATTAGAATTCTACGCTCGTTGACATTTAAATCAAAAGAAAATGTTTTTCATTTCCCCGTCTCTCGCAATAAAAACACAAAGTTGCACGGCGCGCTGTTTCACTTCGAAATAAGCATGGCATAAAAGTGAAAAACATACAAGTACCGCTTTTATTGACTGGAACCATTGTTGTGATAGCCAGTAGCTTGATAATAACCACAATGAGGAAAACATCCGTGCTTTACTTCGTAGAGTAAACACGAACGGCAAGAAGTCCATCATATATTCAGAGACTACAAGACGTTCGTGCCAAGTTAGATCCCTTGGGAGCCCACAAAAGTACTGTTTCATTATTCTTGCGAAGAACTGATGATCCCCTTGTAACTTCTTAAGATTGATGTAATATTCAGAGCAATCTTAAGATTAACTTGCCCGGATGGTCTCATCCGAATTCGGGCAATCCGTATCGAGATATTGCTGTAGTGTTCACGCACGGTCTAATCACTACTGTTTCCGGAGGCAAGCCTGCTCGATGATTCAATTTCACAGGTCACGTTATGCTATCATTTGGTTAAATTACCAAAGCCAATAAACTTAGGTGCTCTTAAAATGTTTGTGTTCAATCGCAGTACTAGACATTTAGCCTAGTGTGACATGGAAAGCGAAACCGAAGTCTTTGTGAACCGTTTTTAAACAATGTCAGGAAGCGATCGTAATTCAGCCGATTAGTCTGCATCGGTCGCTTATTGCTACGGGAACCAATGTAACCGATTATTTTATCGTTTGCCCTCTGTTCCTGTTTCCAAAGCGACCTACTCTACAGGCTTATCTACATTTCACATTTCATACTTCACATGTTTCAACATTAGTTTAATGTACCATCTTTGTGTATGTACCATCTTTGTGTATCATCTTTTTCTATTTTTCTCTCAACAACTTTATTGTTTTTATAATCAAGAATAATTAAAATGATGTACAGGCGCGAAGTGATGTATTGTTTCCCGTCTGTTCTTAACACTTCGTAGTGCGTAGGTACATTTAGTTTAATATGCTGTATAATGTGTCAGGCGTAATCAACTCGCCGATACTTTGATGTTTAATTAAAGTTTATTCTTGTACATCACGCCATGAATGACAAGTGGGCATTTGATTAATTAAATAGCTAGTGTTCTACCCTGACATGTTACGCCTAAAACATATAAATCGCCATTGTCAACAAAGCAGGGAATACAAAATATGAAAATGAGAGTAGAGGTAGGACCGCGAACTTTGCCTTCAGCCTTCGGTCACGCGAATAAAGCATAACTCGAGGATTTATTTCAGAGATAAAGTCAAATGTTTTTAGATTAACACTTGAAAATAGACTGACCTCAACCTCTTTATAGTGGTAACATTGTTATGCTTTTAATAATTTCCACATTAAACAGCTTACTGAAACTTTTACGGCTTTTTGCTACAAAAGAGTGATGAATATTTAAAAGCCCACTTCGATGATAATGGTGTAAGGATGTGAATACCACCAGCCATTGATGGCAAGAAAATGAGGTTTTTCGTGAGGCGAAATGACGTCGAGATAATGGCAAACGCTCGCTCCACATAACATCAATACATTTAATTCAGTTAAAAACATGTTTATCGCTAAAGGGCGTGTCATCACAAAAATGACTTGTAAATAAAAGATGACTTCCCGAACGAACCTCACAACTTCACAAGTAGGTGCGCAAACGCATATATTAATTGGTGATTCATACAAATTAAAACGTGGTGAATCACGTGTGGAGAGGATGGCAAGTTTTTTTTATGATCCCACCAGACGGGATAATTCTGGGATTCGTCGAAGATGATGTAATACTGTAAATGGATATTTTAAAGTTGCGCGCGGCCGAGAGTCCTAGGGAGATCGAAACAGTCGCGGGAAGCATAAATGATCCTTTATATCCGTCAAGGTTAGTAGACCCACTGCAAAATTATTGTAACTGACAAGCAAATTGGTCATTGGCATAGATACGGTGGCATATAATAAAGATAAGATTATTTTGCCGTTGTATGGATTTAGGACATAGAAGAACGTCATCTATATAAACCTAGATTGAATTTAACATCTCTTATCTGTTGGGAAACTAAATGGAGACGCAATGATTCGTTTTACATGATTTTCACATGTTGTTTAGATAAAAATCGAGACAATATGTGTTGCATAACTTTTGGAAGTGCTATCATACTTCATGTACACGATAATGAGATCTGAGTGAAACCGCGAGCGATATCTACCTTAATCTATAATATTCAGAAAATACTCTAAATAAAAGTCATTTCACATTTGAGAAATGTGAAGAAAATGGAATGCTCATTTACTGTTCCAGAGAGTAATGGTAGCTGGCACCCGAAATTGATTGCCATCATTATAATATATTAAGAGACCCATGAAGTGGTTTTCGTAAAAAAGAAATTTCGTACAGAAAAACATAATACTCAAGTTATGCTTATAAAAAACAAGATAAGTAGATAATTACAAGGTTTCTTTTTAATAATTCTACCCGTTTCATCTTGACTGCACTTGTTTACGTTAAACAAGGTTTTTTTTTCCGAAGGTCGTCATTTCCTTGTTTAAAATTACATAATTTTTGAAGAACTTGGCCTAAGGGACAGATTATAAATAAGAAAAGACGTTGATGTAATAGCTTTGTGCTTTCTAGGGTTACTCAAAGCCTATGAATAGCAAGAACCCCTAGATAAAGAGGCGTTTAAGATGCAACACCTACAATAGTATACAGTAATAGTGTTAAGTAAGATGGTCTGCTGTTTATATTAACTGTTCACAACTCGGTACAAACGCGGTATAAAATTAAGTGCTCGCGAGATCAGGCCAGTAATTAAATTAACACCGTTTACCGACCAATTGCGGGATTTGAGCAATAAATTCAGCCAGATGGTGAGAAATTACAGCGAGAGCGAACCGAGTGCGGGTGTCATTTGCCTTGTTTATGGATATACAACAGTTTCCTTATTGTTTACTACGTGTTCGAACTCTTCACCTATTGATATTTTAGCCACACAGTTCCTGTCTGAATAGCTTTGAAAGTTACAAAGTTATTTTTTTATGAGCGCAACCAATTTCATTGTTATTGTTTTGATTCTTTGTGCACTTCACCGATAGCGAGAATTCAGCTATTTCATGCTTTCTGCATATCAATGTAATTTTCTCAGCTTTTTGTGTTTAATAAAAGAAAAATCTTAGTTAAATTACTACTACTAGAAAGTATGCATTCTTTATATCCGAGTGCAACGTCCTCCATGCACCATTAACTTTGGTTCCACATCACGATCATCTGTCTCGTGGTCGTAGACAGCTCCTGTTAGACCTGATGAATGTATGCCTAGTGCGTCATGCTACTGTCCAATTAGCATTTATAACGTTTATTAGGACACCTTGGTATTCATAAAACATATTACAAGTTTTTCCTCCGATAGAATTTATAATGCAACGCGCCACTTCAACCGTTGACTAAGTAACGTATTTTCTTTTTTACAACTTTTTAATTGAGTTGTGTATGCGTAATAATAATTACTCAATCCTTACTAAGCATTATCGTAACAACCATTAAGGTGGGCACCGACCTACACTACATCGAATACATAACATAGTAAAATTAATGAAATTCCATTCTGTAACGCCCACATTAGTGCCGATAAAATAAAGGCATTGCACCCACAGTGGGCATTATATTCAAACAATACGACATTAACGACATGGTTGCACTTTACGTGCCAATACTTGCGCCAAACTTTGTTCAGTGCAGTGCTTTGCGTGCAAAATAGTTGTGTGCAAAGTTTAACGTGCTTACAGGGTGCTGCATAAATTATGGTTGTAACTGAGACTTTGAAGTTGCTTTCATAACACGACGTTGAAATGTGAGCAATTTTATATGGAACTAGGTGTACTTACATTACATTACCCGTACCCTACCTACCTACCATTTCTTTTCTAGGGTCATTCTTCCGCGGAGAATCTTAACACCGCCATTCAGAAAATGACGTCAAATACACAACGCCATCTATCGAATATGGAGTTCAACTGTCTTGAGTATCTGAATTGAGTGTGTTTTGATATTTAACTTCTTGAACTGAACACTATAAATTCATATTTATTTGATACAATAAACCGACTGCGATGAAACAAAAACTAAGTAATACTTCAAGTTAAGCATAATTTGTATATATAAAAAAATTACAAAATTGGGTTCTGTTGGTTATCCTTTAACACACTGGCAAGTTTTTTTTTGGAAATAAGTTCGATGTTCAAAACGACTTTTCTACAGATTTATTAAATGTATTGATACAGACGATAATTTCAGAGTTGGTTCGTCGTCTCTGAAACTTCACGTATTGTAATTTATGCGCTATCATGACCCACCCGTTTGTTCCAGCACTGCTGTTCAAAAGGCTCGCTTACTAACTGCCAGAATAATTAGAAAAAACTTTATCAGGACAAAATCTTGTTGGCATTCCTTTGTGGTAGTACAAGATAAACAGGAAAAGCTTAAAATAATATAACCGACTTTTCAAAAATATTATGGGCGTTGGAAAATTTTATCTCTTTGCAGCTTTCGCGACCAGACATTTCTGGACACGATAAAAGAAGCGCAGGTGTACTCTGATACAGGTATTATAGATTTACATCAAATACCACCCGTCAGGAGGAGCTTATGGCTAAGCAACAGGTCGATCATCAAGGTTAAGCAACGCTTGACGAGGTCGGTTCGTGGATGGGTGACCATTTCAACATACCGAGTTTCCTCCGTGCCTCGGAAAGCACGTTAAGCTGTTGGTCCCGGCTGTCATTTGAAGATCTTTGACAGTCGTTATGGGTAGTCAGAAGCTTGAGATCTGACACCAGTCTTGGCAAGGGGTACCGTGTTACCCAGTTACTGGGTTGTGGAGGTCAGATAGGCAGTCGCTCCATGTAAAACACTGGTACTTAGCTGAATCCGGTAAGACTGGAAGCCGACCCCAATATAGTTGGGAAAAGGCTAGGCAGATGATGATGATCAAATACCACCCGTCTTATTCACTTATGAATGACTAAGGATAATTGCAGAACCTGCATAAATGTCAGAATGGTCAGAGCACACAGGAACCTTTTATATATCTATACTAATATTATAAAGAGGTAAAGTTTGTGAAGTTGTAGGGAGTAATCTCTGGATCTACAGAACTGATTTTGAAAATTGTTTCACCAGTAGAAAGCTACATTATTTCTGAGTGTCATAGGCTATAATATATTTTCAAAAAAAAATGAGATCCTTATGAATTTTATATGCAACATTTTGCTACTTTGGCTTACATTATTGTAAGCCAAAGTAGCAAAATGTTGCATATAAAATTCATTCTTTGGCGTGCGCTGAGAAAACTATTGATAGTACATAAAAAATATATACTACATGATTTTAGGTAGGATAGGGTAGGTGGGGTATGGTAGGTAGAGTAGGGTAGGGTAGGTAGGTAGCCAATTGACGGGAGCAAAGCCCCGGGGATCAGCTAGTGCATTCATAAAGGTAGCTGCAGATCGTACAATTAAATGCGCTTAACTATTCTTAGACGTGTTGCACCTGCCCATTTCGATGCAGTGTGTACGTAAGTAAACATAAGTGATGTACATGAGAAGCAAGAGCAGCTGGCAACCGACAAAACAGAAACATGTACCGGTATTTAAAAAGGAAACACACCGGTCATTATTTACAAAAACCGGCCAAGTGCGAGTCGGACTCGCGCACGAAGGGTTACGTACCATTATCGAAAAAAAACGGCCAAAAAATCACGTTCGTTGTATGGAGCCCCACTTAAATATTTCTGTTTTTGTAGCTATTTGTTGTTATAGCGGCAACAGAAATACATTATCTGTGAAAATTTCAACTGTCTAGCTATCGCCGTTAATGAGATAGAGCCTGGTGACAGACGGACGGACAGACAGACAGACGGATCGCGGAGTCTTAGTAATAGGGTCCCGTTTTTACCCTTTGGGTACGGAACCCTAAAAAGGAAACACACCGGTAATTATTTACAAAAATGCTCTTGGTAACAACCAGCAAAACTTGTATAATGATCGTTGTATGCTACCTTTTTAAAGAACTTCTTCGAGGAAACACCTAAGTGGCATTGTTACAGTAAATTCTTGCTAAAGCTCGTCAAAACTCCTTACTTAACCAAGTTAAACGTATGCTACTTAGCACGATGGTTTTAGTTGGACCTATAACTTTGCATATTTAAGGTCCTTTCAAAAATTAAGTGCTTATCTTGCTGAAGCTGGCTTGTATGTCAAAGTAAGTAGTATTCTGTGGAAAAAACAGAAGAGCCCAAAACTGAAAAAATTTGAATCAGGACACGATGATGAAGAAAGAACAGAAAGTGGGTTCTGCTGTTTTTTTACTATCCGACTGCCGAAAGAGGGTAATGTGTTTATCAGTTTATGTATGTATGTTTATATGTATGTATGTTTGTTCCTATGTAGCGTTCTAGAGACCAAACGCGTTGGCCGATTTTGATTATTCTTACGTCAATCGATTCGTCTTAACTCTGCGAGTGTCACTGGAACTACATTGAAATTGGAAAAATAAAAATGGCGGGTTTGGGCGCCATTTTGTGGGGGAAATTTTTCTTTATTTCTTTCAAACCCATCGTGTGGGGTATCAAAATAAAGGGTTTTAAGAGGTTATTTCAAAAACATAAAACAATTATATGTTTAAATGTATCTAATTCAAAAAAAAAAACTAAAAAGTTGTAAATAAAAAAGTTAAATCAAAATAATAAGAAAATCATGCTGTGCAGTCGGAGGATACATGTGGATTTGGTCAGCCAGCTCGCAAATATGTATCCTCCGACTGCACAGCATGATTTTCTTCTTGTTTACGTCTTATTAGTTCGCTTTTTAAACAGTCGGGTATTTTGATCTTTTTAATTAACTTTTTATTTATAGGCTTGACCATTATCTCATCTGATGGTAAACCTTGGTTGACTGGTAGAGAATGCCTAAAGCTAATGCTTTAGGCATTCCGCCATTTGTCATAATTAAGTCCGCCATTTGTGCATGAAGTTTTACATAAATATATAAATAAGTGATGACACGGTGATGATGTGTGCATTTCTTCTAACAGACTTCATATTTTATTACATTCCAATGTCATATTGAAATAAAAAGGTTAAACGATTCCTAACAACGCCTTAAAAGCGCAAAAAATTAGAAATTCTCAGAGAAAGATGATAAACATTTATCGACGTAAACGATTTCAAAAACTAATAACTGGCAACCCGCATCAAAAAGACAACGCGAGAGATAATCAATTCGCATCGCGCCTTTCGCCTTATGGCCTTGCCTTAGCTATAAATAGTCCACACCATGGCCTCGGAAAGAAGGGGTTTTTAAAGAAAGGTCGTAAGCAGAGTCCTTGGATGTACTAATAATACACCGTTAAATGTTGGTCGTTACAATCCCGTGGAGGATCGATCCGGTACTTGAAACAGTATCTATTTTTAAAAGACAAAATTAAAAAAAAAAAACGAAGAAATAAACCGACTACCAAAGCAAAACACTAAAAAGTCCAAAAATTACTTTCGTTTCGGAAGTATTTTTGCTAAACGAAAAGTAAATAAAAGCGTGTTAATTAAAAAAAACTCCTACACATTTTTATTTTATGCTACATATTATTATCTAGTAGTAGACAAGCTTCGATTGACAATCTCTAGCTAAAAACACTCTCGATAAATTCACCATTCAAACAAACAAAAAACGAAATCAAAAATGATTCATTCATTTAGGAGCTATGATGCCACAGACAGACACACAGGCCCACAGATACACAGCAACACACGTCAAACTTATAGCACCCCTCTTTTTCTGTCGGAGGTTAAAAATAACGCCATACGGTTGACTGTAGCGAAACAGAGCTAGCTGTCTTGCAATCCTGACCCTAAACGCATTTAAAACAGTGTTAATTACCGTAGTTTCATGCAGAAAGACTTTCCAAGTATATATTTAAGGTTACACTAGTCGAAAATTCTTCCATACAAACGTAGTCTAGGGATTATTCCACTGTTTGACGATGTACGTTCAAAATAAAAAGTGATATCAATTTGTCCCATCATTATCTAGCCCTGTATGGAAGCAAAAAAGTAAAAAAAAGAAAATATTTGAAAGTTATGAGCGTCGAAAGTTCCACATTTCGACACTAATTTTAACGCATTTTTGGGCGCGAATAAATACCATAAGAAGACGGAAAATTGCAAAACGGCCTGCATACAGGGATACATTAGTAGTTAAACAATGCAAATCATTTTATTTTGAACAGATAGATTTAGTCGTTTTTTCATGATATCCAGACTCCCAAAGGTCTGTTTATAAAATTTCGCGCGCCCGTTTTCGTTCTAAATCATTATCCATTTCGCTACAAATTTGCAAAAGTGTGTATTCGTACGCGAACTAGCTTCCTACTGCTCATCACAGCATCTATCTCTTCCGCACGTGTTGTCGGTTGATATAAAATGCATTTTAACCCCACGCACAAACTTGTTCGTGCC